>CM046451.1:39559466-40159466 GCA_025506515.1 Flaveria trinervia
TCAGTTAGCTATCATTATCAAGTGACGTCAGTTGATGTCACATTCCTTTAGAAAAGGAATGTTGACCTAATTCCTTATAACCGAAGCGTGTGCATGAATGAAAACATTCTCTTTGCAGAAAATTCTCTCTCTATAACCGTTACTGTTTGATTGAATATTCATATTATTCTTGCTTAATTTCGTTTAATTCTTGTGCTATTCCGCTGCAAATGTTAATCTAACTGATCAAACTAGATCCCGATCCTTTCAAATGGTATCAGAGCTGGTTAATCACTGATCGATTTAACAATTGATCATTGTAACTGCTCTTTTGAATCTAAGTTTGATCGAATTAGCAAATTCGCAAGAATTGGTTATAGAGTTTGATTTTCTGTTGCTTCCGGTGAATTAATTTGAGATTCGTCTTGTTTCAAACTGTGTTGTGAGTTTTTGAGCTAGATCTGTTAAAATCTCCTTGAACCTGTTTGATTGGTAAAAATGGCTACATCGATCAATGATCCTCACAATACTGGCGCCTCAACAAAGCCTCCGATGCTTGTTAGAGTGAGTATAACATATGGCAACGCCGAATGCGCCATCACCTGTCTGTCAACAGTTCAGGTTGTTGGAAATCTGTGGTTCATGGACCATATAAGCCTATGGTGAGTAAACGGAAACCAATGAGATGGTTCCGAAGAAGAAAGATCAATACTCAGATGAAGATCTGAAACTCTTTGAAATTGATGCTAAAGCCCATGGAGTTTTGGCCATGGCACTACCTAATGAAATCTATTCTGGACTATGCATCTTGAAATGCTCAAGACCTCTGGGTTGCTCTGAAAGAACAATTTGGAGGAACTGATGAGGTCTTGGCAAACAATAGAGAGATCCTTGCCCAACAATATGAGATATTCTCTCATAGAAAGGTGAGTCACTAACTCAACAGTTGAGGGATTCTCTTGTTGATATCTGAGCTGAAAATGGTTAAAATGAATATACAAATAGTCAGATGAACAACAGATCCTCAGATCCCTACCTGAGAGATGGGACACTATCAAGTGATGTCAGCTGATGTCATATTCCTTTATAGAGGAATGTGACCTAATTTCCTTGTAACCGAAGCGTGTGCGTGAATGAAAACATTCTCTTTGCAGAAAACTTTCTCTCTCTATAACCGTCACTTTTGATTGAATATTCAATTATTCTTGCCTAAATTTCATCTAATTCTTGTGCTATTCCGCTGCAAATCTTAATCTAATTGATCAACTAGATCCCGATCCTTCAAATGGTATCAGAGCTGGTTAATCATTGATCGATTTAACAATTGATCATTGAAACTGCTCTTTTGATATCTAAGTTTGCTCGAATTAGCAAATTTGAAGAATTGGTTATAGAGTTTATTTTTAGTTGCTTTGGTGAATTAATTTGAGATTCATCTTGTTTCAAAATATGGTGAGTTTTTGAGCTAGATCTATTAAAATCTCATTGAACCTGTTTGAATTGGTGAAAAGGCTACATCAATCAATGATCCTCATAATACTGGCTCCTCAACAAAGCCTTCGATGCTTGTTAGGAGTGAGTATAACATATGGCAACGTCGAATGCTCCATCACCTGTGTGTCAACAGTTCAGGTTGTTGGAAACTTGTGGTTCATGGACCATATAAGCCTATGGGGAGTAATCCGGAAAACAAGGAGATGGTTCCAAAGAAGAAAGAGCAATACTCAGATGAAGATCTGAAACTGTTTGAAATTGATGCTAAAGCCCATGGAATTCTTGCGATGGCACTGCCTAAGAAATCTATTCTGGACTTATGCATCATGAAACTGCATGACCTCTAGGTTGCTCTAAAAGAACAATTTGGAGGAACTGATGAGGTCTGGCAAACAATAGAGATCCTTGCCCAGGCAATATGAGACATTCTCTCATAGAAAGGGTGAGTCATGACTCAACAGTTTGATCGATTTCCTGTGTGATATCGAGCTGAAAAGGGGTTAAACATGAATATACAAACATTAGATGACAACAGATTCCTAGATCCTGCCTGGAGATGGGACACATATCTATTGTCCTACGCTCCAGTGCAAATATGACAATCTATCTACTAACCCAACTCTGGGAAACTATTAACATTTGAAAGAAGGATGAATAGAAAAGAAACTGGCTTCATCTGGGAATCTCACTAATGATTTTGTCCCAGGGATACTGCTCTGGTCGGTCTGAGTCAGAAATATGCTGCATCAGAAAGTGTATGATGAGCATATAGATTTCTCTTCCAACAGTGGAGATCCTGCTTTGTTGGTGTTGATAGTCATTTCAAGGTGTGTAGTGATTAATGCGCTTTTGATGGATGATTTGTGACAGGATCAGCGATCACAAGTTTGATGTATTAGAGTTCAAAGCAGCGGAATAAGAACAGAATTAGACAAATTGTAGCAAGAGATCGATACTTGTATGCATTAAGAGCACATACGGTTATAGTGAGAGAATATATTTCTGATTCAAGGAATGTTTATAGATATGGAATAATCTAATCAAATCATTCAAATCATTCATCATATTACAATAGGTTGTTACTCCTTATATAGAGTGCAACAACACTGCTGTTATCACGGAAAGTGACAACTGGCAGATCTATTACAAAAATAACTAATCTTAACAAACTACTGAAATGTTCACAACTACTGAGAACATATCAGAGTGTTAAGTACAGAATATAAAACTACTGATTAGAAACTACTGAAACTACAACGACTGAAGAACAAGCTCTTCAGTCGTTTTACAAAACTACTGAAACTAGAAATATAAAACTACTGATATCACAACTACTGAAGAAGTACTCTTCAGCAGTTGTGACAAACTACTGAGGCTTCAGTACTTGATCTTCAGACTTTGACCTTCAGATGTTTCATCAGCTGATGACTTCAGTAGATATCATCAGCTGATGTCTTCAGTCTTTGTCTTCAGACTTTGTACATCAGTTGTTGATCTTCAGCATGTAAACTCTTCAGCTGTTGTACTTCAGTACTTTGGTCTTTCAGCTTCAGCACTTGTGTTCTTCAGTGTTCAGCTTCAGTACTTGCGTCTTCAGCTGTTCAGCTTCAGTACTTGTGTTCTTCAGCTGTTGTACTTCAGCACTTTAGTTCTTCAGCTGTTGAAGTCTTCAGCACTTGATCTTCAGCTGTTGAAGTCTTCAGCACTTGTCAAACTGCTGATGAAGCTTTCAGCAGTTGTTGTGATACCATGTGGGACTTAGAGGTTTTCTGATCATGGCTCATTGGTTCTTTTAGTCCAACAAACTCCCCCTGAACCAATGCAGCCAAAACCTCTAAATTATTTATTATCCCACTTATTGTTGGCAAAATGTTGGTCTTTTTCCTTCTTGATCAGTAGAGAAGATGACCCATGTAAGCTCCGGCCTGGGAAGAAATCTCAGATATTTGTTTGGCAGGTATGAATGGGAACTCTGTTTTGGGGAACTGGACACAGAGTTGTTATCCCATTCATGAGATTTACTTCCCCATAATGAGTCTGTACGACTCTCTTGTGTAGGCCTCAAGGAAGGTGATTTGTTCCTCCATGGTTAGCTCTTCAGCACCTCCTTCAAACAATGATTCAGGCCCATAATACTCAGACAGGTATTTGGCCTGTTTCCATTCTTTAGCTCCACAGTTGTTATTATTCTGTAAGCAAACTCATCCGGGTGATTACCCTCTAGGAACAACTGGAGCTCATTTTTCCTGACTTCCTCAAGCCTCTTGTAAACTAACCCCTTTTTCACTATTTGTTTTCTAGCATCTTCTGGGGTTAGATTAGCTTTGTAGGCTTTCTTGAAGCTCTAGGATTTCCCAGGGTGAACTACAAAGACCAGAGAGATCACTTCATCTACGATCTTTTTCCTGGCCAATGTATCTCTGAGGTATGTTTCTTATGAATTCTGTGAGAGACCCTGGGATCAGGCCAAATCCTCACTCTTTCCTTTTGATATTGAAAGGTATGCCTGAGAGTGTAAAGTCTGAGGGCTTGCTTTTCATATGATGATAGAAGATGTGGCTGCATAAGCTTTGTCAACTCTCTTCAGCAATTCCTCATCATGCTGTTTATGAAGCTCTTCTTCTTCTAGCTTCACTTAACATTTGTCTTTGGACTTCAGGAGTAATTGCTGAGGAGTGACTTGTGGCCTTAGGCAACTGAATCACAGCTGAGAGTGGCAGCCTATCTTCATCATCTTCTTCATCATCTTCTAGCCTCAATACCCTCTCTTCTTCTTCAAGGTATATCATCGGCTATGGGTTTTGAGGGTAAGGGAGTTGGTTTGGTGGGTTGTGATTTGGGTGGTTTTGGTGTGGAATGTTGACAGGCTGTTCTAGCATTCTTGAGGTGAGTGTGGCTTTTGATTGCTTGGCTAGCTCAGTCCTGCTCCCAGCACCCGCTTCATTCAAAGCTTCAATAACAAGCCCTTAGTATATGCTTCAACGAACAGATCTTGGTGGTGATTGCCAAGATACTGTCCCTGGACCAAGCTTTGATTCGATCATTGATCTTCCAAGATATTTTGCAATAAATCTAATCATGATCTCAAGCCTTCTCTTTCTAACACTTCATAACTTGCCCATCTATTCTGGATTTCTTCAATCTCTAATCGTCGAATCTCAGAGTCAAGTTTATGGTGTCATGGCCTTGCCTAAACAGCTGATCAATGATGTTGTCCATTGATCTGCTGTGTTCGGCATCAGCCTCTTTTATCAGTAGCTCCAAGGCTTGTCTTCAGCAATATGATCATCAGCACTTTCTTTCGCTTGTAGGTGAGCAGTGGTTGCTGTTCTTTCTCCTCCTCTTGGGCTTGCTTCGCTTCCTTCTCTTCCTCTGTTCTTTTCCTCTTCTTTTCTTTCACTGCAGTACTCTCCCCCTTTTTGGATGCATTGGAGGAAGGGGTTGTACCGCGCAGAAAGTGTCTTTTGCACAGCAGCATCAATCAAGGGTTGTAAAGTTGAGGAAAGCCTCTCATCAATGGCTTTAGTCACAATATCAGTGATTATGGGTGTGATGAGAGGGAGGGAATTTTGAAGTACAGCACCTATTTGCTCAGGAGGGTTCTGTTCCTGAGAAATAGGGCCTGAAGCAGAGGCAGGTGGTTGAGTTTGGAGTGGCTCAGTGTTTGGGGAACCTTCAAGTGAAGGTGCCATCTGTGGGTGGTGGAGGCAGATGGTCTTTCTCCTTGTGAGAGTTGGTCAAGTAGGTTTTGCAGCCTACTGACTTTCTCTTCAAGGATTGTGTTCTGGGCAAGAACATCGTAGAAAAAGCCCAGGTCATCATCAGCCGAAGCTGAATCATCTGACCTCCTGCTTAGAGCAGGATTTACATGCACTGGGTGTAGACCAGTTGTTGCATGTGCCCCTTGTGCTTGGTACTGGGGACTTCCAGCCTCAGGACAATGTCCATCATCAGCTGTTGCCTCTAGTGAGGTCTTAGCAATGTTACCAGCCTCATTCTGATCATGTGCTGATTCAGAAGAGTGGCAGCCTCACTAGATATTCTAAGCTCCTTATCTACACCAGGAGATAGAAGTGGTAAACCCCTGTGCTGTGGTTCTCAAGTGCACTGTGTTCCTCCCCCTCAATTGTAGAGGTGTTCCCAGTAGTAAGTGGTTTCTGGGGAGGGGGTGAGGAGTGCAGTTGAGTCAGCACTTGTGCAACTATTAAAGTTGGGCTGTGAGGGGCGGTTGTATGGGGTGAAGGGATAGAAGCAGTGTGCACCTGGGGAGGTTGGTGCTTTTCAATGGCAATCCTCAAGTGAGGAAGATCCCAGATATGTAGGTACCCCTTGTGGTTGCTGCAGGCTCCTGTTGAGAGGAAGCCTGAGCGGCTATGGCTGGAAGAGTCATTGTATCCACTAGGGGGTTTGGACTAGTGGATATATCCTGCGTTGTGTTGCAGGGGCATCCTCAGGGGACTCAATTCCCTGAGTAGCCTTTTGGGTTTCTTTTTGGTGGGTTTGGTGGGGACTTTTGATTTGGAGGTGGTGGCTGTGGGTTCCAGCTGCGTGGGTTTTCGCAGCTTGGCAGCCAATTTGAGTGTCTGGTCAGAGTTGTGCCGGGAGTATACTTCCGGCAGAACAGCCGTAGCAGGGACTCCCAAGCCAACAAGTCCCTCAGCATTAAGCTGGTTTGTAATGATGGCCATTATGAACCGTGGATATAGTATCCAACGGTTGGCAGTTAGTTTTTGAGCCATATCCTTGAGCTCCGAAAATATTATTTCTGAAAAGTTAACGGTTGTTGCTCAAGAATAGAATACATTACCTGCTGCCACTTTGTCGACATTTGATCCCAAGACGACGTCTTAGGAGCCAAACATACATTCACCATGTGAAAAATTAGGCGTTCAGCGTCATGGAAGTGTTTCTTCATGATAGTGGAGGCACTGAGATTGCCTTGATATCCATGTTGGGCAAAGGATAGATCTGTGGTGCCCTTCGGATATCCAGCAGGAGAAATAGCATCATCCAGATGAAGAATTTGGCGGATTATTGCAGGAGTGATGACTACTTCTTTGTTGTTGACGACCGACTGGAGAGATGGTGTGTTGTTCTCCCCAGTGGTAATAGTAACGTTCATCCAAAATTGTTGAGGGATTCGGCATGTAGTATGGGATTCAGAAGAAATGCGTTTTGTATTGGGACTGAACCATAAGATCGATAGCAGTATCGAACTTAGCCCAGACAGGCGATTTAGTAAGGTAGGCAACACAGTTGTGTCGCGG
This sequence comes from Flaveria trinervia, assembly GCA_025506515.1. Taxonomy (NCBI): domain Eukaryota; kingdom Viridiplantae; phylum Streptophyta; class Magnoliopsida; order Asterales; family Asteraceae; genus Flaveria; species Flaveria trinervia. The sequence goes on from CM046451.1 coordinate 39,566,207, forward strand.
TTTAATTTGCATGGACGCCATTGAGAAGAGAGAAGTTTTGGAGAGGAACGTTAGGTTGAAGAAGATGAAGCATTGAAGGCTTAGGTCAGGGATATTTATAGGGTACGGGTAAGAAAACGACTGAAGGATGTGGTGTTAGTCATCAGTAGTTTTAAACGACTGTTGACATGGTATTATCCTTTCAGACGTTGAAACAGCTGAAGTCGTGGTGTTAGGCATCAGAAGTTAGAAAACTACTGAAGACCGTGGTTTTGACTTCAGATGATTGAAACAACTGAGGACTTGGTGTTTGTCATCAGTAGTTGTGAAACTACTGAAGACAGTGGTTTTGTCATCAGCTGTTGTAAACAACTGAAGACTTGGTATTAGTCATCAGTAGTTATAAAACTACTGAAGACATGGTATTGCTTCAGTTGTTTAGAATGAAACAGCAGTTGTACAAACGACTGAAGAGAAATTCTCATCAGCTGTTTTCGTCAATTCTTAGCTTTTCAGCTGTTTCATACTGTCCTCAACACATTCATCAGCCTTTTTGGCTGATTTCAGTTGTTTCATAGGACATCAGTACTTATCTGTTTTTACTGATTTCAGTAGTTGTAACTGCATCAGTAGTTGTAACTACATCAGTAGTTTAGAACAGATGAAGTACTTCAGTACTTGTGAGACATTTAGCCTTCAGTAGTTATAAAACTACTGAGGGAAAAGAATCATCAGTACTTATATGTGACATGGTTACTAATGATCATCAGTACTTATTAAGATCATCAGTAGTTGTCACTTATTCTAGCTGCAGCATACCAAGCCTTAACACCAGGTTTTGGAAAGTTGAACTATCCAAAGGCTTAGTAAAAATGTCTGCAAGCTCATCAGCACTAGGCACAAACTTAGGATCAATCAGACCTTTTTCAAAACAATCCCTTTAAAATGATGTCTGATCTCTATATGTTTGGTCCTAGAGTGCTGGATGGATTTTGACAATGCAAAGAGCTGAAGCACTATCCATTAACAATGGAGTCTTAGTCTCTGTAATGCCATAATCCAAAAGTTGGTTTTGAAGCCAGAGTACCTGAGATGTACAACTTGCAGCAGCAATGTACTCTGCTTCAGCAGTTGATGTAGCAACTGAGGTCTGTTTCTTGCTCTGCCAAGAAATCAAGCAGTTGCCTAGGAATTGACATCCACCAGAAGTTGATTTCCTGGTCAACTTACACCCTGCATAGTCACTGTCAGAAAAAGCAACTAATTTACCAGAATGTCCAGTAGAATACCATAAACCTAGAGATGGAGTGCCTTGCAGATATCTAAAGATCCTCTTGACTGCAATCAGATGAGACTCTTTAGGTGCAGCCTGAAATCTAGCACAAACACATGTAGCAAACATAATATCTGGTCTAGAAGCTGTTAAATACATCAAGGACCCAATCATACATCTGTAAAGTGTTTCATCAACCACTTTACCTTTCTGATCTGTATCCAGTTGTGTGGTGCTGCACATGGGGGTAGAACAAGCTTACAGTTTTGTAAATCAAACTTTTGCAAAAGATCTTTTGTGTATTTGGACTGATGAATGAAAATTCCATCAGCCTTTTGTTGATTTGCAACCCCAGAAAGAACTGTAACTCTCCCATGGCACTCATTTCAAACTTCTGTTGCATCAACTTTGTAAAGGCATCACACAACTTTGGATCAGAGGATGCAAAAATGATATCATCTACATAAATTTGAACAAGTAGATTATGCTGCCCAGCTTTCTTAATGAATAAAGTCTTATCTATGGAGCCTCTAGTGAAATTATTTTCCAGAAGAAAGTTTGATAATGTCTCATACCAGGCTCTAGGAGCTTGTTTTAACCCATAAAGAGCCTTATCAAGCTTATACACCCAATTAGGATGTTTATTGTCCTCAAAGCCTGGAGGTTGACATACATAAACCTCTTCTTTAATTTTTCCATACAAAAATGCACTTTTGACATCCATTTGAAAAACTTTAAGGTTTTGATAAGCAGCATAAGCTAAAAACAATCGAATTGCTTCCAGTCTGGCTACAGGGGCAAAGGTTTCATCATAATCAATACCTTCTTCTTGTGCAAACCCCTGAACAACCAGTCTGGCCTTGTTCTTAACAATAAGCCCATTTTCATCAGTTTTGTTCCTAAACACCCATTTAGTGCCTATTGCACACTTACCTGGAGGTAGAGGAACCAGTTCCCACACTTGCTGTTTCTTGAACTGAAGAAGCTCAAGCTGCATGGCATCAACCCATCCATTGTCCTTAAAGCAATGTGATAATTCTTTGGCTCTTGCTGACTGATGAAGAGAGCATAGAAGCAGAATTTGACAATTGACTTCTTGTTGATACTCCAGCAGTGATATCACCAATGATTTGAGACATAGGGTGATTCTTCAGATCTTGATACACAATGAGATCTGTGCAAGTGTTTGTAGCAGGCTCAGCAGTAACAGATGGTGATGGTGAATCATTTCCTTGAAACCAATCAGTGGATGGTAATTCAAAGGAAGTTGAATTCGAAGAGATCTCATCAGCATTTGTTGTGGATGGTGCTACTGGAGCTACAGGAACATCAGGTCTAGCTGAATCAGGCAGTTGATCACTAAACCTGAAGAGGTGAGTACTGCAATCATCATCATCATCAGCACCAGCAGTACCACCAGGTGGTGAACTGTTGACAGGAGCAACAGCAGGAGTTTGATAAGGAACATATTGCAGTATGTCCAAATCAAATAACTCCACAGGGCTTTGTGGAATCTTGTCCTTTGGAGATTCATTGAACTTAACATGTAGAGTTTCTTCAACCATCTTTGTTCTGCAGTTGAAGACTCTGTATGCCTTGCAAGTAGATGAATAACCAACAAAATACCCTGCATCCACCTTAGGATCAAATTTATGGAGTTGATCCTTTGTGTTGAGAATAAAACAGGGACACCCAAATGCTTTGAAAAATGAAATCAGAGGAGCCAAATGATGGAGGACTTCATATGGAGTCTTCATCAACCTCTGATTTACTAAAACTCTATTTTGCACATAGCAAGCTGTGTTGACAGCTTCAGCCCAAAAGGTCAGTGGCAAACCAGAGTCAGCCAGCATGGACCTTGCAGCTTCAATGAGGGTCCTGTTCTTTCTCTCCACTACTCCATTTTGTTCTGGAGTCCTTGGAATGCTAAACTGCCTTTTGATTCCCTTTGAAAGATAGAAGTCATCAAGTGTATGATTTCTGAATTCAGTTCCATTGTCACTCCTAATACACTTGACTGGAAGGGAATACTGCTTCTCAATATACAACACAAAGTGAATAATCTTCTGAGCACCTCATCCTTTGAATGTAGAAAGAAAGTCCATACAAATCTGGAGTAATCATCCACAATTACCAGACAGTATTTCTTCTTTGCCATGCTCATTACTCTCACAGGACCAAATAGATCCATATGCAGTAATTGCAAGCAGGCAGTGGACTTAGGCACTTCAATAGGAGGGAATGAGACTTTGTGCTGTTTTCCTTTTAAACAAGCAGTGCAGGTTTCATCACAGTGGAACTCCTTATTGGTAAGCCTCTGACTAAACTATTGTGGGTAAGCTGATTCATGTTTTTGAGATTAACATGACCAAGCCTTCTGTGCCACAGTTTAGATTCTTGAGAAGAGGCTTTGGAAAATAGGCAAGGATTGCCTTTGAGATCTATTTTCTTGGAAAGATCTAAGGCATACACTCTTCCTGTCCTGTTGGCTCTCAGGAGAGTGTGATCATCCAACACCTTGTCAATCAAGTGCAAAACTTTGGATGACAGAATCCTACAGTTTTGACTGGTGAAAAGAGCAACATGGCCTTTATCACACATTTGACTGACACTCAAGAGATTGTACTTGAGATTTTCCACATGATTAACATCATCAAATTTGATTTCTCCATTGGAGACAAAGCCTTACCAATGATGTAACCCCTAGCATCATTGCCAAAAGAAACAAATCCCTCTTTCCTTGAGAGTAGTCATGAAGAAGAGAGCTGTTCCCAGTCATGTGCATAGATCCCCCACTGTCTACATACCAGATGCTACTTTGGCATGTTGAAGAACCCTGCAATAATAAACAATCAGTTAGTTTTAGAGACCCAAACCTTTTGGTTTTGGGCCTGGTCTCATCAATAGATGGTAAACTAACAGGTTTATTTGGAACAACAGCCTGAGAGGAAGAAGATGGTGAAGAAGAGGAATCCTTTGGCTTGGACCTCCTTTTCTGTGGTTTCAACATAGGAGCATCTAGTTGGTTAACTCTACCCAACAGATGTTGAACCATCATAACAGCTGTGTCTGATTTTGTGATAAAGCTTTCAGCTCATCAGACACATTGCCAGTGGAGTTTGATAAGTTCCTATGTTGCACCTTCTTCTTCTGAGCACTCTCAGCTGTCACCTGTTTAACCCCTTCCTTTTTGGATTTCTTTGAGGACTTAAGGGTTACAGGATTTGATGTTGCTGATACAAATGTGGTCTCAAACTCAGTTTTCATTTTTACCATTTTCTCTTTAATTTCTTCTTTTTGTTTGAGTTTGGAACCTCTTTTGTACCAACAATCATCTGTAAGATGATTGAACAAACCACATACTTCACATGGTTTCTTCTTCATCTTAGGTTGATCATCAACTAAGAGGGTGAAGCAACTGAAGACTTGTTCTTCAATGCTTTGGAATGCATTGTTTGCTTTCTTGACTGCCTCTTTAGTAGTCTTCAAACTCTTTCTACTGGCAGTTTTCTTCTCTTCAGTACTGACAGCAGTTGAAGTTTGAACTTCAGGTGTTAAATCCTGCTCTCTAGTCCTTTCAGGACCTTCAGAATTAACTCCTGAGTTGATCAACTCATTGATCATGTGAGTGTCAGCATTTGAACCATCAACATCAGCTGATAGGTTCAAAGAGGGCTTGATGCTGACTGCTACTTCTGATTGTGCTGTATCAGAAGGTAGATCACATGATGTGATGGATTGGTTATCACTCTCACCATCAGATTCTACCTCTGCTCTTGGAGTAAAATCTGTAGGTGGAGCAGTGTGATTGTAACCAATGCCAAACTTCACATTGGAAGCAGATTGCTTACTAAGAAGCATTTCAAAACCTTTGCATGATTGTACCCATCTATCACACTCTACCTGGGTAACTGCAAGGGTTTCTTTGAGATCTTTGTACTTCTCTAGAAGTACCTCTTCTCTAGCCTTATCATCAATTATTTGGCATTCAGTTTATAAATCTCATCATTTTTATCTTTAAGCACAGACTCAAACTCAGCTTTTTTTTTGGAAATTATTTGTTCTAGCTCAATGTTCTTATTAATTAAAGCTACATTTGCTTCTCTAATGGAAGCAAATGCTGCTATGCATGGTTCAGAACATAATTTGGCTTTTGCCTCAGAGGATACCTGTGATACCTGAGGTGTAGAGGCATTAGAAAATGAAGTATCAGCAGACTCCAAAGCCATAAGAGCTAGATTCCCAAAAGGACTGTCACCACCATGTTGACCAGCACCTGAGAACAGTTGGTCATGACCAGACATGTCATCTGGTAAACTGCTCCAGTCAACAACTCCTGGGGTGAAGAAGCTGTGTTGTTGAGGTTGAGTTTGTTGATGAGATTGGGATGGCTGAGGTTCTGGTAGTGCATGAGGTTGTGGTGCCATAGGAACTTGAACTTGATTTGACTGTGGCATGTAATAACAAGGGTACGGATATGGCATTTGACCCTGAGGAACAAAATATGCCGGAGATTGTTGTTGAGGATGATGACTAGAAGTGACAGGATGTTGCCCTCTGTGTTGTTGACTATTGCCAGGAAAAGTCACAAAGGGTGCAGTGGAGTTAGATCCAGTTGATCTACACTCTCTTGCAAAGTGTCCAAGTTTGGCATTTGTGACACCTCAACTTGCTCTTGTCAAAACCAACTTTGGTTTTGCCAGAGAGTCCTGGGAATTTTCTTCCAGTTCTTTTATAGAACTTCTGAGATCTGATATTTATCAGGGCCATTTGGCTCAAAATATCCATCTCTTCTAAGTCGTCATCAGCAATCCCCTTGAGATCATCCATAATGAAGCATAATTGTCATTATTACACCCAGTAAACTGACCATCAACACTCACAAATGCAGAATCAGAAGTGCTTGAAGAGAAATTAATATGCTCATCATACTGGCATTCAGATGAAGCATATTCTGACTCATGACCAACAAGGCAGTGTTGCCTGGTACAAAGTCTTCAGTGAGCTTTCCAGATGAAGACAGCTTTCTCTCTGTTCTATCTCTCTCTCAAACGTGAGCAGTTTCCCATGGAGTTGGGTGAGAGATAGTTTGTCCAAACTTGCACTGGAGCGTAGGACAATAGTATATGTGTCCCATCTCTCAGGCAGATCAGTGATCTGAGAAATCTGTTATTCATCTGAATATTTGTGTACTCAAGTTTGACCATTTTAATTCAGAGATCAAACAAGAGAACCGCTCATATTGTTGAGTCAGTGTCTCACCCTTTCTATGAGAGAATGTCTCATATTGTTGGGCAAGGATTTCTCTATTATTTGCCAAGACCTCATCTGTTCCTCCAAATTGTTCTTTCAAGGCATTCAGAGGTCATGGGCAGTTTCATGATGCATTAGCCCAGAATAGATTTCATTGGGCAGTGCCATGGCCAGAATTCCATGGGCTTTTGCATCAATTTCAAGCAACTTCTTATCCTCATCTGAGTATTGCTCCCTCCTCTTCGGAACCATTTGATTGGTTTCGGGTTATTCACCATAGGCTTGTGTGGACCATGTACCACTGATGTCCAACAACCTGCGCTGTTAACAGACAGGTGATGGAGCATTCGTCGTTGCCATATGTTATACTCATTCCTAACCAGCATTGGTGGCTTGGTTGAGGAACCAGTATTGTGAGGATCATGGAGGGGAGTAGTCATTTTCAGTTCAAAAACAATTTAATTCAAGCTTTTAAAAGTTTTACACAGACCACAACAAACTCAATGAAAACCAAGAAAAGATCTCAGGATGAATGACCAGAAATACAGAAAATTCAATCTCTATAACCGTTTCTTGCAAAAACAAAAGCTAATTCAATCAAACTTAGATCTTGAATAGCAGTTTCAATGATCAATTATTAGATCGATCAATGATTAACCTGCTCTGATACCATTTGACAGGATCAGCGATCACAAGTTTGATGTATTAGAGTTCAAAGCAGCGGAATAAGAACAGGAATTAGACAAATTGTAGCAAGAGATCGATACTTGTATGCATTAAGAGCACACACGTTATAGTGAGAGAATATATTTCTGATTCAAGGAATGTTTATAGATATGAATAATTCTAATCAAATCATTCAATCATTCATCATATTACAATAGGTTGTTACTCCTTATATAGAGTGCAACAACCACTGCTGTTATCACGGAAAGTGACAACTGGCAGATCTAATACAAAATAACTAACTCTTAACAAACTACTGAAATGTTCACAACTACTGAGAACATATCAGAGTGTTAAGTACAGAATATAAAACTACTGATTAGAAACTACTGAAACTACAACGACTGAAGAACAAGCTCTTCAGTCGTTTTACAAAACTACTGAAACTAGAAATATAAAACTACTGATATCACAACTACTGAAGAAGTACTCTTCAGCAGTTGTGACAAACTACTGAGGCTTCAGTACTTGATCTTCAGACTTTGACCTTCAGATGTTTCATCAGCTGATGACTTCAGTAGATATCATCAGCTGATGTCTTCAGTCTTTGTCTTCAGACTTTGTACATCAGTTGTTGATCTTCAGCACTTGTAAACTCTTCAGCTGTTGTACTTCAGTACTTTGGTCTTTCAGCTTCAGCACTTGTGTTTCAGCTGTTGCTTCAGTACTTGCGTTCTTCAGTGTTCAGCTTCAGTACTTGTGTTCTTCAGCTGTTGTACTTCAGCACTTTAGTTCTTCAGCTGTTGAAGTCTTCAGCACTTGATCTTCAGCTGTTGAAGTCTTCAGCACTTGTCAAACTGCTGATGAGCTTTCAGCAGTTGTTGTGATACCATGTGGGACTTAGAGGTTTTCTGATCTTGGCTCATTGGTTCTTTTGGTCCAACAAACTCCCCCTGAACCAATGCAGCCAAAACCTCTAAATTATTTATTATCCCACTTATTGTTGGCAAAATGTTGGTCTTTTTCCTTCTTGATCAGTAGAGAAGATGACCCATGTAAGCTCCGGCCTGGGAAGAAATCTCAGATATTTGTTTGGCAGGGTATGAATGGGAACTCTGTTTTGGGGAACTGGACACAGAGTTGTTATCCCATTCATGAGATTTACTTCCCCATAATGAGTCTGTACGACTCTCTTGTGTAGGCCTCAAGGAAGGTGATTTGTTCCTCCATGGTTAGCTCTTCAGCCCTCCTTCAAACAATGATTCAGGCCCATAATACTCAGACAGGTATTTGGCCTGTTTCCATTCTTTAGCTCCACAGTTGTTATTATTCTGTAACAAACTCATCCGGGTGATTACCTCTAGGAACAACTGGAGCTCATTTTTCTGACTTCCTCAAGCCTCTTGTAAACTAACCCCTTTTCACTATTTGTTTTCTAGCATCTTCTGAGGGGTTAATTAGCTTTGTAGGCTTTCTTGAAGTCCTCTAGGATTTCCCAGGGTGACACTACAAAGACCAGAGAGATCACTTCATCTACGATCTTTTTCACCTGGCCAATGTATCTCTGAGGTATGTTTTTCTTATGAATTCTGTGAGAGACCCTGGGATCAGGCCAAATCCTCACTCTTTCCTTTTGATATTGAAAGGTATGCCTGAGAGTGTAAAGTCTGAGGGCTTGCTTCTTCATATGATGATAGAAGATGTGGCTGCATAAGCTTTGTCAACTCTCTTCAGCAATTCCTCATCATGCTGTTTATGAAGCTCTTCTTCTTCTAGCTTCACTTTAACCATTTGTCTTTGGACTTCAGGAGTAATTGCTGAGGAGTGACTTGTGGCCTTAGGCAACTGAATCACAGCTGAGAGTGGCAGCCTATCTTCATCTCTTCTTCATCATCTTCTAGCCTCAATACCCTTCTCTTCTTCTTCAAGGTATATCATCGGCTATGGGTTTTGAGGGTAAGGGAGTTGGTTTGGTGGGTTGTGATTTGGGTGGTTTTGGTGTGGGAATGTTGACAGGCTGTTCTAGCATTCTTGAGGTGAGTGTGGCTTTTGATTGCTTGGCTAGCTCAGTCCTGCTCCCAGCACCCGCTTCATTCAAAGCTTCAATAACAAGCCCTTAGTATATGCTTCAGACGAACAGATCTTGGTGGTGATTGCCAAGATACTGTCCCTGGACCCAGCTTTGATTTCGATCATTGATCTTCCAAGATATTTTGCAATAAATCTAATCATGATCTCAAGCCTTTCTCTTTCTAACACTTCATAACTTGCCCATCTATTCTGGATTCTTCAATCTCTAATCGTCGAATCTCAGAGTCAAGTTATTGGTGTCATGGCCTTGCCTAAACAGCTGATCAATGATGTTGTCCATTGATCTGCTGTGTTCGGCATCAGCCTCTTTTCCAGTAGCTCCAAGGCTTTGTCTTCAGCAATATGATCATCAGCACTTTCTTTCGCTTGTAGGTGAGCAGTGGTTGCTGTTCTTTCTCCTCCTCTTGGGCTTGCTTCGCTTCCTTCTTTCCTCTGTTCTTTTCCTCTTCTTTTCTTTCACTGCAGTACTCTCCCCCTTTTTGGATGCATTGGAGGAAGGGGTTTGTACCGCAGAGAAAGTGTCTTTTGCACAGCAGCATCAATCAAGGGTTGTAAAGTTGAGGAAAGCCTCTCATCAATGGCTTTAGTCACAATATCAGTGATTATGGGTGTGATGAGAGGGAGGGAATTTTGAAGTACAGCACCTATTTGCTCAGGAGGGTTCTGTTCCTGAGAATAGGGCTGAAGCAGAGGCAGGTGGTTGAGTTTGGAGTGGCTCAGTGTGGGGAACCTTCAACGAAGGTGCCATCTGTGGGTTGGTGGAGGCAGATGGTCTTTCTCCTTGTGAGAGTTGGTCAAGTAGGTTTTGCAGCCTACTGACTTTCTCTTCAAGGATTGTGTTCTGGGCAAGAACATCGTAGAAAAAGCCCAGGTCATCATCAGCCGAAGCTGAATCATCTGACCTCCTGCTTAGAGCAGGATTTACATGCACTGGGTGTAGACCAGTTGTTGCATGTGCCCCTTGTGCTTGGTACTGGGGACTTCCAGCCTCAGGACAATGTCCATCATCGCTGTTGCCTCTAGTGAGGTCTTAGCAATGTTACCAGCCTCATTCTGATCATGTGTTGAGCAGAAGAGGTGGCAGCCTCACTAGATATTCTAAGCTCCTTATCTACACCAGGAGATAGAAGTGGTAAACCCCTGTGCTGTGGTTCTCAAGTGCACTGTGTTCCTCCCCCTCAATTGTAGAGGTGTTCCAGTAGTAAGTGGTTTCTGGGGAGGGGGTGAGGAGTGCAGTTGAGTCAGCACTTGTGCAACTATTAAAGTTGGGCTGTGAGGGGCGGTTGTTGGGGTGAAGGGATAGAAGCAGTGTGCACCTGGGGAGGTTGGTGCTTTTCAATGGCAATCCCCTCAAGTGAGGAAGATCCCAGATATGTAGGTACCCCTGTTGTGGTTGCTGCAGGCTCCTGTTGAGAGGAAGCCTGAGCGGCTATGGCTGGAAGAGTCATTGTATCCACTAGGGGGTTTGGACTAGTGGATATATCCTGCGTTTGTGTTGCAGGGGCATCCTCAGGGGACTCAATTCCCTGAGTAGCCGTTTGGGTTTCTTTTTGGTGGGTTTGGTGGGGACTTTTGATTTGGAGGTGGTGGCTGTGGGTTCCAGCTGCGTGGGTTTTCGCAGCTTGGCAGCAATTTGAGTGTCTGGTCAGAGTTGTGCGGGAGTATACTTCCGGCAGAACAGCCGTAGCAGGGACTCCCAAGCCAACAAGTCCCTCAGCATTAAGCTGGTTGTAATGATGGCCATTATGAACCGTGGATATAGTATCCAACGGTTGGCAGTTAGTTTTTGAGCCATATCCTTGAGCTCCGAAAATATTATTTCTGAAAAGTTTAGCGGTTGTTGCTCAAGAATAGAATACATTACCTGCTGCCATTTGTCGACATTTGATCCCAAGACGACGTCTTAGGGCCAAACATACATTCACCATGTGAAAAATTAGGCGTTCAGCGTCATGGAAGTGTTTCTTCATGATAGTGGAGGCACTGAGATTGCCTTGATATCCATGTTGGGCAAAGGATAGATCTGTGGTGCCCTTCGGATATCCAGCAGGAGAATAGCATCATCAGATGAAGAATTTGGCGGATTATGCAGGAGTGATGACTACTTCTTTGTTGTTGACGACCGACTGGAGAGATGGTGTGTTGTTCTCCCCAGTGGTAATAGTAACGTTCATCCAAAATGTTGAAGGGATTCGGCATGTAGTATGGGATTAAGAAATGCCGTTTGTGTATTGGACTGAACCATAAGATCGATAGCAGTATCGAACTTATCCCAGACAGGCGATTTAGTAGGTAGGCAACACAGTTGTGTCGCGGTTTAATTTGCATGGACGCCATTGAGAAGAGAGAAGTTTTGGAGAGGAACGTTAGGTTTGAAGAAGATGAAGCATTGAAGGCTTAGGTCAGGGATATTTATAGGGTACGGGTAAGAAAACGACTGAAGGATGTGGTGTTAGTCATCAGTAGTTTTAAACGACCGTTGACATGGTATTATCCTTTCAGACGTTGAAACAGCTGAAGTCGTGGTGTTAGGCATCAGAAGTTAGAAAACTACTGAAGACCGTGGTTTTGACTTCAGATGATTGAAACAACTGAGGACTTGGTGTTTGTCATCAGTAGTTGTGAAACTACTGAAGACAGTGGTTTTGTCATCAGCTGTTGTAAACAACTGAAGACTTGGTATTAGTCATCAGTAGTTATAAAACTACTGAAGACATGGTATTGCTTCAGTTGTTTAGAATGAACACAGTTGTGTACAAACGACTGAAGAGAAATTTCTCATCTGTTTTCATCAATTCTTAGCTTTTCAGCTGTTTCATACTGTCCTCAACACATTCATCAGCCTTTTTGGCTGATTTCAGTTGTTTCATAGGACATCAGTACTTATCTGTTTTTACTGATTTCAGTAGTTGTAACTACATCAGTAGTTTTAACTACATCAGTAGTTTGGACAGATAAAGTACTTCAGTACTTATGAGGCATTTAGCCATCAGTAGTTATAAAACTACTGAAGGGAAAAGAACTCATCAGTACTTATATGTGACATGGTTACTAATGATCATCAGTACTTATTACTAAGATCATCAGTAGTTGTCACTTATTCTAGCTGCAGCATACCAAGCCTTAACACCAGGTTTTGGAAAGTTGAACTATCCAAAGGCTTAGTAAAAATGTCTGCAAGCTCATCAGCACTAGGCACAAACTTAGGATCAATCAGACCTTTTTCAAAACAATCCCTTATAAAATGATGTCTGATCTCTATATGTTTGGTCCTAGAGTGCTGGACTGGATTTTTGACAATGCAAAGAGCTGAAGCACTATCCATTAACAATGGAGTTTAGTCTCTGTAATGCCATAATCCAAAAGTTGGTTTTGAAGCCAGAGTACCTGAGATGTACAACTTGCAGCAGCAATGTACTCTGCTTCAGCAGTTGATGTAGCAACTGAGGTCTGTTTCTTGCTCTGCCAAGAAATCAAGCAGTTGCCTAGGAATTGACATCCACCAGAAGTTGATTTCCTGGTCAACTTACACCCTGCATAGTCACTGTCAGAAAAAGCAACTAATTTACCAGAATGTCCAGTAGAATACCATAAACCTAGAGATGGAGTGCCTTGCAGATATCTAAAGATCCTCTTGACTGCAATCAGATGAGACTCTTTAGGTGCAGCCTGAAATCTAGCACAAACACATGTAGCAAACATAATATCTGGTCTAGAAGCTGTTAAATACATCAAGGACCCAATCATACATCTGTAAAGTGTTTCATCAACCACTTTACCTTTCTGATCTGTATCCAGTTGTGTGGTGCTGCACATGGGGGTAGAACAAGGCTTACAGTTTTGTAAATCAAACTTTTGCAAAAGATCTTTTGTGTATTTGGACTGATGAATGAAAATTCCATCAGCCTTTTGTTTGATTTGCAACCCCAGAAAGAACTGTAACTCTCCCATGGCACTCATTTCAAACTTCTGTTGCATCAACTTTGTAAAGGCATCACACAACTTTGGATCAGAGGATGCAAAAATGATATCATCTACATAAATTTGAACAAGTAGATTATGCTGCCCAGCTTTCTTAATGAATAAAGTCTTATCTATGGAGCCTCTAGTGAAATTATTTTCCAGAAGAAAGTTTGATAATGTCTCATACCAGGCTCTAGGAGCTTGTTTTAACCCATAAAGAGCCTTATCAAGCTTATACACCCAATTAGGATGTTTATTGTCCTCAAAGCCTGGAGGTTGACATACATAAACCTCTTCTTTAATTTTTCCATAAAAAAATGCACTTTTGACATCCATTTGAAAAACTTTAAGGTTTTGATAAGCAGCATAAGCTAAAAACAATCGAATTGCTTCCAGTCTGGCTACAGGGGCAAAGGTTTCATCATAATCAATACCTTCTTCTTGTGCAAACCCCTGAACAACCAGTCTGGCCTTGTTCTTAACAATAAGCCCATTTTCATCAGTTTTGTTCCTAAACACCCATTTAGTGCCTATTGCACACTTACCTGGAGGTAGAGGAACCAGTTCCCACACTTGCTGTTTCTTGAACTGAAGAAGCTCAAGCTGCATGGCATCAACCCATCCATTGTCCTTTAAAGCAATGTGATAATTCTTTGGCTCTTGCTGACTGATGAAGAGAGCATAGAAGCAGAAATTTGACAATTGACTTCTTGTTGATACTCCAGCAGTGATATCACCAATGATTTGAGACATAGGGTGATTCTTCAGATCTTGATACACAATGAGATCTGTGCAAGTGTTTGTAGCAGGCTCAGCAGTAACAGATGGTGATGGTGAATCATTTCCTTGAAACCAATCAGTGGATGGTAATTCAAAGGAAGTTGAATTCGAGGAGATCTCATCAGCATTTGTTGTGGATGGTGCTACTGGAGCTACAGGAACATCAGGTCTAGCTGAATCAGGCACTTGATCACTAAACCTGAAGAGGTGAGTACTGCAATCATCATCATCATCAGCACCAGCAGTACCACCAGGTGGTGAACTGTTGACAGGAGCAACAGCAGGAGTTTGATAAGGAACATATTGCAGTATGTCCAAATCAAATAACTCCACAGGGCTTTGTGGAATCTTGTCCTTTGGAGATTCATTGAACTTAACATGTAGAGTTTCTTCAACCATCTTTGTTCTGCAGTTGAAGACTCTGTATGCCTTGCAAGTAGATGAATAACCAACAAAATACCCTGCATCCACCTTAGGATCAAATTTATGGAGTTGATCCTTTGTGTTGAGAATAAAACAGGGACACCCAAATGCTTTGAAAAATGAAATCAGAGGAGCCAAATGATGGAGGACTTCATATGGAGTCTTCATCAACCTCTGATTTACTAAAACTCTATTTTGCACATAGCAAGCTGTGTTGACAGCTTCAGCCCAAAAGGTCAGTGGCAAACCAGAGTCAGCCAGCATGGACCTTGCAGCTTCAATGAGGGTCCTGTTCTTTCTCTCCACTACTCCATTTTGTTCTGGAGTCCTTGGAATGCTAAACTGCCTTTTGATTCCCTTTGAAAGATAGAAGTCATCAAGTGTATGATTTCTGAATTCAGTTCCATTGTCACTCCTAATACACTTGACTGGAAGGGAATACTGCTTCTCAATATACAACACAAAGTGAATAATCTTCTGAGCAGCCTCATCCTTTGAATGTAGAAAGAAAGTCCATACAAATCTGGAGTAATCATCCACAATTACCAGACAGTATTTCTTCTTTGCCATGCTCATTACTCTCACAGGACCAAATAGATCCATATGCAGTAATTGCAAGCAGGCAGTGGACTTAGGCACTTCAATAGGAGGGAATGAGACTTTGTGTTGTTTTCCTTTTAAACAAGCAGTGCAGGTTTCATCACAGTGGAACTCCTTTATTGGTAAGCCTCTGACTAAACTATTGTGGGTAAGCTGATTCATGTTTTTGAGATTAACATGACCAAGCCTTCTGTGCCACAGTTTAGATTCTTGAGAAGAGGCTTTGGAAAATAGGCAAGGATTGCCTTTGAGATCTATTTTCTTGGAAAGATCTAAGGCATACACTCTTCCTGTCCTGTTGGCTCTCAGGAGAGTGTGATCATCCAACACCTTGTCAATCAAGTGCAAAACTTTGGATGACAGAATCCTACAGTTTTGACTGGTGAAAAGAGCAACATGGCCTTTATCACACATTTGACTGACACTCAAGAGATTGTACTTGAGATTTTCCACATGATTAACATCATCAAATTTGATTTCTCCATTGGAGACAAAGCCTTACCAATGATGTAACCCCTAGCATCATTGCCAAAAGAAACAAATCCCTTCTTTCCTTGAGAGTAGTCATGAAGAAGAGAGCTGTTCCCAGTCATGTGCATAGATCCCCCACTGTCTACACCAGATGCTACTTTGGCATGTTGAAGAACCCTGCAATAATAAACAATCAGTTAGTTTTGGAGACCCAAACCTTTTGGTTTTGGGCCTGGTCTCATCAATAGATGGTAAACTAACAGGTTTATTTGGAACAACAGCCTGAGAGGAAGAAGATGGTGAAGAAGAGGATCCTTTGGCTTGGACCTCCTTTTCTGGTTTCAACATAGGAGCATCTAGTTGGTTAACTCTACCCAACAGATGTTGAACCATCATAACCAGCTGTGTCTGATTTTGTGATAAAGCTTTCAGCTCATCAGACACATTGCCAGTGGAGTTTGATAAGTTCCTATGTTGCACCTTCTTCTTCTGAGCACTCTCAGCTGTCACCTGTTTAACCCCTTCCTTTTTGGATTTCTTTGAGGACTTAAGGGTTACAGGATTTGATGTTGCTGATACAAATGTGGTCTCAAACTCAGTTTTCATTTTTACCATTTTCTCTTTAGTTTCTTCTTTTTGTTTGAGTTTGGAACCTCTTTTGTACCAACAATCATCTGTAAGATGATTGAACAAACCACATACTTCACATGGTTTCTTCTTCATCTTAGGTTGATCATCAACTAAAGAGGGTGAAGCAACTGAAGACTTGTTCTTCAATGCTTTGGAAGCATTGTTTGCTTTCTTGACTGCCTCTTTAGTAGTCTTCAAACTCTTTCTACTGGCAGTTTTCTTCTCTTCAGTACTGACAGCAGTTGAAGTTTGAACTTCAGGTGTTAAATCCTGCTCTCTAGTCCTTTCAGGACCTTCAGAATTAACTCCTGAGTTGATCAACTCATTGATCATGTGAGTGTCAGCATTTGAACCATCAACATCAGCTGATAGGTTCAAAGAGGGCTTGATGCTGACTGCTACTTCTGATTGTGCTTTATCAGAAGGTAGCACATGATGTGATGGATTGGTTATCACTCTCACCATCAGATTCTACCTCTGCTCTTGGAGTAAAATCTGTAGGTGGAGCAGTGTGATTGTAACCAATGCCAAACTTCACATTGGAAGCAGATTGCTTACTCAGAAGCATTTCAAAACTGCATGATTGTACCCATCTATCACACTCTACCTGGGTAACTGCAAGGGTTTCTTTGAGATCATTGTACTTCTCTAGAAGTACCTCTTCTCTAGCCTTATCATCAATTATTTGGCATTTCAGTTTGTAAATCTCATCATTTTTATCTTTAAGCACAAACTCACATTCAGCTTTGTTTTTGGAAATTATTTGTTCTAGCTCAATGTTCTTATTAATTAAAGCTACATTTGCTTCTCTAATGGAAGCAAATGCTGCTATGCATGGTTCAGAACATAATTTGGCTTTTGCCTTAGAGGATACCTGTGATACCTGAGGTGTAGAGGCATTAGAAAATGAAGTATCAGCAGACTCCAAAGCCATAAGAGCTAGATTCCCAAAAGGACTGTCACCACCATGTTGACCAGCACTTGAGAACAGTTGGTCATGACCAGACATGTCATCTGGTAAACTGCTCCAGTCAACAACTCCTGGGGTGAAGAAGCTGTGTTGTTGAGGTTGAGTTTGTTGATGAGATTGGGATGGCTGAGGTTCTGGTAGTGCATGAGGTTGTGGTGCCATAGGAACTTGAACTTGATTTGACTGTGGCATGTAATAACAAGGGTACGGATATGGCATTTGACCCTGAGGAACAAAATATGCCGGAGATTGTTGTTGAGGATGATGACTAGAAGTGACAGGATGTTGCCCTCTGTGTTGTTGACTATTGCCAGGAAAAGTCACAAAGGGTGCAGTGGAGTTAGATCCAGTTGATCTACACTCTCTTGCAAAGTGTCCAAGCCTTTGGCATTTGTGACACCTCAACTTGCTCTTGTCAAAACCAACTTTGGTTTTGCCAGAGAGTCCTGGGAATTTTCTTCCAGTTCTTTTATAGAACTTTTGAGATCTGATATTTATCAGGGCCATTTGGCTAAAATATCCATCTCTTCTAAGTCGTCATCAGCAATCCCCTTGAGATCATCCATAATGAAGCATAAATTGTCATTGTTACACCCAGTAAACTGACCATCAACACTCACAAATGCAGAATCAGAAGTGCTTGAAGAGAAATTAATATGCTCATCATACTGGCATTCAGATGAAGCATATTCTGACTCATGACCACCAAGGCAGTGTTGCCTGGTACAAAGTCTTCAGTGAGCTTTCCAGATGAAGACAGCTTTCTCTTCTGTTCTATCTCTCTCTCAAACGTGAGCAGTTTCCCATGGAGTTGGGTGAGAGATAGTTTGTCCAAACTTGCACTGGAGCGTAGGACAATAGTATATGTGTCCCATCTCTCAGGCAGTGATCTGAGAAATCTGTTATTCATCTGAATATTTGTGTACTCAAGTTTGACCATTTTAATTCAGAGATCAAACAAGAGAACCGCTCATTGTTGAGTCAGTGTCTCACCCTTTCTATGAGAGAATGTCTCATATTGTTGGGCAAGGATTTCTCTATTATTTGCCAAGACCTCATCAGTTCCTCCAAATTGTTCTTTCAAGGCATTCAAGAGGTCATGGGCAGTTTCATGATGCATTAGCCCAGAATAGATTTCATTGGGCAGTGCCATGGCCAGAATTCCATGGGCTTTTGCATCAATTTCAAGCAACTTCTTATCCTCATCTGAGTATTGTTCCCTCCTCTTCGGAACCATTTGATTGGTTTCCGGGTTATTCACCATAGGCTTGTGTGGACCATGTACCACTGATGTCCAACAACCTGCGCTGTTAACAGACAGGTGATGGAGCATTCGTCGTTGCCATATGTTATACTCATTCCTAACCAGCATTGGTGGCTTGGTGAGGAACCAGTATTGTGAGGATCATTGGAGGGAGTAGTCATTTTCAGTTCAAAAACAATTTAATTCAAGCTTTTAAAAGTTTTACACAGACCACAACAAACTCAATGAAAACCAAGAAAAGATCTCAGGATGAATGACCAGAAATACAGAAAATTCAATCTCTATAACCGTTCTTGCAAAAACAAAAGCTAATTCAATCAAACTTAGATCTTGAATAGCAGTTTCAATGATCAATTATTAGATCGATCAATGATTAACCTGCTCTGATACCATTTGACAGGATCAGCATCACAAGTTTGATGTATTAGAGTTCAAAGCAGCGGAATAAGAACAGAATTAGACAAATTGTAGCAAGAGATCGATACTTGTATGCATTAAAAACACACACGATTATAGTGAGAGAATATATTTCTGATTCATGGAATGTTTATAGATATGGAATAATTCTAATCAAATCATTCAAATCATTCATCATATACAATAGGTTGTTACTCCTTATATAGAGTGCAACAACCACTGCTGTTATCACGGAAAGTGACAACTGGCAGATCTATTACAAAAATAACTAATCTAACAAACTACTGAAATGCTCACAACTACTGAGAGCATATCAGAGTGTTAAGTACAGAATATAAAACTACTGATTAGAAACTACTGAAACTACAACGACTGAAGAACAAGCTCTTCAGTCGTTTTACAAAACTACTGAAACTAGAAATAAAACTACTGATATCACAACTACTGAAGAAGTACTCTTCAGCAGTTGTGAAACTACTGAGGCTTCAGTACTTGATCTTCAGACTTTGACCTTCAGATGTTTCATCAGCTGATGACTTCAGTAGATATCATCAGTTGATGTCTTCAGTCTTTGTCTTCAGACTTTGTACATCAGTTGTTGATCTTCAGCACTTGTAAACTCTTCAGCTGTTGTACTTCAGTACTTTGGTCTTTCAGCTTCAGCACTTGTGTTCTTCAGCTGTTCAGCTTCAGTACTTGCGTTCTTCAGCTGTTCAGCTTCAGTACTGTGTTCTTCAGCTGTTGTACTTCAGCACTTTAGTTCTTCAGCTGTTGAAGTCTTAGCACTTGATCTCAGCTGTTGAAGTCTTCAGCACTTGTCAAACTGCTGATGAAGCTTTCAGCAGTTGTTGTGATACAATGTGGGACTTAGAGGTTTTCTGATCTTGGCTCATTGGTTCTTTTGGTCCAACAAATTGAAAGGAATTGCTGATGATGATCTGGAAGAGATAGATATTTTGAGCCAAATGGCATTAATCAATATCAGATCTCAAAAATTTTCAAAAGGACAGGAAAAATTCCTGGTCTCTCTGGAAAAACCAAAGTTGTTTTGACAAGAGCAAGTTGAGGTGTCACAAGTGCCATAGACTTGGACATTTTGCAAGAGAGTGTAGATCATTTGGATCTAACTCTTTTGCACCCTTTGTGACTTCCATGCAATAGCTCACAAAACAAAGGGCAACAATCTACCAGTTCTGGTCATCATTCACAAATTCAATCATCTCCTGCATATTTTGTCCCTCAAGGTCAAATGCCATATCCTTATCCCTGTTTTTTACATGCCTTAGTCTAGTCAGGTTCTGTACCCATAGCTCAACAACCAGATGTCCTACCTGAGCCTTAACTATCTCAATCAAATCAACAATCTCAATCTCAATCACATCAAAGTTTTTTCACACCTGGAGTTGTTGACTCTAGTAGCTTACCAGATGATCTTTTGGTTATTCTGAACAAGTGTTTTTTGGTGCTGGTCAACATGGTGGTGAAAATCCTTTTTGAAATCTGACTCTTATGGTCCTGGAGTCTACTGATGGTTCATGCTCAAATGCTTCATCATCACAGGTACCACAGGTATCTTCTGAGGCTAAGGCCGAGTTGTGTTCTGAGTCATGCATAACTGCTTTTGTCTCAATTAGAGAAGCAAATGTAGCTTTAATTAATCAAAATCTTGACCTAGAGAAAGTGATTTCCAAAAGAAAAGCTGAGTTTGAGTCTGTATTAAAGGAAAAAAATGATGAGATTTACAAATTAAAATGCCAAATCACTGATGAAAAGGCAAAGGTAGAGGTCATTTTAGAGAATCATAAGAATCTTAAAGAAACACTTACAGCTACTCAAGTAGAGTGTGAACGCTGGGTATCATCTTGCAAGGGGTTTGAAATGCTTCTCAGTAAGCAAACAGCTTCAAATGTGAAGTTTGGGATTGGGTATAATCATATTGTACCTCCTACAGATTTTACTCCCAAGACAGAAGTTAAATCTGAAGATGAAAGCAATTCCGAAACCGTATCATCATGCGTCTCATCCTCAAGTGATAATGCAAAATCAGAGGATGAAGTCGGTAATAGTACCTCAGCTAATCAATCTGCTCATGGTCTCACTGCTGATAAACACATGATCAAAGAAAAGCTGAGCACTTCAGATGTCGTCTCACAAATTATTCAAAGTACTAAAGAGCAAGTAACAACACCTGAAGAACATTTCAAACCAAATGAAAACAAACATGGTTTGACAACTGTTGAACAGTCTATCAGGAAATCCAAAAGTACTGATAGAAAACTTCTGAAGAACAAGTCTTCAGTTGTTACAAATCCTTCAGTACTTAACATAAGTACTGAGAGGAAGAAAGTACTGAAGAACACACCTTCAGTAGTTTCATCTTCTTCAGCAGTTGAACAACAGAAGATGAAGAAAAAGCCATGTGAAATATGTGGTCTATTCAATTATCTCACTAATGAATGTTGGTACAGAAAGGGTTCCAAATTCAACAAAGATAAAATCATTAAAAAGAAAATTAATAAAATGAAAGATGAATTTGAAACCAAGTTTGTGCCACAATCATCTCAATCTGATAACCCAAAGTTCTTACAAAAATCTAAAAAGAAGGAAGGGGTTTATCATAAAACAGTTGAAATATTCCTCATGGAATATCAAAACACCAGACTAAGTCTGTGTCTTTCAAAAAGGAGGACATGGTGAGTCACAGGAACCAATCAAAACCAAGTACTGATGTGTCTGCTGAACTAAAGGCTTTAACAACCAATCAGACACAACTTGTTATGATGGTTCAACATCTGTTGGGGAGAGTTGACCAAATAAATGTACCTGTGATTAAATCACTGAAAAGGAAAACTAAGCCAAAACCAAAGGAATCCTTTTTAGCACCATCTCCACCTTCAAAGGTTGTTAATCATGACAAATCACTTAGTATAAAATTTATGTAGATGATATTATTTTTGCATCCTCTGATCCACAGTTGTGATGCCTTTACTAAGTTGATGCAACAAAAGTTTGAAATAAGTGCCATGGAGAATTACAGTTCTTTCTGGGTTTGCAAAAACACAAATGGCTGATGGAACCTTCATTCATCAGTCAAAATATACAAAGGATTTGTTGAAAAAGTTTGATTTACAAAATTGTAAGCCCTATTCTACTCCCATGTGCAGCACCACACAATGGATGCTGATCAGAAAGGTAAAGCAGTTGATGAAACTCTTTACAGATGTATGATTGGTTCCTTGATGTACCTTACAGCTTCTACACCAGACATTATGTTTGCAACTTGTGTCTGTGCTAGATTTCAGGCTGCACCTAAAGTATCCCATATGATTGCTGTCAAAAGGATCTTTAGATATGTGCAAGGAACTCAATCTCTAGGACTTTGGTATTCTACTGGGCACTCTTGAAAATTAGTTGCTTTCTCTGATAGTGACTATGCAGGGTGTAAATTAACCAGAAACTCAACCTCTGGTGGATGCCAATTTCTAGGCAATTGTTTAGTTTCTTGGCAGAGTAAGAAACAAACTTCAGTTGCTACATCCACTGCTGAAGCAGAGTACATTCCTGCTACAAGTTGTACATCTCAGATACTCTGGCTTCACAATCAATTACTGGATTATGACATTACAGAGACTAAGAGTCCTTATTGATGGACAGTGCTTCATCTCTTTGTATTGTTAAGAATCTTGTCCAGCATTCTAGGACCAGAATCAGGGATTGTTATGAAAAGGTCTGATTGATCCAAAGTTTGTTCCTAGTGCTGATGACTTGCAGATATATTTACTAAGCCTTTGGATAGTGTAACTTTCCAAAATCTAGTGCTAAGGCTTGGTATGCTGTAGCTTGAATGATTTGACAACTACTGATGATCTTAGTTCACAAGTACTGATGAGCATTAGTATGCAGTTGTCAAAAATAAGTACTGATAAGTTATTTTATCTTCAGTAGTTTTCATAACTACTGAAGACTAAATTACTTAAAAGTACTGAAGTACTTTATTTGTTGAAAAGTACTGATGTGGTTACAACTACTAATGTCTGTTTTAACAGATAAGTACTCATGACCATGAAACATCTGAAAATCAGATAATCTACCGAGTAAGTCTAAGGTCAAATGAAACAACTGAGATCTGTGAATTGACGACAACAACTGATGAGCAAATTTACTCTTCAATTGTTTCAAACAACTGTTGTTTCATTTCAAAACAACTGAAGCCAAAACCAAGTTTTCAGTAGTTTCAAAATACTGATGACTAACACCAAGTCTTCAGTTGTTTACAACATCTGAAAGTTAAAACCATATCTTCAGTCGTTTTCTAACAACTGATGACTAACACCAAAACTTTCAATTGTTTTCTTTTAGCCGTTTCATAACCTATAAATACCTAACCCTAACTTCAAACTTTTCATAAGTCGTTTTCCGAACGTTCATCTTCCATCAATGGCGACTATGCAAATCAAACCACGACACAACTGTGTTGCCTACTCCACAAAATCGGCCTTTTGGACTAAGTTTCATGCTGCCGTTGATCTGATGGTGGATTCCCCGTATCAACTGCTTTTCTTCTGATCCAACCATCTATCCAGATACCCTTCGCCAATTCTGGACAAATGTCATTGTCCATACTGGTGAGAATGATGTCGCGATCACTGTCCAGTCGTTTGTAAACCAGAAGAAGGTGGTAGTCACTCCTACTATCATTCGCCAAACCCAAGATCTGAATGATGCCACCTTTGTCACCAAATACCCGAAGGGCACCACTGATCTATCATTCATCAACCATGGATATGAGGGCGATCTAAGTGCTACAACCATTTTGAAGAAGCACTTCCATGATGCCAAACGCCTAATCTTTCATATGATCAATGTCTGCCTTGCCTCCAAATCCTCTTCATGGGATCAAATGTCATCCAGGTGGCAGCAGGTATTGTATTCTATCCTTGAACGCAATAGCTTAAATTTTTCAAAAATTATGTTTTTGGAATTAAAAGATCTGGAATGAAACCTGTGGCTAACAGATGGATATTATATCCAAGGTTTCTTATGGCCATAATCATCAATCAATTAAAATCTGATGGCCCTGTTGGCCTTGGAGTCCCTACTGTGGTAGTTTTGCCAGAGGTATACTCCAGGCACAATTCTGACCCACAACTCAAAGAGGCTGCCAAATTGCTAAAACCCAAGTAGAAGGAACCCACAGCTTCATCCCCCAGATCCAAAGTCCCCTCTAAACCACAATCCAAGCAAAACAAAAATGCTACTCAGGGAGTTGAGTCCCTTGATGACGCCCCTGCAACACAAAGGCAGGATGACACTACACGTAGTAATCCCCCTGTAGTTTCCAAGACTATACCAGCTGAAACCACTCAGGGATCCTCTAAACAGGATCCTGATGCAACCAAAAATGGGGAAACCACATTACTGGAATCTCTCTCACTTGAGAAGATAGCCATGGAAGAGCACCATTCACCCCAAGTTCAATCCTCTTCATACTTATCTCCCACTGAAGCCACCCCTACAAGCCCAACTGTGGTTATTGCATAAGTGCTGACTCAACTACATTCCTCTAACCCTCCCCAGAAACCTATTACCACTGGGAAACCTCAACAGTTGAGGGAGAGGATTATAATATGGCTGATAACCCATAACACAGAGATTACAGAGTTCAATCTCCCTGTGTAGAGGAGGAGATTCGAACATCGGGTGAGGCTGCCTCTTCTCCTGTTTCAGCACATGAACAGGATGAAGGTGGTATCATCTCTAAGACCTTACCAGAGACAACTGCTAATGAAGGACATAATCCTGAGGCAGGAAGTCCCCAGTTCCAAGAAATAGGGGCACATATAAATACTGATCTACACTTAGCACATGTTCATCTTGATTTAATCAGCAGGTCAGATGATTCAGCAAAGACTGATGATGACCTGGACTTTTTCTTTGATGTTCTAGACCACAACACCATTCTTGAGGCTGAGGTTTGTAGACTTCAAGAACTACTAGCCAAAATGTCATAAGAATCAAGTCCATCTGCCCGAATTCACCCACAAATGGCAGCTTCTTTTGAAGCTCTCCCAAACACTGAGCCACTCCCAACAACTATGCCACCAGCCTCTGATTCAGGCACCATTTCTCAGGGGCAGAACCCCTCTGAGAAAATGGTTGCTGCCTTTCAATCCTCCTTACCTCTCATCACTTCCATCATCACTAACATTGTGCATCAAGCCATTAATGAGAGGCTTTCCTCAAATCTTCAAACCTTAGTTGATGTTGCTGTTTCTAAGAGACTTTCTGACATTCAAACCCCTGAACCCAATGCAACCAAAAACGGGGAGTCTAAGTCGGTGAAAGTAGACAAAAGAAAGAGAGTTAAAGAGGAAGAAGAAAAAGAGAAGAAAGAAAAGGAGATGATCCCATACAAGAGAAAGAAGAGTGCTGAACAGACTGAAGATGAGAAAAAGTTAGAAGACCTGATCAAAGAAGCTGATGAGCAACATAGCAGATCTATGGATAAGATCATTGATCAACTCTTCAGACAAGGTTTTGAGACAGTCAAACTTGACTCTGAAATCAGAAGGCTAGAGATTCAAGAGATTGAACATAGATGGGCAAGTTGGAGTGAGAAAGAAAGGGAAAGGATGGAAGCTATGACAAGATTCATATCAAAGCATTTGGGAAGATCAATCATTGAAGTGAAGTCATGGTCGAGGGACAATATTTTGGAGATAACCAACAGAATTTGTTCTTTTGAAGTATTCAACAAAGGATTGATCATAAAAGCTCTTGATGAAGCTGGTGCTGGGAAAAGGTCTGATGTGGCAAAGCTATCCAAAGCTTCACTCACAACCAAGATGCTAGAGCAGCTTGCACAATCTTACACCAAAACAACCAACTTCACAACCCTCAAAACCAACTCCTTTACCTAAGAAACCTACTCAAACCACTACCAATAATGCACCCAAGAGGAGAGAAAGGGTGTCGAGGATGGAAGAAGAAGAAGATGATGATGAGGAGATAGTCTGCCAATCTCTGCTATTCTTAAAATAAAGATGCCTGAGCCCAAAAGTCAACGAACAACAATCACACCTGACATCCAAAGGCAAATGGTAAAAGTCAAACTT
Organism: Flaveria trinervia; assembly: GCA_025506515.1. NCBI lineage: Eukaryota > Viridiplantae > Streptophyta > Magnoliopsida > Asterales > Asteraceae > Flaveria > Flaveria trinervia. The sequence continues at coordinate 39,592,102 of CM046451.1, forward strand.
GAAGAAGAAGAACAATACAAACAACATAATGAGCAGCTGTTAAGGATGGTTGATAAAGAGTTTCCTAAGTCATCATCCATACAAGCTATGAAGAAACATGCTCAGAGGTTGTATGCTCTCAGATTCACATTTGAATATCAGAAAGACAGAGTGAGAATTAGGCCTGACCCCAGAGTAAGTGACAGAATTCATAAAAAGAAGATTCTAAGTAGATACAATGGCCAAGTAAAGAAGATTGTAGATGCTGTGATAATACTGGCCATTGTAGTATCACCCTGGGAAATCCTTGATGACTTCAAGAGAGCTTACAAGTCTAAGACGACTCCACAAACTTTACTAGAAAACAATATGGTAAAGAAGGGGTTGATCTATAAGAAGCTTGAAGAAATAAGAAGAAATGAGCTCCAGTTGTTACTTGAAGGCACTAATCCTGATGAGTTTGCATACAGATAAATAACTATTGTGGACTAAAGAATGGAAAGAATGTTAAGTACTTATCAAAGTACTATGGGCTTGAGTTCTTCTTTGAAAATGAAAACTTTTTACAAAAAAATAGTTACAGCAAAGCACATCATCTTGTAATTTACTTACAATGCATTACGTCAAAATACATATATAAAATCCAATGAAAACAGAACCTCATAAAATGGATTCAAATCCATCTTCAAAATCAAATCAAAACTCTAAATAAATTTTGGTTGAATGCATCATCGTTACCATCTCTATTCGTAAAAAAAATGCATTGCATAAACGTAAAGTTATATCAAAGTTTCAGGATTACAATAAAGAAACATAGTGTTACAATAAAGTAACAGCGAAGAAAACGTAGAATCAAACATAAAAACATACTCAAATCTATAAAAATCAGAAACACAATAGATTGTTACATTAAAGTTCATATTAATTCTAATATTTACAGTGAATTACATCATATTTTAATTACTAACAATAAATTATACCAAATGTATTATGTTGATGTAAATTCAAGTTTTTAGTGATGCAACATAATGTAACAGACTTAGTTGCAATGCAAATCCTAATATTTACAGTGAATTACATCATATTGTAATTCGTGAATCACATCGAAAAAACATATATTAAAACCAATAAAAACAATTCTTGACCAGACGCACTATTGTTTTCATCCCATTCGTGCAAAAAACATAATCAGTTAACCTAAAAAAGATTTAAATATCGGGATTACAATGATAATAACATAGTATATTAATAGATGAAAAATCTAAGATTAAACATAAAAAACATACTTGAATTCTATGCACTATCTGTTAAGTAATGGAATCAAACTACAACAATAACTTACAAATAAATTACATTATATTTATTTTGAGTGTAAAGTTCTAATGATTACACTAAATTACAACATATTTTTGATTACTTACAGTGAGTTACATCAAATAGTATGTTGTAATAAAACATTATAACAAAACTTCAACACTGTAGTTTAACCAAAATTAAACCATATAACTACACTACCGTAAAGAAATTAAACCACTAAAGAACAAGTGATAATGTTACATCGAAGAACATGTAACTACACTACCGCAAGTCCTTAGTGTGAATTACATCGAAGAACAGGTGTCAATGTTACAAAATTACATTTATGATATGGGGAATACCTCCTTCGTGTATTTATTTGAACTTTATCATTCACCTCCTTCGTGTGATTATGCTGCATCAAACTCCATGATTCTCTGTTCCTCTAATTACATCTATGAAATGTGGATTACATTTCAATACGATGTAGTTATGACCAATAATTACAACAAAATCAAATGCAATATTTTTATAGTAATGTAATATTAGAATTACATGGTGTAATATTAGGGTTACACTAATGTAACATGAATGCTACACTACTGTAACAATGAGATGTAATTAACTTAGAGCTGTATAATAAATGTTTCAAAATAAGAGTTTCAAATATGGGAAAAGACCCTTTCTGTTAGAACAATATTCTCAATTCTCAAAATGAACAAATAAAATGAAAGCTCAAAATAAATAAATTATAATCTTTTAAAATATTATCATATTTAATATGTGACCAAATATTTAATAAACTTATATTATAATTAAAAAATAAAATACCCAATAGTGAGATTAATTAGCCTAATATTCATAGCATTTTTTGTAAAGCTTGCTTTTTCTAAAAGATCAAAATTGTTTTACCAAATACAAACAACGACGAATCAACGATGGTCATTCAAAATAGTTTTAAAAGATCATAGCGATGATGTTACCGATGGTCATTCAAGTCAAGCGAGAGACAAGATTGAATCTGGATGAATCAACGACGATGTTGTCTTTGGTGATTTATGTCCACCGTCTGCAACGTCGTTCTAGATCTTGATGTGCTCATTCAATCTGTACAAATGGTGGAAGTCGATGCTAGATCTGGAAGTGGACAAAAAACGCTCTCTTTGTCGTCTTCATCATCATTTTTGATCTAGATTAGAAAATGGATCTAAAACAGTCGGTGTTAGAGAGAGATAGAGAGAGAGAGATACAGATTGGAGTAAATGATGGTGGTGGTGTTGTGGTGATGGTGGTGGTGATGTCATGGTGGTTGATGACTACATCACTAGGATTAGGCGTGGAGGGTACAAGATGTTTTTTAAGATTGGGTAGTTCTTAGGTTTGGGTGTTTTGGTATGAAAAAATCAATTAAATTAAAATAATAAAAGTAGAAAAAATCTGACACAAAAATAAAATACACAGAAAAAAGTATATGTGCAAAAATTATAAAGTTACTCTTTATCTCATCTCAACCTTTCATTAAGAATCTTGATATTTAATATTAAATCAAGGATTTGATGGAGTTAAAGGGTTTCCACATATATTAGAGTTTTTATCTGAAACATTCACACACACACATATATATATATATGTATATATGTATATATATTTTAAAACACGTGAAAAAAATTCAACACGTGTACGGTGCGTAAAAATAGCAAACCCGTTATCTTATTTTTTCAATGTATTCATAGTTTGATATTTTGTTTTATCTATTATACTTTGATGGTTTTGTGATCTCTTGCTCAAAGGCAGGTTTTATAGGTAAAGAGAATAATTTCTAAATCCATATTATTCATATCGTAATTGTGAACATTATGTTGATGTCACTGCTTACGCCACGGTTATATTATAGGTATATAACACAAGAATAAGATTTACTAATAACCACCGTAAATAAATAAGAGTGTATTAAATATACGTTTTATAAATTTCACTAATTATATTATATATATATATATATACTTAATTTAATTTTTTAATTAAATATATACTCAAACTATAAGTTAACTATATATATCCGATTTATTAAACATAATATTACATATTTGCCATTTACTTATTCTTTTAAAATAAACTTGTATAATTAGTATTTTACTATTATGTTTATTAAAATATAATATATGTTTTTCTTTCCTTACTTGTTTTTCGTTTTGATTTATTATATATTTATATACTAAAGGTTTTTATGTTTCTTACCTTTTAATGCTAATTTTTTCAAGTACATGTATGAGACAAATTCTGTCTCATTATGCAATATAAAACTAACTCTAATCATATTGCATAATGAGATTATAACTGTCTTGTATAGTAACTTGAAAAAATTAAGTATCATCGAGAGGAAACTAGTTAATTACACACGGCAATTCCCGTCATAATGTTATCAATAGAATAGCGATGAAATGGTCAAAAGGCAAATATATAATTTTCTTATTTGGTTTTTTAATGATCCCCGATAATCCATTTGAAATGTACGATCAGGGACGGCTCTACAGCTTTTGAGGACCCAATCGAACCCAAACAATGGGCCATTTTTTAAAAACTATTGCCATTTTAATTCACAGAAACCACCAACTTAATTAATTAAAAAGCATTCTGAACATCAAAAAGTAGCCTAATTGTCTTATAATTTGCCTAAATATCTTAAGCATAAAACAAAGATAATAAAAAGGAAAAAAAAAACCAAAATATAATTCTAAACACCAAAAAGCAACCTAACTTAAAAAGTAATTAAACAATAACAAAAACTAACCAGACAATTCAAAAGCAATGAATCTTTTCTACTAATTCTTTGAACAAAAAGCAACATGCCTACAAACCAAAAGAAAACCTTAAAACTAACCTTATAGTTTATTTATTGAACCAATAAAAAAAGAGGAGATAAATGATGATCCGCCTGAGCTGTCAATTCTTAACGTCAACTTTTAGTTAATTGATTATATTCATGGACGATGATTTCTAAATGCTCTATTTCTGTTGTGGACTAGGGAGGTATGTACTATTAATAATTGGATCAAAGCATTGGAGCCTATAAACTTTAAGCCTAGTATAAAGTTGTGTAAAAATGTTTGGACTTGGAGGACCTTTTTTTAGGGCCCCAAGCCAATAGTTCTATTGGGCCGACCCTATGTACGATGGCCTCAAAGAAATGTCAATCTTGTGAATACTTGTCAGTTATCTTTTCATATGTCCTATGTGATTCCTAGAGGTGTTCCATTGGAAAAGTATTACCCACAAACAACCGACGAAGCTTCACCTATGGAATTGTCCTTCAGTGATGCATCGGTTTTCTGCTAATGTAACATTCTCTCCATAGAAACATTAAACTAACGTAAAAGATTTAAGATGATATACCTTTATATCTATAGGCTAAAAAGATATGTTAGATGAAATTAATGATACATATGTGTAGGTATGTAAAAGCTCTAAAGCACACTATTGAACAATATACCTACTTATATGGGTAGGTTGGAAAACACATGTTGACGTTATTGATTCATATATGTTTACATAACACTCTAAAACAACTATTAGTCAAAATGCCTACATATGTATATCATACCTACATATGTGTAGCTTCAAAAATACTTTGAAAACAATAGCGTACGATTACAAATATGAAACTGATACACACTTGCCAGGATAGTATAATTGATATGCATGATATACATATATGAATGTATATGTTTACAGAATATTTTTTTCAAATGATATTTGGTAACTGTTCAAGAAACTATAGGTTCTATCATATTAACATATGCAAAACCATAATAAGTTAAAGAGTAAATTACATCATTCACCATTTAATGATTCATAACAAATATGTTATTACAGTACTAACTATCGTTAGATTTGTCTATTAAATTCATGTAATGTATATCTTTTTACCCCAAAAGGATTATTCTTATAACTTAAATAGAGGATAGATTTTGTATATTATAAATTATATAAACATTAAATTAAATATTTTTATTAATCATTAAGTAGTGCATGACCAGTAAAGAAATGGTCAACATAATTAATCTCACAGCGAGGAGAGTATAAGAACAGTTAAGAGATCAAATAGGGAACCGGATTTATCATAAATATACAAAGAACACAAGTAACTAATGAGACAGAATAAAGAAGAAGAACAGGAAGAAGGACAGGAAGAAGGACAGGAAGAAGGACAGGAAGAAGGACAGGAAGAAGGACAGGAAGAAGGACAGGAAGAAGGACAGGAAGAAGGATAGGAAGAAGGACAGGAAGACGGACAGGAAGAAGGACAGGAAAAGGACAGGAAGAAGACAGGAAGAAGGACAGGAAGAAGGACAGAAGAAGGACAGGAAGAAGGACAGGAAGAAGGACAGGAAGAAGGACAGGCCGAAGGACAGGAAGAAGGACAGTGTTAAGGACCTCGTATTTGACTGAAATACCTAGAGATTAACGTGTAAACCAGATCAAATAGTGCGGAATCCTATTTGATTGGCGATCCAATCAGTGAGAACACACGAAGAATGAATCAAGAATTGATACTAAGGTTAGAAATCGATTAGGAATCGATCTAATGTGTTCTATGAACTTGGAGAACGAATTGAGAGGTTTCTGGACGTCTAGGGTACGTCTGGAATTGTAATAGATTCAGAGTCACTCTTTTTCACGATTGAGTTGTATTTATAGGTTGGTATTATTCAATCGTGTGACTGAACCATTAGTCTCGTTCAGTCGTGCGATTGAACCATGCGGTTGATTCATTCGTACGACTGAGTGTTCAGTCGTGCGACTGAGCCAATCTTATGTTACAATCGTACGACTGATCCAGTCTCCTGGTTCAGTCGTGCGACTGAGTCAATCGTGTGAAGTTATTCATGCGTATGGTTCATTCGCATGAGCCATTCGCATGAGAACTTCATTAAGTTAAGTTTGAATGTTTTAATTAATATAACATAATGTGCAACCATTCAAACAATCATAAACCCAATCAATTCAATCACGACTCATTAATGAAATATTAAACATCACAAGTAAGAAACAATTTATGTCATTTCATTAATCAATACAAATTACATCATACTCAGACAGACAAGATTTATTACATTTCAAATCATGATCTAGGGACATACATGCATCAACAAACTCCCCCTTGGACCTAGATCTATCTAATCTCTTGTCTTCTGCATAACCTCCTTATACTTCTTGTACTTCTCCTCCTTAGTGACTCCTGCGTGAATCTCAAACACAAATAAAAGTCGTATAACGTTTTGGAACTGGAGGGCTTGTACAATGTCTTGTGTGTCATAGAACAGTGGCCACTTGTATAATGTATAGACATCATTAGCAGACAAGTTGGTTAGCCACATCGGGTCGAATACCCTGATAGTATCCATTTGGCCCTCTTTATTCAGAACTATGACAGCTTCAGCAGTTCTCCAATCATAGTACCACCATTTGAAGTGTGGAGTGAAGTCCTGTGGCATTTTCCTGAGAGGGATTCTCAACATAGTGCGCGGAGGACTCCACTTCAACACAATCTTGGGCTTGCCAGTACTGGCATCAACCTCATACCTTCTTATATACCTCGTAGGCTGTTGTGGTCTGAAGTTAACCCATTTGGTGTGGTACTCCTTTTCCAGGGCAGCCTCGAACCAGCCTGACATTTTTCGTGGGTCAGCATACAGCAGCTTTAGCTTAGCCAGCTGGTTGAGCTCAAAACCAGGTAGAGTCTTCAGATCATGTGGAAATCTGAAGTACTCTATGCCCTGTTCCCTCTTAACTGCATACGCGTTAAGGTCATCAAAATAAGCCCATGCAATAATCCTGCCTGACACCTTATAGTGTTTCTTGACTCTATAGAGCTTGGTGTAGGCATCTTTCTTTGGTGCAGCACGCTGGGCTCTAACTTCTTCAAAACAGGCAGCCCACTCAGCCTTTCGAATGTCTACGTCATCATTTGAGGCTTGGGTTGTTCCTTTGGTCTTTCCTGTTTCCTGCTCCATCTTGTCTAGTACCTCAAACATATCACTGACTAGGGACTCACCCAGATTGGGGACCACATTACCCTCGTTGTCAGCGTACTGAGGGTACTCTTCTGCAGTAATATCTTCAACCTCAACTTCATCAACATCATTTAGTTCTTCATCACTGGTTGAATCAACTGTTGGAGCATCCTTGATAATTTCATCAGGATAGAGTCTGAACATCTCTGTCAGTTGCTCGTTAGATAGGTCATGAATTATTTCCCCTTCTTCAGGGGTATAACTCACAGACCTTCTTACAATCCCTTGCAGTTCAAGAGTCATAGTTAGTTGAGTCTTGACCTATTGAAGGGGAGCAATGTCAAACTCATCCCTTTGAAAGTTTGGATCTGTTTGATTTAAACATTCAACACATAAACCATTAGTAAGTAATCAAACAGAATTATATCAACTTAATATATAATGACAGGATCAGCGATCACAAGTTTGATGTATTAGAGTTCAAGGCAGCGGAATAAGAATAGGAATTAGACAAATTGTAGCAAGAAGTCGATGCTTGTATGCATTAAGAGCACATACGGTTATAGCGAGAGAATATATTTCTGATTCAAGGAATGTTTATAGATATGGAATGTTTCTAATCAAATCATTCATTCATTCACGTCATTCATACTATTACAATAGGTTGTCACTCCTTATATAGAGTGCAACAAACACTGCTGTTATCACGGAAAGTGAGAACTGGCAGATCTAATACAAAAATAACTAACTCTTAACAAACTACTGAAATGTTCACACTACTGAGAACATATCAGAGTGTTAAGTACAAAATATAAAACTACTGATTGGAAACTACTGAAACTACAACGACTGAAGAACAAGCTCTTCAGTCGTTTTACAAAACTACTGAAACTAGAAATATAAAACTACTGATATCACAACTACTGAAGAAGTACTCTTCAGCAGTTGTGACAAACTACTGACGCTTCAGTACTTGATCTTCAGACTTTGACCTTCAGATGTTTCATCAGCTGATGACTTCAGTAGATATTATCAGCTGATGTCTTCAGTCTTTGTCTTCAGACTTTGTACATCATTGTTGATCTTCAGCACTTGTAAACTCTTCATGTTGTACTTCAGTACTTTGGTCTTTCAGCTTCAGCACTTGTGTTCTTCAGCTGTTACTTCAGCACTTTAGTTCTTCAGCTGTTGAATCTTCAGCACTTGATCTTCAACTGTTGAAGTCTTCAGCACTTGTCAAACTGCTGATGAGGCTTTCAGCAGTTGTTGTGATACCATGTGGGACTTAGAGGTTTTCTGATCTTGGCTCATTGGTTCTTTTGGTCCAACATATAACATTCAACACACTTGTTTTTCACTCCGTGATTCAAACCCCAAATAAATAATACATAAGACATCTAATCTGTACTTTTGTCTTGAATCCTGGGCTCGTCGCTCGGAGGAGCAGAAGTGGTAGATGGTGATCCTGTCGATTCTTCGATCTTCGCTCTGACCAGAAGCAGAGGCCGATGCAGCCGCATCCCCTCCTTCTGCTTTGTCATCATCATCTCTACCTTCTGTCCTTTCTTCCTCTGTCTCTTCTTCTCATCCTCATCGTCTTCCTCATCGTCATCATCATCTTCATCATGACCATCTCCATCATCCCCATCACCCTCCTTTATCTTCAAAGGCTCATCCTTTGACCCCTTTAACCTCAACATAATCGTCTTGTTGGTCATCTCCAACTCCTCTATACGTCTGGTTGATTGGGCCTGCTGGTCCTGGAGTTGGGACATCTCGACTCTCCTAGCATCGATTAGTTGGGTCTGCTGATCTATCACCCGAGCCTGCTCTGCCATCTGCTGAGACTGGCAGCAGTCAGATCGGTCAACTGGCGAATCTGCGCCGCTTTCTCTTCATCATCTGCGCTAGCAGGCACATCACCATACGGTTAAGCGCCGACAGCTGCTCCTCTACCCTGATGTGAGGTAGAGTAGATCTATATATATGTGATGGCTGGGCTGAAGGTCCGGCATGATGTGAGGTGGTGGTGGTAGTAGTAGTGGTGAATATGGGTCGGTAAGCAGGTGCTGGTGATGTAGGTGTGAATGGTATGGTGGTGGATGGGAGGATACAGTGGTGGTAGGTAACGTGGTGGCTGTGGTGATGGGTGGTATGTCAGTGGAGGTGGTAGTGGTGCTGTGGTGATGGTGGTATGTCAGTGGAGGTGGTAGTGGTGGCTGTGGTGGTGGAAGTAGTGGCAGCAGTGGTAACAAAGGTCAGGCAACGCTTCTTCTTCTTCAGTCCGTGGGGTTGAGCCATCCTCTTCCTCCTAGTCCCGGTGGAAGTGGATGCTCCCCTGCAGCTCTGCCCACTGAACCCGGAGCATAGCTCGGGTCAGTCTCTCTCTCAGTGGAGTCCCGAGGGTGTTCACCAACCACCCTAAGCCGTGTTCTGTGGGAACTACTTTGCTTCCCACAGTCCTAGTGAGGGGCTCCTCATCCGACTCCTCCTCCTCCTGATCACCAACAATGAACTCCTGATGGAACCGGCCGTCTCAGCAACCTCTCCGGCAGTGTCAGACCCCGGGGAAATAACATCTGACTCAGTGCCTCTTTGTGTAGCAGGCATGTCATCCCTGGCGTTGCCACTATCATCATCATCAGAATCCATATCTGGTAGGAGCAACCTCTCATCATCAAGTCGCTGTCATCATGACGCCATTTGCGTTTGCCAGGCGCCACATACCTCTCGTTGGCTAGGTGGCCAATCAGTTTCTTCACATAGGGCTTTACCTGCTTTCCCCTGTAAACTGTCATCCTGCCCAGAGTAGTATCATCCATAATCTCTAAGGCCACTGCGTCATGATTCTCTTTGGGCAACTGTGGCAGCTTCTCGTTGAAGACGAGCTGTAAGAATATGGGGTACATACAAAACCCCTCTTTACCCTTGGCCTCCAAGTTCTCCACTAAGTAGGAGAATATCATGCTGGAAAAACTAAAGGGGTGGTTCAGAACTAGTGCCACGTAGGCATTTTGAATCTGGTCTGAGAGGTCGTCAAACCCACCCCTCCTCGATGCAACACACTTGAGGATCACGTGTGCTAAGTACTTGTACTAGGGGCTCAGGTTGCTCTTGTTGAGCACACCTGAGTTGATATCCCCAGCGTACTTATCCTCACGAAGCATCCTCTCACTGTCAACGGATGTAGTCTAGTAGGATGATCAGTGTCGTCCCCAAACTCTAGGACCCTCTGAATGTCGGCAGTAGAGATCTCAATATCATGGTCCAATATAGAACTCCTAATACAGTAGGGCTCACGAGAGTGGTCCACCGAGGCATTCTCCCAGAATGCCTGATGGAGTGATCTATATGGCGTGCAGGGCGTGGAGATAGCCTTATGAATCCGGGACCGTCTCAGAAAGGCTATAATGTCAGTAAACTCGGCCCCGTTCCTGGTGGTGTGATCCAAATAAGCACAGATGTTGTGCTTTGGATTTATGGACCACCTTTCTGCCATTTACCTGAAACACACAAGACATAGAACCATTAGTACATAAGACATGAAAAATTCTGTTCTAAGTGTAAAGTTGAAAGTTATTCTGATTCATTCGTGCGAATGAATCGTGCGACTGAAGTCAGTCGTCTGTTCTTTCATGCGACTGGACTCATTCTGGTCAATGTGACATGCGATTGGGTTCAGTCTGCTGACTGTGTCTGCGAATGGTTCAGTCGGCCGACTGAGATCAATCGTAAGGTTCATTCGGCCGAATGACCCAATCGCCAGATTCAATCGTGCGATTGAAGTTCATCCGGACGACCAGTCGCCTGTCTCAGTTGTTCAGTCGCCCGTGGTTCGAGTCTTGATCAATACAAGTGATTTAACATGGATTACCGGTTCAATATACTCGCATTCTTGTTACTAATAACCTATTAACCTTAATTTTAACATTTTGCATAGTTTAAGTAGGTTATTAGGTCGCGCTCTGTCTGTTTCTTGTTTTCGTTCGAATATTCACCACATTATGGTTCAATCATTCTGATTTCAATGAAACAAGACTTCAATCTACCTGTATAATGAATGGCGAACGTTAGTGAATCAAAAGCAATGATAAACTAGGGCTAATAAAATTTTGGCAGTGTAACGGTAAGGAGTGCGATTTAAGGGCGATTTGGGAGTGATGAGTGAAATGCGATCGACAGAGCCCTTTAAATACTGAAGCTGGGCTCAGTCGGCCGACTGGCCTCAGTCTCCCAGTTCATTCGGGCGACTCAGGCTCAATCATACGATTAGCCCAACCAGTCGCATGCACTTGACCGACTGAGATTCAGTCGGTCGACTGGCTCAGTCGTGCCTTTCATTCGCATGTTCAGTTGACCAAATGAGTTTCAATCGGTCGACTGACTCATTCACCTCTTCAATCGGTCGAATGGGCTATTCTGATGAGCCATTATGTTAGTGGAAGCCATTCGCATGGTTGGTCCATTCTCATGGTCCAATCGTGCGAATGGGTCACACTTAGTTAATTTTCTGCCATTTATACCAATTTACATTTAAGCCCTTTTAAATTATTGAAATTAATGTTATGAGCCTTTGATCATCTCAGACATGATCATTTTATTTTGAAAACATTTTGATCACCTCAGACGTGATCATTTTAAACACTTTAGTCACCTCAGACGTGACCCTTTTAAAAACACTTTGTCACCTCAAACGTGACTATTTTAAACTTTCAAAGCACATATGGTCATCTCAGACATGACCCTTTTAGTGATTTGATTCCTTCTGATTTTCCTGATGTAGCCCGACACACGCCTACAATTAAAATTAAAAACAACTAACTAAATTAAAACCTTAAACTAATTTCATAAACAAACTTATTTTTGGCTTTTTGTGAGAGATAAATCCAGAGATTGATATCTACGGGATTTGGTTCGGGAGTAGACAGCTTCAACTTAGATTGATCATATCTGGACCAATTCATTTTGGAATCATACAGGTAAGTCAAATCATTTGGGACTTGTTATTAAAACTTTTTGATGCTTAAATTCTCGGTGTTATCCAGAGTCGTTAGCAACTTAAAGAAATCATACTGGAACACTTAGATTTTCACATTGATTTCAACTCTTGAGAATGTAGCCACTAAGATTGTCAGTATGTTTGTCCACTTAAATCCATACACCGACTTTTGACGCAGACTGGTGACTGATTTAGGTTTAATTATTTCAACTAACATTTGTGGATCCCACACTTATATGGTAATCAACATTCCTCAGAAGCTTTTGAGCGGTCTACGGGTATTATTACAAGAAGAGACTATTCTTAGAGCTTTCAAAGAGAAGCCTGTCCTCAGGTCAGTGCCATCGCACAACAGAGAGGCGGCAAACAACAATGAATTCTAGAATATCTAGGTTATGCTTATCCTCAGGTCAGTGCCATCGCACAGCAGAGAGGCACACAACCTATCTCCTTGTTAGAGCAGCTTATTTTATTTTACACAATATGCACCAACAACATAAGTCATTAGCTTTATTGCATTTTTCTTTCATTTTTTTCTTGCTTTGCTCTAATTATGGTCATCCGCACACATTTGTGGCATTTAAATGCTCATTACCCCTTATTGGAATATATTTGATTGTGTTAACCAGTGATAAGATGGAAGTCCACAGTCAGTTGAACAACTTAGTTTGATCTTGCGATAACCAATCAGGTCTAATTGTCTATTGTGGTGAATCTACCAACATATCATTTGTGGTCTAGCAGCCTCTAAGTCTACTTTCTTTGCGTCACCTTAGGAGTTGCCAGTTTTCTATCATCTTCCCTTTTTATATTGCTTAGACTACACAGACATATACTTTGAACTTTTGCATCTTTTCAAAACTTAAATCTTTAAAGTCCCTCTTGATTTGTCCTGTGTACTATTATTTTCCAAAGGTATTGAATCGGTATCACAGACACAATCTACCTTATTTCAGCTAGTTACCCCTTCTCCCTCATTTTATTTTATTTTATTTTATTTTATTTTTTTATTTAATGTTAACTTGCTGACATATCTCCCTAAAATACTAAAATCATTCTGGTTTAATTAGTTTTGGATTTTAATAAACAGCAAAATAACATGAGTTTAAATATAACAGACGAAAATAAAACAGATAACATAAAATAAAATAAACTTAAACTAAACTACATCGGACTACACATTATATCATCAAGAATTACCTCACTTTCTTTTTAACGCCGTTGACCTCTAGCAAATATTGAAAACGTGGTTTATCAAAGGCTTAGTATAGAGGCCAGCGCGTTGAAAATCAGTATTAATTTTAACCACATCAATGAAGTTCTTTTCAAAACAGTCTCTTATGAAGTGGTATTTAATACCGATGTGTTTGGTCTGAGGATGTTGAACCGGATTTTTAGTTACTGCAATTGCAGCAGAGTTATCAACAAAAATAGGAGTAGATGAGAATTTTAAACCGTAATCCGCATTTGCTATTGAATCCAAATGATTTGTGAACAGCAACTTGCAGCAGCGACATCTTCGGCTTCACAGGTTGACAATGCAACGATGTCTGCTTCTTACACTGCCAGGTAACTAATCTTCTCCCAAAGAATGACACACGCGTGATGTAGACTTGTAGTTCATCTTGCATCCCCCGTAATCCGAGTCACTATACGTGGTAAGCTCAAAGTCATCATCATGAGGATACCACAATCCAAGTGTGGGTGTACCCTTCAGATAACGAAAAATCCTCTTGACCCCGATCAGATGGTTGACCTTTGGTTTAGCCTGATCTCTAGAACATAGACATGTAGCATACATAATATCAGGTCTTGAGGCAGTGAGATACATGAGGGATCCAATCATTCCTCGGTACATAGTGGCATCTACAAGATCTCCATTTTCATCAGGTGCTATATCATGATTCGTAGCAAGTGGAGTCCCAGCAGCAGAAGCATTCTCCATGTCAAAGCAACTGAGAATGTCTCCTACATATTGGTCTGATATAGAAAGATCCCATTAGGTGTTTGATCCACCTGTAACCCGAGAAAGAACTTCATCTCCCCCATAGCACTCATCTCAAATTCTTTCTTCATCACTGCTTAAACTCTTGCATAACTCTTCGTTCTTTGACCCGAAGATTATGTCATCAACATATATCTGTACAAGCAGTAGGTCGCCATCCTTTTCTTTAATAAACAGTGTACAGTCAATGACTCCCCTGCGAAAGCGTGTTTCACAAGATGAGTCGAGAGTTTCTCATACCAAGCTCGAGGAGCTTGATGAAGCCCATATAAATCTTTGTCGAACTTGTAAACTCTATCCTGATGATAAGGTCTTCAAATCCCTCGGGTTGACTTACATAGACTGTTTCCTGATTTCCCCATGAAGGAATGCACTCTTCACATCTAATTGGTAGACTTTAATCTTCATGTACGATGCATAGGCAAGGAAGATACGAATAGCTTCCATCCTTGCCACGGGGTGCAAAACCTCATTATAGTCAATCCCCTCGACTTGGCGAAAACCTTGAACGAGCAGTCGAGCTTTGTTCCTGATAATGACTCCTTGGTCATCCTTCTTGCATTTTAGTACCTATTTGGTGCCAATGACTTAGCACCTTTAGGTCTATCAACCAGAGTCCATACACCTAACTTCTTAAACTGCAGAAGTTCTTCTTGCATGGCACTCACCCATGCCTCATCAGTAGTGCTTCACTGACATATTTTGGCTCAACCTGCGAAACAAAACATCGATAAGCACCATCATGAATGTAACCTTTCTCCATAACTGAGGCGTAATCAGCTGAGTATAGCTGATTTCGGGTTTGTACTCATCTGACATCCCCAAAACATTGTCAAGGGGATGATAGACGTTTAGTCATGATCCTGGAGTAGTAGGCACAGCCACCTCAGAACGAGATAGTGAACATTTTGTTCTGCATCTGAGGAAGATGGAGTTTGAGGTTCCGAAGTCGAAGGTGCATAACTCATGGATGCTTGTGGACTTTCAGGAACTGGAACCTGTTCCTCCTGACTGTTCTGGTCATCTGCTTCAGTTTCATCTTCAGAGGAGGAGTCACTATCATCGACTACCCCCCTGACTGAGTAGATGATTCTCCCTGGGTGCTAGATGGTGTATTTAGAATATCATACATCATCCTAGTAGCTATCTAATCATCGAGGGGGAGAGAGGGATGTTGAAGGACTTGAAGAATCCATCATAATCGAAGAAGTATGCAGGTCCTTTGCCTGTAGGTGGTGTGGTATATCTCTGAACATCGATTACACCACACGTCTACAAGACCCGTTGAGTATTGTAAACTCGCTTATTCGGTATGTTGTATCCTAGAAAATTCGTCATCTGCCTTCTCACTAAATTTGCCTTCTTGTGTCTCTTCAGAAGTGTACACGGCGCGCCAAAAGGTAAAGATACTCCAAATTCGGTTTGCGTCTTTGTAGTAGCTCATAACATGTCTTCCGTGGCGCTTGACTATTAGGACTCGATTCAGTGTATAACACGCATTTGCCACCGCCTCATTCCAGAATTGGATAGGCAGTTTCGAGTCTGCCAGCATAGTCCGTGCTGTCTCTATCAAACTCCTGTTCTTTCTCTCAGCAACGCCATTCATCTGAGGTGTGTAAGCAGAAGTGAATTGATGCACAATTCCCTTTTCTTGCAGTATGCCTCCATCCTTGATTCTTGAATTCTGTCCCGTTGTCTGAGCGTACTTGTCTAACTTTTAGCTTGTAGAGAGATTCCAGTGTGGTTACTAATCCTTGAATGTCTCCAATGTTTCTGATTTGGATTTCAGAAACATTACCAAGTGAACCTTGAGTAGTCATCAGTGACCACAAAACAGTACACGTCGCCTGCAATGCTCCTTGTACTAACTGGACCAAACAGATCCATGTGAAGAAGCTCAAGAGGAAGTTCTATTGAATGAACTTTCTTTTCTTATGAGACTCTTTTGTCTGTTTGCCTTTCTTGCAAGCTACACAAAAGTCAGGAAGTTGAAGTTCTTGACATTTACTCCTCTCACTAAATCCTTCTGAATCAAATGATTCATCTTCCTTTGACTAATGTGTCCCATTCTCCTATGCCAGGAGATTGAATCCTTCTCAGTAGTTAGATAGAAAGCACTGAACCTCATGATCCGTTGTAGCAGCTGTGACCATCCAAGACATAAAGGTCTTTATATCTTGAAGCAGTCATTAGAACTTGGTCCTCCGGGATCATATATTCTTTCTTCAGCATGTAACACTTCTTGTTGTCGAAGATGATTTAAATCCTTTATCAAAGATTTGGGAAACAGAAAGTAAGTTGTTCTGAAGTTGTTGAACGTAGTTCACCTTATCAAACTTAACTTTCTGATTTCCCACTTCTCCCTGAGCTGTGATATAGCCTCCTTGTTTCCTGCAAAGGAAACATGCCCTCCTTTATTTGTTTGACGTTTGATAAAAGGGCTCTATTTCCTGTCATGTGCCTGGATGCACCGCTGTCTATAATCCACGTGTTAGTCTCAGCACTGTATCGAACACCATGCACATACAAAGTAAATGAATTAGTTTAGGTTAGGAAACCAAGCTTATTGTCTTGGGTTTCCCAGAGGCATCACACATCATAAACTCCACCCATTGACCTTAGAGGGTGAGGGTAGCTCAGGTTCCTTCTTGTCATCAGTATCAGACACGTAGGTTGACTTTTCTTTCATAAGCCAGATTTGTGCAATGCCTGTTATGATAAATAGTCGTATGGCTTACAGGTTGGACTTTAGGTTCACTAGCTCTTCTAGGTGGAGTTAGAGAACTCCTCTTAGAAGACCTAGGTCTAGACTCCTAAAGTTCAATCTTCTTCCTAGGTGTCTGATAGAAAGGACAATAGGAAGCAATGTGTCCACATTCTCCACAGTTGTAACATGACCTGCTATCAACTTTATGAGTAGACTTTCTTTGTGAAGAAGTGCGTGACACTCTAGTAACATCAATCACTTTAGGTTTTGACTCTTGTGTTTGATGTTTTCTCTGGTTTAACAAAATTCACTGTTTAAACTGTTTAACATGTTCCACTTTTGGTTAACTGGTTTTTGACTTGAAGCATGTGAGAAAGTAACATTTGAAGTCCTTTTAGGTTCTGATTTGACTCTGTTTGACCCTAACTTTAAGTTAACTTTTCAAATTCATTTTCTAGATTAACACAAGGCAATTTACCCTTTGCCTTTGAAGTGGCCTCCTTTGTTTCTGTCCAGATTCAGTAGATGAACATGAGGTGTCTGGATCAGTAATAAGAGGAGTAATCACCACATGATCCTTGATGGGGTTATTATTTACTGGTCTAGACTTAGTGTTCATCAAGGTCTCAGGTGGTGGTGGAACCACTTGTAGCCTAATCCTCCCCATTATTCCTTTCTCTCACTAAGTGATGAACTATGTGTGAAGAACTAGTCCAACTATGCAGTTTCTGTTTTAATGAATAACTTCTACTTCTAGAACTGCCTTTTTCTTCTTAGTTTCTTCTAGGGAGTTTAGATAGTACCTAATGTCATTGCTTGGTTAAAGGCCACTACTTCGTTTTCCTAAGTTGTTTAGTCAATAGGTCTATCTTTTCTTTATAACTATGCTCATTTTGTTTTAGTACTCTATTAGCCTCAGTGCACAGTCGTAAATCTTTTACTAAGTTATCATTATGATCTAATAAACTAGCAAATTTTTCATCTATGCTATCCTAAAAGTATCACAATCAGAAACAAGCATGATTATTAAACATTGGTCAGTAGGCTTACCTGAGTTGTTCAGAAGAGTTAGCCATCAGTGCAGCATCAGATGTCTCTGGTTCTGGTGATTCTGACTTTTCTGTCTCTAACGTGGAAATTCCTCATTTGGCTTGTAACGGACCTCGGCTGCAGTTGTTTCTTCACTATGTGACATTGCTATCTCAACTGCTAGATCACCTTCACTCGCAGAATCATCATCAATATCCTCAACACTGGCAATGTTAGATTCTCCTGGTGAGACAAACCTAAAACTTCAATCCTGTCCTTCATCATCAGAGCAGTCAAGGCTTTTGGATCCTTGTTTGATGAAGTAGAACTGGAGGTTGTTGCTTGTCTTGGCGAGTAAGGACGAGAACGGGTTCCCATTACCGTCTTCTTTGGCTTGACACATTCTCTTTGAAGTGCCCCTTCTATCCACAGTTGAAGCAGGTCACTTTGCTCTTGTCAAGCCAAATGTGGTATCCTTAGTAGCTATCAAGTTCTGTCCAGTCTTCTTAACAAACTTCTTCGCCCTTCGGACAACGCTAGCTAAGGCCCACATTATATCCATCCTCTCAAGCTCTATTTCATCCACCTGCTCGTAGTCCTCATCTGCCAGATGGCAGTTTCCAATCTTCCCGGCAACAAGTCCATCATATGAATGAACCACTGCTGCTAAAAGATCCATGCTCTCGAGCTACTTTTACGGTCACATTACCGAGGTTCTCGATCTTCAGTTGGTAGCACTTGCTTCTGATCCAATATAATGGGTACATGACGACCCAGACGTGTCTGATCCAGAAGGAGAAGCATGTGAAGGACCTGACGAGCTAGACACAAAAGCAGTCTGGAGTGGTGCTCCAGATGTCTTAGCTTGAGGCGTGGCGTTGTATAAAGCTGGATTTTGTGTGTACGAAGACTTCTGAGCTCTATACTTCATCCTTAGTGCTTCTTCTCGCAACTTAAGAATGAAGTCATTTATATCCAGCTTTACAAGCATTCCATTCTGTCTCAGGTTAGACACGAATGTAGCCCACTTATCAGCAATCCGTCTGCGATGTTGCTTACTTTCTCTTCCATAGTCGTTTCCACTCCATGTGTATGCAATTCGCTTATCAAGTGGTAGAATCTGTCTATGACTTCGTCTAAACTTTCATTAGCAATCGATGAGAAGTTATTGAATTCCTTCTTTAACTCCTTTGCCTTGATTGCCTTCAATGACACATTCCCATCATATCTCTTCTCTAGCTCATCCCACAGTTTCTTGGACTGCTTGTTCTCTGAATACTGGTGGAATATGTCTTTGGGGATAGACTGAGTGATCAATGCATAAACTCTTTTCTCTGCATTGTACTTTATTTCTGTGCGTCTGTCATCCAGCTTAATGTTAGCTTAACTCCATCAGCTCCCACCGGGTTTCATAACCGATCTCAATGGCTTCCCACAGATTAGGATCTACTCCATTAAGGTAGATCTCAAAACATTGTTTCCAGTGGGGAAACTATCTAAAGTCAAAAGCTTGGTGGTTTATTGTGATTACCCACCTCACTCTCAAGCAACAGCAGGTCTGTATCCTTGAGTCCTTCCCAGCAGTAAAGGCTGACATCTGATCTTGCATGACTAATAAACTTAGAATCTAATCAAACAAACTTTCACTGATGCGACTGAAGGATGCGAATGATCTAATCGTGCGTATGAACTCTGCGACTGGTTCAATCGTGCGGCTGAACTGGGCGATTGGTTCAGTCGGGCGAATGAATCTGGTTTGTATGAGCTATGCGAACGAACGGTTCAGTCGGCCGAATGAGGGTGCGACTATGTCCAATCGTGCGTATGAGCAATGCGAATGGAGTCCAGTCGTGCGAATGAGTCACTCGTGCGACTGAAGCTGCTGTTTTGCGAAAATTTCTAGGTTTGACGGGTTCAGCAGTAAAGATTCGAAATTTCACAAGTTCTAATCGCCTAAGTCCGTAGAAACCAAACTTCGATGAGCAGGGAACTTCCAAGATCACTTTTGATGCCAAAGATTGCGTTTTTAGTGCAAAAACACAAACTTTTATGCAATCTTGATTGAATCAACACGTAATCAAGAGTCAAAGCTCTGATACCACATGTAAGGACCTGGTATTTGACCTAAATACCTAGAGATTAACGTGTAAACCAGATCAAATAGTGCGGAATCCTATTTGATTGGCGATCAAATCAGTGAGAACACACGAAGAATCAATCCGAATTGAAACTAACGTTAGAAATCGATTGGGAATCGATCTAATGTGTTCTATGAACTTGGAGAATGAATTGAGAGGTTTCTGAACGGCTAGGGTACGTCTGGAATCGTAATAGATTCAGAGTCACTCTTATTCATGAATTGAGTTGTATTTATAGGTTGGTATTATTCAATCGTGTGACTGAACCATTAGTCTGTTCAGTCGTGCGATTGAACCATGCGGTTGATTCATTCGTACAACTGAGTGTAAGTCGTGCGACTGAGCCAATCTTATGTTACAATCGTACGACTGATCCAGTCTCCTGGTTCAGTCGTGCGACTGAGTCAATCATGTGAAGTTATTCATGCGTATGGTTCATTCGCATGAGCCATTCGCATGAGAACTTCATTAAGTTAAGTTTGAATGTTTTAATTAATATAACATAATGTGCAACCATTCAAACAATCATAAACCCAATCAATTCAATCACGACTCATTAATGAATTATAAAACATCACAAGTAACAAACAATTATGTCATTTCATTAATCAATACAAATTACATCATACTCAGAGAGACAAGATTCATTACATTTCAAATCATGATCTAGGGACATACATGCATCAACAGACAGGACGAAGGACAGGACGAAGGACAGGATGAAGGACATGACGAAGGACAGGACGAAGGACAGGACGAAGGACAGGACGAAGGACAAGAACAAGAACAAGAACAAGAACAAGAACAAGAACAAGAACAAGAACAAGAACAGAACAAGAACAAGAACAAGAACAAGAACAAGAACAAGAACAAGAACAAGAACAAGAACAAGAACAAGAACAAGAACAAGAACAAGAACAAGAACAAGAACAAGACAAGAACAAGAACACGAACACGAACACAAACACGAATAGGAACACGAACAGGAACAAGAACAAGAACAACAACAAGAACAAGAACAAGAACAAGAACAAGAACAAGAACAAGACAAGAACAAGAACAAGAACAAAAACAATTACAAGAACAAGAACAAGAACAAGAACAGGAAGAAGAACATAAACAAGAACATGAACAAGAACAGGAACAAGAAAAAGAACAAGAACAGGAACAAGAACAGGAACAAGAACAAGAACCAGAACAGGAGCAAGAACAAGAATAAGAACAGGAACAAGAACAAGAACAAGAACAAGAACAAGAACATGAACTGGAACAAGAACAAGAACATGAACTGGAACAAGAACAAGAACAAGAACAAGAACAGGAACAAGAACAAGAACAAGAACAAGAACAAGAACAAGAACAAGAACAAGAACAAGAACAAGAAGAGAAACAAGAACAAGAACAAGAACAAGAACTGGAGCAGGAACAAGAACAGGAACAAGAACAAGAACAAGAACAAGAACAAGAACAAGAACAAGAACAAGAACAAGAACAAGAACAAGAACAAGAACAAGAACAAGAACAAGAACAAGAACAAAAACAAGAACAAGAACAAGAACAAGAACAAGAACAAGAACAAGAACAAGTTAACCAATGAGAAGAAAGAAAGGCTTAAGAAACTAGAAGAAGAGATTACTTGTAAGAAGCCTAGAACCAGAGTGTCAGCTCAAGATATGCAGCTCACCCATAGAGATCATGACTTTTTGGCACCCGTACTACACAGATATCCTGGGTGGTTTGCAGAGCCTTCACAATTGAAACATCAAGAAGGTCTAACCATTATAGAGTTGATCAAAGGTGTGTCTACTCCCAAGGGCAAGACTGATCAGAAATCATTGCTTGGAAGTATGACAGTGACTGGAATGTGTTCATGGTCAAAAAGATCTCAGGGCTGGTTCAATTCTTTACAGAGTATTATGCTCTTGTAAATGCCCTCGAGATTCATGACTTGAAGGAATTAGCCCATTTGGAACTGATAAATCATATGGCGTTGTTTAGGGGTTATGAGTTTGAAGAGATACTCAGAATGTTCAAGAGAACTGACTACTTCAAATCACTAAAGGCTATTTGTATGAGAAAAGGTCGATCCTTTATCAACCCCCTTGAAAAGAAAAGGACTTAACAAGCAGAGTGTAGCTACATGTGTACCTAGTTTATGTGCTTAAATGTAAAAGTCTTTCATTTCTTACATATGTGTAATGTGATAAAGTAATGAAATATGACTTATGATTTGATGTTTACTTATCTTTAATTCATATGTATGAACTTCTTATATAGGTTTGAGGTTGTTGTACATAATTATAAGTCAATAATGATTGAGTAATGTGTTCAACCTAGTCAGATGAGTATTCATGCTAATGGCGCATACTTATGGACCATACATAAGAATATATGATGCTTATGGACTAGTCACACGACTGAACCACGAGAGTAGATCAATCGAATGATTGTGACATAAGATTGACTCAGTCACACGTCTGAACCTTCAGACGTGCGTATGACTCAATCACATGATTCAGTTGCATGACTGAACCATGCTAATTTGTGAGAAACATAACACTTTTGAGACATAGTATGCATACACAAAAACCCTAGCTGTCCAGAGCCTCCCAAACAGCCTGTCCAAGTTCATATTCGTTCCTGATCGATTCCTACTCGTTCTTAACGTTTGGTTAAATATTATATCGATCGGGTTATCGTTTTCACTAATTGGATCGCCAATCAAATAGGATTCGCACTATTTGATCTGGTATAAACACATAATCAGTTAGTACTCTGTAAATACACGGTCCTAACAAGTGGTATCAGAGCTTTGGCTCTTGATTTTGCGTTTGATTCAATTAGGTTTGGTGTCAAAAACCTATGTTTTAATCAAAAGAGTCACCACGTTTGCTTCAAAAGGTGTTTTCAATGTTTTCTATCATTAAAGTTTCAAATTTACACTATACGACAGATTAGGATTCTTAGAATAATCGTATTTTGTGTCAAAATGTCAAAATCTTTGATTTTGCAAAAACAACATCTTTCAGTCAATTAGCTCATTCGTGCGATTGAACTTAGCATAGCTCATTCGCACGACTGAACAACTCCAGTCGTTTGCTTCCAATCATCTTGTTCATACGCACGATTGAATCCAATGGCACGATTGAAATCATTCGCACTCCTCATTCGCACGAGCGATCCATAATCATAGTTCATTCGCACGAGCGATCCATACTTAAAGTCTATACGCACGATTGAAAGTGTCCTGTTCTCCAAGAACTAAGTTTATAACAATGGAAGATCAATTTGTTGCGTTTACTGCGGGAAGGATTCACGCATCTAGAACCTACTACTTCTAGACAATGAGATAGGTAATCATAATAAACCGCCAAATCTGTTAACGTTAGATGAATATCCTCAATGGAGACATCGGTTAGAGATTTACTTAAATGGTGTTGATCCCAATCTTTGGACTTCCATAGAGACTGGTTACATGGTATCGGTCAGTGCAAATGGAGTCAAGTTGACTTTGGGAGGAATGAGTGAAGCTCAGAAGATACTCTTCATTGCTGAGAAGAAAGTTTATGCCATGTTGACTCAGTCAATACCAAAAGACATCTGTCATTAGTTTTCTAAGAAAAGCAGACCAAAAAGCTATGGGAGGCCCTAGAGAAGAGGTATGATGGAAATGCGACGTTGAAGGCACTGAAGGCTAAGGCTCCCAAGAAGGATTTCGATAATTTCTCCTCGGTAGGGAATGAGAGTTTGGGTGACATTATTGATAAGTTCTACCATCTTATTATGAGTTGCACACTCATGGTGTAACAACATCTATGGAAGATAAAGTTTCAAGCTTTGCAGATGGTTTGCAGGATAAATGGGATTCATTTTTGTCCAACCTAAGATAGAACCACATTCTTGTGACATTAGACACGAATGAATTCATCCTGAAGTTAAGAGAGGAAGAATTGAGAATGAAATACAAGTCTAAGAAAGGATCATATGTTCAGAATCCTTCACTTGACAACTCAGTTCCAACTCCAGTTGTTTCAGGAGTACCATTACAAATAGCATTTGTGTCTAATTCTTCTACTCCTTCTCAAACCAATACCTCAGGAACCGAAACGTCAGGGTCATCTAGTGCCCAATATATAGTTCCTGAAGCGAATACTACAAAGCTGAAGACCGAGAATCTTGGTAATGTTATAGTGGAAGTTGCATAAGAACATATGGATCTTTTAGCGGTGGTTGTACAATCTTACAATGCTTTATTTGGCAGGAAGATTGGAAATTGTCATCTTGCTGATGAAGATTACGAGCAAGTTGATGAGAATGAGCTGGAGAGAATGGACATGATATGGGCTCTAGCAAGTGCAGTTAGAAGAGCTAAAAAGTTTGTCAAGAAGACGGGGCAAAATCTTGTAGCCATGAAAGATACGACTTTTGGTTTTGACAAAACCAAAGTGACCTACTTCAAATTTGGTGAAAAGAGGCATTTCAAACGTGAATGTGTAAAGCCCAAGAAAACAGGAAATGTAATCCCATTCCTACATATAACGGTCAAGAGAAGGATGTGATTGGAACTGCATCTTGAAGAAAAGAGACAAAGGCTTTGACTGCTCAAGGTGATGAAGGACAGGATTGGTCCTTCCGATTTGTTTCTCCTAGAGAATCAAATATTGCTTTTGTCGAAGCACTAGATGATGGATCTGCTAGTGCAGGTGAGATAACAGTTGAGCAAGCGATGTCAAATACAGAAGAAGTTGTGAACGTGGTAAATCACTTGGTGAGGAAAAACTCAGAGCAACAAGTTTAGAATCACAAGCCACCGAAGGGTCTAACTCTACTTTTATGGCTGGTTCAACTGACTCCTCACAGGTAAGTTCTACAGATCAATTATTTGAAAAACATGCTTGTATTGAATGTGAAAAATTTAGGGAAAGCATTGATCTCAAATTTGCTAGGTTATTAGAACACAATGATAACTTAGTAATGATATACAACTATGCACTGAAGCTAATTGTATATTAAAACAAAATGAGTGTAGGTTTAAAGAAGAGATAGAACTTTTGGGGAAACAAATAAGGGAAACTGAAGTAGTTGCCTTAAATCAATCAAATGATATAAAGTTTTACTTAAATTCTTTAGAAGAAATAAAAAAAAGGAAAAAGCAGTTTTGGAAGTCGAGGTTAATTCTTTAAAACAAAAACTGCATAGTTGGGCTAGTTCTTCTTACATAGTTCAAAACTTTGTGAAAGAACAAAATAATGGGGAAGATTTGGGTTACAAAGTAGTTCCACCACCACATGAGATCATTTTTAATACTAAATGTAGACCTATCAATAATAACCCAGTAAAGCATCATGTGGTGTCCACTCCTCTGGTTAGGGATCCCGATTCCACGGGTAAACCGGTGAAATCTAGCACTAAACAGAAGGATTTGATTTTGGAATCAAAAGGAAAAAAAGCCAGTTGAGAATTTGGATGATGAAATTAAAAGGGTTAATGTAAGGAAGGTTCACAAACGTCGATTTCAGAACCCAAAATGACTAAATCAATTAACCCCAAACGTCTCAATCTTTAGAAGAGGGATCTTACTATAGTTGTGGAAAAGAAGGACACATCTCTTCTAATTGTCCTTATTATCAGACGCCTAGAAAGAAAATTGAACTTTATGATGCAAAATCAAGTTTTTCTAAAATGAGATCTAATACTCCACCTAAGAGTATTGGTGAACCTAAAGTTCAAACCATAAGTCAGTCGTTTGTTTACCACAAATAGGCCCTATATAAAATTGGTTTATGGAAAGAAAAATCAAGTATAGTATCTGATAGTGAGGAGAATATGAAAAAAGATATGCCCTCATCCTCTAAAGGACAATGGTTTGAGTTTATGATGTGTGATTCCTCTAGGTCACCAAAGCCAATTAAGGCTTGGTCCCCAAATCTGAACTAATAAGTTTCTATGAATATGCAGGGTGTCCGCTACAGTGCTATCACCAACACCTGGATTATTGATAGTGGGGCGTCCTGGCACATGATAGGAAACTCGTCTCTCCTTTTCAATGTCATACAAATTAAAGGGGGACATGTTTCATTTCCTAGGAACAAAGGAGGTTACATCACTACACAAGGTGAAGTGGGAATGAGAAAGTGAAGTTAGACAAGGTCAACTACATTCAACAACTACAGGACAACTTACTTTAAGTCTCCCAGATATGTGATAAAGGATTTAAAGTTGTATTTGACAACAAGAAGCGCTACATGTTGAAAAAGGACTATATGACTGAAGAGGATAAAGTTCTTATGTCAGCTTGAAGATATTAGAACTTGTATGTCTTAGACCTATCAAAAGCCTCCACAACTGAACACACTGTTCAATTCCTCTTGTCAAAAGAAACTGAGAGGGACTCAGTCTTAAGGCATAGGAGAATGGGACACATCAATCCTATGAAGATGAATCATTTGATCAAGAATGATTTAGTAAATGGAGTAACTATCAAGAACTTTCAGCTTCCAGACTTCTGCATAGCATGTAAGAAAGGGAAACAAACCATGAACGCTCATAAGGCAAAGAAGGTGCAGTCTATTTGTAGAGAATATTTGAAGAGGCTGAAGCAACCAAAGTCTTTCTGCATGTATGCTGCACAAGTACTGAAGAAGAATTTTTGAAAGTTTCACACAAGCAACAGAAATACTCTAAGTGTGAAATCTTCCGAAGCCAAGACCAATATCTTCCGAAGCTAAAGATGAAGCATTCCGAAGCTTCAGAGACAAAGTCTTCCCAAGCTCAACTCTTGAAGATAGATTTCTTCCGAAGACTTTTAACAACAAGCTTTATCTGATGTACTTATCCATAAAGCTAGACCGCTTTCCCCTACAACTCTGTAAAGTCACCAACTTACATGAGTTGGTGAAAATGTCCATGCTTTTGGTAACTGTACATTGAGGTCATCAGTCTGTAACTTTCTACTTCATGTACTTTATCCTTTTTGTAATAGATAAGGATGTGAGCTATGGGATATCATAGTCACAAAGTCAAAAAAGCAATCACCTTTTTCACTCTATAATTGATTTTGTGTTGTGTCTAGTCAATTATATCCAGCTATCTTTCATAGTATGGCCAGCTATAGGATGTAGTATAAGTATCTCATGCTCTTCTAACTTTAGTTTTATGCTTTATAACACTTGTAATAGAACATGAGAAAGCAATATACTGCAATCTTGAAAACCATCTCCTTGTGTATCTTGCTCTTGTGTTCTGTCTCTTAATTACTTGTGTTCTTAGTGTTTTTACTTGTGGTTAATCCCGTTCACTGTTTGATTAAGTTTAGTTACTCTCCTCTTTGTGTTGTTGTGTTGTATTTGATCACCCTTCAACGGTCCTGCATTTGATATCAGAGCTTTCAGGCTCTTGATATTAGATCTCACCATCTTAAGATCACTCACTCACACAAAAACTAAACTTTTCAAAAGGCAGTCATTCTGAAACTGATATGGAAGCTGGAACCATGAACAAGTCCCCACTGATCACTCTTGATGAGTTTGACAACTAGTGCCTAAGAATGGAAGGTTTCATCAGGTCTCTAGACTCAAAATTGTGGGGGTCTGTTGAGAATGGACCTTACATACCAAGCACCCCTTCTGCTACTGGTGGTGGTATGATAGCCAAGGCTATGGCAATCTACACTGATAAAGACAGGAAGAGAGTAGAGATTGATAGAAAAGCCATGACAACCCTTCAGACTGCTCTTCCAAACTCTATATACAGAGGTTTCAAGAAATGCAAAATTGCTAAGCAGTTATGGGATGCACTGAAACTGATGTATGAGGGTTCCTCTGAAGCTAAAGAAAAAAAGAAGGATCTCCTGAAGCAGCAGGTTGAAAACTTCGCCTTCAAAGCAGGTGAGACCATGACTCAGCAATACTTCAGGTATGTTGAGATTGTGGATACCCTTGTTGATGGAGGAGTTCCTCATGAGAATAGAGACATTGTAAGGAAGTTCATGTGCTCACTTCCTAGGTAGTGGACACACTACTGTGTGGTGATCAAGAGGACTTAGAATCTCAAAACTCTCACTCTGACAGAGTTATATGGGATTCTTAGTGGGTACCGGACGGAGATGAACATGCAAGGTTCATCTGAAAACTCCAACAATCAAATTAGTTTAGCCCTTCACATGGTTGAAAGGGATCGCATAGAAACCCAACATCATGTGATATGCTACCCTGATAACTCACCAAAGGGTCCTTTCATCACCTAACCAGAAACACCAATGGAGAACTACACTCAAGGAAGCTCATTCCAAGTGACAAGCTCTTCCCAAGCTTTTGTGTATTCTGATAAAGGTTGTGGCAGCTTTCTTTTCACCCTTGAAGACCTGAATTGTATCTATCCAGATGATCTGGAGTACATTGAGATAGTCCAGCACATGGCTCTTCTCACTCATAGAGCCAAGAAGTTCTATAAGCGGACTAGAAGGAAGTTTCCCAACAATACAACCAATGGAAAGTTTGGCTTGGACAAAGGCAAAGTCAACTGTTACAAGTGTAACTTGATGGGGCACTTTGGCAGAGAGTGTAAGCCACCTTGAACAAATGGTGGCCAAACACAATCCAGACCCAACTACGCTGATAAGGCTCCCCAAAATGAGAAGCCAAAGCAGCAGGCTACTGTTGCTATTGAAGATAGAGGCTTTGACTGGAGCTCTCTAGTGGAAGATGCTTCTCCAAACCAAGCACTAATGGCAGATCATGATGAAGCCAAGGTATTGGAATATCTCTGTACCCCTAAATGCATTGCTAAAGTCAATAGATGCAGGTCTATAACTTGGAAATAAGATCTAATCTTGAGTCCTTAAATATTTTAAAAGCTGATTTTAGAACGTCTAAAAATAATTATAAACTGAAGATAGAGGACTTACAGAAAACTATTTCAGTTCTAAAACATAAGCATATAGATTTTAGGACTCAAATCAAGGTTCTCATAACCAAGCTGACTGAGTGCCAGGATGAGCTTGTGATCAGCAAAGCAAGGGCAGACAAGTGTGTTCTTGAAGAAAAGACCTTCAAGAACATGATATCCTCATCCCTGTACCACAAAGTGTGCTATCAAAACAAGCAAGGACTAGGATCAAATGAGATAGCTCCTCCTCTCACAATCTTGTCTGTAAGATCATCTAAGTGTGGAACTTGTGAATATGAGCTTCCTCTCATAGATCCTTTGAGTGAAGAGGATGAAGTAGTGATAATGAAGAATTCCTCTAAGAAGAATGAAGAGGAGGATTCTAAGAAGGGCCACTATCCTTCTGAGGAGAAGAAAAAGACTGTGATGACCAAGTCAATGAGAAATAACTTGATCAGTAAGAGCAAAAAGAAATCAAGAAAGGCTCAAGAGATCAAGGTTACTTTTGACTCCAAACACAAACAAGTTTTTATCTTTCCAGGGTTTGAAGTGGTAAAGACTGAAAACATCAACCTCAACTATTCTGCTAAGAATTCTAGTTCAAGTTCAAATCATCTCAGTACCAAGAAGAAGACTGATCTGCTATGTACCACTGCTACACAGCCTGGACCATAATGTCCAAAAATAGTCCTCAGCCCAAAAGGACCGTCTCAGCATCTGCAAAGATGAGGGTGCAGAAGGGATGTGACCAAAGTCAGTCTTGTTCCCAGAAGGCTCTTGGGAAGAAAAAAATGGAGTGTGTTATGTGTGAAAGTACTGCTCATCTTGCTAAGGATTGTCCATAAAATCCTAAGGGTACTCTTCACATGATCAAACCAAAGACTTCCAAGAGTTCTAAGAAGATTCAAGCTTCGGAAGGAAAATCTGTTTCCTTCGGAAGCTCCAAAACCAAGAAGAAGGCAAGTGGAAGATTGCCTTCGGAAGAAAAGTTGGTCTTGGAAGGAAGGGATACTTACGAAGCACTAAAGTCTGCTGCAGCGTCTGCAAAATCTTCCGAAGGTCCGGTCATCAAAACTTCTGAAATCTCTAAAGCTTACGAAGTGTTGAAGGTCATGTCCAAGACTCCAAAGGTGGTGTGGAAGTCTAAGAAAGACCAATTGACGGAAAATTATCCATCAACAACAGCTCAAGATCCTCCAAGCACAACCATAGGATCTATTAGTGTTGCATTACCTTCTGTTTCACTTAGTGAGCCCAAGACAAGTAAGGCTTGGGTTTCCAAATGTAACTAATCATTTTATTTGTGCAGGGACAGCTCAAGACAAACAAAAATGTCTGCATCATTGATAGTGGTTGTTCCAGGCACGTGACAGGCAATAGGTCACTACTCCAGAACATTGAAAGGATTGATGGAGGGCCAATTGCTTTTGGAGGAGATAAAGATGGTTACGTTTCTAGAAGGGGCAATGTCACAAATGGTAAGCTCAGCATTAAAAAGGTAAACTTTGTCAGAGAGTTTGGGTACAATCTCCTGAATTTATCCCAATTTTCTGATCAGAGTCATAACATGCTCTTTACACAACATGAATGAATTGTTCTCAAGCCCGGGGTGCTCATTCCTTATTAGCGTATTCTACTTAGAGCCCTCAGGAAAGGGAACATATACAAGATGGATCTGCAAGAAACATCTCTCTATAGAGAAGTTTCATGTTTTCTGTCTAAAGCCAATATTGATGAGTATTTCCTATGGCTTAAAAGAATATGCCATGTAAACTTTAAGAACATGAATAAAGTGATTAAGAATGATTTGGTAATTGGAATGCCAAAGAAAGAGTTTACAAGTGTTGCATGCATGAAAGGGAAGCAACATAAGGTATCTTTCAAGCCTAAGGAAAGGAACTCCATCACTACACCCCTACACTTGTAACATATGGATCTCTTTGGCCCCACCAGTGTAATGAGTCTAGGAAGGACCTCTTATTGTTTGGTGATCATAGATGACTTTACAAGATAATTTACCTTCGGAAGCTTTTTGACTTCCAAGAAAACTACTTTTTGAGAAAAAGTAAACTACTTTTTCAGAGGTGGAACCGACATTTGGATTTCAAAGTTTATCCTCTTTCATTTAACTTTGTCTGAAATCCTTTTCACATATAAACCTAATGGTTTCCCCCTCTTTCTATCATCTGCCTCTTTCCTCCAAACCTAAATCCCTAAATTTCTCTCTGAAATTTCGTTCTTTCATCTTTCTTCATCCTTAACCACTCTCAAAATGGCCAAACCTCTTCACAAAAATGACCCAAACTTTACCATGCAGTTACATAGGCAACATAACCAGGTTGCCCTTTTAAACTCTTAGAAAGATCCTTATTTCTCAGAGGTTTATCGTTTCTTAGCTCTATCGAACTACTTCACCTCCCTAACCATTGATCCTTCACTCTATGAGGATCAACTACTAGAATTCTGGAAGACCTGCCAAGAGGTCGTAATGGATGGGGAGAAGGCACTGTCTGCCACAGTGTAGGGGAGAACAGTCTTCATCACTCCGGCCATTATCAACATGCACCTTTAGCTGGATGATGAAGAAGGTGAGGTGTTCTTCCCAAAGAAAATTTGTAATCATTCTTTGAGTAGATGGGCTATGAGAGAAACTACTCTGTCAAGACCTTCAGGAAAGGAAAGTCTCAACCAAATCGAAATTCCTGCTCCATATGGTTATCCACAGCTTATCAAACAGGCATGGTGGATACGACTAGATTCCTGAGGATCTCTCCTTCATTGTCCATGGAACGGTTTAGGAGGTAAAGTTCAGGTATTCTCATTTTGTTTATACTAATCTGCTTGCAAACTTGGACTCTAGTTGATACATGTATGTCCCTAGATCATGATATGAATGTAATAGATCTTGTTTGTCTGATTCTGATATAATGTTTAGAATGATTAATGAAATGATATTGATTGTTTGTTTTCTATAATGTTTAATATTTCATTAATAAGTCGATGTTGAATTGGTTAATTAGGTTTGTGGTTGTTTGAATTCTTACACATAATGTTATATTAATTAATACATTCAAACTTAACAAAATGAAGTTCTCATGCGAATGGCCCATGCGAATGGACCATACGCATGAATAACTTCAAACGAATGACTCAGTCGCACGACTGAACCAGGAGACTGGATCAGTCGTATGATTGTAACATAAGATTGGCTCAGTCGCAAGACTGAACACTCAGTCATGCGGATGAATCAACTGCATGGTTCAATCGATGGTTCAGTCGCACGAATGAACAAGACTAACCTATAAATACAACCCAATTCGTGGAAAATAGAGAGCATTCATTCTATTTCGATTCCAGACGTACCCTAGCCGTCCAGAAGCCTCCAAGTTGATACTCCAAGTTCATAGAACACTGTAGATCGATTTCTAATCAATTCTTAATGTTTAATTCAATACTTTATTGATTCTACGTGCGTTCTCACTGATTGGATCGCCAATCAAATAGGATTCCCCACTATTTGGTTTGGTTTATATGTTAATCATTCAATATTTCGTTCAAATACCAGGTCCTAACAAGTGGTATCAGAGCCTTGGCTCTTCATTACGTGTGATTCAATCAAGATTGATAAAAAGTTTGTGTTTTCACACTAAAAAACGCAATCTTTTGTGTCAATAGTTGTCTTGGACGTTCCCTTCTCACCAAGTTTCGGTTTCTACGGCCTTAGGCGAATAGGGTTTGCGAAATTTCGAATTTTTACGGCTAAAACACGTTTAACCTAGAAATTTTTGCAAAACAGCAGCTTCAGTCGCACGAGTGAGCCATTCGCATGACTGGACTTCATTCGCATACACCAGACGCACGATTGGACGGAGTCGCATCTCCATTCGTATGACTGAACCAGGAGACTGGATCAGTCGTATGATTGTAACATAAATTGGCTCAGTTGCACGACTGAACACTCAGTCGTGCGGATGAATCAACCGCATGGTTTAATCGCACGACTAAACCATACTAATGGTTCAGTCACACGAATGAACAAGACTAACCTATAAATACAACCCAATTCGTGGAAAATAGAGACCATTCTTTCTATTTCGATTCCAGACGTACCCTAGCCGTCCAGAAGCCTCCAAGTTGATACTCCAAGTTCATAGAATGCTGTAGATCGATTCCTAATCGATTCTTAACGTTTGATTCAGTACTTTATTGATTCTACGTGCGTTCTCACTGATTGATCGCCAATCAAAGAGGATTCCGCACTATTTGGTTTGGTTTACACGTTAATCATTTGGTATTTCGTACAAATACCAGGTCCTAACAAGTGGTATCAGAGCCTTGGCTCTTGATTACGTGTGATTCAATCAAGATTGATAAAAAGTTTGTGTTTTTACACTAAAAAACGCAATCTTTTGTGTCAAAAGTTGTCTTCGACGTTCCCTGCTCATCAAGTTTCGGTTTCTACGGCCTTAGGCGAATAGGGTTTGCGAAATTTCGAATTTTTACGGCTAAAACACGTTTAACCTAGAAATTTTCGCAAAACAGCAGCTTCAGTCGCATGAGTGAGCCATTCGCACGACTGGACTTCATTCGCATACACCAGACGCACGATTGGACGGAGTCGCATCTCCATTCGTAGGACTGAACCAACCGTTCGCAGTGTTCATATGCATCAGCTTCAATTGCACGACTGAACCAATCGCTTAGTTCAGCCGCAAGATTGAACCAATCACATAGTTCATTCGCACGGATAGCCCATTCGCATCACCCAGTCACACCAGTTTGACAGTTTGTTTAGTACACTTAAAAGTTAATTGTGATGGAAGATCTGATGTCAGCGTTTACTGTCGGCAAGGACTCAAGGATCCAGAACCAACTGTTGCTTGAGAGTGAGGTGGGGAATCATAATAAACCACCAAAACTCTTAACGTTAGATGAGTTTCCCCACTGGAAACAATGTTTTGAGATCTACCTCAATGGAGTGGATCCAAATTTGTGGGAAGCTATCAAGATTAGGTATAGTATGCCGGTGGGAGTAGATGGGGTAAAGCTTACTTTGGGAGGGATGACTGATGCTCAGAAAGTGAAGTATAATACATAGAAGAGAGTTTATGCATTCATTACATGGTCTATTCCTAAAGATACGACGGGAATGCTTCGCTGAAGGCAATTAAAGCTAAGGAACTGAAGAAAGAATTTGACAACTTTTCCTCGATGGGAAACGAGAGTTTGGATGATGTTATTGATAGATTCTACCATCTGATGAGTGAAATGCATACACATGGTGTTGCTACTACCATGGAAGAAAAGGTGTCAAATTTCGCAGACGGATTGCCGGAAAAGTGGACTTCATTTGTGTCAAATCTGAGACAGAATGAGATGTTGGCAAAGTTGGATATGAATGACTTCGTTCTAAAGCTGTGAGAGAAGCACTTAGGATGAAGTATAGAGCTCAGAAGTCTTCGCACACTCAGAATCCAGCTTTGTACAATGCCACGCCTCAAGCTAAGACGTCTGGAGCACCTCTTTAGACTGTTTTTGTGTCAAGCTCATCTGGTCCTTCACAAGTCTCTCCTTCAAGATCAGAAACGTCAGGGTCTTCTAGTACCCAATATATCGGATCCGAAGCAAATGCTACCAGACTGAAGACTGAGAATCTTGGAAACGTGACAGTAGAAGTAGCTCGAGAGCACATGGATCTTTTGACAGCAGTGGTTCATTCATATGATGGACTTGTTGCTGGGAAGATTGGAAACTGCCATCTGGCAGATGAGGACTACGAGCAGTTGGATGAATTAGAACTAGAGAGAATGGATATTATGTGGGCCTTAGCTAGTGCTGTCCGGAGGGCGAAGAAGTTTGTAAAAAAGACCGGACAGAACTTGGTTGCTACTAAGGATACCACATTTGGCTTTGACAAGAGTAAAGTGACCTGCTTTAACTGTGGAGAAAAGGGGCACTTGAAGAGAGAATGTGTGAAGCCAAAGAAGACTGGGAACGGGAACCCGTTCTCATCCTTCACTCGTCAAGACAAGCAAGCTAGCAGGTCAACTTCATCAAGCAAGGATCCAAAAGCCTTGACTGCTCATGATGATGAAGGACAAGACTGGAGCTTTCGGTTTGTCTCTCCAGGGGAATCTAATATTGCCAGTGTAGAGGATTTAGATGATGATTCCGCGAGTGAGGGAGATATTGCAGTTGAGATAGCGATGTCAAATATTGAAGAGACAACTGCAACTGAGGTCAGGTACAAGCCTGAAGAAGGGATTTCAACAGCAAAGACAGAATCACCAGAACCAGAGACATCTGATGCTGCGTTGATAGCTAAATGTTCTGAACGTCCTCAGGTAAGTACCACTGACCAACTGTTTAAAAATCATGCTTGTTCTGATTGTGATAATTTAGAGAAAGCATAGATCAGAAATTTGCTAGGTTATTAGATCATAATGATAACTTAGTAAAGGATTTGCAACTGTGCACTGAGGCTAATAGAGTTTTAAAACAAAATGAGCATAGTTACAAAGAAAAGATAGACCTTTTGACTAAACAGCTTAGGGAAACTGAAGTAGTTGCATTTAACCAAGCTAATGACATTAGGTACTATCTTAACTCCCTAGAAGACACTAAGAAGCAAAAGGCAGTCTTAGAAGTAGAAGTAAACTCATTAAAGCAAAAACTGCATAGTTGGACAAGTTCATCACACATTGTCCAACACTTAGTGAGAGAAAGAAACAACGGGGAGGGTTTGGGTTATAAAGTGGTTCTACCACCACTTGAGACCTTGATGAACACTAAAAGTAGACCAATAAATAACAACCCCATCAAGGATCATGTGGTGTCTACTCCTCTTGTTAGTGATCGAGATTCCTCATGTTCATCAATCGAATCTGGAACAAAACAATAGGAGGCCACCTCAAAGGCAAAGGGTAAAATGCCTTGTGTTAATCTGGAAAAAGAATTTGAAAAGGTTAATATAGAGTCTGAGTCAAACAAAGTCAAATCTGAATCTAAAAGGACTGCTAATGTTAATCTTTCACAAGCTTCATGTCAAAAACTAGTTAACCAAAACGAAAAAGATGTTAAAAATGTTAAAACAATTGATTTTGTTAAAGAGAAGATAACATCAAAAGAAAGAGAGTCAAAACCCAAACTAAGTGATGTTACTAGGGTGTCACACACATCTCCACAAAGAAAGTTTAATCATAAAGTTGATAGCAGGTCGTGCTACAACTGTGGAGAGTGTGGACACATTGCTTCCTTTTGTCCTTACTATCGGACACCTAGGAAGAAGATTGAACTTCAGGGTTCAAAACCTAGGTATTCTAAGAGGAGTCCTTAAACTCCACCTAGAAGAACTAGTAAACCTAACGTTCAACCCATTAGCCAGTCGACTGTTTATCACAAACAGGCATTGCACAAATCTGGCTTAGGGAAAGAGAAGTCATCCTCTGCGTCTGATAATGATGACAAGAAGGAACCTGAGCTACCCTCACCCTCTAAGGGTCAATGGGTTGAATTCATGATGTGTGATGCCTCTGGGAAACCCAAGCCAGTAAAGGCTTGGGTTCCTAACCTAAACTAATGTTTTACATTGTATGTGCAGGGTGTTCGCTACAGTGCTGAAACCAACACATGGATTGTAGACAGCGGAGCATCCAGGCACATGACAAGAAACAGGGCTCTTTTATCAAACATCAAGTAAATTAAAGGAGGGCATGTTTTGTTTGCTGGAAACAAGGGATGCTCTATCACAGCTCAGGGAGAAGTTGGAAATCAGAAAGTTAAGTTTGATAAGGTGAACTACGTTCAACAACTTCAAAACAACTTACTTTCTGTTTCCCAAATCTGTGATAAAGGGTTTAAAGTCATATTTGACAACAAGAAATGTTACGTCCTAAACAAAGAATATATGATTCCGGAGGACCAAGTTCTGATGACAACTTCAAGCTATAAAGACCTTTATGTTTTGGATCTCTCAACGGCTTCTACAACAGATCATGAAGTTCAGTGCTTTCTATCAAAAGCTACTGAGAAGGACTCCATTTCCTGGCACGGGAGAATGGGACACATAAATCAACGGAAGATGAATCACTTGATTCAGAAGGATCTAGTGCGAGGTGTTAACGTAAAAAATTTCCAACTTCCTGATTTCTGTGTAGCATGCAAGGAAGGCAAACATACGAAGAAGACTCATTAGGAAAAGAAAGTTCATTCTATCGAGCTTCCTCTTGAACTTCTTCACATGGATCTGTTTGGTCCAGTCAGTACAAAGAGCATTGCAGGTGACTTGTACTGTTTTGTGGTTACTGATGACTACACAAGATTCTCTTGGGTAATGTTTCTCAAGTCCAAATCAGAAACATTTGAGTCATTCAAGGAGTTAGTAACCACACTGGAATCTATCTACAAGCTGAAGGTGAGACAAGTACGCTCAGACAACGGGACTGAATTCAAGAATCAATGGATGGAGGCTTACTGCAAGGAAAAGGGATTTGTGCATCAATTCACTTCTGCCTACACGCCTCAGATGAATGGTGTTGCTGAGAGAAAGAACATAAGCTTGATAGAGACAGCACGGACAATGCTGGCAGACTCGAAACTGCCTATCCAATTCTGGAATGAGGCAGTGGCTAATGCATGTTATACACTGAATCGAGTTCTGATAGTCAAGCACCACAGAAAGACATGTTATGAGCTACTACAACGACATAAACCGAATCTGGAGTATCTCGAACCATTTGGCGCGCCGTGTACACTTCTGAAGAAGGCTCAAGAAGGTAGATTCGGCGAGAAGGCTGATGAAGGAATCTTCCTAGGATACAACATACTGAACAAGAGAGTTTACAACAACTCAACGGGTCTAGTAGAAGTGTGGTGTAATGTTGATGTTTAGAGATATACCACACCACCTACTGGCAAAGGACCCGCCTACTTTTTCGACTATGATGGATTCTTTAAGTCCTTCAACATCCCTATCTCTCCTTCTTATGATGAGTTAGCTACTCGAATGATGTATGATATCTTGAATACACCATCTCTTGATTCAACATCATCGAGTTCACAGGGAGAATTATGTACTCAATCAGGGGGAGTAGTCGACGAAAGTGACTCCTCCTCTGAAGATGAAGCTGAAGAAGATGACCAGAACAGTCAGGTGGAACAGGTTCCAGTTCCTGAAAGTCCACAAGCATCTAACGGTGATGCACCTTCGACTTCGGAACCTCAAACTCCTACCTAAGATGCAGAACCAAATGTTCATAATCTTGGCTCTGAGGTAGCTGTTCCTACTACTCCAGGATCACGTCTAAACATATATCATCCTTTAGACAATGTCATTGGGGATGTCAGATCAGGAGTACAAACCCAAAATCAGCTGTACTCAACTGATTATGCCTCTGTTATGGAAAAAGGATACATTCATGATGGTGCGTATCGGTGTTTTGTCTTGCAGTTTGAGACAAAATACATCAGTGATACATGTATGTCCCTAGATCATGATATGAATGTAATGATTAATGAAATGATATTGATTGTTTGTTATTTAATGTTTAATATTTCAATAATGAGGCGATGTTGAATTGGTTAATTAGGTTTGTGGTTGTTTGAATTGTTACACATAATGTTATATTAATTAATACATTCAAACTTAACAAAATGAAGTTCTCATGCAAATGGCCCATGCGAATGGACCATACGCATGAATAACTTCATACGAATGACTCAGTCGCACGATTGAACCAAGAGACTGGACCAGTCATATGATTGTAACATAAGATTGGCTCAGTCGCACGACTGAGCCAGTAGACTGGATCAGTCGTATGATTGTAACATAAGATTGGCTCAGTCGCACGACTGAACACTCAGTCGTGCGGATGAATCAACCACATGGTTCAATCGCATGACTGAACCATACTAATGGTTTAGTCGCACGAATGAACAAGACTAACCTATAAATACAACCCAATTCGTGGAAAATAGAGAGCATTCATTCTATTTCGATTCCAGACGTACCCTAGCTGTCCAGAAGACTCCAAGTTGATACTCCAAGTTCATAGAACACTGTAGATAGATTCCTAATCGACTCTTAACGTTTGATTCAATACTTTATTGATTCTACGTGCGTTCTCACTGATTGGATCGCCAATCAAATAGGATTCCGCACTATTTGGTTTGGTGTACATGTTAATCATTCAGTATTTCGTTCAAATACAAGGTCCTAACAACTCCTTAGAATATTACATGTTCCCTATATAAGTCCAGTACATTCTTAACTGTGAACTGGGCTCACAGCTAAGGGGAACATGTAACATTCTTAAATTGGGACAGATGATGCTCAATATCTTTAAAATACTGAGAAAGCCCACTGTCGGCTTTTCTGGGGTAGAAACAGCCCTAATCCAAAAATGTTAGAGCTAATTGCTTAAGGTGACAACCTAGCAGCAATAGCTAGTGTTGAACCCACACCTTCTACATCCCAACCACCTAAACAGCCTCAAATCACCTCAACTACAAAAGAAAATCCAAATGAATCCCTACTTAGACTATTCACTCTGTGTAGGCCCTTATACACACACCCATATAGGAAGAAGTGGACACTGGAGCTGCCACTTCTCTTGTGGAGCAGATCACTCCCATCTCATCAAGGATCAATGCTGAGGTTCCTCGTGCTCAGTCTGATGAGCTCATAAGCCAAACTACCTTAAGTCATCACTCTGAGTCTCAACACTTAAGTGATCAACCTTCAGGGGTTAGTTACCATCCCCAGCCATTAGATCTCACCCAACCAATCCCCAACATTGACTTCTACACTGATGAAGAACTAGGTTTCCATGAGTACAATGATTTTCTCTTCTTTTCCCCAACTCAAAGTGAGATGAGTGCTTCTAAGTCTCCTATTTCTAGCCCACATCAGTCACATACTACTGAGGTGGACACTTTTGAACCTATTCAAGATGTCCATATAGAACAGGCTCTCACTTTTGAAAGTGATTACATCATTAAGACCTCAACCATGGCAACTCAGCCCACTAACATCTCAACTGAGATTGCCAGTGAGCAGAGGAAATCTAGCAGCCAAGAACCAAAAGCTGGTGGTAAGAGTGAGGACTCTGGTCCAATCATCTCATCCCGTAATGATTCTTCTGATGAAGATGAGGGGAATTTAAGACTAAAGGTGCAAAAACTGTCTCAAACATGCACCTATTTAGTCTCCAAGGTTAGTCACCTTGAATCTCAAGTGACCACCTTGCAGAATAGGGTCAGTGATAAGCAACTTGAGATTTCATATCTTAAGGAAAAACTAGTTAGGAGACCTTTAAGAAGAGCTCAACTAGGATCACAAGAAGCTGTGGATGTGATTGACCTAACTCCTAGCTCACCTATGCAAGTGGGTGATGCTACCAAAAAGGGGGAGAAAGTCATTACAATCATAGAATCTGGGAGTTCTTTAGAGAAAATGGGCACTGGGGACTCACCATCCTCACTTGCAATTGTACATTCTTAGGAACCTCCTCAAGCTCACATTGATGCAGACTACATAGACTCCTTCATACAAAATCTATTTGAGGAAGGGATACCAAGGGCTATGTCATCTCCTCTATCATCCAATCACAACATTGGGTGGAGGTATGACAGTAACAGGAAAGCCCTTATCATTATTAGAGTTCAAGGGCAACAAGAGATCTTCAACTTTCACACCTTGAACTTCTATGATAGTCTGGATTTAGTCAGCATGGCCATCGTCAATCCAAGCCAATCAAGACAAGCTGACAAGTTGGCTGAAAGAATCCAAGAATGGATCACTACAGTGTTTAGCCTTAGAAGAAGACTATGGCAATCAGGCAATGTCATCGGTCAACTGGATGTTGAGGCAGACCCTAAGATTAGTTTTATAGGGGAAACCTTGACTGAAGGCCAAGTGACAAAACCTGAGAGCCCAGTCTTCTCACCAAGAACTGCTTTAGAGATGAACTCCTTTTTGAGACACCTGCTGGTGAAGGTGCTTCTTGTTGGACCAAAAGAACCAATGAGCCTGATCAGAAAAACCTCTAAGTCCCACAGACATTACAACTGCTGAACAAGATCACAACAGCTAAAGACATCAGCTGATTACAAGGTCTGAATACAAAGTCTGAAGATTTCTACTCAAGACAAAGTCTGAAAGTAAAGTACTGAAGACAAAGTCTGAAGCTATCAATTGAAGACAACGTCTGAAGTAAAAGTCTGAAGAACAAAGACTGAAGACAAAGATTGAAGACCAGAGTGATCAATAGTTGTCACAACAGCTGAAGTTATTACTTCAGTAGTTGTGATGGTTTTCCTTTTTAGTACTTGTAATTTACCTTTCAGTAGTTTTAGTTCAGTAGTTTTATGTTCTTGTACTTAGCATTCTCTAAGATGTGATCAGTTATTGAGAACATTCTCAGTACTTTGCATAGTTTTAGTTGTTTGTATAAGAACATAAACAACAGTAGGTTCTCCTACAATTGGATTTCTTGAGTAGACTCCGGATTTCTTGGACAAGCTAGATGAGTTGTTTGTATAAGCAACAGTCTCTGGTTAGGACTTTAGAGGCAAGGTCTGCCACTCAGCAACTTGAGATTGACAATCTCAAGGCTCAACTAGAGTAGAAATAGACAGAGAGGTCTGTTAGGCATGTACCTATTCAGGTCTCATTGACTTCCTCCTCCAGCTCATCTAGCTCTCAAGATGATGCTACCAAAAAAGGAGAGAATGTTCAAAGACAAACACATAAGGAACCACAGAGCCAACCTTCTACTTCAACATCTTCTTCTCCCATTATCTCGATGACTGAACCATCTCAAGTCATTCTTCAGATTGATCCAAGGATGCTCAGTGATCTCTACAGACTCTTTACCAAGTTTTTGTTAAGATCTTCCTTTGAGCAGCCAAGCCATGATGCTACAATGATCTACTTTGGAGCAGAAGAGCTTCAAAGGCTGACTGCACCTTCTACCACTATGGAAGAAGTTGGTCAACCTAAGGTCCTCATGGAACCTAAGATTCAATTCGAAGGGGAAATGGGAACTGATGGCCCAGCAACTGAAACAATTGGGATAAAATCTGCATCTCCTTCAACTTCCGAAGCTGAAGTTAAAGCCTTGAAAGAACAAGCTGAATCTTCCGAAGCTGAAATGGAAGCTGCGGAAGGACTGTTCAAAATGTCCAAGGAACTGATCATCACAGATGCTATCTTGGAAATGGCATCTGTGGTGAGCAGTGAGGACTTTCCAACTGCACCTCCATCTCAGACACCATCTTTGACTTTCTCACAATCATAAACCTCTCTCCAAGCACCACCACAGTCAGGATATTCAAAAGACAAAGGAAAAAGGAAGATGACTATGAAAGAGCTTCAAGAAGAGAAGAAGATTGAGAAACTTAAGAAGAAAGGAAGACTTCCGACTGAGAAGTAGCTAGCTGCCAGTACGAAAGCAGCTGCTTCCAATCATGAGGTTGTCATCAATAAAAGAAGATAGCAGATCATTGACCAGCTCATTGAAATGGGAGTTGCCAATGAAGAAACACTCCTGCTACCATTAGAGGAGTTGGTGGATCTGGAGAAGGAAACTAGGCTGAGACTTGAAGAAGAAGCCAGGTTGGTCTTAGAGGTAGAGGAAGAGAAACAAAAGGAGGCTGAATTGCAGTTGAGGAGAGACAGGATAAACTTCCTACTCTCCAGAGGCTTTGATTTTCAAGAACTCTCTCCACACAACGATGATACAATCCTCTGGCTCCACAAAAAAGAGCAGGATCAAATGGACAAAGAAAGGAAGAAGGCTACAAAAGAAAAAGCCAGAAAGAAGAAGAAGAAAGAAGAAGAGGCTAGGGTCACTGCCTCTAAGAAGCTCACTGAGAAAGCCTGGATGAAGGACTATCTTCGGGCTTATGGCTTCTCTGGTA
The DNA here is from genome assembly GCA_025506515.1 of Flaveria trinervia. Classification (NCBI taxonomy): domain Eukaryota; kingdom Viridiplantae; phylum Streptophyta; class Magnoliopsida; order Asterales; family Asteraceae; genus Flaveria; species Flaveria trinervia. Next base: position 39,635,075 of record CM046451.1, read on the forward strand.
GGCAGGTGGGTCCTATGTCTGAAAGGACACTCCAACAGATTGTAAGTGAAATTAAGGTTGACATCCGTACAGGAAAAGGAAAGAAATGTATAGAAGGGTAAAAGGGATGACCTTCACTGCTTCTACCCAACCACAACCTGAACCTTCACCCTTACCATTCATCATTAAACCTGAACCTTTCACCCCCTGAACCCACTTCAATATCCATAACTACTCCCTCACCTCAACCACCTAAACTTCCATTATCCAACCCAAAACACTAGCCAGAACCTCTGAACCTAAACTGTTGGACCAAAAGAACCAATGAGCCTGATCAGAAAAACCTCTAAGTCCCACAGACATTACAACTGCTGAAGAAGATCACAACAGCTAAAGACATCAGCTGATTACAAGGTCTGAAGACAATATCTGAAGATTTCTACTGAAGAAAAAGTATGAAAGTATAGTACTAAAGACAAAGTCTGAAAGTGAAGTACTGAAGACAAAGTCTGAAACTATCAGCTAAAGACAACGTCTGAAGTAAAAGTCTGAAGAACAAAGACTGAAGACAAAGACTGAAGACCAGAGTGATCAGTAGTTGTCACAACAGCTGAAGTTATTAACTTCAGTAGTGGTGATGGTTTTCCTTTTCAGTATTTGTAATTTACCTTTCAGTACTTTATAGTTTCAGTAGTTTTAGTTAAGTAGTTTTATGTTCTTGTACTTAGCATTCTCTGAGATGTGATCAGTTGTTGAGAACATTCTCAGTAGTTTTCATAGTTTCAGTTGTTTGTATAATTCTGTTAGATGTCACTACCAAGTGACATCAGCAGACGTCACATTCCTATATAAGGAATGTTGACCTAATTGTAACGTGTGACTTTCAGCCACCACGAAAGCATTTGAATGATATATTCCTTTTGCAGAATTCTCTCTCTCTCTATAATCATGTGCTTTTCTATTGAATATCAATTGAGTTCTTGCTAAATTGCCTAATTCATTGTTCGAATTCCGCTGTAATCTAATCTAATTGATCAAACTTAGATCACTGATCCTAACAAATGGTATCAGAGCTGGTTAATCATTGATCGATCTAACAATTGATCATTGAAACTACTATTTCGATATCTAAGTTTGATCGAATTAGCATATTTGCAAGAATTGGTTATAGAGATTGAATTTCTACTGCTTTCGGTTATTGCTTTGAGATTCTCTTGGTTCATATTGAGTTTGTTGTATTTTGTGCTAAATCAGTTAAAACTTAATTGAATTTGATTGAATCTGAGAATGACTACTCCTTTTAATGACCCTCACAATACTGATTCCTCAACCAAGCCTCCGATGCTGGTTAGGACTGAGTATAACATATGGCAACGAAGAATGCTCCATCACCTGTCTGTTAACAGTTCAGGTTGTTGGACTCTGTGGTACATGGTCCCCACAAGCTTATGGTGAACAATCCGGAAACCAACCAAATGGTTCCAAAGAAGAAGGAACAATACTCAGATGAGGATCAAAAAGTGTTTGAGATTGATGCTAAATCCATGGAATTCTGGCCATGGCACTGCCGAATGAAATCTATTGTGGGCTTATGCATCATGAAACTGCTCATGACCTCTGGAATGCATTGAAAGAACAATTTGGTGGAACAAATGAGGTCTTAGGAAATAACAGATAAATCCTTGGCAAACAATATGAGACATTCTCTCATAGGAAGGGTGAGACAGTAACTCAACAGTTTGAGCGTTTTTCTTGTTTGGTCTTTGAGCTGAAAATGGTCAAACACGAATACACTAATAGCCAGATGAACAACAGATTCCTCAGATCACTGCCTGAGAGATGGGACACATATACCATTGTCCTACGCTCCAGTGCAAATCTGGATCGCCTATCTCTTACCCAACTCCATGGGAAACTGCATACATTTGAAAGAGAGATAGAGCAGAAAAGGAAACTGGCATCATCAGAAAAGCTCACTGATGACTTTGTACCAGGAACACTGTCTTGGCTGGTCATGAGTCAGAATATGCTGCATGAGAAAGCAATTATGATGAGCATATAGATTTCTCTTCAAATAGTTCTGATCATGCATTTGTTAGTGTTGATAGTCAGTCAGGCTGTAATAGTGACAATTTGTCTTCATTATGGATGATTTCATAGGTATTGCTGATGATGACTTAGAAGAGATGGATATTCTAAGCCAAATGGCCTTGATTAATATTAGATCTTAAAAGTTCTACAAGAGAACTGGTAGGAAATATCCAGGACTCTCTGGCAAAACCAAAGTTGGTTTTACAAGAGTAAGTTGAGGTGTCATAAATGCCACAGGCTTGGGCACTTTGCAAGAGAGTGTAGATGAACTGGATCTAACTCCTCTGCACCCTTTGTGACTTTTCCAAGCAATATTTCACAAAACAGAGGGCAACATCCTGCTAGTTCTGGTCATCACTCACAACCTATATCTCCTGCATATTTTGTCCCTCAGGGTCCAATGCCATATCCATATCCCTGCTATACATGCCATAGCCAAATCAAGTTCAAGTTCCTATTGCACAACAACCTCAAGCCTTACCTGAGCCTCAACCATCTCAATCATCTCAATCACAACCTCATCACAACTTCTTCACCCCTGGTGCTGTTGACTGGAGCAGTTTACCAGATGATCTTTCTGGTAATGAGCAATTATTTGCGAGTGATGGTCAACATGGTGGTGAACATCCTTTTGGGAATCTTGCTCTCATGGCCCTGGAGTCTACTGAGGGTTCATGCTCCAATGCATCTTCATCACAGGTAACCCAGGTATCCTCTGAGGCTAAGGCCAAGCTATGTTCCGAATCTTGCATAGCTGCATTTATCTCTATTAGAGAGGCAAATGTAGCTTTAATAAATCAAATCTTGAGCTTGAGCAAACTCTTTCCAAAAGAAAAGCTGAGTATGAGTATGTCCTTAAAGATAAAGATGATGAGATTTATAGCTTAAATGCTAATTAAATGATGAAAAGGCTAAGCTTGAGGTCATTCTTGAGAACCACAAAGATCTTAAAGAAACACTTGCAGCTACCCAAGTTGAGTGTGACCGCTGGGTATCATCCTGCAAGGGATTTGAAATGCTTCTCAGCAAGCAAACTGCTTCGAATGTGAAGTTTGGAATAGGTTACAATCACATTGCACCACCTACAGATTTTACTTCTAAATCAATAGTAAAATCTGAAGGTGAAAGTAATTTCCAAACCACATCATCATGTGCATCATCCTTAAGAAATTACCCAAGATCAAAAGATGAAATCAGTGTTGATACCTCAGCAAATCAATTGCCTGATGGGTTAACTACTGATAAGCACATGAAGCTGAGTACTTTAGATGTTGTCCCTCAAAGTACCTCAAGTACTGAAGGGCAAGTTACAACATCTGAAAAGCATTTCAAATCAATGAAATAAAAGGATTAACAACTGCTGAGGAATCTATCATACGGTCTTTCAGGATGGATAGAGTACAGCTGAAGAAAAGTCTTCAGTTGTTACAGATCCTTCAGTACTTAACACAAGTACTGAAAGGAGGAAAGTACTGAAGATCATACCTTCAGTAGTTTCCACTTCAGCAGTTGATCAATCCAAGATGAAGAATAAGCCATGTGAAATATGTGTAAATTCAATCATCTTTCTGATGAATGTTGGTATAAAAAGGGTTTTAAACTCAACAGAGATAAGCTTATTAAAATTCAGATGGATAAAATGAAAAATGAGTTTGAGACCAAGTTTGTACCATAGTCATCCCAATGTGATAAACCCAAGGCTTCACCTAAATCCAAAAAGAAGGATAGGGTTTATCATAAAATAGCTGATAGTGTTTCTCATGATAAAAATTAGACTAAGTCTGTGAATTTCAAGGAGGAAATGGTAGGTCACAGGAACTCATCAAAAACAAGTATTGATGTGTCACAAGAGCTGAAAGCTTTAGCTACAAATTAGACACAACTTGTTATGATGGTTCAACATTTGTTAGGGAGAGTTAACCAACTAGATGCACCTGTGATCAAACCATTGAAAAGTATTCCAAGCCCAAATCCAAGGAATCCATTTCAGCACCATCTCCACCTTCATAGTTGTTAATCATGAGAAACAAGTTATGGTTAAATGATGATAAAAACAGACCCAAAACCAAAAAGGTTTGGGTCTCAAAACCTAACTAGTTCCTTGTGATGAATGCAGAGTTCTTCAGCATGGCAAAGGAGCATCTGGTATGTAGACAGTGGAGGATCTATGCATATGACAGGGAGAAGTTCTCTTCTTAATGACTACTCTCAAGGAAAGAAGGGATTTGTTTCATTTGGAAATGATGCTAAGGGTTACATCATCGGGAAAGGATATGTGTCTAATGGAGAACTCAGATTTGATTATGTTAACCATGTGGAGAATCTCAAGTATAATCTACTGAGTGGCAGTCAGATGTGTGATAAAGGGCATGTTGCACTTTTCACAAGCCAGAACTGCAGGATTCTGTCTTCCCAGTTCTGAGGCTGATTGACAAGGTATTGGATGAACATACTCTCCTGAAGGCCAATAGGATTGGAAGAGTATATGCCCTGGATTTGTCAAAGAAGATTGATTTGAAGGGTCCCTTGCTTGTTCTCCAAAGCCTCTCTCTTAGGAATCTAAACTGTGGCACAGAAGGCTAGGTCATGTAAATCTCAACAACATGAATCAGCTGATCCACAATAGTTTAGTGAGAGGTCTACCAATAAAGGAGTTCCATTGTGATGAAACCTGCACTGCTTGTTTGAAAGGAAAACAACACAAAATCTCATTCCCTCCTATTGAAGAACCTAAGTCCACTGCTTGCTTGCAGTTATTGCACATGGATCTATTTGGTCCTGTGAGAGTGATGAGCATGGCAAAGAAGAAATACTGTCTGGTAATTGTGGATGATTACTCCAGATTTGTATGGAATTTCTTTTTGCATTCAAAGAATGAGGTTGCTCAGACGATTATAAACTTTGTGTTGTATGTTGAGAAGCAGTATTCCTTATCAGTCAAGTGTATAAGGAGTGATAATGGAACAGAATTCAGAAACCATACACTTGATGATTTTTGTCTCTCAAAGGGAATCAAGAGGCAGTTTATCATCCCAAGGACTCCAGAACAAAATAGAGTAGTGGAGAGAAAGAACAGGACCCTAATTGAAGCTGCAAGGTCCATGTTGGCTGACTCTGGTTTGCCATTGACCTTTTGGGCTGAAGCTGCCAACACAGCTTGCTATGTGCAGAATAGAGTTCTAGTAAATCAAAGGTTGATGAAGACTCCATATGAAGTTCTACATCATTTGGCTCCTCTAATTTCATTCTTCAAAGCATTTGGGTGTCCTTGTTTCATTCTCAACACAAAGGATCAACTCACAAATTTGATCCTAAGGTGGATGCAGGTATTTTGTAGGATATTCATCCACATGCAAGGCTTACAGAGTCTTCAACTGCAGAACAAAGATAGTTGAACAAACCTTGCATGTGAAGTTCAATGAATCTCCTAAGGATAAAATTCCACAAAACCCTGTGGTTGTTTGATCTGGACATACTGCAATATGTTCCTTATCAACCTCCAGCTGTTGCAGATCATGTGAATAAATCATCTTCTGCAGCACGTCTTCCACCTAGTGGTACTGAAATGATGATGATATCAGTACTCACCTTTTCAAGTTTAGTGATCAACTACCTGAGTCCACTAAACTTGATGTTCCTGTAGCTTCAGCAGCTCCATCCACAACAAATGCTGATGAGATTTCTGACTCCTCTACATCATTTGAATTGCTATCTCATACTTGGTTTCAAGAGTCTGGATCAACATCTGTTGCTGCTAAACCAGCTACAAACACTTGCACTGATCTTATAGTGTACCAAGAGCTGAAGAATCACCCCATGTCTCAAATCATTGGTGATATCAAAGTTGGTGTCTCAACCAGAAGTCAATTGTCCAACTTCTGCTTCTATGCTCTCTTCATCGGTCAGCTAGGGCCAAAGAACTATAATGTTGCTTTAAGAGACAATGGATGGGTTGAAGCCATGTAGCTTGAGCTACTTCAGTTCAAAAAGCAGCAAGTGTGGGAACTGGTTCCTCTACCCCCAGGTAATGTGCAATAGGCACTAAGTGGGTGTTTAGAATAAAACTGATGAAAATGGGCTTATTGTCAAGAACAAGGCTAGACTGGTTGTACAAGGGTTTTCACAAGAAGAAGGTATTGATTATTATGAAAACTTTGCCCCTGTAGCCAGACTGGAAGCAATTAGATTGTTTTTAGCCTATGCTGCATTCCAATCTTAAAGTTTTTCAAATGGATGTCAAAAGTGCTTTTTTATATGGAAAAATAAAAGAAGAGGTTTATGTGTGTCAACCACTAGTTTTGAGGACAATAATATCCTGATTGGGTGTATAACTTGATAAGGCTCTTTATGGTTGAAGCAACCTCCTAGAGCCTGGTATGAAACACTTTCAAATTTTCTTCTTCAAAATAATTTCACTAGAGGTTCCATAGATAAAACTTTGTTTGTTAAGAAATTGGATCAGCATAAACTACTTGTTCAAATTTATGTTTATGATATAATTTTTGCATCCTCTGATCCCCAGTTGTGTGATGATTTTACAAGTTTAATGAAACAAAAGTTTGAAATGAGTGCAATGGGAGAATTACAGTTCTTTCTAGGCTTGAAAATCAAACAAAAGGCTGATAAAACCTTTCATTCATCAGTCAAAATATACAAAAAATCTTTTGAATAAGTTCGATTTACAAAACTGTAAGCCCTGTTCTACTCCCATGTGCAACACCACACAACTGGATGCAGATCAGAAAGGTAAAGTTGTTGATGAAACACTTTACAGATGTATGATTGGATCCTTGATGTACTTAACAGCTTCTAGACCAGATATCATGTTTGCAACTTGTGTTTGTGCTAGATTTCAGGCTACTCCTAAAGAGTCTCATTTGATTGCAGTCAAGAGGATCTTTTGATATCTGCAAGGTACACAATCTCTAGGTCTTTGGTATTCCACTGGACACTCTTGCAAATTAGTTGCTTTTTCTGATAGTGACTATACAGGGCGTAAGTTAACCAGAATGTCAACTTCTGGTGGATGTCAATTCCTAGGCAACTGTTTGATTTCTTGTCTGAGTAAGAAGCAAACATCTGTTGCTACATCCACTGCTGAAGCAGAGTACATTGCTGCTGCAAGTTGTACATCTCAGGTACTCTGGCTTCAGAACCAATTACGGATTATGGCATTACAGAGACTAAGACTCCATTATTAATGGATAGTGCTTCAGCTCTGTGTATTGTCAAGAATCCAGTCCAGCATTCTAGGACCAAACATATAGAGATCAGACATCATTTTATTAGGGATTGTTTTGAAAAAAGGTCTGATTGATCCAAAGTTTGTGCCAAGTGCTGATGAGCTTGCAGATATATTTACTAAGCCTTTGGATAGTTCAACCTTCCAAAACCTTGTGGTAAGGCTTGGTATGATGCAGCTAGAATAAGTGACAACTACTGATGATCTTAGTAAATAAGTACTGATGACCATTAGTAAACATGTCACAAATATGTACTGATTCTGTTAAAAGAAACTGATGCAGTTACAAACTACTGATGTAGTTACAACTATTGATGTCAATAAAAACAGATAAGTACTGATGTCCTATTAAACAACTAAAAACAGCTAAAAAGTCTTATGAGTAAGTGTTGAGGACAGTTTGAAACAACTAAAAAGCTAAGAATTGACGAAAACTACTAATGAGAATTTTCTCTTCAGTCGTTTCCACAAACTGCTGTTTCACAATTAAACAACTGATGACAAAACCATGTCTTCAGTAGTTTCACAACTACTGATGACTAAGACCAAATTCTCAGTTGTTTCCTACACCTGAAGACAAAACCAAGGTTTTCAGTAGTTTCATAACTACTGATGACTAAAACCAAGTCTTCAGTTGTTTTCAAATGTCTGATAGTTAAAACCACGTCTTCAGTTGTTTTCATACAACTGCTGACAACACCAACACTTTGAGTCGTTTTCTTTTCAGCCTTTTCTTAACCTATAAATACATGCACTTATAGCCAACGTTTCATTAGCCGTTTTCTATCCTTTTCTCTCTCAACAATGGTGACCATGAAACTCAAACCTAGACAAAACTGTGTTGCCTATCTCTCGAAATCAGCCTTCAAGAACAATTTGATAATGCCATCGATCTTATGGTGAATTCCCAATACTGAACCGCTTTTCTTTTGAATCCTACCATATACCCTGATTCCTTACACCAATTCTGGACCAACGTCTCTGTCACAACAGGTGAAAATGATAGCCAAATCACTCTCCAGTCGTTGGTTAACCACAAACAGGTGGTAATCACCCCTGACATCATTCGCAAAACCCTAAATTTGCATGATGCCACCTGTATTATAGAATACCCGAAAGGCACCATTGATATGTCTTTCATCAACAACGGGTACGAAGGAGACTTAAGTGCAACAACCATTCTCAAAAAGCACTTCCATGATGCTGAAAGACTTATCATCCACATGGTGAATGCATGTCTTGCTCCAAGACATCTTCATGGGATCAGATGTCCTCAAGATGGCAACAGGTATTGTACTCTATCTTTGACCGACAAAATCTAAATTTTTCTGAGATAGTGTTTATGGAACTAAAGGATCTGGCTCAGAAACCTGTGACAAACAGATGGCTATTATATCCCAGGTTTCTGATGGCCAAAATTTTAAATCAATTAAAATCTGACGGCCTTGTTGGTCTTGGAGTCCTTGCTCCAGCTGTTTTAGCTGAGGTATACTCCAGACATAACTCTGACCCTACTCTCAAAGGGGTTGCCCGGCTGCTCAAACCCAAGTAGAGGGAACCCACAGCCTCCACCTCCAGATCTAAAGTCCCCACCAAACCCAAACCTCAAAAGCCCAAAAAGGCTACTCAGGGAGATGAGTCCCCTGCGGATGCCCCTGTACCACCAATACAGGATACACATATGGTTCTAATCCCCCCAGTCATGTCAAAGACTCAACCAGCTGAAAGCGCACAGGCATTCTCTCCACAGGATCCTGTTGCAAGCAAATTTGGGGATACCACATTACTGGAACCTATCTCAGTTGAGAAGGTTACCATTGAAGAGCATCTCTCACCCCGGGTGCAATCTGCTTCTGACCAATCTCCAAATGCAACCGCCCCTCAAGGCCCAACCCTTATAATTGCTAAAATGCTGAGTCAGCTGCATTTCTCACCCCGTCCCCAGAAACCAATTAACACTGGGAATACCTCAACAATTGAGGGGGAGGACCAAAATGCTGCTGATAACCTACAGCACAGGGGTTATAATGTTCAATCTCCAAGTGTAGAAGAGGAGGTTCGAACATCTGGTCAGGCTGCCACTTCTACTGATTCAGCAAATGAACATGATGAAGTTGGTACCATATCTAAGACCTCACCAGAGGCAACTGCCAATGAAGGACAAAGTCCTGAGGTAGGAAGTCCCCAGAACCAAGAACAAGGGGCACATGCATATACTGATCTACACTCAAGGCATGTACATCCTGATTTAATCAGGAGGTTAGATGATTCAACAAAGACTGATGATGACCTGGGCTTTTTCTTTGATGTCTTAGCCCATAACACAATCATAGAGACTGAGGTGAGCAGACTCAAAGAGCTGCTAGCCAAAATGTTTCAGGATGAAAGTCCATCTATCCAAATTGACCCACAGATGGCACCTTCATTTGAAGGTTCACCAAACACACAGCCAATACACATAACTAAGCCAGCAGCCACTACTTTTGGCACCACCTCTCAGGGACAGAACCCCTCTGAGCAGATGGTTGCTACCTTTCAAAACTCCTTACCTCTCATCACTCCCATCATCACTGAGATAGTACATAAAGCCATTGTTGCGAGGATCTCCTCAAAACTCCAAACACTTGTTGATGATGCTGTGCAAAAGTCACTTTCTGCCATTCAAACCCCTGAACCCAATGCACCCAAAAAGGGGGAGTCTAAGGTAGTAAAAGAAAGAAAGAGAAAGAGAGTGGTTGATGAGAAACAACAAGAAAAAGAAAAGGAGCTAGAGAAAGAGAAATAACTGATCACTTATAAAAGGAAGAAAAGTGTTGAAACACAAGAGCCTGTTGGAGAGAAATCCTTAGAAGATCTGGTAAAGAAGCTGATGAAGCTCACAGGAGATCTATGGACAGAATAATATACCAACTTTTTAGACAGGGCTTTGATACATCCACTTTAGACACTGAGATCAGAAGGCTGGAAGTTAAGGAAATACAATATGGGCTAGTTACAGTGTGACAGATAGGGAAAGGTTGGAGATAATGATCAGATTTATTGCAAAATACTTGGGAAGATCATTGATTGAGATCAACTCATGGACCAGAGATAGTATTCTGGCAATAACCACCAAATCTATTCTTCTGAAGCATTCAATAAGGGATTATTATAGAAGCATTGGATGGCAGGTGTTGGGAAGAGAACTGATATGGCCAAGCTCTCCAAAGCCAAACTTACCACAAAAATGCTAGATCAGCCTTCCCTAACTCCAACTCATAACACCAACTCCAAAACCTGCCAACCATATCCCTAAACCAAAACCACTCATAACTCAACCCACAAAACCAATTCCATTACCTCAAAAACCACCTCAAACCACACCCAGTGATGCACCCAAAAGGAGGAGAAGGGTGTTGAGAGTAGAAGAAGAAGAAGAGAATGATAATGAAGACAGTCTGCCAATCACGACTGTTCTCAAACTTAAAACACCTGAGCCCAGAAGTCAACTGATGATCACACCTGACTTGCAAATGCAAATGGTGAAAGTGAAGATTGAAGAAGCAGAACAACAAAAGCTGCATGATGAGCAATTTCTCAAAATGGTTGACAAGGAATTCCCTTAGTCCTCATCCATTCAAGAAATGAAGAAACAAGCTCTGAGGCTGAACACTCTTAGGCATACATTCCACATCAAAGAGAAAGAGTGAGGATTTGGCCAGACCCCATGGTAAGTTCCAGAATTCACAAGAAGAACATACCAAGTAGATATCATGGCCAAGTGAAAAAGACTTTGAATGCTGCAATTATGTTGGCTATGGTACTCTTACCCTGGGAGATTATAGAAGAATTCAAGAGAGCACACAACTTAAAGACAACCCGTCAATCTATACTTGAAAACAAAATGATCAAGAAGGGGCTGTTATACAAGAGACTTGAAGATCTTCAAAAGAGTGACCTCCAGTTGTTGCTAGAAGGCTCTCATCCAGATGAATTCGCATACAGAGAGATCACAAGTATTGAGTTAAAGAGTGGGAAGACAGTAAGATATCTATCTGAATATTATCCCAGAGTTCTTCTTTGAGGGAGAAGAGAGAACTCACCAAGGAGGAACAAGTTGTTCTCCTTGAGGCCTATGCAAGAGAGTCTTACAGACTCATCAATGGGAATTAGGTTTCATGGTTGGGATAAGACTCTGTGTCCAGTTTCCCCAAGACAGAGTTCCCTTCCATACTTAGCCAATCAAAAGATCAGAAACCTTTTCCGGCTTGTGCTTACATGATTACCTCTGAAGCTGATGAAGAGGGTGTTCCTGCCAAAGAATAAGTGGGATCATCAATAAAATTAGAGGTTTTGGCTGCATTGGTTCAGGGGGAGTTTGTTGGACCAAAAGAACCAATGAGCCTGATCAGAAAAACCTCTAAGTCCCACAGACATTACAACTGCTGAAGAAGATCACAACAGCTGAAGACATCAGCTGATTACAAGGTCTGAAGACAAAGTCTGAAGATTTCTACTGAAGACAAGTCTGAAAGTAAAGTACTGAAGACAAAGTCTGAAAGTAAAGTACTGAAGACAAAGTCTGAAAGTAAAGTACTGAAGACAAAGTCTAAAGCTATCAGCTGAAGACAACGTCTGAAGTAAAATTCTGAAGAACAAAGACGAAGACAAAGACTGAAGACCAGAGTGATCAATAGTTGTCACAACAGCTGAAGTTATTAACTTTAGTAGTTGTGATGGTTTTCCTTTTAGTACTTGTAATTTATCTTTTCAGTAGTTTTAGTTCAGTAGTTTTATGTTCTTGTACTTAGCATTCTCTGAGATGTGATCAGTTGTTGAGAACATTCTCAGTAGTTTGCATAGTTTCAGTTGTTTGTATAATTCTGTTAGATGTCACTATCAAGTGACATGAGCAGACATCACATTCCTTATATAAGGAATGTTGACCTAATTGTAACGTGTGACTTTCAGCCACCACGAAAGCATTTGAATGAAATATTCCTTTTGTACAATTCTCTCTTTCTATAATCGTGTGCTTTTCTATTGAATTCAATTGAGTTCTTCCTAAATTGTCTAATTCATTGTTTGAATTCCGCTGTAATCTACACGAATTGATCAAACCTAGATCCCTGATCCTAACACTTCTCAACCTCTCTCTTGCCAGAGCTAGGAAGCTACACCAAGCACTAAAGGCCAAAGCTCTCTCCACCCTGAGTCACAAAGGTCTGTGAGTGAGAAAGGGAAAATAAATGACTTTCGAGGAGATTGAGGAGGAGAAGGAAGCTGAGGGGAGAAAGTTCTTGTTTTGAGTCTAGAGGACTCATGGAGTCTACTATCAGGGCTACCCCCAGACTAGATACTTAGAATGATGAGTTAAGTGCAGTCAGGATAAACTACCTGCAGACAAGGAAATATGACATAGACAATCTCATTTCTCTCCACATGGAGGAACTAAATGAACTGGTGACCTGGAAATGTCAAGGGAGAAGAAAGAGGCAGAAGATGTAGAGCTACTAATACAAATCGAAGAGGACAGAAGAAAGAAAAGACTATACATGCATGTGCCTACTCTCTCCCAAGTTCAAGAAAGTCCTGCATATGAGGATGTGGTTCAACAAAAACCTCAGGTAGATAAAGAAGAAGAAGGGATCAAGATGATCAATTACCTAAGTGCCACAGGCCTCTATGAGGCAGAAGCACTTCTTCCCTTATCCTTTGACTATATTGAGTTTGAGTATCTCAATAAGTTGAACTTGAGATAGTCAAGTGTAACACCCGGTTATATATCTATTTTGAAGCCGACGAAAGAAGAATGAAATAAAGTCCTAAGTCGAGGGACCAAACTCACCAACGAAAGAAAGACGGGCGAGTGGGAGGATATAAAGGGAGAGGGCAGCCCTTACCCTCTTTCCACACCCACATTTTCAGCCATCAAAGAGTGGAAGAGAAAAAGAAGAGAAAAAGAAGAGAAAAAGGGAGAAAGGTTGGTTCAAGTAGATTCAAGCGGGCAAAATCGTCGTGTAGCAAGTCAAACCGAAGCTCTACTTCTAGGTGTCATTTATGTGAGCTCTAGGACCCCACTTTTACTTGTTTTCAAACGATTTTCGGGCTAGAAAGCATAGAAAACCCGTTTTTCTATGTATGTGTGTTTAACCCATTTGGGTGTGTTGCGTGTGATGGGTTTAGAGTTTGTTTCTAGGCTTGTATGTGCTTGAATGGTGTCATGGTATGCATCCCTAAGTTTAGGATGGTCGATTTAGGCTTAGAATGAGTTTAGATGAGTTTGGAATTCGAAAATGGCAGTTGCGTTCGGCTGGAACTGCATTCTGCATCAGCTAGGGCTAGGCGACCGACTGAAGACCGAATGGAGGCCACACGACCATATAGGATGTGATTGGGTTCCATTGATTAGGATCAATTGAGCTAATCTGTGATGATATCTAAACACAATTCAAATAAAACACAGACAAAGTAATCGAATTCAAACAAGATATTAACAAATTCACAGTTTCATTAATATCATGCAAAGACAATTACAAGTAATGAGCACTAGTTCGTTCACTATCTTCAAAACTTTACTACTAACTAATAGTCTATGCTATTTATACTGAAAACAAAAAGTAAAGGAACTAACTAACTACACAAATAGTCCCTATACTATTACAAAATGTTAAAAGACAACATGTTAATCTTTCTTAGAGCACTAACAATACTCCCCCTAAGATTGACATGGTCTTCTGTCTTCTTTTGCGTATTCAACTTTATCTTCAACCTTAATCTTCAACTCTTTGTCTTCATCCTTCAAAGAAATCTTTTGGTTCTTCTTTGACCTTAAACATCGGCTTTTGTTTGCACTTCTCTAATTCATTCAAAGCATTTGAAATTGCAGACTTGAATTTTCTTGCAAGAATGCCTTGTGGGGTTTAGCTTCATTCGTCTTAATCTCCATCTGGTTCATTCTCTCCAATGTATCTTTTGAAAGACATGAGATATCAATGTTAGCATATAACTCAATAGGCTTTTGACTTTCCTTTGAGTATACTTCTAGTACTCCTTTTCTTGATATTCTCATGAATTCAATATCTTTAATATCATTCTTGACAATGTTGGTATAAGCAAGAGCCTTTCTCAGAGATATTCTTTCCATAGCTGCATTCATCACATTAATAATGGAAATGAAATATTTCTTGTCTTGCTCTGCTATTTCAGGAGATACTTTCTCCAATTTTTTTAAAGACAAAAATGAGATATAACTCGGATGTAATAGCTTTAGCTCAAAAACTCCAAATAAAGTAATCATGTCCTCATCCCATCTTTCTAAATTTCGGACAAACTTAAGCTCAAACGTCTCGGTGTTATAAAACCATGTGAGGATTGGCTTTGAGTTTTGATTACCATCTATCACTTTCAGACCAGGAGTTGTAACCTTCTCAAAATACTTGTCACAAAATTTAATCATAGAATGTTCCTTCTCTGATTGTAATCCCTTGAGCTTTTTATTATTCTTCATAGTAACAAAATACTCTTTATCTTCTTGCTCACATCTTGTATTAAGAAAATACTTGATTGATCAATCCTCTTCTTAACCATTCTACAAACATCTTGCCACGTTTTGAATCAGAAGGATTGATCAGAAGTAATCTATTCAGCTCTTTCAGATCTTGCACTGGATGTTTTATGATACTAGAGTAAAAGTGATATACATCACACACATCATTTACTCTCTTTATAAAAAATGCATCGAATACTTCATCATACTTCCATGCGATAATCTTTACTTGGTTGGTAAAATCTGGAGCAATCGTAGCATTCAGCAGTTCAACAACTGATTGTCCTCTTTGCAATATGTTTCTTACTACGTATCCAGCTGTTCTTGAATTATCAAAAATATGCCTTTGTCCAGTAGAGGCTTTGTAAGTTTGTCTTTCTAGATGAGCAAACATTTTAATCAACTCTTTTCTGTGAACATGTGCATCATCAATTCTTGACATTTGTTTGATCTCCTGTGGGTTTAACATTCTTGCTCTCTTTGTTATATTAAGATACTAAGGATTATCTGTATCAAGTACTATCATTTTCTTCAATTGTTTCTCAGTCTCTTGAAAACTTCTGACAAGGTTCCTCAGTGATATAGATTGTAATCTTTTTAGTTCCTCCAAGGGTAGTTTCTAGATTGCAACCATGATCTTAGAGCTGGAATACTCATATCTTCTGGATCAGGATGGTGCAACTCAGAGCTAGATAGTTCTTCTACATTGATCACTTCTTTTGCACTTGTCCATTCACCATGCTCAATAACAATCTCATTTGGATCTACTGGTGCAACTGACTCTGCATAAAAAGATTTCTCATCTTCATCGTTAATCTGAGAAACACTCAGTCCGTCCAAATATACACGTTTGTATTTTGATCTTCACAAGATAATTATATCTTTATTCAAAGTCTTGTGGTACTTCATCTTGTTCATGAGTATGTTCTTGTGAAGAGAAATGTGATACAAATTGAGCTTCATCAATATCTCATCATCTAGAACTTCATCATACCAATCATCATTGTATACTTCCTCAATATCTCCTAAAGCCTCAATCTGTTTTTGTACATTCTATTCTTCAACAGTTTCTTTAGTTCTTTGCATCTTAGAAGATGATTCAGTTAGAATTGTATCTTCTACTTCATCTACTTTTCTTTTACCTTTTATCTGCTCAAGATTTTCATCAACATTTATGTCAGTACTTATCATTTGTACGGGTGAGATAGGCTTCCGGGCTTCTTTTTCTTTTAGCAAATCATCTTTGAGTTTTTTGTTTTCTTCAGTTTTTTTCTTGAACTTCTCCTCAAGAATGTCATAGTCTTTGATCATAACTTCAAAATTCTTGATTACATCTTCCATATCTTTAGCAAACCTCACAATCTTTTCATCTTTTGAGGCATTTTCTTCAGTCAACTTTAAGTTTTCATCCTAAAGCTTTTGAATTTCTTTTTCAAGAGATATGTTTATCTCTTTCATCCTTTCATTTTCCAATTTCAACTCTTCAAGCTCTTTCTCTTTACTTAGATTTCTTTCAATCATTCCATCTCATTAATGTCCACTGTCTCCTATGTTTGTATAGACACATTGTGTATCATACTCACAGGAATTTCTTCTATTCCTTCGTTAACATCAACTTCAAATAATGGATTGTATAATATATCATTCATAAAATGAGAATCAAAGGTTTGATTTTGTGAATCTACTTCATGTACAGCTTCCTCATGAATGTCATCAACATTTCCTTCATCCATATTTTGTGGTTCATCTCCCGTATCTTCCTCATTTATTTCTTCAGTTTCTTCTTGATGTGCTTAAATGGCACCATCATTATCATCATTATTGTCATCACTTTCTTCACTTGTTGATGATCTTTCTGAATCTTCATCATCATTATCTTCATATCATCATTAATCATAACTTCGACAACATCCTCAATGAGATCATTAGGATCTATTGGTTCATCTTCTGATAAATGGAAGTGTTCTTGATTTATATCAACTTCATCATTAGATACATTCCTTATATATTCAAACAGAGGAATGTTTTGAGCACCATTGATCATTGATAGTCTTTTATATACAGATTCAGACATATGCTCTAACTGTATCTTTTCACCAATAACTCCTTCAGCATACAAATCTGGATTTGCTTCATTAATGATCAATTGGAGGAACCTTGGGTACATCAAGTATTTATTCCTCACTCCTCTTTCAAGGTTGAAAATGAAACTATTCATTATCCACTTAGACATATAGAATCTTCAATTTGTAGCTAAGGCAATAATGGGAGATGCAATGTCTACAGGGATGAATCCCAACCAGCATTTCGTTTAGACATGCAATGTTGAAAAATATAGCATAAAAGCTTCCAATGCTTATACACTCGAGCTCTAAAAAATTGCTTTTCGGGAAAATGATCTGGATGACCCATTTGTAGAAAAACCTCTCTACATTCATTGAAGGAATATTCTGAAAAGTCTTCAGGGCCAGTGTCACCAAGTCTTAGAGCTATTCTGATTGCTTCTTCAGATACATCAAACATTCTTTCCGTTGTAATAAAAGCTCTTAGAACTTTGTTTCCTTCATCATCTCTTTCAATTTGTGCAGTTCTCCAGAATCTCTTAATCATTCTTCCATTTATCATTGGTCTTGCACACATAGCATATACATACTTTGTTCGGAGCAGAAATCTAATAATTTCTTCATATCCAATGGCTTCTCTGTTTTCATCATTTAAGAAGGCAGCCACATTATGATTTTGCTCAAACTTTAATTCTGCCATCTGCAAAACACAAAGAAAGTATTATGAGAACATTGAATATCGATTAATGAAGTTATTTCTACATGACTTTTGATTTTGACTTTTGAATTTGACCTTTTTATTTTTACTTTTGAATTGAGATTTCAAGTTGTAAAACATTAATCTTTATTCATTTTGAATTCATTATCTAATATTTCAATTTGATTTACTTCTTTAAAAAAATTAATATTTTTTTATTCAAACTCTAGTTTGTTCGTTCATCTTCTTCTTCTTATTCTATTGAAGAACCGACTGATTTGAGAATCATCAAATCATTTTCACTTTCAGATTAAACACATTACATCGACATACTCGCAAAGAAATTCTTATCAATAATACAGTGTCAATTTTAGATAATATTCACATTTGATTAGTTAAACTTGAATTATATAGGATTCAAACGCACAAATAGCATTCAAAACGCCTATATCAATACTTTGATTTAACCAAAAATTTACAGATTTGAATCACAAACTTACGTTTATAAATCCAAATACTATCGATAATCAACAGGATTTTATGCAATTGCAGAGGAAATGAAAGTATGATGATAGGTGAGACGCAAGTTCAGGGGTTTTGTCTGTGAAATTTTGAGTGTGAATGAGGAAATAAGCGTAAGTGTTCAATTTATATCAAGTGAAATTTTAGACGCATTAGCACTGTTTGTGCGTATGAAACCCTAAAATTCACAAATTAATGAGACGCATGAACACTGTTTGGTCGTATGGACTTAGAAGCATGAGAACTGTTTAGTCGCATGAGTACTATACAGATGCATAAGCACTGTTTAGGCGCTTTAGAACTGTTCAGCCGTCTGAAGTTCCTGAAACGTCTAACACTTGTCTTTCTACCCACTATGTAGACGCATGACATTCAAAACGCCTAACACTTGTATAAAATCACTCATTTCATTTTTTAGGCGTATGAGATTAATATAACGCCCAAACACTTGGTTGAACTTTATGCTTATTGCAACTGTTTATGCGCATGGGAATATGAAATACGCCTAAACACTTGTATAAATTCTGAAATTTCACCATGCTCCTATTTAGACGTATGAAGACAATTTAGGTGCATCAGTTGACTGAGTTGACTTTCATGATTCGCACTTGGTGTTTTTCACTCTTCTTCACCTGCATACTGTTTAAACAAATTAGTAATGTTTATACTAATATTTAAAAATTTTTAAGCATAAATTTGAATTATCCAAAATTTTCACTTTATTCCCTCAAATTTGAACTTTTTACATTTTCCACACTCAAAATTAGTTTTCAACAAATTAAAAAAAAATTTCACTTGATGTTTAACTTTTTCTTTTCTTTTCTTTCCTTCATTTTAGTCTTAAAACATAATCAAATCTCTATTTCTCAACATTAAGAGAAGCATTTCCACTGGCAATTTTATATAGGTTCATATTGTCATTTTCAAAAGTTTCATGATGACACTCACATAACTCTGAACATATAGCATCATCCTTTCAATTCAACTTTCATTGATTTTCTGAGAAAAACACTCTTTCATTATAGTATAGCTTTCATTTATTACTCCCCCTAAACTTTTAAGTTGAAACAACTTATAAGTTTCCTAAGGTAGCATAATAAGATCACACAACTCATTGTGACATTGCCTTCACACACATAAAACATGCATAAAATGAAAATAAAGCAGAATCAAAATCTAATATCAACAAGAATTAATATCTGCAGTGAGATCATATCAATGAAGTTCAGCACATTAAAAGAAAAAAATTGTGGATAGTCATAGACGGTGAATAAATCCTGATCAAGTGTGTTCTAGGCCAGTGACATAACAGCAAAGGAGACACAAGATCTAACGACAGACAATGAGTGTTTTTGACATAGTATCAGCTCACTTACTTTTTCAATTCTTGGATTGATTAGGTTATATTCAGAGATCTCAACTATCATCAAGACATGCAAGCAAGAACATATACTCAATTATTACCTGAAACATATGTGTAATCAGATCTCATGTTACTTAATGAATAGAGAATAATCATGGATAACCATTTGATCATCTCTAGCTATCCATTGAATAGATTGTGCACATTGGCATCTTTTGCATCAAAGAGAATATCCAGGTCTGTAATGACTTACAACAAAGGATAACTCAGCACTTCAGGTCTATGTTGATGCTGGACCAAAAGAACCAATGAGCCAAGATCAGAAAACCTCTAAGTCCCACATGATATCACAACAACTGTTGAAGGCTTCATCAGCAGTTCGACAAGTGCTGAAAACTCCAATAGCTGAAGATCAAGTGCTGAAGACTTCAACAGCTAAAGACTAAAGTGCTGAAGCTGAACAGCTGAAGAACACAAGTGCTGAAGCTGAACAGCTGAAGAACACAAGTGCTGAAGCTGAAGACCAAAGTACTGAAGTATAACAGCTGAAGACCAAAGTACTGAAGTATAACAGCTGAAGAGTCTACAAGTGCTGAAGATCAACAACTGGTGTACAAAGTCTGAAGACAAAGACTGAAGACATCAGCTGATGATATCTACTGAAGTCATCAGCTGATGAAACGTCTGAAGTTCAAGTCTGAAGACCAAGTACTGAAGTTTCAGTAGTTGTCACAACAGCTGAAGAGTACTTCTTCAGTAGTTGTGATATCAGTAATTTTATGTTTTTACTTTCAGTAGTTTTGTAAAACGACTGAAGAGCTTGTTCTTCAGTCGTTGTAGTATGAGTAGTTTTATGTTTTCAGTAGTTATAGTAACTAATAACACTTAGTATTCTTGTAAGAAGATGTCAGCTGTTTTGACATCTTCAGTAGTTGTGTTTCAGTTGGAATAATTCTGTTAGATGTCACTATCAAGTGACATCAGCAGACGTCACATCTCTTATATAAGAGGTGTCGACCTAATTATAAGTGTGACATTCTGTTACCACGAAAGCGGATATTGAATGAAATATATTTGCAGAATTCTCTCTGTCTATAACTATTTTTGTTCTTCATTGAATATCTTTTCGTTCTTGTGAATTGGCTAATTCATTGTTAGAATTCCGCTGCTATACTCTCTAATCAATCAAACGTAGATCACTGATCCTAACAAGTGGTATCAGAGCCGGTTAATCATTGATCCATCTAACAATTGATCATTGAAACTGCTAATTGATATCTATGTTTGATTGAATTAGCATATTCGTAGGAACTGGTTATAGATTATTGAATTTCTGTCGCTTTCGTTCATTTATTTTGAGATCTCCCTTGGTTCAATTAGTTGTTGTGTTTTGTTCTAAATCTGTTATAGCTTAATTGAATTTGATTGAATCTGAGATGACTACTCCTCTAATGATCCTCACAATACCGGTTCCTCAATCAAGCCTCCGATGCTGGTTAGGACCGAGTATAACATATGGCAGCGAAGAATGCTTCATCACCTGTCTGTTAATAGTTCAGGTTGTTGGACATCTGTGGTACATGGACCATATAAGCCTATGGTGAACAATCCGGAAACCAATCAAATGGTTCTGAAGAAGAAGGAACAATACTCTGATGAAGATCGGAAACTGTTTGAGATTGATGCTAAAGCCCATGGAATTCTCGCCATGGCACTGCCTAATGAAATCTATTCAGGGCTTATGCATCATGAAATGCTCATGATCTCTGGAATGCCCTGAAGGAACAATTCGGTGGCACAGATGAGGTCTTAGCAAACAACAGAGATATCCTTGCCCAACAATATGAGACATTCTCTCATAGAAAGGGTGAGACACTGACTCAACAGTTTGAGTGTTTTTCCTGCTTGATATCTGAGCTGAAAATGGTGAAACAGGAATACACCAATAGCCAGATGAATAACAGGTTCCTCAGATCACTGCCTGAGAGATGGGACACATACACTATTGTCCTACGCTCCAGTGCAAATCTGGATAGCCTATCTCTCACCCAACTTCATGGGAAACTGCTTACATTCGAAAGAGAGATAGAGCAGAAGAGGAAACTGTCCTCATCAGGAAAGCTCACTGATGACTTTGTACCAGGGAATACTGCCTTGGTTGGTCATGAGTCAGAATATGCTGCATCTCAAAGCAATTATGATGAGCATATTGATTTCTTTTCAAATAGTTCTCATCATGCATTTGTTGGTATTGACAGTCATTCTGGCAGTAATAGTGACAATTTATGCTTCATCATGGATGATTTGAAAGGAATAGCTGATGATGATTTAGAAGAGATGGATATTCTGAGCCAAATGGCACTGATTAATATCAGATCTCAGAAATTCTATAAGAGAACTGGCAGGAAATTTCCTGGACTCTCTGGCAAAACCAAAGATGGTTTTGACAAGAGTAAGTTGAGGTGTCATAAATGCCAAAGGCTGGGACACTTTGCAAGAGAGTGTAGATCAACTGGATCTAACTCTTCTGCACCCTTTGTGACTTTTCCTAGTACTAGTTCACAAAACAGAGGGCAACATACTGCTGGTTCTGGTCATCATTCACATCCTAGCTCTCCTGCATACTTTGTTCCACAGGGTCAAATGTCATATCCTTATCCCTACTATTATATGCCTCAACCAAATCCTGTTCAAGCTCCAATTGCACAACAACCACAAGCATTGCCTGAACCACAACCTTCCCAATCTCATCAACAAACTCAACCTCAACAACACAGCTTCTTCACCCCAGGAATTGTTGACTGGAGCAGTTTACCAGATGACTTGTCTGGTCATGAACAACTGTTTTCAGGTGCTGGTCAACATGGTGGTGAAAGTCCCTTCGGAAATCTGGCTCTTATGGCTTTGGATTCTGCTGATACTTCATCCACTAATGCCTCTACACCAAAGGTATCACAGGTATCCTCTGAGGCAAAAGCCAAATTGTGTTCTGAAACATGTATAGTAGCATTTGCATCTATTAGAGAAGCAAATGTAGCTTTAATCAACAAGAACATTGAGCTAGAACAATAATTTCCAAAAGCAAAGCTGAATTTGAGTCTGTGCTAATGATAAGAATGATGAGATTTACAAACATAAATGCCAAATAACTGATGATAAGGCTAGGGAAGAGATACTTCTAGAGAAGTATAAAGATCTCAAAGAAACCCTTGCAGTCACCCAGGTAAAGTGTGATAGATGGGTACAATCATGCAAGGTTTTGAAATGCTTCTTAGTAAGCAATCTGCTTCCAATGTGAAGTTGGCATTGGTTACAATCACACTGCTCCACCTATAGATTTTACTCCCAGAGTAGAGGTAGAATCTGATGGTGAGAGTAATAACCAATCCATTTCATCATGTGATCTACTTTCTGATACAGCACAATCAGAAGTAGAAGTCAGCACCAAGCCCTCTCCGAACGTATCAGCTGATGTTGATGGTTCCACTGCTGACACTCACATGATCAATGAGTTGATCAACTCAGGAGTTAATTCTGAAAGTCCTGAAAGGACTAGAGAGCAGGATTTAACACCTGAAGTTCAAACTCCAACTACTGCCAGTACTGAAAAGAAGAAAACTGTCAGTAGAAAGAGTTTGAAGACTACTAAAGAGGAAGTCAAGAAAGCAAACAATGCTTCCAAAGCACTGAAGAGCAAGTCTTCAGTTGCTTCACCCTCTTTAGTTGATGATCAACATAAGATTAAGAAGAAACCATGTGAAGTATCTGGTTTGTTCAATCATCTTACAGATGATTGCTCGTACAAAAGAGGTTCCAAACTCAAACATAAAGAGGAAATTAAAGAGAAAATGGTAAAAATGAAAACTGAGTTTGAGACCACATTTGTATCAGCAACATCAAATCCTATAACCCTTAAGTCCACAAAGAAATCCAAAAAGGAAGGGGTTAAACAAGTGACAGCTGAGATTGCTCAAAAGAAGAAGGTGCAACATAGGAACTTATCAAACTCCACTGGCAATGTGTGTGATGAGCTGAAAGCTTTATCATAAAATCAGACACAGCTGGTTATGATGATTCAACATCTATTAGGAAGAGTTAACCAATTAGATTCTCCTATGTTGAAACCACAGAAAAGGAGGTCCAAGCCAAAGGATTCCACTTCTTCACCATCTTCTTCCTCTCAGGCTGTTGTTTCTAATAAAACTGTTAGTTTACCATCTGTTGATGAGACCAGGCCCAAAACCAAAAAGGTTTGGGTCTCCAAAACTAACTGATTGTTTATTATTGCAGGGTTCTTCAACATGCCAAAGTAGCATCTGGTATGTAGACAGTGGGGGATCTATGCACATGACTGGAAACAACTCTCTTCTTCATGACTACTCTCAAGGAAAGAAGGGGTTTGTTTCTTTTGGCAATGATGCTAGGGGTTACATCATTGGAAATGGCTTTGTTTCCAATGGAGAAATAAAGTTTGATGATGTTAATCATGTGGAAAATCTCAAGTACAATCTCTTGAGTGTCAGTCAAATGTGTGATAAAGGCCATGTTGCTCTTTTCACCAGTCAAACTGTAGGATTCTGTCATCCAAAGTTTTGCATTTGATTGATAAGGTGTTGGATATCACACTCTCCTGAGAGCCAACAGGACAGGAAGAGTGTATGCCTTAGATCTTTCCAAGAAAATAGATCTCAGAGGCAATCCTTGCCTACTTTCCAAAGCCTCTTCTCAAGAATCTAAACGGTGGCACAGAAGGTGGGTCATGTTAATTTCAAAAACATGAATCAGCTTATCCACAACAGTTTAGTTAGAGGCTTACCAATAAAGGAGTTCCACTATGATGAAACCTGCACTGCTTGTTTAAAAAGAAAACAACACAAAGTCTCATTCCCTCCTATTGAAGAGCCTAAGTCCACAGCCTGCTTGCAATTACTGCATATGGATCTATTTGTCCTGTGAGAGTAATGAGCATGGCAAAGAAGAAATACTGTCTGGTAATTGTGGATGATTACTCCAGATTTGTATGGACTTCTTTCTACATTCAAAGGATGAGGTTGCTCAGAAGATTATTCACTTTGTGTTGTATATTGAGAAGCAGTATTCCCTTCCAGTCAAGTGTATTAGGAGTGACAATGGAACTGAATTCAGAAACCATACACTTGATGACTTGTATCTTTCAAAGGGAATCAAAAGGCAGTTTAGCATACCAAGGACTCCAGAACAAAATGGAGTAGTGGAGAGAAAGAACAGGACCCTAATTGAAGCTGCAAGGTCCATGCTGCCTGACTCTGGTTTGCCACTGACCTTTGGGCCGAAGCTATTACACAGCTTGCTATGTGCAGAATAGAGTCTTAGTAAATCAGAGGTTGATGAAGACTCCATATGAAGTTCTCCATCACTTGGCTCCTCAAATTTCATTTTTCAAAGCATTTGTGTCCTTGTTGTTTTATTCTCAACAAAGGATCAACTCCATAAATTTGATCCTAAGGTGGATGCAGGGTATTTGTTGGTTATTCATCTACTTGCAAGGCATACAATCTTCAACTGCAGAACAAAGATAGTTGAAGAAACTTTGCATGTGAAGTTTAATGAATCTCCTATGGACAAGATTCCACAAAACCCTGTGAGTTGTTTGATTTGGACATACTGCAATATGTTCCTTATCAACCTCCAGCTATTGTAGATCCTGTGGATAAATCATTTCTGCAGCATGTCTTCCACCTACTGGTATTGATGATGATGATCATAATATCAATACTCACCTATTCAAGTTTAGTGACCAACTGCCTGTGTCTGCTAAATTTGATGTTCCTGTAGCTTCAGCAGTTCCATCCACAACAAATGCTGATGAGATCTCTGATTCCTCTACATCTTTTGAGTTACCATCTAATTCTTGGTTTCAAGAGTCTGCATCAACATCTGCTGCTGCTGAAGGTCCTATAAACACTTGCACAGATCTCATTGTTTATCAAGAACTGAAGAATCACACAATGTCTCAGATTATTGGTGATATCAATGCTGGTGTTTCAACAAGAATTCAATTGTCTAACTTTTGCTTCTATGCTCTCTTCATCAGTCAGCTAGAGCCAAAGAACTACCATGTTGCTTTGAGAGACAATGGATGGGTTAAAGCCATGCAGCTTGAGTACTTCTGTTCAAGAAACAGCAAGTGTGGGAACTGGTTCCTCTTCCCCTAGGTAAGTGTGCAATAGGCACTAAGGGGTGTTTAGGAATAAAACTGATGAAAATGGGCTTATTGTTAAGAACAAGGCTACACTGGTGTACAGGGGTTTTCACAAGGAGAGGTATTGACTATGATGAAACCTTTGCCCCTGTAGCTAGACTAGAGGCAATCATATTGTTTTTAGCCTATGCTGCATTCCACAATCTTAAAGTTTTTCAAATGGATGTCAAAAGTGTATTTATATGGTAAAATAAAAGAAGAAGTTTATGTGTGTCAACCACCAGGTTTTGAGGATAATAAACATCCTGAAGGGTGTATAAACTTGATAAGGCTCTTTATGGGTTGAAACAAGCTCCTAGAGCCTGGTATGAGACACTTCCACTTTTCTTCTAAGAATAATTTCACTAGAGGCTCCATTGATAAAACTCTGTTATTAAGAAGGTGGATCAGCATAAGCTTTGTTCAGATTTGTGTTGATGATATCATTTTTGCATCCTCTGATCCCCAGTTGTGTGATGATTTTACAACATTAATAAAAAAGAGGTTTGAAATGAGTGCAATGGGAGAATTACAGTTCTTTCTAGGCTTGCAAATTAAACAAAAGGCTGATGGAACCTTTATTCATCAGTCAAAATATACAAAAGATCTTTTGAATAAGTTTGATTTACAAAACTGTAAGCCCTGTTCTACTCCCATGTGCAACACCACACAACTGGATGACATCAGAAAGGTAAAGCTGTTGATGAAACACTTTACAAATGTATGATTGGGTCCTTGATGTATTTAACAGCTTCTAGACTAGATATTATGTTTGCTACATGTGTTTGTGCTTGATTTCAGGCTGCTCCTAAAGAGTCTCACTTGATTGCAGTCAAGAGAATCTTTAGATATTTGCAAGGTACACAATCTCTGGGTTTATGGTATTCCACTGGACACTCTTGCAAATTAGTTGCTTTTCAGATAGTGACTATGCAGGGTGCAATTAACTAGAAAGTCAACTTCTGGTGGTTGTCAATTGCTAGGAAACGGTTTGATTTCTTGGTAGAGTAAGAAAGAAACAACCATCTGTTGCTACATCAACTGCTGAGGCCGAGTACATTGCTGCTGCAAGTTGCACTTCTCAGGTACTCTGGCTTCAGAACCAACTTCTGGATTATGCCATTACAGAGACTAAGACTCCATTATTAATGGATAGTGCTTCAGCTCTGTGTATTGTCAAAAATCCAGTCCAGCACTCTAGGACAAACATATAGAAATCAGACATCACTTTATTAGGATTGTTTTGAAAAAGGTCTGATTGATCCTAAGTTGTGCTAGTGCTGATGAGCTTGCAGATATTTTTACTAAGCCTTTGGATAGTTCTACTTTCCAAAACCTTGTGTTAAGGCTTGGTATGCTGCAGCTAGAATAAGTGACAACTACTGATGATTTCAGTAATAATTACTCGTAATCATTGGTAACCATGTCACATATAAGTACTGATGAGTCCTTTCACCTTCAGTTGTTTTTATAACTACTGACGGCTAAATGCCTCACAAGTACTGAAGTACTTTATCTGTTCATCTACTGATGTAGTTACAACTACTGATGTAGTTACAACTACTGAAATCAGTACAAACAGATAAGTACTGACGTCCTATGAAACACCTGAAACGCAGATGCAAAGTCTGATGAGTAAGTGTTGAGGACAGTATGAAACAGCTGAAAGGCTATGAATTGACAAAAACTACTGAAAAGAACTTTCTCTTCAGTCGTTTCTACAACTGCTGTTTCATTCTAAACAACTGAAGCAAAACCATGTCTTCAGTAGTTTTATAACTACTAATGACTAACACCAAATCTTCAGCTGTTTACAACAACTGATGACAAACACCAAGTCCTCAGTTGTGTCATCATCTGAAGTCAAAACCATGGTCTTCAGTAGTTTTCTAACTGCTGATGCCTAAAACCACGACTTCAGCTGTTTCAACGTCTGAAAGGGTAATACCATGTCAACAGTCGGTTTAAAACTACTGATGACTAACACCAAACCCTTCAGTCCTTTTCTCACCCCTACCCTATATACCTGTCCTCTTCTCTAATGTTTCATTAGCCGTTATTCTGAACTTCTCTCTCTCAAACATGGCGACCATGAGTCTGAAACCACGACATAACTGTGTTGCTTACCTTACAAAGTCGGCTTTCTGGAACAAATATGATAATGCCATTACTTAATGGTGGATTCCCTATCGCACAGCCTTTCTCTTGAATCCAACCATTACCCTGAATCCCTCAGTCAATTCTGGTCAAATGCTTTTGTTCATACTGATGAGTCTACCGGCCAGATCTCTGTTCGGTCCCTTATCAACCAGAAACCAGTGGTCGTTACAGCCGAAATCATTCGTCAGGCATTACACCTACACGACTCCGCCGCTGTGACTGCATACCCAAAGGGCATAACAGATATGTCATTTATCAATCATGGGTATGAAGGTGATCTTCGAGCTACAACCGTTCTAAAGAAACATTCCATGACTCTGAGAAAGTCATTTTTCACATGGTAACTGTCTGCTTAGCCTCCAAGACATCTTCTTGGGATCAAATGTCATCCCAATGGCAACAGGTATGTATTCTATCTAGAACACCAACCGCTAAATTTTCTGAAATTGTGTTTCTAGAAATAAAGAACTTGGCTCAGAAACCTGTGGCAAACCGATGGCCATTATATCCCAGGTTTCTGATGGCCATTATTTTGGATGAATTAAAATCTGATGGCCTTGTTGGCCTTGGAGTCCCTACACCAGCTTTTTGGCTGAGGTATACTTCAGGCACAACTCAGACCTTACACTCAAAGAAGCTGCCCGAATGCTAAAGCCCAAGCATAGGGAACCCACAGCTTCCTCCATCAGAACCAAAGTCCCACTAACCAAAACCAAAACAACCCAAAACAGCTATTCAGGGAGATGAGTCCCTGAAGATGCTCCTGCACCACCAACGCAGGATATACTTGCTGGTTTAAACCCACCAGCAGTATCAGAGACTCTACCAGCCATAGCCGCTCAGGATTCCTCTCCAAAGGCCTGTAGCCACCACACAAGGGTACCCACACATCTGGGATCTTCCTCACTTGAGGAGATTGCCATTGAAGAGCACCATCCTCCCCGGTGCACACTGCTTCTACCCCATCTCCCCATGCAACTGCCCCCCAAAGTCCACCATAATTATTGCAAACGTGCTGACTCAGTTGCATGCCTCTCCTCCTCCCCAACAACCATCCACAAAGGGGAGAACCACAGATATTGAGGAAGAGGATCACATGTTTCTGACAACCCACAGCATCGGGGTTTACAAATTCATCTCCTGTGTAGATAGGGAGATTAGAATATCTAGTGAGGCTGCCACCTCTTCTGAATCAGCACATGATCAGAATGAGGCTGGTAACATTGCTAAGACCTCCCTAGAGGCAACAGCTGATGAAGGACATAGTCCTGAGGCTGGAAATCCCCAGTTCCAAGAAAAAGGGGCACATGCTAAAACTGGTCTACACCCAGTGCATGTAAATCCTGCTACAGCAGGAGGTCAGGTGATTCAGCTTCTGCTGATGATGACCTGGGCTTTTTCTATGACGTTCTAGCCCACAACACCATCCTGGAGGCTGAGGTAAGCAGACTACAAGAACTGCTTGCCAAGAAGTCTCAGGATGTAAGTCCATCTGCCCCCACCAACCCACAGATGGCACCTTCCTTTGAAGGTTCCCCAAACACTTTACCCTCTCACTTCACTGAGCCTCCAGCTTCTGCTTTTGGCACTATCTCTCCGGGACAGAACCCCCTAGAGCAGATGGTTGCTATATTCCAACAATCCCTCCCTCTCATCACTCCCATTATCAATGACATTGTTTATAAAGCCATTGATGAGGGATTTCCTCAAGTCTACAACCCCTCATTGATGATGCTGTGCACAAGAAACTTTCTGCGGTACAAACCCCTGTCTCCAATGCCTCCAAAAAGGGGGAGAGTACTGCAGTGAAAGAAAAGAAGAGAAAAAGAACTGAGGATGAGAAGGCACAAGAGAAAACCCGGAGTTGGAAAAAGAAAAGCACACAACTGATCACTTACAAAAGAAAGAAAAGTGCTAGTGATCAAACTAATGTTGAAGAAAAATCCTTGGAAGAGCTGGTAAAAGATGCAGATGACACACACAGCCGATCCATGGACAAAATCATGGAGCAACTCTTCAAGCAAGGCTTTGACACAGCCACACTAGAAAGTGAGATCAGAGGTTGGAAGTAGAGGAAATTCAAACCAGATGGGCTGGATATGATATGATGGAGAAAGAGAGATTGGAGATCATGATTCGATTCATTGCCAAACACTTAGGAAGATCATTGATGAAGATTCGTTCATGGACCAGAGACAGCATTCTGGCTATAGCCACCAGAATCTGTTTGTCTGAGCAATTTCATAAGGGGATTATCATTGAAGCACTTGATGAGGCTAGGGCTGGAAAAAGGTTTGAAATGGCAAGACTTACAAAGGCCAAACTCACAACCAAAATGCTTGAACAACCTTCCCTATCACCCACTCAAAAACAGCCTACCCCTCAAATCTCCAAACCAATCTCAAAGCCCAAATCCAAACATCCTCAATCTTCAAAACCAATTCCTTTACCAACCCAACCATCATCCAGTGATGCACCTAGAAGGAGGAGAAGGTGCTGAGGATAGAAGAAGATGATGAAGAAGAGGATGAAGATGATAGTCTGCCACTCTCTGTTGTTCTATGGCTACCAGTACCCAGGAGTCAACCCATGATCACACCTCACTCTCAAAGGGAAACGGTTAGAGTGAAAATAGAAGATGAAGAGCAGTAGAAGCAGCACGATGAGCAACTACTGAAGATGGTTGACAAGGAATTTCCTCAGTCATCATCTATACAAGCCATGAAAGGGCATGCTCAGAGGCTGTACACTCTCAGACACACATTTCAGTATCAGAAGGAGAGAATGAGAGTATGGCCAGACCCCAAGGTGAGTTCTAGAATCCACAAAAGATCTATTCCACACAGATATAATGGCCAGGTTAGAAAAACAATAGACTCTACAATCATGTTGGCCATTGTAGTCTCACCATGGGAAATAATCGATGAATTCAAGAAGGCTCATAATCAAAAATGACCCCTTAAGCTTACTGGAAAACAAGATGATCAAAAAGGGGTTATTATATAAGAAGCTTGAAGACATTAAGAAGAATGAGCTCCAGTTACTCCTCGAAGGCACTCATCCTGATGAATATGTCTATAGGGAGGTAACTATTGTGGACTTGAAAATGGCAGGACTGTGAAGTACTTATCTGAGTACTATGGTCCAGAGTTCTTCTTTGAAGGAGGAGTAGAAGAACTCTCCAAGGAGGAACAAGTTGTTCTCCTTGAGGCCTATGTTCGAGAGTCATACACACTCATAATGGGGAAGTAAATCTCATGAATGGGATAACAACTCTGTGTCCAGTTCCCCAAAACAGACTTCCCATTCATACCTTGCCAAACAGATCTCTGAGATTTCTTCCTAGGCCAGAGCTTATATGGGTCATCTTCTCTACTGATCAAGAAGGAAAAAGACCAACCTTTTTGCCAAGAATAAGTGGGAAAAAAAATCAATTAGAGGTTTTGGCTGCATTGGTTTAGGGGGAGTTTGTTGGACCAAAAGAACCAATGAGCCAAGATCAGAAAACCTCTAAGTCCCACATGATATCACAACAACTGCTGAAGGCTTCATCAGCAGTTCGACAAGTGCTGAAAACTCCAACAGCTGAAGATCAAGTGCTGAAGACTTCAACAGCTAAAGACTAAGTGCTGAAGCTCAACAGCTGAAGAACACAAGTGTGAAGCTGAACAGCTGAGAACACAAGTTCTGAAGTGAACAGCTGAAGAACACAAGTGCTGAAGCTGAACAGCTGAAGAACACAAGTGCTGAAGCTGAAGACCAAAGTACTGAAGTACAACAGCTGAAGAGTCTACAAGTGCTGAAGATCAACAACTGGTGTACAAAGTATGAAGACAAAGACTGAAGACATCAACTGATGATATCTAATGAAGTCATCAGCTGATGAAACGTCTGAAGTTCAAGTCTGAAGACCAAGTACTGAAGTTTCAGTAGTTTGTCACAGCAGCTGAAGAGTACTTCTCAGTAGTTGTGATATCAGTAATTTTATGTTTTTACTTTTAGTAGTTTTGTAAAACGACTGAAGAGCTTGTTCTTCAGTCGTTGTAGTATCAGTAGTTTTATGTTTTTCAGTAGTTATAGTAACTGATAACACTTAGTATTCTTGTAAAGATGTTAGCTGTTTTGACATCTTCAGTAGTTGTGTTTCAGTTGAATAATTCTGTTAGATGTCACTATCAAGTGACATCAGCAGACGTCACATCTCTTATATAAAAGGTGTCGACCTAATTATAATGTGACATTCTGTTACCACGAAAGCGAATATTGAATGAAATATATTTGCAGAATTCTCTCTATCTATAACTATTTTTGTTCTTCAATGAATATCTTTTCGTTCTTGTGAATTGGCTAATTCATTGTTAGAATTCCGCTGCTATACTCTCTAATCAATCAAACGTAGATCACTGATCCTAACAAGTGGTATCAAGCCGGTTAATCATTGATCCATCTAACAATTGATCTTGAAACTGCTAATTGATATCTATGTTTGATTGAATTAGCATATTCGCAGGAACTGGTTATAGATTATGAATTTCTGTCGCTTTCGTTCATTTATTTTTTGAGACTCCCTTGTTCAATTGGTTGTTGTGTTTTGTTCTAAATCTGTTTAGCTTAATTGAATTTGATTGAATCTGAGATGATACTCCTCTAATGATCCTCACAATACCGGTTCCTCAACCAAGCCTCGATGCTGGTTAGGACCGAGTATAACATATGGCAGTGAAGAATGCTTCATCACCGTCTGTTAACAGTTCAGTTGTTGGACATCTGTGGTACATGGACCA
Organism: Flaveria trinervia; assembly: GCA_025506515.1. Taxonomy (NCBI): domain Eukaryota; kingdom Viridiplantae; phylum Streptophyta; class Magnoliopsida; order Asterales; family Asteraceae; genus Flaveria; species Flaveria trinervia. Next base: position 39,667,724 of record CM046451.1, read on the forward strand.
TATAAGCCTATGGTGACCATCCGGAAACCAATCAAATGGTTCTGAAGAAGATGTCACTGTTTTTGACATCTTCAGTTGGAATAATTCTGTTAGATGTCACTATCAAGTGACATCAGCAGACGTCACATCTCTATATAGAGGTGTCGACCTAATTGTAAGTGTGACATTCTGTTACCACGAAAGCGACTATTGAATGAAATATATTGCAGAATTCTCTCTGTCTATAACCTTTTTGTTCTTCATTCATTGAATATCTTTTCGTTCTTGTGAATTGCTAATTCATTGTTAGAATTCCGCTGCTATACTCTCTAATCAATCAAACGTAGATCACTGATCTAACATTGACTCATACAAGAAGTGAAATGATGCTTGTAACTGATCTCATGATTAATTACATCACCATCAGGTGTGAGTGTTGTTACTCAACAAACAGTCAATCTGATAAGTCAAAACATCTCAAAAGTACTCAGATGAACACATATTTAGTGTAATCACAAGATTTACTGTTTCAATATAATAGCACGATAGAAGAATACATCATATCTGATCATGTTAGACTTTATTAATGAGTGAAATATGCAACTGATCTCACTAATGTACTATTACTTTTTACATATTGCAAAACTACATTCTATTAAAAAAACAAAGAACTGACAAATAGAAAAAAACTCTATTTTTTGAATTTTGTTGTATATGCTTTTGTATTTGGTTTTTCTAAGAAAAAGAAAACACATACATACAAAAAAAATTAATAGGCAATTAACATTTAGAGTATCACTTATGATAGTCTTTTGACTTAGGGAGTTCACATATGATTAACAAGACCAATTGATTCTACTAAGTATTCAAATTGTCCTTGTAGGAAGGCTTTAGTAAATAGATCTGCCATTTGATATTCTGTTGCAATTTGAATCAAAATGATCAATCCCTTTTCAGAGTTATCTCTGAGAAAATGATATCGAATTTCGGGGACCGAGAAATTGAAATCCACCGGAAGTAGATTTTCTATCTTGACAACAACCACCATAATCACTATATGTATATCCATATAATTCAAAGTTACCCTTGTAAGGATACCAAAGCCCTAATGCTGGTTTACCTTTGAGATACCTAAATATACTTTTGACAGTAATTAAATGTGATTCTTTCGGGTTTGATTGATACCTAGCACAAACACAAACAACATACATAATGTCTGGTGTAGATGCAGTAAGATACATCAAAGAACCAATCATTGATCTGTATAACGTTTGATCAATAGATTTTCCTTTTGGATCAGGTTCAATCTTGGTGTTAACATCTGCTGGAGTTCGTATGGACTGACAGTCTTGCAACTTAAATTTCTTCAAGAGTTTGTCAACAAACTTCTCTTGATTGATGAAAATTCCATCGTCAGTTTGCTTGACTTGAAGTCCAAGAAAGAAATTAATCTCTCCCATAGAACTCATTTGGAATCGAGATTACATGATTTCTTCAAATTCATTGCACAACTTTGAACTTGTAGAACCAAATATGATATCATCAACATACACTTGTACACATAAGATATCATCATTATCCTTCTTTATGAATAAAGTTGGATCAATTTTCCCTCTTGTGTATCCATGTTGGATTAAGTGTTGTGATAATGTCTCATACCAAATTCTAGGGGATTGATGAAGTCCATACAAAGCTTTACTCAGCTTATACACTCGATGTGGAAATTCTGCATCCTCAAAGCCCGGAGGTTGCTTCACAAACACATCGTCAGTGATAGGACCATATAAAAATGCACCCTTTACATCCATTTGATACATCTTAAATTTCATGAATGAAGCATAAGCTAGGAAAACTTGAATGGATTCAAGTGTTGCAACTGGTGCAAACACCTCATCATAATCTATCTCTTCTTCCTGTGTGTATCCTTGTGCAACAAGTCTTGCTTTGTTCCTTATTACTATACCACGATCATCAGTCAACAACCATTCCGTGCCTATAGCATTTTCTTCTTCAGGTAAATCCACTAATTTCCACACTTCTTGTTTGCGAAATTGAAGTAATTCTTCTTGCATAGCTTCTATCCAACCATTGTCCTTTAATGCTTTGGTAACACTTTTAGGAACAATTTGAGACAAAAAACAAGAGTATAAGCACAAGTTTGCTTGTTCTGATTTACTCCTTGTTGTTCTCTCATTCAATGGACCAATAATATGAGAAATTGGATGATTCTTGTGAATACAAGATGTTGGAATCTCATCACATTGAATATTAATATCTAGATTTGTTTGGTTTAAGTTGGAGAGCTTACGTAACAAGTTAGAAGAATGTGGATTAAAATTTGGAACTTGAGTTGGTGAGTTAATAAAGTAATCAAAGTTACCAGTATGAACTACATCACCAGAGATGGATGATGTTCCAGACTCAGGTTGCACGAAATTATTACCATCGTTAGGAAAAGGTTGTGATCCTTCCTGATCAATGAGACTGAATGATTTGAAGCTGAATTAGCATGATCATTGTCATTTAATGGTATTGATGAATCCTTGACAAATGATAAAAAAGGTAGTCTGAGCTAGAATCATCTGGGTCATCAGAATCTGAGTCCTCGCTGAAAGATCCAAGATCTTCTCTAGAGTTCTTCTTACCTGTAGAATCAAAACAATTTGATTGATTAAACAAGTTAGACTGAAAAGAGTTTGATAATGAATCTAAATCAAATAACCATGGAGGACCATTTGGAACAGATGGAAAAGATTTTCCAGAAATTTAACGTTGAATGTTTCAAGAATTATATTTGTCCTAGAGTTGTACACTCGATAGGCTTTCGAAACAGATGAATATCCAACGAAAAATCCATTATCAGATTTTGCATCAAATTTTCCTAATGATCATTTGAATTAAGAATCATAACAGGACAACAAATGATTTTAGAAAATTTATGTTCGGCTTCCTGCCAAACATTAACTCATAAGAAGTTTTCATTTTATCTTTGACAATTAAGGTTCAGTTCTGAACAAAACACGCAGTTGATATAGCTTCATCCCAAAAGGTTATAGGATCTTTGCATCAGCTAACATAGAACGAGTAGCTTCAATCAATGTTCTGTTCTTCCTTTTAGCAACTCTATTTTGTTGAGGAGTTCTGGGAGCACAAAACTAATGAGCTATCCTTTCTAAGCATAAAACATTTCAATGTTAGCATTTTTGAATTCCGTTCCATTATCACTTCTTATTATTTTTACTTTATTTTCTAATTGATTTTCAACTTTAATGATAAATTCTTTTAGTAATTCAACCGTTTCAGATTTAGCATACAAAAAGAAAACCCATGAAAATCTTGTATAGTCATCAATGATAACTAAACAATATGATTTTCGTCCAATACTCTTGACATTTGTTGGTCCAAAAAGATCCATATCTAACAATTGAAGAGGTTTGGAAGTTGAGTTTATGAGTTTGGTCTTATAAGACGCTCTATGTTGCTTTCCCTTTAAACATGATGAGCAGTGATCAGTTGTTGCAAACTTCTTAGATGGAAGTCCAATAACATGATTTCCTGTTACAAGCTTGTTCATATTCTTGAAATTTGAATGTCCAAGACGTCTATGCCAAAGATGGCTTTCATCATTTGATGCTTTAGCAATTAGTCAAGTTGTTTCGGTTGAAGGATCAACTTGAGACATATCTAGTTTGTATACATCTCTATCCCTTTTAGCTGTAACAATTACCCACTCTTTGTTTATCTGAAAACCTGGCTTTAAAACATAACAGAATGAATCATCAAAAAGAACAGAATATGATTTATCACAAATTTGGGATACACTTAAAAGATTAAAATTCAACTGTGAGCAAAAGTTGACTTTGTCAATGCTTATTATCCTATATGACACTGTTCTTTCTCTAGTTATTTTTCCACCAGCATCACCACCAAAGGCGACATGTGTTCCATCATTTAACTTAAAGTCTTGTAACAAGGCATGATTGCCTGTCATATGCCGGCTACACCCACTATCCACATACCATGTATTGAGTGTTCTTCTTGGGCGTACCTGCACAGCAAGAAAATTAAGTTGATATATCCACCCAAGCCGAGATGGTCTTGGTTTTCCAAATTTATCAACAATGGAAATTGTTTGGAATGAAGATTGTTCAAATCAGGTTTATTCTTGATGAATTTACCAATCTTGTTTTGAAATTGTTTGAGTTATTTTTGAAAGCATTCATACCTTTTGATTTATCAATTTTTAACACAAATTGATGACTAGCATTTTTATTAGTCATTTTTACCGATCTTGGTATGAATTGTTCTTGTACATTTTTAGATCTCACATAAATTTTCTTTTGGAAAGATCCCAAACCTAAAGAAGGTTGATTAGTTAATCTTTGAAATTTATAAGTTTGATTTCTCATAAGTTGAGGATTAACATAACCTTTGCTCAAGTTTGAGTTTGCAAATTCTCTTTTAGGTGATCTCATTCTAATGTAACAATTTGCAGTATTGTGAGTCTTCTCATCACAATAAGTACAGTATTTGTTAAAATAACAATTTGTTGTAGAATGATTTCTCATGTCACATATGTGACAGTACTTGTTGAAATAGCACTAAGCAGTATTGTGATTTTTCATATCACATATTTCACAGTACTTTTGTAGATTATTAAACAACTGTTTGTTAACTTTTGACATTGACACTTTGTTCCATTCATTTTTGTATTTTGATGTCAAAAAGTTAAATTGTTTTTTTTCATGTTTCACATTTTGATGTTGTGTCATATTGTTTTTCATCTGTTTAACATGATCTTCCTTCTCGAATTTCTATGAACAAATCTTTTTGCCACAGCGGAAGTCTTAGAATCTGAACTTGATTTCATATCAGAGTGATTTTGTTCATAGAATTCACTTTGGTGTTTTGAGGAGAATTCATATTTAACAAACCTGCTCACACAAATTTTATCAGTTTGAGTTTTGTTGTTTGATTTGTTACTTTGATCAACTTTTCTGAACTCTTGTTTTGTTCACATTTGATTGATGAAGCTTTCTTTCTTCTCCTTTGGTTCTTTGATTTAGAGAACTTGGTTTACTTTCAGATTGAACATCATCAGAAAAAGATTCCTTTTAGATTGAAATTGTTTGAGATTAATTGTGTTTGAATCTTTTGATGTCCCTACCTGTTGTTTGTCTTTGCTTTGAACTTTCACTTCTTCTAACACAGAATTAATTTGATGAGAAGTGTTTTGTTTTGATTGTTTAGGTTCATATGATTTTATTTTGATAGGATGACCATTTTTATTCTTTTCTTGATCATTTTAACAAACACTTTTATATTTTCTTTTTCTTCTTCATAATTCTTGTTTTTGACCTGAAAAGCTTTAAGTTTAGCTTTGTTTTCAGGAGAATGATCATGTGTATTGAAGTTATCTGGTAAAGTGTTTGTGATAGATTCAGGCATAGGTTCATGAGTAAAGCCTAATCTTGCTTTCTGTTTATCTTTCCTCTCACTTACCAGTTTTTCTACAATCATTTTTGAACTCTTAACTTTAGCAAGATCTATTTGAGTAGCAGTATGTGCTATCTTCTCCTGTTCAAGATTTTTAGTCATCTCATCCGATTGTTTAGAAACGTTTTCTAATTCTTTTAGAGTTTTGTTCCATGAAGTTTGAAGAGAGATAATCTTTTGGTCTGTTGTTTTATGACGAGCTTTCAATTTGTTACGCATTGATTCTTCTTGTTTGAGTTTCTCACAAATTCTATATGAGTATGTTCTGTAGTATTCAACATGTTCAAAGCATGATTTCGTGCATAGCTTTTCTCACACTTGAGATGGTATTTCAGGAAATTTTGGAGATGAGGTTCTAGATTCTAAAGATGAAGTGTCAACCTTTGGTTGATCAGACTGTGCCATTAGAGCTACTTCATCATTATCCTCCGTAGGCTCTAATTTGTCACTCCAATCATAGTCATCTTCATCATTTTCACCTTCCACCTTTGGATCATTGTTTTCTGACAAATCTTCTTCCTGAATTTCTGCATAAGAGATAAACTAGATGTTAAATCATTTGTAAATGTTCAGCATAAGCACTCCAATCATAACCGTCTTCAATAATGACTACAAGAGCTTTCTTGGTTTCATCAGATGATTTTGTTTCATCTTTAAGGTCAGGCATAGGAAGACTTTGATAAGGCTTTTGATAAGTCTTTTGAGCTTGTTGAAACTTTTGATTGCTTGATTGAGCACTTCCTCCATTATTTCTTGGAGCTTTGCATTCTCTTGAGAAATGGCCATAGCTGTTAAAGTTAAAACACCTAGATTTTGACTTGTCAAATCCAACAGTCTTGTTAGCACTTGACTTGTACTTCCTGTTGACATATGAGTGTTTTTGTGTCCTGTAAGAAATCATTACCATTTGCCAATTTAAGTCCATTTCTTTCTTCACATCTTCAGGATCCATTTCAAATAAATCTAGCAAAACAAGATCTAATTAAGTTAAATGGCTACCTTGATATGCATGAAACTAGCCATAAATGCAGTAAATGCAGTAAACGCAGTTTTTGATTCTTCATCCTCTAATAGGATGTTTATCACATATTTAACTTTGCTAGATTTAGCAGAGTTAGATGATGAAGTCTCTGACTGAACATTTGATGTTTGAGACTGAGATTTAGGAGGAGATTGAGAATGAGATTGTGTTGTGTAAGCAGGGGCACTAGTAAATGATAAGTCAGTGAAAAATCCTACTCCAACAATAAATCTCCTTCTTCTTCTTTAACTTTCTCACTTTTTGCCATGAAAGCATTTTCAACTGTGTTTGCTGGAGAAGCAACAAACTGATACTGAGACATTGATGCTGCTCTATCATTGTTCCTTGAGCTTTCATCAATTTCTACAGACTCAATCTTGGCAATAAGAAGATCTAAATCCATAGGGAACTTCTCAGTATGCTTTAGTAAGGTTACTGTTTGTTTCCATGATGATGGTAAAGCATTGAGTAGTCTAAGATTTAGATGTTCAAGATCAGCCTTAATACCAGCTGTTGACATCTCAGTAGCAAGTTGGACAAATCTGTTCATCATCTGGTTTATAGTTTCTCCATATAAATGTTGAAATAGTTCCAATTGCCTTTTCAACTTTTGTTTCTTGAGATTTTGAATCTTCTTTCCTCCTTCACATATAGTATTTAAGGCTTTATACATGGTATATCCAGTTTGATATCCATCAAGCCTTGCAAGAACTTCTAAAGGTACTCCTTTACACATCAAGGAGTATGCTCTGACATCATTTTTTACTCTTCTCAAGTCATCTCCTTGAAGACCATCTTTAGGATATGGTTCCTGAGAGTCTTTAGTGTATACCAATCCTCTATCAGGTCCATAGTGATTATTGGAATGAATGGTCCTTTTTCTATGGATTTCCAAAGATCAGTATCAATGGAATTTAAGTGATGTTTCAAACTAAGTGACCAATTTTTAAAATCAACCCTGTTTTTAAGTTTTGAAACTATATTTTCAGAATCTTCTGATTTCACCATTTTTATATTTTTGTTTTCTTATATTTTGAATTTAAAAAAAATTGAAAAAGTTTTCAAAGAATTTTGTTTAAAAAAAATTATAAGTATCGAGGTTGAAACGTCTAAACAGTATTCAAACGCCTCAATAGTTGATGCGTCTAAGTTGAGAGTTGTCTAAGGGAATGCCTTAGAAAATTTTTCCAAAACGCCTAAAATTGATGCGTCTGAACAGTTGTAAAACGTCTGAACAGTTGTGATGCACCTACACAGTTGTCAAACATCTAAACGTTCAAATACTTCTCAACAATGATACGTGTGGACTCTTGAACAGTGATCAAACGTCTGAACTGAAAACGTCTACACAGTGTTGGTGAGACTAAACAGTAGTCAATCGCCTACCACTTGGACAATTTTTCAGCAAACTTCATCCCTAATGCGTCACATTCATCATGTTCATATGAATAAACAGACTCGAATCTTTTGAAAATCATCAAAAGTTGATGAAATTGATTAAACTTTTCAATTAGATGAGTTTTATGCCGATAATCATTCTTCTGAAATCAATTTCTATTAATATCAACAACAAATCAATTAATTTGTATTTTCAGTTCGAAAAAACAATGAACTTTACGAACACAAATTCACCAAATTAACTCAAATTTGATGAATTCAACGGCTAATTGTGGTTCAAATCATATTTCTGATGATGAAACACATCTGAATCCACAAGTTTTAATTTGAATTGTCTATCAATCACAGATTCAGTAAGCTTTTTGAGTTTCAAAGTTCGATAAACTTCAAATACTCAATTAACAGCTACCACAGCTCTTATACCAATTGATTAGGATCAATTGAGATAATCTGTGATGATATCTGAACACAATTCAAAGAAAACACATACAAAGTAATCGAATTCAAACAAGATATTAACAAATTCACAGTTTCATTAATATCATGCAAAGACAATTACAAGTAATGAGCAGTAGTTCGTTCACTATCTTCAAACTTTACTACTAACTAACAGTCTAAGCTATTTATACTGAAAACAAAAAGTAAAGGAACTAACTAATTACAAAAATAGTCCCTATACTATTACAAAATGTTAAAAGACAACTAAAGACAACATGATAATCTTTCTTAGAGCACTAACATCCATTCGCACGATTGAGTCCATTCGCACGATTGAAGGGCCAGTCGCATAGAGGTCATGCGATTGAAGGTCGAGTCGCGTAAGTGCTCATCCACATTAGTCCCATTCGCATGAGGTCCATGTGCATTAGTCCATTCGCACGATTGGGTGTTCATTAGGATGAGTGTTCATCCGTATTGGTTCATTCGCATGATGTTCAGTTGCATGGAGGCCATGCAACTAAAGGGTGTCCATACGCCCGAATAGGGTTGCACCTGAATAGGGCTGTTGCACCCCAAGGGCTGTAAGTTTTGCTTTAATGGTACCCGTAAGAGCAGTAAGATGACGATTGAGGCCTTAGAGAGCATGTTGGGCATGATGATAATGATGTTGCATGTTTATGCATGTTATGTATGCATGATGTTGCCATGTATGATGATGATGATTGTGTATCATATGTTCATTATTTTGATGTTTGTTTATCTTTCTTGTGGCTTTACGTGTCATGTTAATCACCGAATGAAGTATTATGTAATGTAAAGTGAAAGATAATAAAAGAGGAACATGAAGTAAGAATGCATGCATTATTGAATGATAAATGAATGAAGGAAATGCTTGCAAGCACATATATGAGTTGAGCAACCCTGTTGCTGCAATAGACTCAGGCAACGTGCAATCGTTGAGATTGCCTATGAGTTGAGCAACCCTATGGTTGCAACAGTCTCGGATAGCGTGTTATCGTGAAGTTGCCATGAGGTGAGCAAACCTATTGTTGCAAGAGACTCAGATAGTGTACTACCGTTGAGATTGGCAATGAGGTGAGCAACCCTATGGTTGCAACAGACTCGGATAGCAGGCAATCATTAATATTGCTAATGAGGTGAGCGACCCTGTTATCACAACAGACTCGGGAGAATGAACGTATGGAATGAACGAAAGTTAACGAACGTAATGGAAGATAATAATTATATTACCAATGTGTATTTATATTAAATGGTCACGAATGAATGTAAACCGCAGTATGATTTGAAAGAAAATAAAGAACATTTTTTAACGATAGAAAAGTATGTTTTATTATAACACTAGAACTCACTCAGCAACGCTGACTTTTTATGTGTTTCTAGTTGGTAGGTAATAGTTGTTGGGGATGGCACAAGGCGGCTACTTGGCTCTTTTGGGATGGCATTCTTTTGTTTAATGTTTTTGCATTGTAATACGAACAAACTGCGCTTTGTAATGAATGTTGTATTAACTTACAAAAGCATTTACATGGAAATGAAAGATTTTTTTAAATGTTCCGCTCTGATGATTATGAAATACTAATGTAAATATATGTTTTATGTGCGATGAGGATCCAATTGTAAGCGTCCGGGGAACGGGGCCTTAGAAGTTGGTATCAAAGCCAAAGTTTAAGTGAAATGGGTAAATTTTCAAAATAAACCTTAACTTAAACTAAGAATGGGACGGAAACAGAATGGGTTGCCAATCTGAGTAGCTGCGTGCCATCAGGTATTTTCTTTAAAGTTAACCAGTATTTTGTGCGCATGTTATGTGTTATGTGTGGTTTGTGGATTTAAATACTGATGTAGTCAGGATAGGTAATGCTCGGGGTGAAAAGAGTAAAGTAAGTGGCTAATCACAACTGGCCATGGTAATTAGAGACTTACTATACTTGACATAAACTGAGTTGTTCCCTTGAATGATTGTGTTGGTGTTTGAATCTTTTAGTGTGCGTGTGAATGGCCAGTGGTAGATCTTTGATAGCTTCAAGGGGTGGAGGTCAAGGTGCTGAACTGCTACCCAAGAGAGGGAGACCTAGAGTTGAGAAAGTGGTTTATGAGGAGCCCGAGACCCCTCATCTAGAGGGTGGGGATGAGAGTGCAAACCTAAGGGCCTCGGTGAAAGAGGCAGTGGTGGAAGAAGTTCATCAGGTCATGCTGACGATCTTGCTGTCTGTAGTGACCGATGTTATCAAGGCTGTACAAGAAGGGGAAAGAAATCAGAGAAACAGGTCCTCGGGAGGACGGGAGCAACCAGAACCAGAAACGGTTTTAATTGATGATGAGGAGGAAAGAGAAGATCCCGTGTGGGAGGCGGCACTAGGCTGTAACTATGGGGTGTTTATATGATGCAAGCCCCCTACTTTTGACGGTAACAGCACTATTGCAGCTGCTCACCGGTGGGTGAGGAAATGGAGGTTGTTCTTGATATCAGCGAGTGCGGATGGACCAAAAGGTGAAGTTTGCTACCCATTCTTTTGTGGACTCGGCTTTGTGCTGGTGGGAAACATTGTCCAAGCTAAGGGTAGTAGGGCCATGGGAGAATGAGATGGCGTGAACTGAAGAAGTTGGTGATTGAGGAGTTTTGTCCTCACCGGGAGATGGATAAGGTAGAGAGCGAGTTCCTGCAGCTGGAGGCGGGAACAATGACACACCAGCAGTACACCACGAAATTCAACGAGATGGCACGTCTAGTGCCTGATGAGGTGACACCTTTGTCACGAAAGATTAAAAGATACATTTAGGGTTTGCCAGCGGATATTCGTAGGCATATGATCGCTACCCGGCCGAGTATGTTTAGGTCGGTAGTGGATTTGGCAGGGAGACTTTATGATGAGAGGACAGTGGTGGTGACCGAAGGTGGAATGAAGAGCGGTGGTAATCGAAATTGGTAGGGGAAGAGGTTTGGTCGGGGTGATGCCTCGACGGGTATTAAGAAGGCACGGGTGGACGACCGTCGTGTGGTTGCATCGGGTGCTGGTATAAAGAAGTGTGGTAGGTGTGGGAGAGAACATAGCAGGGATTGTAAGCTGCGGTTGAACGTGTGCTTCAAATGTGGGAAGCCGGGGCATATAGCCAAGGACTATCGTGCGGTCCGATCCTTTAGTTGTGGTGAAGAGGGTCACATGAGTAGTGATTGCAAGAAACCATGGGCCGAGGGTTCTGGGGCAAAGAAGTCGGGAGGTGAAGGACCGAGGGCGAGCGCCAAGGCATTCACCATCACACAGGAGGAATAGGACGGACCTTGACGTTGTGTCCGGTACGTTTTTGGTGAACCAAACTTTAGCTTCTCTATTATTTGATTCAGTTACGAGTAAAAGTTTTATTCTACTGCTTTCTATGCTAAGCTGCCTAGTAGTAGTAGATGTGTTGATGCGTCCTTGATGTAAAAACTTCCATAGGTAAGTCTACTAGGATTTCTGAAAGGATAGAGAACTGTGATTTGGAACTTGAGGATCATAAGTTTCCTTTTAGACCGTTCGTGATGACCTTAGGTGGTTTTGATTTGGTTCTAGGGATGGATTGGTTGGCGGACTTCGAGGCGAACATTGTGTGTCGCAAGAAGATGATTTTTTTGACAGCGCCTGACGGTAGTTCAGTGACGGTTTATGGTGATCGGGTTACTACTATCCCGAAGGTAATCTCAATGGCGGTGGCGGGAAAGTGTGTGAGGCGTGGATGTAGTGCCTACTTGGCCTATGTAAAGGATGTGGATACGCCAACACCACAACGATTCAATGTATCGGTTGTGTGTGACTTTCCTTACGTATTCCCAGAAGACTTATAAGGAGTGCCACCCGACAGAGACATTGAGTTTCAAATTGATCTGATACCGGGTGCCCGACTTGTTGCCAAGGCACCGTATCGGTTGGCTCTGACTGAGACGAAGGAGTTGATGGAGCAGTTGCAAGAGCTATTGGATAAGGGGTTCATCAGACCAAGTATCTCTCCTCGGGGTGCTCCGGTCCTATTCGTGAAGAAGAAAGACGGTAGCATGAGGATGTGCATTGACTACCGTGAGTTGAACACGCTGACGGTGAAGAACCGTACCCTTACCGATAATACATGATTTGTTCGATGAGCTTCAGGGTGCCAATTGGTTTTCAAGGATAGATCTTCAATCTGGTTACAATCAGTTGAGGTGAAGGAGCAAGATATCCCTAAAACAGCTTTTCGCACGCGCTAGGGTCACTACAAGTTCTGGTCATGTCTTTTGGTTTGACCAATGCGCCAGTTGCTTTTATGGATCTGATGAATCGGGTGTGTCGGCTGATGTTGGATAAATCAGTGATTGTATTTATTAATGATATCTAGATTCATTCAAAGAGTGAGATGAGCATGCCGGTCACATTCGGGAGGTTTGGAGACATTGAGGAGGGAAAAGTGTATGCAAAATAATCCAAGTGCGCGTCCTGGTTGCGCAAAATTCAATTTTTGGATCATGTGGTGAATCCCAACGAGATTATGGTGGACCCGGGAAAGGTGGAGGCGGTATGCAATGGAAGTCACCAAAGATGCCATCCGAGATTCGTAGCTTCATGGGTTTGGCGGGCTACTATAGAAGATTCATCCAAGACTATTCCAAGATTGCTTCTCCACTAACCAAGTTGAGTCGAAAAGATATAAAGTTTATATGGGGTCAAGCTCAAGAGAAAGCGTTTGAAGAATTGAAGGCAAGATTGTCTCAAGCTCCTATTCGGTCATTTCCCGATGGAAGTGAAGATCTGGTGGGTTATTTGACGCTTCTTATTCAGGGTTGGGGTGTGTGTCAATGGAGAGAGGAAAGGTTATAGCTTATGTATCCTGGCAGTTGAAGGTTCATGAGGTCAATTATCCTAATCATGACTTAAAGCTAGCAGTCGTGGTCTTTGTACTAAAGAGTTGGAGGCACTATCTGTACGGAACGAAGTGCACCATCTTCACCGACCACAATAGCTTAAAGTACTTCTCGAACAGAAAGATCTGAACATGAGGCATAGAAGGTGGTTGGAGCCCATAAAAGACTATGATTGCGAGATCCACTACCATCGGGGCAAGGCCAACGTGGTGGCAGATGCCCTTAGCCGAAAGGAGAGGCCCGAACCGATTCGGGTGAAAGCATATAAGCTGATTATGACCTCTGATTTGATGAAGCAAGTCAAAGAGTTTCAAGATGAGGCACTAAAAGAGGATCATCTTAACTCTAAGAAGATGAGAGGTTTGGTCACAGAATTGGGTGAAAACACGCTTGGTGTTAGAACTCGATTCGGAAGAACGTGGGTTCCTCATTTTGGGGATCTACAAGTGAAGATTTTGGATGAATCTCACAAGACTCGATACTCCATTCATCCAGGTGCCACGAAAATGTAACAAGATATGAAGAAAGAATATTGGTGGTCGGGTATAAAACGTGACGTGGTGGAGTATGTGAGTTGGTGCCTTACTTGTCTATAGGTGAAGGCTGAGCATTAAAAGTCGTATGGGCAGATCCAACCTTTGGATATACCAGAATGGAAGTGGGAGCCCATTACCATGGATTTCATTATGAAGTTGTCACGTACTCCGAAATGGTATGATGCTATATCGGTGATTGTGGACGTCTGACGAAGATTGCTCACTTCCCACTGATCCGCGACACATACTCATCTGAGAGGTTGGCTAACCTGTTCATCAAGGAAATTGTAACTCGTCATGGTGTGCTGGTGTCTATTGTATCTGATCGTGACACCTAGTTTACATCCAAATTTTGGAAGAAATTCCACGATGCCATGGGGACGAGGTTACATATTAGCACGGCTTATCATCCCTAAACTGATGGTCAGTAGAGAGGACGTTTCAGACATTGGAACACATGCTTCGGGCATGTGTGATTGATTTTGGGGGAAGTTGGGATGACCACCTATCGCTAGCCGAATTCTCATACAACAACAGCTATCATGCCAGCATTGGTATGCCACCATATGAGATGCTATACGGTAGGAGATGCAGAACACTTGTTTGTTTGGGGTGATATTGGTCAGAAGGAGTGGGAAGCGTTGAGGTAATCGAGGCTACGACTGAGAAGCTCGAAAAGATCAAAGACTTAATGAAGGCAGCCAAAGATAGAGAAAAGTTGTATGCTGATAAATGACGTAGGCCGATTGAGTTCCAGGTGGGTCACCGAGTTATGTTGAAGGTCTAACCTTGGAAGGGTATCATTCGCTTTAGAATGAGGGGCAAGTTGAGCCCAAGGTATATAGGCCCTTTCCGAATCATCGCTCGAGCAGGAGAGGTGGCCTATAGATTGGAGTTACCAGATGTGTTAAGTGGAATTCACCCGACATTCCATGTATCTAGTCTGAGAAAGTGCTTAGCTGATGAAGGCATGATTGTTCCACTGGATAATATCGAAGTAGATGAACGACTCAATTATGTGGAGCAACCAGTGGCAATCATCGATCGAAAAGAGAAAAGGTTAAGAAATAAAGCGGTTCCCCTGGTGCGTGTACAGTGGAAGCACAAGAAGGGATCCGATTCAATGTTATTTATCCATGTTTGTTCGAGGAATAACAGGTTTTAGGGACGAAACCTATTTAAGGGGGTGGACGTGTAAAACCCAGTTATTTATCAATTTTGAAGCCGACGAAAGAAGAAAGGAATAAAGTCCTAAGTCGAGGGAACAAACTCGCCAACAAAAGAAAGACGGGCGAGTGGGGGTATATAAGGGAGAGGGAAGCCCTTACCCTCTCCCCACACCCACATTTTCAGCCATCAAAGAGGGGTAGAGAGAAAGAAGAGAAAAAAGGAGAAAGGTTGGTTCAGGTATTTTCAAGCAGGCAAAATTGTTGTGTAGCAAGTCAAACCGAAGCTCTACTTCTCGATGTCATTTGTGTGAGTCTTAGGACCCTACTTTTACTTGATTTCAAATGATTTTGGGGCTGGAAAGCATAGAAAACCCATTTTTGTATGTATGTGTGTTTAACCCATTTGGGTGTGTTGCATGTGATGTGTTTAGAGTTTGTTTCTGAGCTTGTGTGTACTTGAATGGTGTCGTGGTATGCATCCCTAAGGTTTAGGATGGTCGATTTGGGCTTAGAATGAGTTTAGATGAGTTTGGAAGTCAAAAATGGCAGTTTGCGTTCGGCTGGAACTGCATTGTTCATCAGCTAGGGCTGGGCGACCGACTGGAGACAGAATGGAGGCCATACGGTCGTATAGGATGCGATTGGGTTCCATTCGCATGATTGTGGTCCATTCGCACAATTGAAGGGCCAGTCACATGGAGGTCTTGCGATTGAAGGTCCAACCATGTAAGTGCTCATCCGCATTAGACCTATTCGCATGAGGTCCATCCGCATTAGTCCATTCGCACGATTGGGTGTTCATTCGCAAGAGTGTTCATCCGCAAGAGTGTTCATCCGGATTGGTTGATTCGCATGATGTTCAGTCACATGAAGGCCATGCGACTGAAGGGTGTCCATACGCCCGAATAGGGCTGTTGCACCCGAAGGAAATGTAGTTTGACTTCTAACTTTCGGGGGAAAGTGCAGATGTAAGTATTGATGTAAAGGTAGCAGTAAGAGCATGTAAGATGACGATTGAGGCCTTAGAGAGTATGTTGGGCATGATGATGATGATGTTGCACGTTTATGCATGTTATGTATGTATGATGTTGCCCTGTATGATGATGATGACTGTGTATGATATGTTCCTTATTTTGATGTATGTTTATCATTCTTGTGGCTTTACGTGCCATGTTAATGAATATGATGTATTATGTAACGTAAAGTGAAAGATAGTGAAAGAGGAACATGAAGTAAGAATGCTTGCATTATTGAATGATAAATGAACGAAGGAAAGGCTTGTAAGCACATATATGAGGTAAGCAACCCTGTTGTTGCAACAGACTCGGGCAGTGTGCAATCGTTGAGATTGCCTATGAGGTGAGCAACCCTGTTGTTGCAAGAGACTCGGATAGCATGCTATCGTTAAGATTGGCAATGAGGTGAGCAACCCTATGGTTGCAATAGACACGGATAGCGTGCAATCATTGGGATTGCCAATGAGGTGAGCGACCATGTTGTCGCAACAGACTCGGGAGAACGAACGTATGGAATGAACAAAAGTTAACGAATGTAATGGAAGAGAATAATTATATTACCAATGTATATGTATATTGCATGGTCACGAATGAATGTAAAGCGCACTATGATTTGAAAGAAAATAAAGAACGATTTTAATGATAGAAAAGTATGTTTTATTATAAAACTGGAACTCACCAGCAACGCTGACTTTTTATGTGTTTCTAGTTGGCAGGTAATAGTTGCTAGGGATGGCACGAGGTGGCTACTCGCCTCTTTTGGGATGGCATTCTTTTGATTAAAGTATTTGCATTGAAATTCGAACAAACTGCGCTTTGTAATGAATGTTGTATTAACTTGCAAAAATATTTACATGGAAATGAAAGACTATTTTAATTGTTCCTCTACGATGATTATGAAATACGAATGTAAATATATGTTTTATGTGCGATGAGGATCCAACTGTAAGCGTCCCGGGAATGGGCCTTACATCAAGGAAAGAAAGACAACCAAAATGAAGCTAAGGGAAGAAGCTGCTAAGTCAAGAGCCATCATCCAGAAGAGTATGAAGAAGTCTGCAGACAGGTAGAGGATGTTGAGCTTCTTGAAGCTCTATGGATTCTCCGAAAGGAGACTTGGCCGCATGTCTTAATCCACTTTGGATGAGCATATCAGGGTGATCAAGCAAAAGATAAGGAGTGGAGAGATGACTTACTTTCATTCCCCTCCAAGTCAAGCTCCACCTAAAGTGGAGGTTAAGGTTGAACAACCAGAGATAACACACCTGGACCTCCTGCTGAATCTCAGCAAGCTTCATCTTCTGATCCATAGTAGGGTCAGACTCACTCTCAATCTGAACCTGTGTGAGTGGAAGACCTAACTGAGAAAGACAATGAAGATCAATCTGGTACTGCAGGCTAGTCTTCTTAGTTAAAAGTTGTAAAGAGAAAGAAAAGGATGGCTTCAAAGCCAAAGCCAAAGAAGAAGAAGAAGAAGAAGAAGAAGAAGAAGAAGAAGAAGACTGCATCCTTTTCTAAACCTCAGGATGAGTTAGAGCATCCTAAGGATGTGCAGCCAGAGGGTGCTCCATCATCTCCTATTTCAATAGCTCATCTAGCAACAGAAAAAGCCATCCTGTCATGGACATACACTACAATTCTAAAAAGGTGGCATGTCATTGGAGATCATGGCATTGAGAATGTCTATACTTGGCAAGACATGTTTCAATTGCCTCTGCATGATCCCTTTGACATGAGAACTGCTAAAAGCAATCAAGCTAATGACTAATGTTTTTAGTGCACACTATGCAAACGAAAAATAAATGCTCTAACAAGAAGATAGGTTTGGCGCCTCTCTTCTATGCGGTCGCATGGACTTGAGGATAAGCATAACCTAAATATTGTAGAATTCATTGTTGTGGGCTCCTCTCTGCTTTGCGATGGCCCTGACCTGATGCTTGGCATCTCTTTGAAAGCTCTTAGAATAGTTTCTTCTTGTCCAATACCGGTAGACTGCTCAAAAATCTCCTGAGGAATGTTGATTACCATATAAGTGTGGGATCCAGAAATGCTTATTGAAATAATGTAACTTAATACATCACCAATGTGAGTAAAAAATTGTGTAGGGATTTAAGTGGACAAGTATACTCATAATCATCGTGGCTGCAATTCATGACAGTTAAAATCATTGTGTGAATCTTACAGCTCTAGTATGATTTCTTGAAAGTGCTATTGGCTCTCAGACAAAACAAGAATCTAGCATCAAAGTGCATATTAAGAAGGTCCCAAATGATTATGATTTACTTGTATGATTCCATAATGAATCATTCCAGAAAAGATAAAATTAACTTGAAGTTGTTCTACTCAAACGCAAAACAACAAAAAATGTGTCTTGGTTTTTCTTTTAAATTTCAAAGTTGTTTTCAATTTTCTAGTCTTATGTTGTGTAAATGTCGGACTATACAACTAGACGAATTCTGTGAATCACTCACTAAAAGGGGTCACGTCTGAGGTGACCAATCGGTTCCAAACTATAAGGTTCACGTCTGAGGTGATCAAATGGTGTTAAAAGGTCATAATGTTATATCAAAAGTGAAAAATTCTAAGTGTTTTAAATTGTATGAGTTGAAGCTCATAAGTATGAGCCAATCGTACGATTGAATAATGAGAATGAGCCAATCCATGAATGAATCATAAGGATGTGCCAATCGAACGATTGAACCATAAGTATGAGCCAGTCACAGGATTGGACCATGAGTATGCGATTGGACTACAAGACTGAACCAATCGTACGAATGGATGAAGGAGGACGAGCAAGTCGCATGACCGAACCCTTGTCGCACGACTGAAGCAAGAGTATGGGCTTAGACGTATGACTAAAGCATGAGTATGGGATCAGTCGCACCACTAAAGCATAAGTATGGGTCCAGTCGCACGACTGAAATTTAAAATAGTATAAATAAGGGGTTAGTCGGTCATAACCCTTACCCCCCTTCAAAGTTCCCTCAAATCGCCCTTACACACATACTCCACCCAAATTTCGTATGATTGTTCTTACCTACTAATTGTGATTCTAACATGTGTTCTACTCATCTACATGTACTAGGTGACTGAAATCAATCCAAATGAACATCATAATCACATCTAAAAGGATGAATTAAATTAAAACCAAGACCCGATACTAAACCCCAAAATAGACCACTTAAATGGACATTAAAGTTGATCTAAAGGACATTAAGTGTTGTTCGGGTCTTTGCGAGTCTATTGAGTCTAAACACGAAGTCTAATATAATGTTTAGAAAAAGATTCAAATCTAGGGTGTTCAAAAGTGTAGGATGCGAATGGTCATGTTGATGAACCTTAGTGGCATGATTGAGCCAGGCGTACGATTCAAACACATGAATGAATGATGCATTTGGGCTCAGTCACACGACTGACTCAACTGCATGGTGTAGTATACGACTAAGTTCAGTAGCAGGCTCAATCTCACGACCGAACTCAGCCTCAGGCTCAATCGTACGATGAACTCAATCATACGACTAAAACTCAGTCGTATGGTTCAGTCGCATGACTGAACTAGTATGATCAAAACAACTTAACTTCCAACTATCTTCTCTTATGCATAAATCTAACGTATATGTTTCTTGTTTTGTAGCAACATGGCTCATAGATGTGCGATGAGCATGAAGCACAATATCTGTGCTTACTTAGATGCTACTACTCAAAATGCTTCTGAGTATACAGGGTCAAAGCCTTTCTGAGGAGATCGAGGATCTTCAAGGCCATATCTACACCTTGCATGTCATACAGGTCATTACAACAGACCTTCTAGGAAGGTGCTATAGTTGATAGGTCCGCTGAGCCTCACAGTATTCAGAGCTCTATCTTCGGGGAGTATATTAATATAATGGGTGACGATCTAAGGCGAGTCCTGGATCTGAGTGAGGATGGTGCCCACCCAACCAAGCTACACCCTCTAACCATTCGGGGAAGCGTTCTGTAGATGAAGTACACTAGGGACATCAACGTAGGTGTGCTCAACAAGAGCAACGTGTGCCCCCAGTTTAAGTACTTAGCTCATGTTATTCTCAAGTGCCTGGCATCTAGGAAAGGAGGGTTTGACGAGATGTTTGATCAAATCCATAATGCATATGTTGCTCTAGTGTTGAACCACCCATTAAGTTTCTTCACATGTTGTTCTCCTACATGATCGAAAACAACAAGGCTAAGGGCAAGGGAGGCTTCTGCATGTACCTGAGGTTTTTATAGATGATTAGTGATGACAAGCTTCCTTTGCTGCCAAAGGAGAAAGACAATGTTATGATTTTGGAGGTTATGGATGACAGCACATTAGGTACGATGAAGGTCTACCGGGGAAAGAAGATGAAGCCCCCAATCAGGAGATTGTTCGAGCATTGGCTAGTGAAGAATATGTGGTGCCCTCTCACAAAAAGTGGCGACACCATGCCAATTGAGCTACCCACTGATAAAGCAGATGACGATGATGACGACCATGATGATCGTCAAGGTGGTGAGGCACCTGGTGGAACAGTGAAGGCTGGCTTCCACCAAGACTTCCTGCTTAATGAAGAGGAAGAGTCTGATGATGAGCCACTAGTAAGGACTGTGGGGAGCAGGGTTGTTTCCACCAACAAAGGGAAAAAGGCGGTTGGAGGATGCCAGGCTGGGTCGAAGGGTGATTCTATAGATGTCACTGATCCTACTTACACGCATACTAGCCATATAGCTCAGGGGGAGCCTCTGTCTCCAACGGCTCCAAGAAGAAGAGTATGGCCTATCCCCATGGGAAAAAGAGTAAGAGGCCAAGGTTTTCTTTGATCACATCCTCTACTACTACCACACTGCCACAACTACCACCACAACCACAACCACTACCACACCCACTACCACCATTGCCACAGCCAGCACCACTACCACACCCAATACCACATCCACCACCACTACCATACCCAATACCATAGCCACCAACACTACCACACCCAATACCATAGCACCATTCCATCTACCACTCATACACCTACTCCTCCATAATCCATTCCCATCCCTCCTCCATCTTCACCATATCCACCGCTACCACAACCACTCACCAAGCTAGCCCCTCCACCCAATCCACATTCACACCCAGACCTACTCTACCAATGGTCGGGTTAGAAGAGCCACTAGCTAGCCTGAATCGGATGGTGCTAAAGCTTATTTCTAGTGATGATTAGATGGCCACTCAGATCAATTAGCTGGTGGCGGTGAATGCTTGTCAAGCGAAGCAGATTGCTCAGCTAAGTGAGAAGAACGCTTAGTACGAGAGAGCATTAAGCCGAGCCCACCACATACTGGAAAGTCAAAACAAGCTGGCGTTGGCATCGGTAAAGCGAATTGAAGAAGTTGAGAAGAAGAATAAGAAGATCTTGCTAAAGCTTAAGGGGTCAAAGAGTGAACCGCTAAAGATTAAGGATGGTGATGATGAGGATGATGATAATGATGAAGATGAATCTAATGAAGATGATGGTGATGACGAGGGAGCGGGAGGAAGTGGAAAAGGAAAGAAAGGAGATGATAATGATAAGAATGATCGAGAAGGTGATGCATATGTGTCACCCTCTAATTCATCGGTTAAAGAGAGGCGGACCAAAAGAAATCAAGATCAAGGAGCCTCATCCTCAGCTCCTCAAGCTGAAGAGACTATTGACCAATGCAAAAGTAATGATTAGATGTTTTTTGTATTAGAAACTTTTGTACTTGAATTATGTATCACATTAATGTAATTAATGATTATTGATGTTTAAATGTCTTGATTAATGATTTATGTGTGATATGCTTAATGTTTAATCAAACAAATGAAGCTCAACACACATATGAATATGATGTTGCTCCCCTTTGACAGGATCAGTGATCACAAGTTTGATGTATAAGAATATAAAGCAGCGGAATACAAACACGAATTAGACAAATTGTAGCAAGCCAACGATATTTGTGAGCATTAAGATCGCATACAGTTATAGGGAGAAAATATGAATTTCTGATTTCTAGGAATGTTTATAGATGTAGAATATTTCTAATCGAATCAATCAATCATTCCATTCAATTACTCATTTCGCTCAATGATTACAATAGGTTGTCACTCCTTATATAGAGTGCAACAGTCACTGCTGTTATCACGGAAAGTGACAACTGGCAGATCTAATACAGAAATAACTAATTCTTAACAAACTACTGAAATGTTCACAACTACTGAGAACATATCAGCAAGTTAAGTACAAAATATAAAACTACTGAAACTACAACGACTGAAGAACAAGCTCTTCAGTCGTTTTACAAAACTACTGAAACATAGAAAATAAAACTACTGATATCACAACTACTGAAGAAGTACTCTTCAGCAGTTGTGACAAACTACTGAGGCTTCAGTACTTGATCTTCAGACTTTGACCTTCAGGTGATTCATCAGCTGATGACTTCAGTAGATTCATCAGCTGATGTCTTCAGTCTTTGTCTTCAGGACTTTGTACATCCAGTTTTGATCTTCAGCATTGTGAACCTTCAGCTGTTGTTCTTCAGTACTTTGGTCTTTCAGCTTCAGCACTTGTGTCTTCAGCTGTTGTACTTCAGCACTTTGGTTCTTCAGCTGTTAAGGTCTTCAGCACTTGATCTTCAGCTGTTTGAGTCTTCAGCACTTGTCAAACTACTGATGAGGCTTTCAGCAGTTGTTGTGATACTGTGTGGGACTTAGAGATTTTCTGATCTTGGCTCATTGGTTCTTTTGGTCCAACACCCTTCAGCAAGTCAAGACAACTTACAATGATTCTTGACTTGGAAGGGATTGTTAGAGATCTATGAGCTACACACCGGAGGAAGGAGAGATTATACATGAGCTAACAGACGAGCAACTCACTGATATATTCAGACTGAATCCTGACGAGCTTGTCAAGATGCTCGAGAAGTTACGTTGTGAGTAATGATGAGCTAAAACACATGGATGAAATCGAGATAAAGGATGTCACTACAAAAGCACATCCACGGTACACTGACCAGGAAGGACATGTTATCCCCAATTTTTGTGAAACATTTGGCAATGGTACTTTTGAGAAGTTGGATGAAATGGAAAAAGAACAAGAGAAGAAGAAGAAAGCACAACCCAAGCTTTGGCTGTTAATGTTAATATCAAGAAACTTGAATGGACAGCTTGTTTTTCAAAGATGAAAGCCAAATGCGCACCTCCAATGCAAAATGCTTACACCAAGCTTTATCGAGTCAAAAGACATAGAAACTCTCAGCCAAGATTATAGCGTGGGCATATTTTGAAGATTTGGATGTTTTATGTTGTGAAAAGGGAAAGGGGATTGAGTACTTCGGATATCCTCATGATCTGAAGACTCTTCCTGGTTTTGAGCTCAACCGACTGGCATGCTTAGATCTGTTGTTGCTAATCCCAGAAAGTTGTCAGGTTGGTTTGAGGCTGCATTGAAGAAGGATTACCACACCAGATGGGTAAACTTCAGATCTCAACAGCCTAAGAGGTTCATTCATAAGTCCAAAGTGACCCTATATATGGAAAGCCTAAAGTAGTGATGAAGTGGAGTCCTCCATGCACAATGTCCAAGATTCCCTTACGGGAAATGCCTTATAACTTCACTCCACACATCAAACGGTGGTACTATGACCAGAGGATAGGGGAAGCGGTCATAGTTTTGAACATAGATGGAAAAATAGAGACAATGAGGGTTTTTGACCCAATGTGGGGCACTAACTTGTCGGCTGAAGATTGTCTAACTTTATACAGTGGCCACTATTCAATGACACACATGACATTGTACAAGCTCTTCAATTTCAACATGTTATAAGGCTCTACTTTGCTTTTGAGATACATGCAGGAGTCACAAGATAAGAGAAGTACAAGAAGTTCCAAAAACATGTGAAGAATATTAGACGATAGAGTAAACTAGGTAGAAGGGGGAGTTTATAGATACATGTGTATGTGCATAAATGTAAAAGTATTTCATTTTCTTACATATGTGTAATTTGACGAAGTAATGAAATATGACTTGATTTTATGTTTACTTATCTTCAATCATATGTAGGTGTTGGATCCTGGTATATGCCCAAGACTCATAGAACATTGATGTGGTTAGTACGTCATGATCCAAGTCGGGTCATACCCAATAACAAGCTTAGCAAACACCAATAAAATTTTATGATGATATGATCATGCAATTAAATATGAGCACCTAATTAGAAAATGGGTTTTCTAATTTAAAGAAATGAGAGATAGAACAAATTATATGGATAATTTGTTCATGAACTATTATTATTTACATTGTTATTTAAATGGTTAAATAACAACAAATAGTATATGTTTATGTTACATTAAAAGGCTTTAATCATATAACATATCAACATCTTAATGTAATTAGTTGGTTTTATATTTTAGGGTGTATAAGTTATATAATTAAAAGGTTAATTATATATTTATCATCTAACTAATGAACATTAATAATGTGCCATATGTTACATAATTAAAAGGGTTAATTATGTAACAAGTCCACTCAACTTTTAATGTGTTACAAGTATTTAAAAAAAAGGTGAACTTGGGTTTTAAAAAGGCTGAATTCGGCCCCCCCTTGGACCCCCATTTTTTATTTGTCTTGAAAATAGAACACTCATTAAGAGTGTGGTTGAGTGGAAGAGTGCAAGCATGATCCTCCTATCTCTCTCTCTTTTCACAAGATGAACAACTAGAGAAAAGCTCCCTTCTCTCCTCATTCACGGCTGAAACAAGGGATTTTGAATCCCTTTTGGTCGTTTTCTGGGTATTCTAATGATCCAAGATATGCTCCTTCATTGGTATGAAGTAGAAATGGTTTTCTTTCTTCCACCCATTGAAGACTCGGCTGGAAACAAGGTTCCAGCAGCATTGTTGTTCGTTTTGGTGCTTTAAATCCTAGCAAAGATGGTGTTTTCTTAGAGGCTTGTGGGTATGGACACTTGAGGACATCTACTTTGGTGTTTTGGCCATTCAAGAGCAGCCCTTCTTCACCCAAATCACGTTTTTAGCAGCCCTTATGGAAGGTGTTTCATTCACATTTTCAGCAGCCTACAAAGGTAGTTTGTTGATGTTGTTTTGGTTGTTTCCTTCTCTTGATAGCTAGTTCAAACACATATGAATGATCCTTATGTTTTGGGTTTGTTGAAACAAAGTTATGAACTTTTAATTTTCTGATTACAACATGATATTAATCTATTATTCCGCTGCGTTTTCTCAGTTTAAATGGTTAAACTAGTTTGTTAAAGGTCCAACAAACCCAACATTGGCATCTAGAGCCGGATATGTGGATGAATAGCTTCATTTGTCCTTGTAAAATTGGTTTTATAGGACTTAAACAACCTAATAGGGGCTGTTTTGTGATGATATGATGATTCCCCAACCTTTCAAGGTTATATCATGTATGCTTATGATTAAACCTTGAAAGCATGACATCAAATGGTGATTATATTATTTTGGACATAACCCTAAAGTTTTGGTTCATGTTGGCCAGAACTTTAAGGTTATAACAAGGGGTTCATTTAGTTCTTGAAATGATGTATATGGATACATGTTTTAGTGCATAACATAGCCTTGACCATGTGTGTTTTGGATTTGGTTGATTGTGGAATTGTCATGTTGGTTGTATTCATTTAAAAGGGTTGTAGTAATTTTTTGTTTAAGTATTGGGTTGTAATTTATTTATTCATTTGGTTATGTAATAAATAGAATAGGTGCATTTATTTTATTAGAAAATTGTATTAGGATATAATTTGTAAAAGAAGATGCACAAGAAGAAGACCCAAAAGCAAGGACACAAAAGACATGGACACTTGAAGCATACGGATGCGGGTTCAAGTGGGAGTTCATGGACACTTAGAAGTGTCAATTTTAAACCCTTAGGAATGACCTTATGACAACACTTGTGATGGCAAACAAGTGTAGTCAACTTAGTGGCTATGGTTATGCGCATATGTTTGTATGATTATGCTTGTTTGGTTGTTGTGGTATGATTGTTATTTGATATTTGGATATGCATAACAAACTCATTAGCAAACTTAACAAGCTGAAAATTTATGGTTTCTAATCATTAAATGGTTAATAAAAGGTTATTAAAAGGATTAATGATTTAATAAAAGAGGTTTTATTAAAAATAAACCATAGGATACCTTGCATTTGAAAGCATACAAATACAAGGTACATCAAGTTTTCAAAGACTAGAATTAATGGAAACTTAAATCCCTTTTGGAAACAAGTTTAACACCATCCTTTAACCCGACACTCGAATCACTTAAGAACTATTTGTGGGATAAAGGTCACCTAACCACTTGTAGGGAACTTGTGTGTTTGAGGTGAGTCTAACGTACTGTGGGATAAAGGTCACCTAACCGCTTGTATGTGAAAACTCACACGTGTGTGTAAGTAGGACGACTTGAATTGGAAACCATGTGTATAGGGTCACCGAAGCATGGCGTACAATGGTGTTGATGGGATTAAACATGCCAACCAAACATAAGATGTTTACCGATCCCATAAAGGCTAGAAGTTGCAAAAGGTTGCAATTGTCAAATGTTGACTACCTTGTTAATTTAAATAATGGGATAAAGGTCACCTAACCATTATTTGAATGTAACGTTGGATTCTAGATTTCAATTATTAATTGTCTATGAGACATAAAAGGGTATTTATAATTAAAATGAATTTTTTTTAGAAATACTAATAAGAACTTTGTAAATTTTGTAGAATGGCCGCAAACAATAATGCTACCACCCCGACCGTCCATACCTTATCACTGAGAACTTTTTTTAGAAAGGGATCGTCAGAACGACAACAACCTTATGGACTCAATTTTGAAACTTGAGAATCGTTCTCAAGAATGAGTAAAGGCCTATGTCCTTGACGATCCCATGTCTCACCAACCAATGCTGTTGATGTTAAGGGCTTTTGACGATTGGCTTAGGCACATTAAGGATTCTGTGCAAGATTCCTACCTCATGTTGGGAATATGATTCCCGAACTCCAAAAGGGTTTGGAGCATCATAGGACATATGACATGATAATCTAGTTGAAGGAAATGTTCCTTCAACAAACTTTAGTAAGATTGCTTCGAAACGGTTCAAGCACTTTATGCATGTTACATGGAAGAAACCCAATCGATATCATCTTATATATTCTTAGATGAAAAGCCACATTGATAGCCTCAAGATGCTTAACTTTCCTGTCTCAAAGTAGTTGGCCATGGATTTGATCCTTGATTTCCAACTAAAGGTTTGAGACAATCATAATAAACTGTAATATGAATGGGTGGGACAAGAGCATCGGTGAAATTCACGCAATGCTCAAAGCAACCGAGGCAAGGATGGGTAGAGAGGTTCTATCTATTCTCTCGATCAATGAGGAAGGCTATAAGAAATGGCCAATCCCGATCCTAAGGCAATTATTGCCAAAAGATATAGGAATACATCAAAGCAAAGGTTAAAGCGAAACCTCAAAACCTAAGCTTATGAAGCCTAAGGTAAAGGAGAACGATCCATGCTTTGAGTATGGAGAGATAGGACAATAAAAGGGAATTGTCCCTCCTATCTCATGGAGTTGAAAAATAAGAGGAATGCTGGGCAAACCTCAAATACAATTTTCATGATTCACGTTGTATTAAATGTCATTTCTTCAAACACATGGGTATTGGATACCCGATGTGAGAATCATACTTGCAATTGTTGCAAAGGGGTTCAAAAGAAATGTACGCTTCAAGGAAGGAAACTCTATTTTGAGACTTTCAAATGGTTTGGAAGTTGTTCTCAAAACATTTTGTATGCACCTAGTTTGACTAGGAAGATAATTATGATTCCTATTAAAACAATATGGTCATGATTTAAAGTTTGTAAATAATGGTATTAAGTTTTATGGATGATGTATTTCATTTTAAGGATATGACTTTTAATGATATTCATGAATTAGTTCATGATAATTCGTCCTATAATAACTCATTATACACATTAAGCACCAAGAAACTTAAAATGGGTTTAAGTGATTATTATCTTTGACATTGTCATCTTGGACACATAAATAAGAATTGGATTCAAACACTTCAAAAGAATGGTCTTTTGGAAACAAATTAAAATGTTTCATTTGATAAGTGTGAACCAAAAGACTTATTAGGAATGATACATTTGGATGTATGTGGTCCTTTGAAGACAATGACAAAGATTGGTGAAAGATACTTCATTACTGTTACCGATGATTACAGTCGTTGTTATTGTGTGCACTTGATGAAACATAAGAGTGAAGCTTTTGAAATGATCAAAATCTTTGATAATGAAGTTGAAAATCAACTCTACATAACTATCTAAGTTCTTCATTCTGATAAAGGAGAAACTGAACCCTATTTGGATATGGTTCAATTTATTATGGCTATGAGCTTACCACCTTTATCATTTTGGGTTTTCGCATTGCTCTCTGAGGCTCATATTATGAATATGACCCGGACAAAGAAAGTGTATATTAGTTGAGAAGCCACAGAGACTGTATGGGATACTGTTTCTTTGACTCAATGGAGCAAAAGTATTTATTGCTCGAAAGGCTAAGTTCTTGGAAACTGAGTTCTTTATGGAAGGAATGACGTATAGAACTGTGGAACTTGATAATGATCAAAATCCACAAGCCGGTACACTTTTGTTTGACACTAGCTACCAACAAGAGGTTGTTGATGATGATCAAGAGGTTGATAAATACACACAAAACGTCCACAAATCTGGTAGAGTTAGTATTCAATCCAAACGATATGGATATTCCATGAATGGATGCTATGTGGTTGACCCCTGTAGGCTAACCATATACAAAATGCTATGTCCAATTTGGATTGAAACAAGCATCAAGAAGGTTGTGTATATATGAAAGCTAGTGGGAGCATAATTTATTCTTAGTGTTGTATGTTGATGAGACACTACTATTTGGAAATGATATTCCAACCATGGTAGGTGTTAAAACCTACCTTGGAATATTTTTTTCCATATAAGATCTCGTTTAAGCCGGCCATGTTTTGGAATAAGGATCTATAAGGATAGATCGAGGTGGTTGACAGATTTAAACCAAATTGCATATATTGATAAAATCATGAAAAGGTTCAAGATGGAAAACTCTTAGAAAGGTATGGTACCTATTCAAAGAGGGACAATGTTGACTACGTCTCAATGTCCAAGCTCATGGGATGAGCAAGATCGAATGAAGGATATCCCATACGCATCTGCTATAGGATCCATCATTTGTGTCATGATATGCATAGACCGGACGGTCATGCTTATTAAGTATGACAAAGAAGATACCAATAGAAATAACCATTGGATGGTTGTTAAAAGTATATTGAAATACCTTAGTAGGACTAAGGATATGTTTCTAATATATAGATCTGTTGAAGAGGAAGTCGTAGTAAAGGGTTACACGGATACGGGCTTCCAAACTGATCGAGATGATTCTCGATCACAATCGGGTGTACTTCCATTATGAATGGAGGAGAGGTATCCTTGAAATATTCAAAGCAGGATACGGTAGCATTGTTCACTATAAAATCCGAATACATAGCCACTTCATTGGTAGCTTTGGAAGCTGCATGGATAAGTTTGTCCATTGCTTATCTAGGGGTGGTCTCTACCATTCAAGACCCCCTAGAAATCTTTGGTAATTACGTGGGTGGGATGCTCAAATCAAAGAACCCCGTACTTATCAAAAGACTAAGCACCTTGAGCAGAGATTCAACATCATAAGGGATGGAGTTGAAAAGGGGTAAAGATGTATTCGTAAAGTTCATAAAGATCAAAACATTACGGATCCACTCACGAAGCTCCTTGTGAGGGCAAAGTATGAGGGTCATACTTGAGCCTTAGGACTTTGATATTCTAGTGATTGGAATTGATCTGTTTAGTATTTAAAGTATGGAACAATTGTAATTTTAACTCTTTTATATGTTTGAGTTACGTTCCCCTTTAGCATGTTTATATCCATGAATATATTTATTATTCTAAATGTCCGTAGTCGGTCATATTGTGGGAACAAATATGAACGTAAGACTATTATGAACATGGATTGGTAGATATTCATAAGGCATGAATATAGAGCAATTGGTTGCTACAAAGGTTCATAGATATTCATGGGATACGAATATTGGACTGACCCGCGTCTCAAATCTTACTACATGGAATCTTATTGATTGATCATAAGTAAATTTGAGGAAAGGCGAATATCATTTGGTATCCTCCGACCTGAGATACATATTGGGTTTTGATATTCACCAAGTGTTATACCTTGAGCTAGTTCTTCGCTGCTCTGAAATAATGGTCAGTACATACGGCTATGTTTAGGTATAACATAAGGTGATTTTTAGAAACGTATGTAGTCAAGATGGATTTTGTTCCTCTTATTCGTTAAGAGCAAGATGTCTAAGGCCTCATTAAGTTAAATCAACAAGGAATGATCATTCTGTGTCCTTGGATTTAACATGACATCTGAAACAAAAGGATAGATGATCGATTCACCTAAATCATTTCAAGTTTGGAACTTGAAGGGGATGATGTTATTGAATGGCTTTAAAGTCATGTGTATTAAGGGTAGTAAACCGTTGTTAGGCGGTATTTACTGCTTGCATCAATCGCCTATGAATCTTGTGCAAGTGGGAGATTGCTGGATCCTGTATGCCCAAGACACATAGAACATTGATGTGGTTAGTACGTCATGATACAAGTCGGGTCATACCCAATAACAAGCTTAGCAAACACCAATAAATATTTATTTAATGATATGATCATGCAATTAAATATGAGCACCTAATTAGAAAATGGGTTTTTTAATTTAAAGAAATGAGAGATAGAACAAATTATATGGATAATTTGTTCATGAACTATTATTATTTACATTGTTATTTAAATGGTTAAATAACAACAAATAGTATATGTTCTTATGTATACATTAAAAGGCTTTAATCATATAACATATCAACATCTTAATGTAATTAGTTGGTTTTATATTTTAGGGTGTATAAGTTATATAATTAAAAGGTTAATTATATATCTTATCATCTAACTAATGAACATTAATAATGTGCCATATGTTACATAATTAAAAGGGTTAATTATGTAACAAGTCCACTCAACTTTTAATGTTTACAAGTATTTAAAAAAAAGGTGAACTTGGGTTTTAAAAAGGGCTGAATTCGGCCCCCCCTTGGACTTCCCCATTTTTATTGTCTTGAAAATAGAACACTCATTAAGAGTGTGGTTGAGTGGAAGAGTGCAAGCATGATCATCCTATCTCTCTCTCTTTTCACAAGATGAACAACTAGAGAAAAGCTCCTCCTTCTCTCCTCATTCACGGCTGAAACAAGGGATTTTGAATCCTTTTGGTCGTTTTCTTGGGTATTCTAATGATCCAAGATATGCTCCTTCATTGGTATGAAGTAGAAATGGTTTTCTTTCTTCCACCATTGAAGAACTCGGCTGGAAACAAGGTTCCAGCAGCATTGTTGTTCGTTTTGGTGCTTTAAATCCTAGCAAAGATGGTGTTTTTTCTAGAGGCTTGGGGTATGGACACTTGAGGACATCTACTTTGGTGTTTTGGCAATTCAAGAGCAGCCCTTTCTTCACCCAAATCACGTTTTTAGCAGCCCTTATGGACGGTGTTTCATTCACATTTTCAGCAGCCTAAAAGGTAGTTTGCTGATGTTGTTTTGGTTGTTTCCTTCTCTTGATAGCTAGTTCAAACACATATGAATGATCCTTATGTTTTGGGTTTGTTGAAACAAAGTTATGAACTTTTAATTTTCTGATTACAACATGATATTAATCTATTATTCCGCTGCGTTTTCTCAGTTTAAATGGTTAAACTAGTTTGTTAAAGGTCCAACAAACCCAACAGTATGAACTTCTTATATAGATTTGAGGTTATTGTAGACAATTCTAAGTCAATAATGATTGAGTAATGTGTTAAACCTAGTCGGATGAGTATCATGCTAATGGGCCATATTACGGACCATACGCGTGAATATATCATGCTTATGGACCACTCGAATGACTGAACTAAGAGACTGGATCAGTCGCATAATTGAGACATAAGATTGACTCAGTCGCACGACAGAACCTTCAGTTGTGCGTATGACTCATCGCATGATTCAGTCGCACGACTGAACCATGCTAATGGTTCAGTTGTACTAGTGGAAATTGCAAACCTATAAATACAACCTGGTTTGTGAAAAACATAAAACTTTTGAGAGATATTATGCATACACAAAAACCTTGCCGTTCAAAGCATCCCAAACAGCCTGTCCAAGTTGATAGTTCGTTCCTCATCAATTCCTATTCATTCTTAACGTGTAGTTCAATCTTATATATATCGGGTTATCGTTCTCACTGATTGGATCTGCAATCAAATAGGATTCCGCACTATTTCATCTGTTATAATTGCAAATCTGTTAGTACTCCATACATACACGGTCCTAACACTGAGGAAGTTGTGTTTCTAGAGCTCAAAGTGAAACCAACTGAGTCATTAAAGAGAAAGATGGTGTTTGGCACTCATTCCTCCATACCAATCTCAAATGTTTATTATGATGAAAATAATTATGAGCAGGTAATTGAGAGAAAATGTCGAGGAAAGGAAGGTGTAGAAATTTGATTGTTTAATGGATATGAGGTGAGTCTACTAGATGAATCATACATTCATTTCATCTACACCAGATATTTCACATAATTATCAAACAAACTAGGTGAATAAGACATGCACTTCTTTTTAAAGTGCATTAAAATACTAAAGACGGAATATGATTAAATCATTGCCAAAAGAGAAAAGAGAAAGAAGAAAACGACTCCTCTGCAAATAGGAAACATTGTGAAGCTAGAGGTTGATATGAATGGAGCTTTACTAATTCATATGGATGGGTTGTCTACTGTATCCATATGGGAACCAGTTTCTCTTAAGAAACTACCATTAGAAGCCATCTACACTATGAGTCAAATGAGAAGATGACAGACGCAATTGACTTTGTCAACATGATAAAGGCCATTTTGGATCCGTCACAAGCAGAACCTCAAGTGCCTCCACAAGAATGAGTAGAATCCTCACAACCTCAACCACCACCAAACCATTAAAGAACATACGCCGTATAATCCTTATAGGGAGTATTGTTGGACCCTGAAAGGACTATACATGCCAATTCAATTGGAGAGTTGATGGTTGTTCTACTAGAAATCCCTAAGTCCAAGAACTAATGCGGATGAAGAATCTGCTGAGAAGAACAAGTGTTGGCTAACTGCATTTGTAAATGCGGAAGACATAGAACAAGTGCTGAAAAGTGTTTGTTATTGCGCATTGACAAATGCGGATAGCCGAAAGAGATGCGGACAAGTTTTTTCATCCACATTTTCAAATGCGGATGCTCGGACGACAACTATGCATAAGTATTTGTTCATCTGCATTACTCAATGCAGATGACCAAACTACTAATGTGGATAACAAGAGAAGAAATGTTGATCAAGTTCAACACATCCGCATTTGTCAATGCGGATGAACAGAAGAAATGCTGATGAAGACTTAGACTAGTTCTGTTGTATAGGTCAGGGGTAGTTTTGTCATTTTGTAAAAAAAACATCTTGTCAACCTATAAATAGAATTGAAAACCTCGTACATGAGGTGAATGTTGATAGAAAATTTGAATATTTTGTGTCTTATGTTCTCAAGGTGTATTATTACTGTTTAATGCTCAAACCCTAGCAATTATTGTAATCTATCACCTCCATCAATACATACAAGCATTTAGAGTATTTTCTTGCATTGAATGTTTATTGATTGTTTGATTCCACCACTCAATCTTTAGCTCTATCATCATATTCGGTCCTGGTGAGAATCTTAATCTCACCACCCAGTCATAATGATTCTAGGAAGGACCTCATATTGTTTACAGATCCGATAATTTCACAAGACTCACTTGCGTCTTTTTCTTTAGTGCTATGGAAGGGACTCATGAGATATTCTAACAGCTTCAACTCTTGCCACTAGAGAAAAAACATCTGCGTAGTCAATCTCTTCTTCTTATGTATATTCTTGAACAAATAGTATGGCCTTATTCTTGATGACAAGTCCGCTATCATCCTTCTTGTTTCTAGAACCCTCTTCGTTCCTTGGTAGTCTTCCCTTGAGGAAGAGTACATAGGTTCCAAACCTTTTGTCTTTTTAATTCAAGTAGCTCTTTTTGCATTGCTTCAACCAAACTGCTATCTTTCAGAAGAAAACAAGAGTATAGACAAACATTTTTGTCATGGGTTTGTCTTCTTGTTCACACCCAGTGTAAACATCTACAATGATGTTTGTGGTTGGGTGTGACTTGTAGATCATTGGTTGAGGAATCATAACAAGTTGATTGGAATAATCTTAATTTGTAAAATTTAGATCTAGAAATGAAGTGTCACCCACTACATCAGCACACTTATCAAGAGAAGCTTGATCTAATAAGTGTGTGACATCATTGATGTGGTCTTCTATAGAGGGATTAATAGCTTAAGAAAGTCTTGATCACAATCACTACCTCCATTGCCTCCTACATTTGAAGCCCCTTCATCTAAGTTGTGTGCTTCAAAGCTAGAATATGTAGGCACCTAATACGGATTAGCTGAAGATGTCATGGTTATGCAAATAGGATCTCCAACTCAGGGTTAGTAACCAATAGAGCTGAAGTAGTCTTCTTGATTGGTTTTCTCAGCTCAAATCTAAGGTCAAGATCTCTTGTTGACACTTAACCTCTAGATCCTAAAACATTCTCACAAGATTTTTTATAATAGTTGGTAACTAAATTTATATCAACAACCAATCAGGATCGGAATTATAGCTTGAGAAGAGTATCCAATGAAGTATCCATCACATTTCACATCAAATTTGGCTACTTGATGTTTGGTATTCAATATGGCGCATGGACATCTAAATGATCTTAGGAAAGCAATGAAAGGTCTTCTTTTGTGCCATGGTTCATAAGGAGTCTTACCATGAGTCTTAACTATTAAACTCTATTTGGCACATAGCAGGCAGTGTTGTTTCCCTTGCCTAGAAGGAGATAGTCAGTTTATAGTTAGATAACATGGTTCGTATAGGTTCAATAAGTGTCATGTTTCTCCTCTTAGCAATACCATTTTGGTGAGGAGTCCTGGGAGTACTATATTGTCATGTAATACCCTTATCATCACAAAATGTATCAAATATTTGGTTCTTGAATTTGGTTCCTTGATCATATCTTATTGTCTTAACCTAGTGATCACATTGATTCTCAATTTTCAAAATGAAGTTCTACAAGTTCTCAGAAGTCGCATCCTTAGTTCTAAGAAAGAGGACACAAGTGAATATTGTGAAATCATTTGCGATCACCATACAATAAGAGGTCCTTCCAAGACTCATTACATTGGTTTGGCCAAATAGATCTATATGTAATAGTTGTAAGGTGTAGTGATGGAGTTCCTTTTCTTTGGATTGTGAGACACCTTGTGTTGCTTTC
Source organism: Flaveria trinervia (assembly GCA_025506515.1). Classification (NCBI taxonomy): domain Eukaryota; kingdom Viridiplantae; phylum Streptophyta; class Magnoliopsida; order Asterales; family Asteraceae; genus Flaveria; species Flaveria trinervia. Next base: position 39,703,209 of record CM046451.1, read on the forward strand.
CATTTAGACATGCAACACAATGGTCATTACTTGAAAACTCATTCATTGGCATTCAAGTTAGCAAATCATTTTTAATTAATATATTCATGTTTTTAAAGTTTAATGACACATTCTTTTATGTTCGAGGAAAGGCTCATCACTATTTGCTTTAGACTGAAAACAACAAACTTTTCCTAAAGGGGATGTTTCCTGCAAATCCATCATGTACATGTTCACTTTCCTGGGGGCTTTGAGCAGGATATGCTCATGAAGAATGACCACTCCAGGCTTGAGAACGCTGCACTCATGCTCAATGAAGAGCATGTTGTGTCTCTTATCACAAAATCGGGATACACTCAATAGATTGTACCCAAGCTCCTTGACAAAGTTTACATTTTTAATGTTGAGCTTACTCTTTATGACCATGCCCCTTCTAGTAATGTTACCTTCTTTATCTCCTCCAAAAGTAACTAGCCCATGATCAATTTTCCCAAAGTGTTGAAGCAAATAGCTATTGCCAGTCATGTGCCTGGAACAACAACTATCATTGGTCCATACATTCCATTTAGTCTTTAGCTTCCAGCATAAAAAAAGATAGTTGGTTACATTTGCAAAGCCAAGCCTTGTTCATCTTGGGTTTTTCAAAGTTAATTGACGATAATTTAATAGTAATTGGTCTTATATTCAAACTTTGATGATCATCAGCTGTTGTTGATGAAGAACTTTCAATCACATGGCCTTCCTTTATCTTCCACACCATATTTGGAAGATTAAACTTGACCTTGAACACTTCCGATGCTTTGACAACTTCAGAAGTTTTGGAGACTAGACCTTCTGAAGATCTTGGTTTGGCTAGAACAGGGTTGAGTACTTCAGAGGCATTCTTTTCTTTCGAGACCAACTTTTCCTTAGAATGCAAGTTTTCACTTGCCTTTTTCTTCAATTTAGAGATTCCAAAAGGAAAAGACTTTCCTTTTGAAGCTATCTTCTTATGCTTCTTCTTAGAAGTTTTCTTTATGGTTATGTGGATATTACTCTTAAGATTGAAGAGGAAATCCTTGGTAAGATAGGAAGTACTACCACACATGATGCAATCGAGTGGCTTTCTATTGAGAGTCTTCTTTTGAATAGTAGACTAAACTTGATCACTTTCCACTTTCATCTTGGTCTTCTTAGATGATGCAGTAGGCTCTTTAGGATTGGATGGACTTGGCTATGTAGAGTGGTGCATAGTTAATCAATCTTGTTTTCTTCATAGGATGAGTTGTACATGAACTAGAACTCCTGGTACTAGAGTTCATAGTTGTGTCCTCAACCTTTACCACTTCAAATCCTTCAAAGATAAAGACTTATTTCTCCTTGGAGTTGAAAGTGGACTTGATCTCTTCAGCCTTATTGATATTCTCTTGGCTGCTATAATCAAGTTCTTTCTTTCGGACATTGTCATCCCTAGTTCTTTCCTCCCCTCAAGAGAATAGTGACCCTTCTTTGGATGATCTTCTTCACTCATCTCAGATCCATAATTCACTATCTCTTCTTTATCCTCTTATAGAGTGGGGTCTATGAGTGGAAGCTCATCTTGACAAGTTCCACACCTTGGAGATCTTATAGATAGTAGGGTGTGTGGAGGAGCTACCTCAGTAGATCCTAGACCCTGTCATTTTGGTAACAAAAGTTTGCATGCAAGGATGAGGATATTATGTTCTTGAAGGTCAATTATTCAAGAACATATTTTTCTACAATGGCTTTGCTGCATAAGCTCCACCTGAGATTCAGGTAACTAGTGATTTGATCTTTGATTTGAGTCCTGTAGTTGGTGGGTTCATGCTTGAGAGTTTAAATGGTTTTCTCTAGATCTTCTATCTTAAATTTATAATCATTCTCAGCTCTTTTAAAATAAGCTTGTTTAAGGACTCAAGATTAGATCTCATCCCTAAGTTATATGACCTATGTCTGTTAACTTTAGCAATACATTCAGGGGTACAAAGATGTTCTATTATCTTGGCTTCTTCATTGTCAACAATTTTTGCTTGGTTTGGACAGGTATTTACAACATAAAATCTCTAATTAAATCCTCCTTCTTCAATAGCAACTGCAACTTGCTGTTTGGGCTTCTTAGTTTATGGTGTTACATCAGTGTAGTTTGCTCTGCTTTGTGCTTGACCATAAATTTTTCTTGGTCCATTGCACTCTCTAGCAAAGTGTCCAATTTGGTTACTATTGTAGCACTTACTTTTCTTTTATCCCACCCAAACATTCCACTAGTTGCATTGCTTGGAACTTACTCCCTATCATCTTATAGAACTTTTTAGCTCAATGAGTGAGAAGATCCATCTGCTGGACTATCTCCATGTACTTCAGATGATCTGCTTAGATGCAGTCAAAGTCTTCAATGTTGAAGAGAACTTTGCCATTGCTTTCATATGTAGATACAAAAGCTTGAGAAAAGTTTGTCTCTTTGAATGGGCTTCCTTAGATGTAGCTCTCCCTTGGTGTCTCTTGGAAGGTGAGGAAAGGACCTTTTTGTTAGTTTTCAAGGTAGCAGATGAGTTAATGTTGTGGTTCTCTGCAATCCTTTTCAACCACATGAACGAACTTATACGAAGAGTCAGAAAAGAGATATCAACCAGGACATTTTGATGAGAGCCACGAAGGGATTTTTGCATCGCTCAATCCAATGAGATTTATATGACTAATCATTATTATTGTAGGACCATTTAAGGGTTGGTCACTTACAACACAACACACAATAAGGAAAGTTAAGTTAGAACACTTAACAGATCAAGTAGGGAACTAGCAACTAGTCACATCTTGATACTATCTAACACAAGGAACAAAAAGACAAATCAAGAACAATAACAATAACACAAGTGTTTGGTTTTCAAGAATGTTATATTGCTCTCAAGTTCCTTACAAGTGTTTTCAAATATTAAAAAGGATTAAAGATTACAAAGGGACCTAAGATACTTTATACTACATCCTACAGTCGGCCATACTTTGAAGGCCAGCTGGATACATGATCTTGACAACAAGAAAATCAATGTAGAGTCATAAGGCAGATTTGCGTTTTAACTAGTGACTATGACATGCCATAGCTCTCATCCTAATATATTACAAAAATGATAAAATTACATAAAGTAGAAAGTAGCAAACTCGAAACATCAATGTACAGTTTACCAAAAGCATGGACCTTTCACCAACTTGTGAGTCAAGCAGAGTTGCAGCGGAAAGGTTGTCTAGCTTTATGGTAAAATGTACATCAGATAATGCATGTACTCAAATGTCTTCGGAAGAAATCTGTCTTCATAGACTGGCTTGGTATGACTTTGTCTCTGAAGCTTCGGAAGACTTCATGTTTAGCTTCGGAAGATATTGGTCTTGGCTTTGGAAGATTTCACACTTAGAATATTTTCTAAGGAAGAGTGTGAAGCTTCCGAAGCATTCTACTTCAGTACTTCTGTGCATGCATGTAAGGAAGACTTTGGATGTTTTGGGTTGCTTCAGCCTTATATGAATCCATAAAAACTCCCCCTAGGCTGATGCTACCAAAACATTTGAAGACTTTAGATATCGATAGTCCTGATCATGGTAATGACCAAACCTTTCTTCATTAGACGGTCAGGATCACTCAGACTCTCATATTGTCTTCTCATCTCCAAGAGATCATGTAGAGGTAGATTAAACATGTCTTTCCATCTGTAGGCATCTTCAATACCTTGGTCTCTGAGAACATGCCATCTTTCTAGATTAGTAGTGTAAGTCCAAGATATGATGGGTCTTCGTAATGCTAGAGAAGCTACTTGAATTGGAGTTGGTTGAGCTTCCTCTAGTTCCACATCCTCAAGATGTTCTAACTCATCCTGAAGTTTGGAGATGGATGTTCCTTTCTTTTTTGTTTTAGACATTGGTCTGGAAGCATCCTTTTCTTCTCTTCATACCTTTTAACTGAGAAGACTTGCCTGTAACACCTTATTGATCATCATTATCTTGCTCAGTTGGGTTTTCTTATCTTATAGGTTCGGATTAAGAGGGGCTGAACCCTGCTATGGATTAGAAGATAAGCTTATTGAGAATCACCAAGAGGTCCAGGTTGTGTTGTCTCAAAAGGTTCAAACTTAACCTCCACTTCTTGAAGGACATGACTTGGTGGGGAGAGTAAGTCAACATGTTCTCCTCATTTAATTTTCTGGTTGATCACCATAATGTGCTTATTCATGGTGGATAGAGAAATAGGACCAAGTCTCCTTCCGAAGAATCCATTAAGCTTCAAGAAGCTCGTCATCTTCTGCCTATCAGCAGACTTCTTTTGACTCTTCTGGATGATGGCTCTTCACTGGGCAGCTTCTTCCCTCATCTTCCTCTTTGTTTCCTTTCTTTCTTTGAGTACTTCATGTTCAAGTTGCTTGAGATACTCAAACTGAATGTACTCAAAGGACAATTGAAGAAGTACATCAGATAAGGACCTATGGCACGCAGGTAGTTGATCATGTTGATCTTATCAGTTTCTTTTGTCTACCTGAGGTTCTTGTGTAGCCATAGTCTCCTACACAAGACTTTCTTGAATTGGTGAGAGAGTAGGAACATGTTTGTAGAGCCTTTTCAGTCTCCTTTCCTCTATGATTTGAAGAAGCAATCTTGCATTCTCTTCTTCCTTCTTCTCTCTTAACAATTTCATGTCAGCCCATTCATTTAATTCCTCTAAGGGAAAAGAGATGATATAACCAATCTCATAGTTCTTGGTCTATAAGTAAGCAATCCTAACAGCCGTCAACACATCATTTTGAGTGTTTGTTCTGGGAGCAGCCCTGATTACAACTTCCATGAAGCTAACAAACACAACAAAGGAACTTTCTCCCCTTAGCTTCCTTTTCCTCTCTCTTCTCCTCCTCAATCTCCTCAAGAGTCATTTCCCTTTTCCCTTTGTCACTCAAAGACCTTTGTGACTTAGGGTGGAAAGAGCTTTGGCCTTCATTTCTTGGAGTATCATCTATGTTCTGGCAAGAGAGAGGTTGCGATACAACTTCATTAGAAGGTGTCTCATCAAGGGAATGGACTTTTGAAGCGGTTGTAGGTGTAATAGGGCTCTCAGGTTCTATCACTAGGCCTTCAGTCAAGGTTTTCCCTTTGAGGCTAATCTCAATGTCTACCTCAACATCCAGTTCAACAATGATATTGCGTGATCGCATAAGTCTCCTTCTGACACTGAACTCGTTCGTAATCATGTGTTGAATCCTTTAAGCCAACTTGTTAGCTTCTCTATATTGGCATGGGTTGACAAGTGGTATGTTAATAAGGCCAATACCTTTGTAGTAGTTCAAGTTCTAAAAGTTGAAGACTTCTTATTGCCTATGAACTCTTTGAAGGATAAGGGCTCTTCTATTAGCATCATATATCCACCCTATGATGTAGTTAGAATTTCCTTGAGGTGGAGATGGCATTGCCCTTGGTTTGCCTTTCTCAAAAATACTCTAAATGAAGGAGTCTATAGAGTCCACATCAATGTGCACATGAGGAAGTTGCTGAGTATGGACAGTTGCAAGTGATGATGGTGAGTCCTCAAAGTCCATCCTCTATGAAGAACTCCTAGCTTTTATGATTTGAATGACTTTCTCCCTTTTTTTGATAGAATCACCCACTTGCATAGGTGAGCTAGGAGTTAGGTCAATCACATTCACTGGTTCTTGTGTTCCTGGTTGAGCTCTTCTTAAAGGTCTCCCAGCTAGTTTCTCCTTGAGATAAGAAATCTCAAGTTGCTGATCATTAACCCTATTATGTAAGGTACTCACCTAAGATTCCAAGTGACCAACCTTAGGGACTAGATAAGTACATGTTTTTGAATGTTTTTGGAACTTTAGCCTCAGATTCCCCTCCTTTTCATCATGAAGATTTATTGAGGGATGAGATAATTGGACGAAAGTCCTTAGTCTCACCACCAACATGGTGTTCTTGGCTATTGGTTTTCCTATACTCACTGACTCACTAACTACTTCAGATGGAGTATCAAATGGGCTGAGTTGCTATGGTTGAGTTCTTGAACATGTAATCACTTTCAAAAGTGAGAGCCTCTTCCATATGGACCTCCTGAGTAGAGTTAGGAAGATTTACCTCAGTAATAGGCAGATGATGTAGGCTAGACAAGGAGAAGCAGGAGCACTCATCTTTCTTTGAGTGTGGGGAGAGTAGAGAGACTCATGGTACTCACTGAATCCCAAGTTTTCATCATCATTAAAATCAAGGTTTTGAATTGGTTGGTTAAGATCTTATGGCTTGGGATGGTAACTTTCCCCTTAAGTTTGTTCACTAAAGTGTTGAGACACAGAGTGAATGCTTAAGGCTGTTGGGCTAATGAGCTCATCAGGCTGAGCATGATGAACCTCAACACTGATTCTTGAAGAGATGGGAGTGGTTTGCTCCTCAGGTGAAATAGGAGCTCTAGTGTCTACTTCCTCCTATGTGGGTAGTAGTATAGGGGCCTTCACAGATTGAGTAGCTTGTGCAAGGTTCGTTTTGTTTTTCTTGGTAGGTGAGGGTGATTTGTGGCTGTTTGGGTGGTTGAGAGGTAGAAGGTGTGGGTTCAACACTAGCTTGTGTTGCTAGGTTGTCACCTTGCGCAATGAACTATAACATTTTGGGGACGAGGGTTGTTTCAACCCTACAGATGCCAAGAGTTGGCTTCTTTAAAATTTTAAAGCTTCTAGGCTTCATCTGTCCCAATTTAAGAATATTACTTGTTTCCCTCAACTATGAGCCAAGTTCACAACTGAGAATATGTTGAACATATCTAGGAAACATATAATATTCTAAGAGTACCTAAACATGTATAAACAAACTATGAGCCTAGTTCACAGTTGAGAATGTGTCCAAGTTAGCAAGCAAATTTGTATAAACAAACTGAGAGTAGCTGAACTTGACCCCTTGGACCATCCCATGCATTATAAAGGAGAGATAGTCAAGAATGTGGTCCAAACCCCCATTCTTGCTGGATAAGATATTGATGACCACATGAAGTATGTACTTCCACTGGGACAAGACCTTTCCTTTCTTGAGACCTTGGAAGAGAAATCTCCTTCATAGCCCATCTACTCAAACGAGTCATTAACAGCTTCTTTAGGAAAGGACAATTCTCCTTCCTCATTATCCAGATGAAGATGGGTGTTTTTGATGGCTGGAGTGATGAAGATTATCCTCCACTACACTATGGCAGATAGTGCCTTCTCCCCATCCATGACGACCTCTTGAAAGGTCTTCCAAAAATCAAGTAAATGATCCGCATAAAGAACATGATCAATGGTAAGGGTGGTGGAGTAATTGGACAAACCCAAAAATCGACAAACCTCTAAGGAATGAGGATCCTTCATAGAGTTTAACAGAGCAACCTGATTGTGTTGTCTATGTAACTGCATGGAAACGTTTGGGTCATTTCTGCGGTTGAGATTGACCATTTGAGAAAGCTTAGAGGGGAAGGAAATGAAGAACCATAGCGGTTTGAGAGAATTTTGGGAATTTAGGTCTGAAAGAATATGAAAATGATAAAGAAAGAGGGGAAATCGTTAGGTGTATACATGAAATGGATTTCACACAAGGTTAATGACAGAGGATAAACTTTGAAATCCAGATGTCGGTCCCAGCTCTGAATATGTAATTATTCCTTTTGCCCAAAGGGTAGTATTCTTCAAAGTCGAAAATCTTCTGAAGCTAATTTGTCTTCTGATGTTTTGATGAAAAGCTTCCAAAGCCAAAACGACTTCAGAAGATATTCCTGACATTTTTAAAAATTTTCTTCGGAAGAGAATTAAGACTTCGATATTTTATTTAAATAAGAATAAAGATTCTGAGTGTTAATTTGCTTCGGAGAAAATTGTCATTAAAAACATACAAGTACTCAAGAGAAATGTTATGCTACAAAAGTTATTTCGGAAATTTTTTCTGAAAGAAATTTTACTTAAGCAATTGTTTGCTTTAAAGGCATAAGTTTCTTTGGAAGATAAATCCATATCTTCCGGAGGACAAAAATATCAAGATTTTCAAAAACTAAGGAATATTTTCTAAAATATTTTGTTCGAGGGAAAAGAGGAGATTATCAAGGTGATAGGTATACACAAATTTGGACACACAAATTTTAGATATACGATATGATTAAGTTTTAATAAAAAAGCTACTCAAAGTTAATTATCTCAATAGCTGATACAAGATATTTAAATCTCCGCTCATCAAATGTTTTGGTGAACAGATCAGCATATTGTTCATTTGTGTTAACCATGACTAGTTTGATTAAACCTTTCTCAAAATTATCTCTAACTAAATGATACCTGATATTGATGTTTGTTGTCCTTGAGCGCTGCACAAGATTCTCTATAATAGAGATGGCACTATTATTGTCATTGTGAATGAGAGTCTACATAAAGTTGAACCCATAGTCTTCCATCTGATTCTGAATCCAAAGTACTTGAGCATGGCAGCTTGCAATAGCAATGTATTCAACTTCAGTAGTTGATGTAAAGACATAGGATTGCTTCTTGCATTGCCATGAGACAACCTTTCACCAAGAAACTGGCATCCCCCTGCTCTAGACTTTGCAGTCATATTGCTTCAACCATAATCACTATAAGTATATGCATACAAATTGAAGCCAATATTCTTTGGATAGCAAAGGCTAAGTGTGGAGGCACCTTTGAGATATCCTAAAATTCTCTTCATAGTGATAAGATGTGACATCCTGGGGTTGGCTTGACATCTTGCACAAACACATGTGGCAAACATGATATCAGGCCTGCTAGCCGCAAGGTACATAAGAGACCCAATCATTGCCATGTAGATATGTTCATCCACACAATTTCCTTCAAGGTCAGGCCTAAGGGAGTGGTTTCTTGCTATGGCTGTCTTAGCAACCTTGCAGTCAGTCATGTTGAACCTCTTAAGTATATCTTGAACACACTTTGATTGAAATATGAAAATGCCATCTTCAACTTGCTTCACTTGTATTCCTAGAAAGAAATTGAGTTCCCCCATTGCACTCATTTCAAATCTATCCTTCAACATGCTCTCAAAGTCTTTGTAGAGCTATGGATTAGTTGAACCAAAGATGAAGTCATCTACATACACTTGAACTAGAATCAAGTTATTTTTTGTTCTTTTTATGAAGAGAGTTCCATCTATATTACCTTTTTGCTATCCATACTTGTAGAGATACTGAGATAGAGTCTCATACCATATCCTTGATGCTTGATGCAACACATATAGAGCCTTTTCAAGCCTATAGACATAATAAGGATGATCAGGATCTGCAAAGCCAGGTGGCTGTTCGATATACACCTCTGCATCAATCACCCCATAAAGAAAAACACACTTGACATCAAGTTGATAGAACTTGAAATTCTTGGATGCAGCAAAGGCTAAGAATATCATAACAGCTTCCAGTCTTGCTACATGGGCAAAGACATTTATGTAGTCAATTCCTTCTTCTTGTGTGTACCCTTGAACAACTAGTATTGCCTTGTTTTTTATAAGAAGTCCTCCATCATCCTTTTTATTCCTAAAGACCCATTTAGTTCGTATAGTAGTCTTCCCATGAGGAAGAGGAGAAAGGTTCTAAACCTTTTGCCGTTTGAATTGAAGAAGCTCATCTTGCGTAACTTCAACCTGACTTCCTTCATTCAAAGCCTCATCAATCTTCTTAGGCTTTATCTGAGATAAGAAACAAGAGTGAAGACAAATGTTTGCATCATTTGTTTGTCCTCTTGTTCTTACTCTAGAATCAACATCTCTAATGATGTTTGAGGTGGGATGAGACTTGTGGATTGAAGGTCATATTGGCTGACTCCTGAACTATCTTGGTTCTGAGATTGTATACTCTATAAGCCTTAGCTTGAGATGAGTATCCAACAAAGTGTCCATCATCAGATTTCTCAGCAAACATGGCAATTAGATCTTTGGTATTCCAGATGTTGGAAGGACATCAAAATGACCTGAGAAAACCAATGAAAGGTTTCCTTTTATCCGAAAGTTCTTAAGGAGTCTTACCATATGTCTTAACCACTAAAACACTATTATGCACATAGAAAGCATTATTGATAGCCTCTGCCCAGAAGGTGATGGGCAGCTAAGAGTCAGGTAACATGGTTCTTGCAGCTTCAATCAGTGTCTTGTTTCTCCTCTCAGTAATACCATTTTGTTGAGGAATCTTCGGAGCACTATATTGTCTTGTCATACCTTTTTCATCACAAGATGTATCAAGGAGTTGGTCTTAAATTCATTGCTTGATCACATCTTATGGTTTTGACCTTGTGATCAGATTGATTCTCAATCTTTAAGATGAAATTCTTCAAAATCTTAGGAGTCTCATCCTTAGTTTTAAGGAAAAAGAACCAAGTGAATCTTGTGATGTCATCTTTGATCAATAAACAATAAGAGGTTCTTCCTAGACTCATTACACTGGTGGGGCTAAAAGATCCATATGTAAGTAGTGTAGGGGAGTAGTGATAAATTTTCTTTCCTTTGGCTTGTGAGATACCTTATGTTGCTTCCGTTTCAGGCATGCAACATAGTGGTCATCACTTGTAAACTCTTTTTTTGGCATTCTAGTTACCAAATCATTTTTAATTAGTTTATTTATGTTTTTAAAGTTTTCATGTCACATTCTTTTATGCTAGAGGAAAGATTCAACGCTATGTGCTTTAGACAGAAAGCATGAAACTTCTCTAGAGAAGGATGTTTCTTACAGGTCCATCTTGTATATGTTCCCTTTCCTTGGGGATCTGAGCAGGATGTGCTCATAAGGAATGACCACCCCAGGCTTGACAACAAGGCACTCATGCTCAGAAAACAACATGTTATGACTCTGATCACAAAATGTTGAGCTTACAATTTGTGACCTTGCCCCCTCCAGTTATGTAACCACCAGCATCTCCTCCAAAAGCAACTAGTCCTCCATCATTGTTCTCAAATCTTTGTACTAGTGACCTATTGCCTGTGATGTTCCTGGAACAACCATTATTAATGATACGTACATTCTTGTTTGTCTTTAGTCGTTCCTGTACAAAAAAGATAATTAGTTACATATGGAAACTCAAGCCTTGCTTTTCTTCGGTTTATCAAGAGAAGTTGAAGGTAATGCAACAATGATAGATCCTATAGTCATGTTTTGAGGATCTTTTGCTGTTGTTGATGAGAACTTTCAGTTAGTTGATCTTTCTTGGACTTCCACACCACCTTTGATGCCTAGACTTGATCTTCAATACTTCGGAAGTTTTATTGTGTTCGGAAGTTTTGATGACTGAGCCTTCGGAAGATCTTGCTAGCACTACTAAAGGCTTTACTGCTTCAGAATTATTCCCTTCTTCCAAGACCAAATTTTCTTCCGAAGGCAATTTTCCACTTGCCTTCATCTTCATTTTAGAGCTTTCGAAGGAAATAGATTTTCCTTCAGATGCTTGCTTCTTCTTGAAACTCTTAGAAGTCGCTTTCTTGATCATATGGAAAGTGCCTTAGGATTGTAAGGGCAATCCTTAGCAAAATGAGAGGAACTCTAACACATAACATATTCTAACTTCTTTTTCCTAAGAGCCTTCTTTTATAAACAAGGCTGAACTTGATCACTTTCCTTCTCCATCTTTATCTTTGCAGATTTTGTGGAAGTCCTTTTAGGGTGAGGACTTCCTTTGGAGTCGGATGGTTCAGACTATGTAGTAGTGGTACACAGCTGATTAGCTTTCTTCTGATGGTGGGATGAGTTGATCCTAAACTTAAACTCCTGGTACTAGAGTTCAGGTTAGTGTCTTTAGTCTTCACCAATTCAAAACCTATAGAGATAAAAACTTGTTTCTGCTGAGAGTTGAAAGTGGTCTTGATCTCCTAAGTTTTCTTTGCTTTTCTTTTGCTCTTTCTTATCAAATTCTTTTTCATAGACTTGGTCAATACAATCTTCTTACTCTCCTCAGAAGGATAGTGACCCTTCTTAGAATCCTATTCTTCACTCTTCTCAAAGGCATTCTCCATTATCAGTTCTTCATCCTCTTCTGTCAAGGGGTCCATGAGAGGAAGCTCATCTTCACAAGTTCCAAACTTTGCACGCAAGGGTGAGGATATGATGTTCTTGAAAGTTTCTTCATTAAGAACACATTTTTTATCGTGGCTTTGCTGATCACAAGCTCAGCATGGCATTCAGTCAACTTGAATATGAGATCTTTGATCTGAGTCTTGTAGTTGGTGTGTTCATGTTTAAGAACTAAAACGGTTTTCTCTAAGTCGTCTATTTTCAGTTTATAATCATTTTCAGAGCTTTTGAAATCAGATTTTATGATATTGAAGGACTTAAAATCAGATCTCATCTCTACGTTATGGGACCTGTATCTATTAACTTTAGCAATAGATTCAGGTGTACAAAGATGTTCCAATACATGTACTTCATCATGGTTAGCCATTAGTGCTTGGTTTGGAGATGTATCTTCCACCTAAGAACTCTAGTCAAAGCCTCTTTTTTCAACAACTATTGCTTGCTACTTTGGCTTCTTATTTTGGGTTGCTTTCTCAATGTAGTTTAGTCTGGTTTGTGCTTGGCCACAATTTGTTCTCCGTTCCTTACATTCCCTTGCAAAGTGGCTCATTTGGTTACAGTTGTAACACTTGACTTTGCTTTTATCTAGCCTAAACTTTCCACTGGTTGTATTGCTTGAAAACTTGATTCTTGTCCTCTAGTAAAACTTCTTGGCTCTGTGAGTTAGAAGAGTCATCTACTAGACTATTTCCATGTACTCCAAATCATCTAGATGCATACGTTCCAAATCTTCAAGGGTGGATAGAAAGTTGCCTAAGCATTCATTAGAAGACACAAAGGCATGCGAAGAACTTGTCTCATGGAATCGGCTTACTTGAGTGTAGCTTTGCCTTGGTGTCTCCGAGAAGGTGATGAAACGATCCTTTTGTGAGTTGTCATGGTAGCATATAAGATGATGTTGAGGTTCTATGCTATCCATTTCAGTCACATGCAGAGCTGAACTTATTTAATTGCTAGAGTTACCAGATGAACCTTGCATATTCATCTCCATCTGGTGTCTACTGAGAATACCATACAACTTAGTCAAAGTGAGAGTCTTAAGGCTCTCAGTCCTCTTGATAAAAACACAGTAATGTGTCCATTGCCTATGAAGAGAGGACATAAACTTCCTGATAATCTCCCTGTTTTCAAGAGTCACTCCAACATCCATTAGAGTGTCCACAATCTTAGCATACCTAAAGTATTTTTAATCATGGTTTCACCTGTCTTAAAGGTAAATTTTCAAACTGCTACTTCAGGAGATCCTTTTTGTTCTACTCGGCTTTAGTAGATCTCTCACACATTAGTTTCAATGCATCCCATAGCTACATAGCTGTTTTGCATTTCTTGAAACCTCTGTATATAGAGTTTGGAATAGCAGGCTGAAGGGCTGTCATGGCTTTCTGATCAATTTCTACTCTCCTCCTGTCTTCATAACAATAATCAACCATTACCTTTGGAATCATACCCCCTCCAACAGCTAAGGAGGTGCTCAGTATATAAGGTCCTAAAACAACATATTCCGACATTCTAGAGTCTTATGACTTGATGAAACCTTCCATTTTTTGGAACCAAGTGTCAAAGTCTTCAAGAGTGATCAATAGGGACTTTGTTATGGTTCCAATTTCTATATCAGCTTTAGTAAGAGCTGCCATTTCAGACGTTAAATATTTTGTGTATGTGAGGGATCATAAGATTGTGAGATCTTAGGATCAAGAGCCTGGAAAGCTCTAATACCATTTGCAAGTATGTTTTAGGTTTGGTCACTTACAACACAACACAGAATGAGGATACTTGAGTTAGAACACTTAACATATCAAATGGGGAACTAGGAACTAGTCACACCTTGATACTAAGTAACACAAGTAATAAAAAGACAGAACAAGAACAATAATAATAACACAAGTGTTTGGTTTTCAAGAATGTTCTATATTGCTCTTAAGTTCCATACAAGTGTTTTCAAAGCAGAAAAAAGATTAAGATTACAAAGGGACCTGAGATACTTTATACTACATCCTATAGCCGGCCATACTTTGAAGGCCAACTGGATTCATGATCTAGACAACAACAAAATCAATATAGAGTCAAAAGGCAGATTCCTTTTTGACTAGTGACTATGACATGCCATTGCTCACATCCTAATATATTATGAAAAGGATAAAAGTACATCTTTATGGTTTAACAAAAGCATGGACCTCTCACCAACTTGGAAAACTTGGTGAGTCAAATAGAGTTACCGCGGAAAGGTAGTCCAACTTTATGGTTAAAGGTACATAAGATAAAGCATGTAGTCAAAAGTCTTTGGAAGAAATTTGTCCCATAGACTGGCTTCGGAAGACTTTGTCTCTAAAGCGTCGGAAGACTTTGTCACTAAAGCTTCGGAAGACTTCATGTTTGGCTTCGGAAGATATTGGTCTTGGCTTCGGAAGATTTGACACTTAGAATATTTTCTAAGGCAGAGTGAGAAACTTCTGAAGCATTCTACTTTAGTACTTCTATGCATGCAAGCAGGAAAGACTTTGGATGTTTTGTGTTGCATTAGCCTTATATGAATCATTACAATTATTTTTGTATAATTTGTATCAATTTTTATTATATCAATAATTGTATTATTGTAACATATATAAGAGGGGTAATGTAGAAAGATGATGAGAAACATGGTACCCACCAAAATCAACATCGATTTGGTGATGTTGATTATTGGTGTGATAGCACATGAGAGGGGTGAGAGTTGTTTGGGATAGGATATTCAAATTCTTATTTCGTTGTTACGTGGACACCATGTACATCTTCCATGCCAGAACTAAAACAAGCATCACTTCAACAACAACAAGGCGAGTTAAGGGAGGCAAGAATAAGATGATGAAGAAGGAGCTACAAGAGATCAAGTAGATATTAAAGTCAGCAAAGAAGTAGCTGGAAATCACATGCCTAATGTGTGGCGTTGACAATCACTTTGCAAAAGTTTATGAATACATTCCCCTAGCCCACTCCATTAAGCTACAAACAAGCCTAAACCTCAAGGAAGTCTATAGCTGCAAAACAACCATCTAAACGAAAAGATGGTGGTACGAGAAATGTTCGACAGTTAATTCCCTTGAGTGTCAATTCTAAGGAAAAATCAGCACCTTCGAAAGATCTATCAAATAAGTCAGCAGTTGTAGACCAAATGAAGAAGAAGACTTCGGAGAAACATTTACCATCTCCAAAACCTTCAAAGGGTCACAAAAAGAAAGGTGATGTCAAAAGATTAGGAGAAATCAAACGAAGACCAACACTTATCCCTCAACACTTACATTGATATAAACCTATTGAAAACTAGAAAACCCAAGAAGTACAAGGCTTGGATCCATATTCATCTCTAACCAATCTGTTAATATGTAGGACTATCCAGAGACCAAACAAACTTATGGATTATGGATAGTGGATACTCCCCGCACATAACAGGTGACAAATCATGCCTGCTGAATTTAGAACCATATGATGGTGGATTTGTTGCCTTTGGAAGTGATAGTAAAGTAGGATACATTAATTTGACAACGTTAAGAATGTGAAAGAGTTAAACTATGACCTATTGAGTGTGTCTCATTTATGTGATCAAAATATTACTCATTTCAAAAAGCATGAATGTATTTTCTTATCTCCTGGGTTTGAAATTCAAATGAGAAAATAATTTTTAGAGCTCCTAGTATAGATAATATATACACGCTCAACATGAGGAAATGGATCATGTTTTTTTCAAAACATCATTAATTAAGTCATCCATTTGGCAAAATAGATTGGCACATGTAAATCTTAAAAACATGAATATACTAGTTCAGAATGGGTTAGTCACAAGACTATCAAACAATGAATTTCCGTGTGCTAATCACTATGTTGCTTATGGAAAAGGTAAGCAACACAGATCTTCACATAAGTCTAATGATTTGAATTTAGTCACAACTCCTTTACATATGCTTCACATGTATTTATTTGGGCCAAAATGTGTAAAGTGTAAGGGAAGAAAATCATTTTGCTTGGTAACAATAGTTGATTTTACTAGGTTCACACTTGTTTTATTTTTAGATATTAAAAATGAAACTTTGGAATTTTAAAATCATTGAAACTTCTATAGTTTCAAAATATCTACTTTCTAACAAAACTACTTTCTTTCTTCCATGGCGTCGTCGAAGGCATCAAAACTAAGAACTAAATTGATCAAAAGGTTAAAATAATTAGATGTGATCTTGAACTGAATTCAAAAACCACACCCTTGATTGTTTATTTGAATTCAAAGGTATTGCAAGGCAATATAGTGCTCCTAGAACTCCTAAGTAAGACGAAGTTGCTGAGTGGAGAAATAAGACACCTATTGTAGCTATAAGGACCATGTTGTCTAACTCCAAACATTCGGTAACATTGTAAGCTGAATCAGTCAGCACTACATGCAATGTTCAAAACAAAGTGTTGATAGTCAAAACACGTAGAAAAACGTTTTTATGAGTATGGCACAAGAGAAGACCATTCATTAGATTCCTCATACCTTTTAGATGTCCATGCACCCATCTTAATACCAAGATAATTTATCCAAGTTTGATGAGAAATCAATTGATGGGTTCTTTGTTGGATAATACTTATAAGTTAAGGCATATAGATTATACAATAAAGTTGACCACACTATTGAGAATTATGAAAATGACATATTTAATGAAATTTCTTCAATAGTGTCGGAAATACCCCAAGTTGGAAGTTTAATCTAGATGGATTCACAAATGAATATAACCATTTGATTAAGAATGTTTTAGGAGAACCTCTTAATAGGTCAGTAGACTTACAAGTTCCATGTTCTAAAGACCAAAGGGTAGATTTAGCACAAGGGATTAGTCACAACTGGTTATCTGCTTATATAGTCCAACCTCATTTAGTAGAAGTAGATGCTAGTACCATAAATAATATGGGTCATCCGTCACTTACCTATTATGACTCATTAGATAAAGAATCTAATGATCATTATAGTGCTAGTTAATCTCATGATGAGGAATTAAACGTGACAAATGCAAGAGATAGAGTCAATTTGGAAGTTAAACCAGTCAATCCATCGACTGAAATTCCTTAAAAAAATTTCTCCAATTTGAATGTATCTCAACAACTCCAAATAACCCTAACACTAAGAATTCATAAAGAGCATGTAGTTAGGAATGTTAGTGGTAATGTAGATGCTGGTGTCAAAACAAGAAGTAAGGTGAATGAAGCAAACATATGTTTGTTTCATGCATTCTTTTTCAACTAGAACCAAAGAAAGTTGATAAGCCACTAAGAGATAACACATGGGTAAAGGCCATTCAAGAAAAGCTTCTTTAATTAACTCGGTAAAAGGTTTGAAAATATGTGCACTTCCATGTGGGAAGACTACAATAGGGACCAAATGGGTTTTTTGAAAAAAAGAAAGATGATAGGGGCATTGTTATAAAACACAAAGCCAAACTTGTAGGACCAGGGTACACACAATAAGAATGCATAGATTATGATGAAGTATTTGCTCTTGTGGCTAGGCTTTAAGCAATCAGATTTTTTCTAAACCATTTGGTACCTCCAAAGACATCAAGGTGTGTCAAATAAATGTTAGGAGTGCATTCCTCTATGGTGAGATTGAAGAAGAAATTGATGTCTACCAACTTCCATGCTTTGAAGATCTCAAGTATCCAGAACATGTATACAAACTTGTTAAAGCCCTTTGTAGTCTTCATCAAGCCCTAAGGAAATGGTACAAGATACTCTCTACCTTTCACCTAAAGAATATATACACTAGTGGATCTATAGGCAACACTCTCATCATCCAGAAGGTTAATTTGGATATCATTTTGGTACAAGTGACTGTGCGAAGCCTTTGAAAGTCTCATGAAGTCAAAGTTTAAGATGAGTTCAATGGAACTGAGGTATAGGTGTGACTTTTGTCAGGTAGGGTTTGGACAATTCTTGTTTGGATGTTTTTGGTTCTTTAATAAAATTAATTGTTTGAACGTTGTTAACATCTTTAACCTTTTGTTTATTGGACTTTGACGTGGAGCATGTGGTTGGTAGCTGATTTGGTCATTTTGGGTTCAAAATTGACATGTTTGAACCTGACTTTACATTAACTTTTTCAAATTGTTTTTCCAAATTCATAATAGGCATCTTACCTTAGATTTCAAAGTAGCCTCCTTCTGTTTAGTGACAGATTCCACCGGTTTACTCGTGGAATCTGGATCACTAACTAGAGGAGTGAACACCACATGATCCTAATTGGATTGTTATTAACTGGTCTACATTTAGCATTTAACAAGATCTCATGTGGTGGTGGAAATACTTTGTAACCCAACCCCTCCCCATTATTCCGTTATTTCACTAAGTGTTGAACTATGTGAGAAGAACTGGTCCAACTGTGAAGTTTTTGTTTTAATGAGTTGACTTCTACTTCTAAAACTACTTTTTTTTCTTAGTTTCTTCCAGGGAGTTTATATTTAACTTTATGTCATTCGTTTGATTAAAAGCAACAACCTCGTTTCGGTTAGTTGTTTACTTAAAAGTTCTATTTTCTATTTATAACTGTGCTAATTTTGTTTTAAAATCTAATTAGGTTATGTGCAAAGTTGTAAGTCATTTACTAAGCTTTCTTTATGGTCTAATAACCTAGCAAAATTTAAATCTATGTTTTCTCTAAATTTATTACATTCATTACAAGCATGACTTTCAAAGAGTTGGTCTTTGGTACTTACCTGTGAAGACTCAGTTGAATCAGCCATCATAGCTGAGTTTGACTATTTAGGTGTTGGAGATTTTGAACATGTCATTCTGAGTTCTTCTTCAATTAGGTGATTGATCACATCCGTAGTATATTCGTTAACTGACATCACTAGTTCAACTGCTATTTCACATTCACTTGCATCATCATCCAAACCCTCGACATTGGCGATGTTCAAGTCACCCGGAGACACAAAACTGATGGTCCAATCCTATCCTTCGTCATCCTGAGCAGTTAAGGCGTTTGTCTCTATGCTTGACGAGGTAGCTCCACTCGTCGATTTCTCTTGACGGTTGAAGGATGAGAATGGATTCCCGTTACCTGTCTTCTTGGGATTTACACATTCACGTTTTAAATGCCCCTTTTCCTCACAGTTAAAGAAGGTAACTTTGGTTATGTCGAAACCAAAGGTAGTGTATTTTGTGGCTATAAAGTTCTGTCTAGTTTTCTTTACAAACTTTTCGCTCTTCGAACAGCACTCGCCAAAGCCAACATAATATCCATTCTCTCTAGTTCATTTTCATCCACGTGCTTTTAGTCTTTATCGGCCAGCTGGCAATTACCAATTTTCCCTGCAATTAGACCATCATAAGAATGAACAATGCTGCTAGAAGGTCCATATGCTCCTTTGCTACTTCCATCGTGATATTAACGAGATTTTCGGTTTTCAACTTTCTAGTGTTGGCTTCAGGCACTGTATATTGGGTGGTAGATGAGCCTGACATTTCTGGTCCTGAAGCAGTGGGTTGGGAAGGAGAGCTTGAACTAGATACAAACGTTGTTTGAAGGGGTGCTCCTGAGCTGGTTGGAGTGGGAGAGGAGTTATAAAGTGAAGGGATCTGGTCATAGGATCCTTTTTGTGACCTGTACTTCATCCTCAGTTCCTTCTCCCTCAATTTCAGAATGAAGTCGTTTATGTCTAATTTTGCTAGTATATTGTTCCGTCTCCAGTTAGACACAAACGAGTCCCACTTCTCTAGCAAACCATCGGTAAAACTTGAGACCTTATCTTCCATTGACGTTGAGACCCCATGAGTGTGCAGCTCACTCATTAGATGGTAGAACCTGTCTATAACATCGTCCAAGATTTCTTTCTCTATCGAAGAGAAGTTATCAAACTCCTTCTTCAAAGCCTTTGCCTTTAGAGCTTTCAATGTTGCATTCCTGTCGTATCGTTTCTTCAAAGCTTCCTATAACTTCTTAGCCTGTTTGTTCTTTGAAAATTGATGGAATATTTCTTTTGGTATTGGCTGAGTCAACAGAGCATACACCTTCTTCTCAGCATTATACTTCACTTTTTGGCTATCAGTCATACCTCCTAAGGTTAATTTAACAACATTAGCACCAACCAGCATACTATAACCTATCTCAATAGGTTCCTAAAGGTTGGTATCAACTCCATTAAGATAGATCTCGAATCGCTACTTCTATTGTGGGTAATCATCTAACGTTATAAGTTTAGGTGGTTTATTGTGATTCCCTATTTCATTCTCCACAAGCAAAAGGTTCGGGATATGAGTCTATACCAGCAGTAAACGCAGACACTAATCTTCTATCTCTTTAAACTTGAACTTTAGAACTCAACTGATTCACTTTTGCAAATGGACAGATGCAAATTAGTCAATCGTTCGATTAAACAAGTGCGGATGAGTCAATCGTGAGATTGGCAAATGAGGATGGCTAATGCGGATGACTCAGTCGTGCGTATGAACGGTACAAATGAATTCAATCATGTGAATGGATTCGGTCGTGCGTATGGAGTGTGTGATTGGAGACAAGCGAATGGAGGTGTTCAAATAGTGCGGAATCCTATTTGATTGGCGATCCAATCAGTGAGAACGCAGTTCAGATCAATCTAACAATTAAAGAAACGTTAAGAATTATTAGAACAAGATCAACTGCGAACTATGAAGTTGGAACAAGCTTTCTGGAGTCTCTGGGCGGCTAGGGTACGAATATGTGTTCAAGTGTTTCGAATTCTTATGTTTTTCCATGAATTAAGTGGTATTTATAGGTTAGGGTATTCCAATCGTACGACTGAACCATTAGCATGGTTCAGTCGTGCGACTGAATCATGCGATTGATCCATACACACGACTGAAGGTTCAGTCGTGCGACTAAGTCAATCTTATGTCTAAATCGTGCGACTGATGCAGTCTCCGGGTTCAGTCGTGCGACTGGTCCGTTAGCATGAAGTATTCATGTGTATGGTCCATTAGTGTGGTCCATTCGCATGAAGACTTCATACGAATAAGTTTGAACACGTTTCTTAATCATTCTTGACTAAAAAGTATGTACAATAACCTCAAACCTATATAGTTAGTTCAACATACTTTAACACATAATAAATAATGAAACATTAAACATTATAAGTGTAGTTACATGTGTCCCTAGTTTTTGAACTTAATATAAAATGTCTTTATTGTTTTACACATATGTAATTTAATGGGTACTTAATGAAATACAAGGTATGGTTGTGCTTATAATGTTGAATATTTCATTGCTTGGTATGTAATAACGCTTATTGAACTAACTATATAGGTTGTGGTTGTTTGAAAAAATCTAAGTCAATTAATGATTGTGAACATATTCAAACTTAATCATATGAAGTTCTCATGCGATTGGCCCATGCTAATGGACCATAAGCATGAACAACTTCAAGCTAATGAACCAGTCGTACGAATGATCTAGTCTCCTGGTTCATTCGTACGACTAGATCAGTCGCATGATTCTCACATGAGATTGACTCAGTCGCATCAGTGAACACTTAGTCGTGCGAATGGATCAACCACATGACTCAATCGCGCGACTGAACCATGGGTCCAGCCACACGATTGATAAACCCTAACCTATAAATACCACTTAAATCGTGGAAAAACGAGACACTTTGAATATTTCAATACCTATACGTACCCTAGCCGTCCAGAGACCTCTAGCAACCTGTTCCAACTTCATAGATCGTAGTAGATCGATTACTAATCGTTCTTAACATTTAGATTCAATCTTTAATTGATTCTACGTGCGTTCTCAATAATTGGATCACCAATCAAATAGGATTCCGCACTTTTAGATTAGGTACACGTGTAAATCTGTTAGTATTCATCCAGTACACGATCCTAACAAGTGGTATCAGAGCTTTGGCTCTAGATTTATGTGTGATTCAATCATTTTGATCTAAAAATTGTGTTTTTACACTCAAAAACGCAACTTTTTGTGTCAAATCAGGTTTTAGACGTCTCCTGATAGTAAAGTTTAGTTTTTCCGGCATATGGCAATTAGGGTTAGCAAGAAATTCGCGTTTTTGCATCCCAAACACCTTAAACCTACAAATTTTCGGAATCCAGCAGGATCAGTTGAACAATTGATTCAATCGCATAACTGAGTTCATATGCATCCCCCATACACACGATTGGACTCATTCGTACTCCCATTAGTACGACTGAGCATTCTATTCGCATTGTTCAACTGCATTAGTTCATTCGCCCAATATAGCCATCCGCATTAGTTCAGTCGCACGATTGAACCATCCGCATAGTTCAATCGCCTGAATAGCCAATCGCACACCTTCATTCACACTAATAAAACAGTTTGGTTTAAAGTTAAAGTTTATTGCAATGGAGAACCAATACTCAACGTTCACAGTAGGGAGAGACACACGTATTCAAAACCTACTACTACTGGAGAACGAAGTGGGGAATCATAATAAACGCCCAAAGCTAATCACATTAGATGAATACACACAATGGAAGCAACGGTTCGAGATCTACTTAAATGGAGTAGATCCCAATCTGTGGGAATCTATAGAGACGGGGTACAACATGTCAGTAGGAGCTGATGGTGTTAAACTTACACTAGGTTGCATGACTGATGAACAAAATGTCAAACACAATGGTGAAGAGAAAGTATATGCTTTGCTTCACAGTAAATTCCGAAGGATATTTTCCATCAATTCTTGGAGTATACTCAAGCAAAGAATCATAGGATGCATTGGAGAAAGGTTTTGACGGAAACGCATCATTGAAGGCCATAAAAGCTAAGGATCTAAGAAGGAGTTTGACAACTTCTCCTCGATGGGAAAAGAAAGCCTGGATGATGTTATCCATAGGTTTTACCACTTGATGAGTGAGATGCACACTAATGGAGTAACAACGTCAATAGAGAACAAAGTGTGTAACTTTGGTATGAGCTGCCAGAGAAATGGGTTTCATTTGTCTCCAACCTTAGACAGAATGATATGCTAACGAAGTTAGATATCAATGACTTCATTCTGAAACTGAGAGAAGATGAACTGACGATGAAGTGTAGAGCACAAAAGTCTTCTTATAATCAGAATTCAGCGTTGTACAATGCAACTCCACAAGCCAAAACATCTGGAGCACCTTTTCAGAGAGCCTTTGTATCAAGCTCGGTTGGTCCTTCTCAAGCCTCTACTTTAGGGTCAGAAACTCCAGGGTTGTCTGGTACCCAATTCATGGTACTTGAAGCCAATGCAGCAAAACTGAAGACCGAGATTTTCGGTAATGTGACAATTGAGGTAGCAAAAGAGCACATGGATCTCTTAGCTGTGGTAGTCCTCTCCTATGATAGACTAATTGCTAGTAAAATTGGGAACTACCATTTGGCTGATGAGGATTACGAGCAGGTGGACAAGACAGAGCTGGAACAGATGGCTATAATATGGGCCTTAGCGAGTGTTGTCCGGTGAGCTAAGAATTTTTTAGAGGAAACCGGACAGAACTTGGTTGCATCTAAGGACACTACCTTGGTTTCGATAAGACCAAGGTGACTTGTTTCAACTACGACGAGAAATGACACTTCAAACGGGAGTGTGTGAAGCCAAAGAAGACTTGCAATGAGAATCCTTTCTCCTCCTTCAATCATCAGGATAAACCCATTGGCAGTCCTACTTCGTCAAGCAAGGATCCTAAAGCCTTGACTGCTCATGATGATGAAGGATAGGACTGGAGCTTTTGTTTGTCTCACCAGGAGAATCCAATATCACTAGTGTGGAGGATATAGATGATGATTCTGCTAGTGAAGGAGATATTGCAGTCGAACTCGCGATGTCAAACACAGAAGAGACTGCCCCAGTTGTCAATTACCTTCCTGAAGAAGGGAAAACCGCAACAACGTCAGAATCACCAGCACCAGGAATAGCCGACTCTACATTGATGGCTGATTCGTCATAACCCTCTCAGATAAGTACCACTGACCAACTTTTCAATAATCATGCTTGTTCTGCTTGTAATAAATTTAGGGAAAGCATTGAATTAAAATTTGCTAGGTTATTAGATCATTATGATAGCTTTGAAAAGGACTTGGAACTATGCACTCAAGCTAACAGAGTTCTAAAACAAAATGAGCATAGTTACAAAGGAAAGTTAGACCTTTTGAACAAACAGCTTAGGGAAATAGTAGTAACCTTTAACCTAGCTAATGACATTAGGTACTATCTTAACTCTCAAGAGGACACAAATAAACAAAAGGCAGTGTTACAAGTAGAAGTTAATTCACTAAAGCAAAAAACTTCACAGTTGGACAAGTTCATCTCATATTGTTCAAAACATAGTGAGGGAGAGAAACGACGGGGAGGGATTGGTTATAAAGTGGTTCCACCACCACATGAATTCTTGATGAACGCAAAATGTAAACCAATAAATAATAATCCAATCAAGGATCATGTGGTCTCTACTCCTCTTGTAAGTGATCCAGATTCCACATGTAAATCAAATAAATCTGGTACTAAACAAAAGGAGGCCACATCAAAGGCAAAAGGTAAAACGCCTTGTGTTAATCTGGACAAAGAGTTTGAAAAGGTTAGTATAAAGTTTGGTTCAACGACAGTAAAATCTGAATCTTAAAGGACCTGTAATGTTAACCAATCACGTGCATGACGTCAAAGTCCACATAATAGAAAAGAAAAAGATGTTAAAACTATTAAGTTAATTAACTTGTTAAACCAGACAAAACATCTAAACAAGAAGAGTCAAAACCCAACAGAGTAAGGTCACACGTGTGTCACATACATCACCACATAAACAGTTAAATCGTAAAGTAGAAAGCAGATCATGCTACAGCAGTGGAGAGTATGGACACGTTACGTCTCAGTGTCCTTATTATCAGACACCGAGGAGGAAAGTTGAACTTCTGGAACCAAAACCTAGCACTTTTAAGAGGAACTCAGTGACACCACCTAAAAGGGCTAGTGAACCTAAAGTTTAACCCATTAGCCAGTCGTCTGTCTATCACAATAGGCCTTACACAAAGCTGGCTTATGGAAGGAAAAATCAACCTCATTGTCTGATAATGAGAACAAGAAGACATCTGAGCTTCCCTCACCCTCAAACGGTCAATGGGTTGAGTTTATGATGTGTGATGCCTCCGGGAAACCCAAACCAGTGAAGGCTTGGGTCCCTAACATGAACTAATGTTTTCAATTGAATGTGCGGGTGTTTGCTATAGTGCTGAAACCAACACGTGGATTATAGATAGCGGAGAATCCAGGCACATGACAGGGAATAGGGCTCTCTTATCAAACATCAAACAGATAAAATGAGGTCATGTTTCGTTTGCTGGAAACAAAGGTGGGTACATCATAGCTCAAGGGGAAGTAGGTAATCAGAAAATGAAGTTTGACAAGCTAAACTATGTTCAACAACTTCAAAATAACTTGCTTTCTATTTCTCAAATTTGTGATAAAGTTTTTAAGGTAGTATTTGACGACAAGAAATGCTATGTCCTTAAAAAGGACTATGTCATCCGGAGGATCATGTCTTAATGTCTGCCTCAAGATATAAGGACCTTTATGTGTTAGATCTATGAAAGGCCTCTATAACGGATCATGAAGTTCAGTTCTTCTTGTCAAAAGCTACGGCGAAGGATTCCATCTCCTGGCATAGGAGAATGGGAAACATTAATCCACGGAAGATGAATCACTTGATCCAGAATGATCTAGTGAGAGGAGTTAATGTCAAAAAGTTCCAACTTCCTGATTTCGGTGTTGCATGCAAGAAGGGTAAATGAACGAAGAAGTCTCATAAGGAAAAGAAAGTTCATTCCATCAAACTTACTCTTGAACTTCTTCACATAGACCTGTGTGGTCCAATCAGTATAAGAAGCATCGCAGGTGACTTGTACTGCTATGTAGTTACTGATGACTACTCAAGATTCTCTTGGGTGATGTTTTCGAAATCCAAATGAGAAACGTTTGAGTCATTCAAGGAATTAGTGACTAATCTGGAGTCCCTATACAAGTTGAAGGTACAACCAGTACGCTTAGACAACGCAACCGAGTTCAAGAACCAATGGATGGAGGCATACTGCAAGGAAAGGGGAATGATGCACTAGTTCACTTCTGCCTACACTCAACTGAACGGCGTTGCTGAAAGGAAAAATCGCAGCTTGATAGAGATAGCATGGACGATGCTAGCAGACTAGAAACTGCCTATCCAATTCTGGAATGAAGTAGTTGCAACTGTGTTATACGCTCTGGTAGTTAAACGGAATTTAAAGACATGTTACGAGTTATTATAACGATGTAAACCCAATCTAGAGTATCTCGAGCCCTTTGGCGCTCCGGGCACCCTACTGAAGAAGACTCAGGAGGGAAATTTCAGCGAGAAGGCTGATGAAGGTATCTTTCTAGGATACAACATACTAAACAGAGAGTTGATAACAACTAAACGGGTCAAGTTGAAGTGTGGTGTAATGTTGATGTTGAGAGATACACCACCCCACCTGCTGGAAATGGACCCTCTTTCTTTTTCGACTATGATGGATTCTTCAAGTCCTTCAACATCCCACACTCCATGTCTGATAACGAGTTTGCAACAAAGATGATGTATGATGTTCTAAACACACCATCTCATGAATCTACATCGTCCGGGTTACAAGGTGATTCAT
This sequence comes from Flaveria trinervia, assembly GCA_025506515.1. Classification (NCBI taxonomy): domain Eukaryota; kingdom Viridiplantae; phylum Streptophyta; class Magnoliopsida; order Asterales; family Asteraceae; genus Flaveria; species Flaveria trinervia. The sequence goes on from CM046451.1 coordinate 39,729,881, forward strand.
CTCCCAACTCAGGGGGAACACTCGAGAGAAGTGACCCTTCCTCTGATAATGAAGAAGTGGAAAATGATCAGGCCACTCAGGAACAACAGGTTCCTCCTATGACTCCTAGTGACATTGACGGCTCCTACTAACATTGATGCATCTAACATTGATGCCTCTATGTCTTCGGAACCTCAGACTCCTACTGCTTCAGATACTGAACCAAATGTTCGTAATCTTGATTTTGAGGTAGTTGTTCCAACCACTCCTGGATCACGTCTAAATGTCTATCATCCTTTGGAAATGTCAATGGGGATGTGAGATCAGGAGTTCAGACCAGAAATCAGCTGTACTCAGCTGATTATGCCTCAATGATGGAAAAGGGATACCTTCACGACGGTTCTAAGTATGTTAGTGAAGCCCTGAATGATGAGGCATGGGTGAGTTCCATGCAGGAAGAACTTCTTCAGTTCAAGAAGTTAGGTGTATGGACCCTGTTGATAGACCTAAATGTGTTAAGGTCATTGGCACCAAATGGGTCTTGAAATGGATGAAAGATGATCAAGGAGTGATCATCAAAAGCAAGGCTCGACTTTTTTTTCAAGGATTTCGACAAGTCGAGAGCATAGACTACAATGAAGTGTTTGCGCCCGTGGCAAGAATGGAAGCAATTTGTATCTTCCTTGCCTATGCATCGTACATTAAGATTAAATTTTATCAACTGGATGTGAAGAGTGCATTCCTTCATGGTGAAATCCGAGAGACAATGTACGTCAGTCAATCCGAGGGATTTGAGGTCCCATATCATCGGGACAGAGTTTACAAACTCGACAAGGCTTTATACGGGCTTCATCAAGCTCCAAGAGCCTGGTATAAGTAACTTTCCACTCACCTTGTGAAACATGGGTTTCGCAGAGGTGTTAGACTGTACATTGTTGATTAAGGAAAAGGATGGTGATTTACAGCTGGTCCAAATTTATGTAGATGCCATAATCTTCGGTTCAAAAACGAAGATCTATGTAAAGAGTTTGAAGCAGTAATGAAGGCTGAGTTTGAAATGAGTGCCATGGTAGAGATGAAATTCTTTCTCGGGTTACACGTGGATCAGACACCAAAAGGGATTTTCCAACATCAGACCAAGTATGTAGGAGATATTCTCAGTCGGTTTGACATGGAGAATGCTTCCGTAGCTGGGACTCCACTTTTTACAAACCATGATGTAGCACCCAACGAGAATGGTGATCTGGTCGATGCCACTATGTACCAAGGAATGATTGGATCTCTCATGTACCTCACTGCCTCAAGACCTGATATCATGTATGCGACATGTTTATGTTCAAGATATCAGGAAAAGCCAAAAGTTAACCATCTAATAAGGGTTAAAAGGATATTCTGTTATGTGAAGGGTACAACAACACTTGGGTTGTGGTATCCTCATGACGATGACTTCGAGCTAACAACGTATAGTGAATTGGATTACGGTGGCTGCAAGATGAACTACAAGTCTACATCAGCGGGATGTCAATTCTTTAGGAGGAGATTAGTGACCTGGTAGTGTAAGAAGCAGACCTCGGTTGCTTTGTCAACCTGTGAAGCCAATACGTTGCTGCTACAAGCTGCTGTTCACAAAACATATGAATTCAACAGCAAATGCGGGACTACGGTTTGAATTTCTCTTCTATTCCTATTTGTTGATAACTCTGATGCAATTGCAGTAACTAAAAATCCGGTCCAACATCCTAAGACCAAACACATCGGCATAATATATCACTTTATACGTGATTGTTTTGAAAAAGAACCTAATCATGTGGTTAAAATAAATACAGATTTTCAACGCACTGACCTCTATACAAAAGCTTTTGATAAACCACGTTTTCTATATTTGTTAGAGGTGAACGATGTTAAAAGAAAAATGATGTAATTCCTCAAGATGACCATGCATAGTCCGATGTGTATAGTCCATATTTCTTTTAATTCTATTTTCTTTATTTATTTGTTTAATTTTAAGTAGATTAATTAATTTGTTATTATTACATCGCCTATTAAAATCCTAAAAAGCGTAAATCGGTTACAGTTTTAGAATTTTAGTGGGAGAATAGGTTTAGTTAGTAACATTATTAAAAAAAACGAGGGAGGAGGAGAGGCTAGCTGATGGAAACTAGATCATATCTGTGATACCAATTCAATGACTTTGGAAAATGATAGTACACAGGAACAAACCACTTGGGACTTTAAAAGTTTGAATTGAATAAGATGCGAAGTTCAAAGTATAAGTCTGTGTAGTCTGAGCAATATAAAAGGAAAAATGATAGTAAAACTAGCTACTACTAAGGTAACACAAAGAAAGTAGACCTAGAGGTTGCTAGACCATGGATGATATGTTGGTAGATTCAACACAATAGATGATTAGACCTTGTTGGTGATCTTAAGATTAAACAAAGTTGTTCGACAAGTTGTGGGTTATCATCTTATCCCTGGTTAACACAATCAAAAAAATTCCAATAAGGGGTGACGAGCAGAATAAACGCCTCTAATGTGTGCGTATGACCAAAATATGAGCAAAAGTACATGGAAAAATGCAAAAGCAATCAAACTAATAACCTATGTTTTTGGTGAGATCTGTGCAAAAAGATTAAACTTGCTCAAAAAAGAAGATAGGTTATGTGCCTCTCTGTTGTGCGGTGGCACTGACCTGAGGATAAGCATAATCTATATATTCTAGAATTCATTGTTATTTGCTGCCTCTCTGCTGTGTGGTGGCACTGACCGGAGGCTTGGCTTCTCCTTGAAAGTTCTAAGAATAGTTTCTTCTTGATAACTACCTTGAGATCACTCAAAAATCTCCTGAGGAATGTTGATTACCATATAAGTGTGGGATCTACAAATTCCTATTGAAATAATCAACCTTAAACTATCACCAATCTGTGTCAAAAGTCTATGTATGGATTTAAGATGACCAGTATACTGACAATCATCGTGGCTAGAACTCTTGAATGACCAAATAAATATGGGGATCTATAGTACTAGTATGATTTCCTAAACTTGCTAACGACTCTAGATGAAAAACATGAGTTAAGCATCAAAAGGTGTTGATAACATGTCCAAATGATTTGACTTGTCTGTATGGTTCCAAATTGGATTGGTCAATTTACGGTCAAAATGAATCCAAGCTGCCTTTTCAGAAAATGAATCCATTAGTTTTTTATCTTAGGATTACACCTCATAACTTCTTCAAAACAAGTTTTAGTTTTGTATTTAAGTTTTAAGTCTTTTAATTGTTTAAATATTTTCAATTCAGTTTGTTAGATATCGGACTACACCATGGAATTCAAGAGGGGATTCAATCACCTAAAAGGGTCACGTCTGAGGTGACCACATGTGTTTTCTAGTGTAAAATCAGTCACGTCTGTGGTGACATATTTTTTAAAAGGATCACGTCTGAGGTGATCAAAAGTTTTCTAAATTAAAATGATATGTCTGAGATGATCGAGTGCATAACATCAAAGGTTAATAGGGTTTAAGTGTGGAATGGTCATAAAGTCAAAACCATGAGTATGATCCAATCGCATGACTAGACCATGAGTATGGACCAGTCGTACGATTGGAGGATACGAATGAGCCCAATCACACGATTAACTCACACGTATGGGCCATACATGCGATTGGACAATAAGCATGAATAACATCACACATTAATCACAAAATGAATCAAATCGCATGGAGAGGGACCGCATGACAAACAGTCGCACGATTGATCTCCAGCGCACGACTGAAGTGACTGATTGTGCCAATCGCGGACTGATCTTCAGTCCACCATCAATATGCGATGGGCTCAGTTGTACGACTGAAGTAAACCCTAATATAAATACAAGGGGAGTCGGTCGCAATCAATCATCACTCCCAAATCGCCCCCAAATCACTCGACATACCTATACTCTGCTAAATTTTCGTTTGATTGTCCTAGAACCTTGTTTAATGCACTTTAACGATTTCGAGTTGAAATACAGGTAATATGTGGTGTGATTCACGTCATCTATCCCTTGATTCAGACCTTAACATGACTGATTGAGCCCTAACAAGAACCCAAACTTAGTTTGTCTAGGAAACTAATTAAACTAAGTACATTGTAAATTAAAGGTTGTTGGGTGCTATATCGGACATATGCGAGTCTAATGAGCCAAACTACGAAGTCTAACATTGATTTTGCTCAAATCACAATTTAAATGTAACAGCCTCAGTCTTCATGCGAATGGGCAACCACATGACCTTTATCACATAACTGAGATAAGCGTATCGCTAAATCACACTACTACTACCCCGTGCGAATGAGCTCAGTCGCACAACTGGTTCAATCGCATGGAATAGCATATGACTGACCCCAGTCCGCATGCTCATTCGTACGAAGAGCCCAATCGCATACCAATTCTCAGTCACTCAGCTCATTCGCACGACAGAATAGAAGATGTCCAGTTAAATGACTCAACTTTTACCATGACTCACACTAATGTTTATTTGTATTGTGTCACAGATGACAGTTGTTGGCCAATGACCACTAAGCACAATATTTGTGCTTATCTAGATCTGACCTTGAGGAATGCTTGAGACTTCTTTGGCATTATTACCTTTCTACGGAGATCAAGAATCTTATGTGCCATCTCGACTCCTTGCACTCCCTATCGCTCAGTCCAATAGGCTTTCTGGGAAAGCGCTGTGGTGGACAGATCCTCAAAGCCCCATCGCATCAGGAGCTCGATATATGGAGAGGCGATTGAGATCTCTGAGGATGATCTTCGGACAGTTCTCGTGTTTAGGGATGATGCTAACTGTCCCACCCGATTACACCCCCTTACTATTCGTGGATGTTTCATGGAGCTAAGTACTCTAGGGACACTAATGTTTTGATTTTTCAAACTTTATCTTTCGAACATGTGTAAAAATGTAATTCTTGCTACAAAATTTAAGTTTTTTAGTGTACACTACATCATACACCTAATTTTGCAAGAAGAATTAGGGGATAAACTTAAACTTAGTGGAGTTGTTTATGTTTTTAAAACTTTAAACAAATTATATTTTAAGGCTTGGAGCAACTCTATAATCCCGTATTTGCTCACTTCCTTGAGGTCATTGAGCCTTGTGGTGACATCTTGGCCACACCACAACTACTGATACTATATTGTCCATTTCAATATGAAAGAAAAAAAAAAAACGAACCTTGTCATCTTGTACTAAAATGAAGCAGGCCCTCGCATCACCTACCCTCAAAAAGACAAGATTGGAAACCAGTGTCCCAGTCAAGTCAAAGGTGTTAGCCACACCTAGACATAGCTCAAAGAAGAAGGTTTGTTAGGATCGTGTACGTACGGAGTACTAACCAATAATGCGTGAAACTAGATCAAATAGTGCGGAATCCTATTTGATTGGCGATCCAATCATTGAGAACGTAGTCCCGATCAATCTAATGATTAAAGAAACGTTAAGAACTATTAGAAAAAGATCAACTAGAAACTATGAACTTGGAAGAGGCTTTCTAGAGTCTCTGCGGCTAGGGTACGAATATGTGTCAAAAGTCTTGAAGTGTCACGTTTTTCCACGAATTATGTGGTATCTATAGATTATGGGTTTCCAATGGTGCGACTAAACCGTTAGCATGGTTTAGTCATTCGACTGAATCATGTGATTGATCCATACGCACGACTAAAGGTTTAGTCGTGCGACTGAGTCAATCTTATGTCTCAATCGTGTGACTGATCCAGTCTCCTGGTTCAGTTGTGCGAGTAGTCTATTAGCATGAAGTATCCATGCGTATCGTCCATTAACATCATCCATTCGCATGAAGACTTCATACGATTAAGTTTGAACACGTTTCTCAATCATTATTGACTACGAACTATGCACAATAACCTCAAACCTATATAGTTAGTTCAATACACTTTATCACACAATAAGTAATGAAACATTAACATTATAGCATGAATCACATATTGTATTTCATTCAACTCATTCATCACATAATGTAAGACATGACAGAGATTTACATTAAGCTCATAAACTAGGTACATATGTATCAACAAACTCCCCCTTGGACCTAGTTTACATTAACGTCTGACATTCTTCATATGCTCCTCAAATCTCTTCTACTTCTCCTCTCTAGTAACTCCTGCATGTACTTTAAATGCAAAGCAGAGTTGTATAATGTTCTGGAACTAGAGGGCTTGTACAATATCTTGTGGGTCATAGAATAGTGGCCACTTGTCCAATATGTAGACATCTTCTACAGACAAATTGTAAGCCACATAGGTTCGAATACCCAGATAGTTTCCATTTTTCCTTCTCCATTTAGAACTATGACCGCTTCGCCTATTCTCCAATCATAATACCACCATTTGAAGTGTGGAGTGAAGTCATGTGGCATTTCCCGTAAGGGAATCTTGGACATTGTTAACGGGGGACTCCACTTCACAACAACTTTTGGCTTTCAAGAAATGGGATCCACTTTAGACCTACGAATGTACCTCTTCGGTGTTGAGGCCTGAATTTAACCCATCTAGTGTGGTATTCCTTCTTTAGAGTAGCCTCAAACCAGCCTAACATTTGTCTAGGATGAGCATATAGCAGATTTAAGTGTGCCAGCTGGTTGAGCTCAAAACTTGGGAAAGTCTTCAGATCATGTGCATATCCGAAGTACTCTATTCCCTTTTCCCTCTTTACAACATAAACTTTAAGATCCTCAAAATATGCCCACGCAATAATCTTTCCAGATACCTTTAGATATTTCTTGACCTTGTAAAACTTGGTGTAGGCATTTGGCTTTTGAGTTGTGCGTTGGGCTCATATCTTAGCAGAACAAGCTGCCTATTCAGCACCTTATTTATATCAACATCAGCGTCCGAGGCTTGAGCTTGGCTTTCATTCTTTTTTGTTTCTTCTTCCAACACATCCAGTTTGTCAAATGTAGCACTACCGAGAGCCTGTCACCCAATCGGGGATCACATTGCCCTCTCGGTCAGTGTACTCTAGATAATACTCAGATGTGACATCCTCAATCTTTATTTCTTTGACATCATTAAGCTAATGGTCACATGTCACATTAAGTAGGATCATCTTTGACAATCTCTTCTGGATTCATCCTAAACATCTCTACGAGTTGCTCGTCAGTCAAATCGTGAATGATTTCTCCTTCTTCGGGAGTGTAGCTCACGGATCATCTGACAATCCCTTGCAAATCAAGAATCATGGTGAATTGAGACTTGATTTGCTGCAAAGGAGCAACATCATATTCATCTTGTTGTGATGTTTGGTCTGCTTAATTTAAACATTTGACACATCAATCATTAGTATTTAATCAAGACAATTAAACATTATATAAACATAGATAAACATTAATTACATCAATGTAATATTTGAATCAAGTTCAAAAGTTTTCTAAATAGAAAACATTTAATCTTTACTTTTATCCTTATCCATCAGTTCTTCAACAGCAGGGGCTAAGGATGATGCTCCTTGGTCTTGTGCTCTCTTAGTCCTCCTTTCTTGACCTTGAGCAGAGGCTGTGGTTGTAGTACCATCACCTTCTTTATCATTATCATCACCTCTCTTCTTTCCCCTTGATCCTTCATCATCATTATCATCTTATTCATGAAACTCATCATCATCACCATCATCTTCATCATCATCTTCACCTTCCTGGATCTTGAACGGCTCATCTTTTGATCCTTTCATTCTGAGCATGATCTTCTTGTTCTTGGCCTCCAACTCCTCAATCCTCTTAACTGATTGATCATTCTACTCCTGAAGATTGGTAATATGTTGTGCTTGAACAGCATTGAGCTCCCCAAGCTGACTTGGATGTGTAGCTCTTTGCTCATCAGCAGCTAACAGCTTTAACACCGTCCGATTTGCGATTTAGTGCGACTGCTTTTCCTCTACCCTACTAAAGAGTAGAGTGGGTCTAGTGGTGAAGGTAGAGTGGGTTGAGGGACCTGCTACGTGGCTGCTGGTGGTAGTGGTGGATGTGGTGAATATGGGTGGTGGGATAGGATTGGATGGTGAAGGGGTGGTTGTAGTAGTGATGGTTGGAGTGTGGTTAGCGATGGTGGGAGGTGTGGTAGTAGTGGTAGGGAGTGTGGTAGTGGTGGTGGTATCTGTGGTAGAAGTGGTGGATGTGGCGGGGATCAAAGTAATCCTCCTTCACTTGCACTTCATCCCATGGGGCTGAGCCATCCTCTTCTTCCTCCATCTCTTAGAGGAGGATGCTCCCCCTGGCTGATGGGATGGTCCGGAATAAGATGGATCAGTATCAACAGGAAAGCATCCCCGGACTCTCCCTTGCGTCCACCAACCATTCGTACCAAACGCTCCTCATCTGTTTCTTCCTCCTCATCAGGATGAATTCTTGGTGGATTGGAGCCGGCTCGGATCCACCCAGAGCCTCACCTCCTTGACCATCACCTTGGTCGTCGACGTCATCTGAGTCATCGGAGGGTAGCTCAAGAGGCTATACATCAGAGTCACTGTCATTGTGATGCCACTTCTTCCTAACGGGCGCCACATAATCCCCTCAGGCCAGATTTCCAAACAATCTCCTAATAGGGAGTTTTACCTGCTTCCCCCTGTACACCTTCATCCTACCCAGAGTGGTGTCATCTATCACCTCTAGCATCACTACATCATCCTTCTCCTTTGCCAGTAAAGGGAGCTTCTGATCCATGATCATCTGCAAGAACCTTGGATACATGCAGAAGCTCTCCTTACCCTTGGCGTCAAGGTTCTCGATCATGTAAGTGAAGATCATGTTGGAGAAGCTGAAGGGGTGATTCAGCACCAGTGGCACGTAAGCATCCTAGATTTGGTTAGAGAGATTATCAATCCACCCCTCCGTGAAGCAATGCACTTGAGAATGACATGTGCTAAGTACTTGAACTGGGGACACAGGTTGCTTTTGTTGAGCACACCTGTGTTGATGTCCCTAGTGTACTTCATTCTTAGAAAACATCCCCTTTTGGTATGTAAGCCCCGTTCCCGGCACCTCACGGTTGGTCATTCATTGCAATTAAAACATTTTAAAACGTACGTATATTTTGCAGCGGAATTTAAATCTTTCATTAATAACTAAAAACATATCATTTACAACGTTTGTTTTCATCCAAAATACGATGACATGGTCAAAATACGGATGCCAGCCTCAAAATGCTCCCAGTAGCTTATGCATCCATGCCTGCAACTCCTCAGCATCACAAATACCTGCAAACTATATCATGCATACAAAACTCAGCAACACTGAGTGAGTTCTAGTTTTATAATAAAACATACTTTTCTTTGTTAAAACCGTTCTTTACTCTATTTCAAATCATACTATACTTTACAATCTTTCGTGATCATGCTCATACGTACATACAGATAATATCATTATTATCTTCGTCATTAAGTTCATTAACTTTGTTCATTCAACGTATTCATTATCGTTCACTTCTCTTTTCTGATCCGTCAGACTTTACCCTCTTCGTGACACTTAGCCACGATTACTGAGGTCCAATGACAGAGATCCTGTTCAGTACTTTATTACGATAATTCATTAACATTCATTCATACGTTCTTTCTTTCATACATTATCTTTCATTCATTACCCTTTATTACTCGAATCTTGTCTCGTGCATATCCCCGATTCATGCTCGAAAGCAGAAGTTGTGCCGGGGCCTGCTCACAAACCCCTGACTCATGTCCGAAGACTGACACAACACCAGGATAAGCGACAAAGATCCCATATGAGTCAATCGTAGGGATTGAACTCTATCCGAGTCTGTTGCAACACAAAGTTGCTCACCTCATTATCTCTTCTAATGCAATATCCCCGACTCATCTCTGAAGACTGATACTATGCCGGGGCCTGATAAACAAACCCGCAACTCATGCCCGAAGACTAACACAGTATCAGGATACGCGACACGGATCTCATCATCTGTCACTTTCGTCATATGCAATACTCCCGACTCATGTTCGAAGACTGATACTGTGCCGGGGCCTGCTCACAAACCCCCGACTCATGTCTGAAGACTGACACAGTACCGGAGTACGCGATATGTATCCTCTCTCATGCAATACCCCCGACTCAAGTACGAAGACTGATACTGTGCCAGGGCCTGCTCACAAACCCCCGACTCATGTCCGAAGACTGACACAGTACCGGGATACGCGACAAGGACCTCTTTCGAGTATTTTGCGACACAGAGTCGCTTACCTCATACATGTGCTTGCAAGCCTTTCTATACTTTCTCTTTTATTCAATTATCCATGCATGCATTCATTCATTACGTTCCTCTTTTCATTATCTTCCACTTTACGTTACATAATATTTTCATTATATTCATTAAACTTCAACGCAAAGCCAAGGGAAGACATACATACATACTAGGAACATACATAAACATACACCATCACCATACAGGCAACATCATATATGCATAACACACATCAAACAAAACCATCACATCATAACCAGGCCTATCTCCCCATAATACCCTTAAAAACTACTTAGAAAACCTCAAGTCCAATTGGGTGGAGGGACCTTCCAGCGCATGGGCATAAAAATTCTAAGTGTAAAACAGTGTGGCGCATGGGAACTATTTGGGTGCTTTTGCCCTGTTCAGGCGCATTTCCCCTATTTAGGCGCATGGCACCTGTTTAGGCGCATCAACACTTAACTGTTTCATTACTTTGGGCGCATGCACTATTTTGGCACATGGCCAACAGTTAGGCACATGGCCAACAGTTAGGCACATGGGGCACTATTTAGGCGCATGGCAACCCTTGGGCGCATGGCCAACACTTAGACGCATGGCCAACATGCTAGGCGCATGGGCCACTGTTTAGGCACATGACCCACTCTTGGGCACATGGCCAACACTTAGGCGTCTGGCCTCTCATGTTGGGCGCATGGACAACTGTTTAGGCGCATGAGCCACCTCTGGGAGCATGGACCACTGTCATATTCATCAGAACATTACCCAATTGCCATTCTAATCATACCCAAACATAGATCTAACATACTAAGGCCACTAAGCATGCTATTCGTCATCACCAACCCAAAATCATCACTATAACATACATACATACATACATCATTTCGAACATAAAGCTAAAGACCCAAGGTTTCTTTCAAAATGTTTACTTAGTATGCATAATAGCCCCAAATCAGTTGAAAATCATTAAAAGAGGGGTTCTAGAAACTCACCTTGAAGCAGGTCTACGTGCTAGTCACTTCTACTAGCAGATTAAACTCCAAGTTCTTGAGAACAACTCTAAATCATCAAGAATCTCGGTCAAGAGGTTGTGAATTTGGTTTAAACCGAACAAACATCAAGAAGATTTACCTTTTACAGCTTCTTCTTCCTCTTTCTCTCTCTAGAACCGGGCTCTCTCTCTCTCTTCTTCTTCTTCCTACGAGAGCAAAAGTAGCTTTCTGCTTTGATATGGGCCACCATGCCCCTCAAATCCTTAAAATAATATGGTTTTGTACTTTGTACACTTTATCCCCCCCACTTGTACTCTAGAAGTAGGAGCCTTAGAAGCACTCATCTCTCTTTAAGTAGGGGAAAAGAAGAGAGAATCATGGTCCTCACTAAAATCTAGATCTTCATCGGTATAGAAATCAAGGATGGGAATTGGTTGGTTGAGATCCATAGGCTGGGGATGGTAACTGTCCCCTGAAGGTTGATCACTTGAGTGTTAAGACTCAGAGTGATGGCTTAAGGCAGTTAGGCGTATGAGCTCATTAGGGTGAGCATGAGGAATCTCAGTAATGATTCTTAAAGAGATGGGAGTGGTCTGCTCCTCAGGAGAAGTGGGAGCTGAGTGTCCACTTTTGCCTGTAAGGGTGAGTGTATGGGGACCTCCACAGACTGAATAGTCTGAGCAGGGGTTCATTTGGATTTCCTTTTGTAGGTGAGTATATTTGTGGCTGTTTAGGTGGTAGGGAAACAGTAGGTGAGAGTTCAATACTAGCTTGTGTTGCTAGGTTTTTACCCCAGAGAAGCCAACTGTGGGCTTTCTCAGTATTTTAAAGATGTCGGGCATCATCTGTTCCAGTTTAAGAATGTTACCTATTTCCCTTAACTGTGAGCCCAGTTCACAGTTAAGAATGTACCGGACATATCTAGGAAACATGTAATATTCTAAGGAGTCTAAGTTATCAAGCAAGTTGGTATAAACAAACTGAGAATACCAGAACTTGACTCCCTGAATCATCCATGGATGATGAAGGAGAGATTCTCAGGAATCTGGTCCCATCCACCATGCTTATTTGATAAGCTGTGGATGACCACATGGAGCAAGAATCTCCATTGGGATGAGACCATCTCCTTCCTAAAGGTCTTTACTAAGAAATATCCCTCATATCTTATTTGCTCAAATGAATGATTAATAGCTTCCTTTAGGAAGAACACCTCACCTTCTTCATCATCCAGCTGAAGATGCATGTTGATGGCCGGAGTGATGAAGACTGTTCTCCCCTACACTGTGGCAGATAGTGCCTTCTCCCCATCCATTACAACCTTTTAGCAGGTCTTCCAGAAATCAAGCAGATGATCCTCATAGAGTGGAGGATCAATGGTTAGGGAGGTGAAATACTTTGACAAAGCTAAGAATCAACAAACCTATCAGAATTGAGGATCTTTCTCAGAGCTTAACAGAGCAACCTAATTATGTTACCTGTGTAGCTGCATGGTAAAGTTGGGATCATTTCTGTGAGCGAGATGGCCATTGTGAAGTAGCTTAAAGATGATGAAAGAAGGAAGAAAGAAATTTCAGAGAGAAATTTAGGTTTTAGGTTTGGAGGAACAACAGATGATAGAAAGACGGGGAAAGAGGATAAATTTTGAAATCGGATGTCAGTCCCACCTCTGAAAAAGTTGTTTACTTTTGCTCAAGAAGTAGTTTTCTTGGAAGTCAAAAACCTTCCGAAGGTAAATTATCTTCGGAAGTTTTAATTAAAAAGCTATCGAAGCTAAACTGACTTTGGAAGAATTTCTTGAAAGTTTTGAAAAATTTTGTTTCAGAAGAGAAATTAAAACTTGATTGCTTTGTATATAAAACACAAAGCTTCCGAGAGGTAATTTTGCTTCGGAAGGAAATAGTGCTTAAAAATGAATAAGTGTCTGAGACAAGTATTTAAGCTTTGGAAGATAAATTGGAAACCTCTTCCGATGGTAAATCTTCTTAGACAGCTATTTATTTTGAACGCATGATTTGCTTCCAAGGTTGAAAGCATAACTTCCAAAGGATCGAAAATTTGTTGAAAATCTAAGGAAAATCTTCAAAAAGATAATTTTATCCAGAGAAAACATGAGCTTTTGAAAGTGATGATCTAGACAACTTAGGACACGCCTATTTTAAGAAATAATAAGAAGTAGTTTTAAGAAAAACCTACTCAAAGTTAATCATCCCAATAGCTGATTAGATATTTAAATCTCTGTTCATCAAAAGCCTTTGTAATCAGATCAACATATTATTCATCTATGTGAACTTTGACTAGTTTAATTAATCCCTTTTCATTGTTATCTCTTATTAAATGATACATGATATTGATGTGTTTAGTCCTTCAGTGCTGCACAAGATTCACTGTGATTAAGATAGCACTGTTGTTGTCTATGTGAATGGGAGTCTCCTTGAAGTTTAGTCCATAGTCCAGCATCTGATTCTGAATCCAAAGCATTTGAGCACATCAGCTTGTAGCAGCATTGTATTTAACTTCAGTAGTTGATGCAGAGACATAGGATTGCTTCTTGCATTGCCATGAGACAACCCTTCCACCAAGGAATTGACATCCCCCAGATGTAGACTTTGCAATCATGTTGCAACCACCATAATCACTATCTGTATAAGCATACAGATTGAATTCAGGATTCTTTGGGTACCATAAACTAGGTGCCAAAGCACCTTTGATGTATCTTAGAATCCTTTTGACAGTGATGAAATAAGACATCTTAGGGTTGGCTTGATATCTTGCACAAATACATGTAGCAAACATAATATCAGGCCTGCTAGTAGTAAGATACATAAGAGACCCAATCATAGCATTGTATAAGTGTTCATCTACACACTCCCCCTCAAGATCATGTCCAAGGGAGTGGTTTCTGGCTATGGGTGTCTTAGAAATCTTACAATCATTCATGTTGAATCTCTTGAGTAGGTCTTGAACATACTTTGACTGACTTATGAAGATGCCATCTTCAACTTGATTCACTTGAATTCCCATAAAGAAATTGAGTTCCCCAATGGCACTCATTTCAAATCTATCTTTCATCATCTTCTCAAAGTCTTTGCAGAGCTTTGGATTAGTTGAACCAAAGATGATCTCATCCACATACACTTGAACTAGCCGAATGTCATTTCCCTGTCCTTTGTTGAAGAGAGTTCCATCTATAGTACCTCTCCTGTATCCATGTTTGCAAAGATACTCAGACAGTGTCTCATACTACTTCCTGGGTGCATGATGCAGCCCATAAAGTGCTTTGTTAAGCTTGCAGACATAATTAGGATGATCAGGACCTACAAAACCAGGTGGTTGTTTGACATATACCTCTTCATCAATCACTCCATACAGTAAAGCATATTTTACATCAAGCTGAAAGACCTTGAAATTCTTGGATGCAGCAAATGCCAGGAATATCCTAATAGCTTCCAGTCTTGCTATTAGAGCAAAGACATCAGTGTAGTCAATCCTTTCTTCTTGTGTGTATCCTTGAACAACTAGTCTAGCTTTGTTCTTGATGATAATGCCTCTATCATCTTTCTTATTCCTAAAGATCCATTTGGTTCCAATGGTAGTGTTCCCAGGAGGAAGAGGACAAAGGTTCCAAACTTTCTGCCTTTTGAATTGAAGCAACTCCTGTTGCATAGGTTCAACCCCAACTTCCATCCTTTAGAGCTTCATTAACTTTCTTTGGCTTTGTCTGGGATAGGAAACAATAGTGAAGACAAACATTTGCTTCATGGGTTTGTCCTCTTGTTCATACACATGTGACAACATCTCCAATGATGTTTGTGGTGGGGAGAGACTTGTGGATCCTAAGCTGAGGGATCACAACAAGTTGCTGAGAAAAATCTAAATTAGAGAAATTTAGATCTAACATAGATGTTTCTCCCACAACATCAGCACGGTTATCAAGAGAGACTTGGTCCAAGCAGTGTGTCACATCATTGATGTTGTCATCTATGGTGTGGTTAGTAGCATCAAGAAATTCTTGATCACTACCACCGCCATTGCTGTCTTCCACAATTGAGGTATCCTTATCTGGTTGTGGGGCCTCTGAGTTGGAATTGGGAGGCACCCCAGATGTATCAGCTGAATTTGTCATTGTAGTGCTTATAGAAACCTCATTTGCAGAAGTAGTTCCAACTAGTGCTGAAGATGTGTAACTTGAAGATCATCTCAGCTCAAATCTTGGCTTAGGATCACTTGTATTTAGATTTTCTACAGATCTTGAAACATTCTCATAAGATTTATTAAAAACAGTTGGTAACTAGATCATGATCAAATAGCCAATGAGGACCAGAACCAACCACACACGGTGTGTTCATTGAAAGTCACATTGGCTGACTCCTCAACAAATTTACTTCTAAGATTGTGTACTCTATAAGCCTTAGCTTGAGAAGAGTATCCAATAAAGTGTCCATCATCTGATTTCTTAGCAAACTTGGCAATTTCATCTTTGGTATTCAAGCCGGTGCAAGGACATCCAATGACCTGAGAAAACCAACAAAAGGTTTCCTCTTGTGCCAAAGATCATAAGGAGTCTTGCCATGAGTCTTGACCACTAAAACTCTATTCTGCACATAGCAGACAGTGTTGACTGCTTCTCCCTAGAAAGTGATGGGTAGCTTAGAGTCACAAAACATGGTTCTTGCAGCTTCAATCAGTGTCTTGTTTCTCCTCTCAACAACACCATTCTGCAGAGTAGTCCTAGGAGCACTGTATTGTCTTGTAACACCCTTTTCATCACAAAATGTATCAAGGATTTGGTTCTTAAATTAAGTGCCTTGATCACATCTTATGATCTTGACCTTGTGATCAGATTGATTCTCAATCTTTATGATGAAATTCTTTAGAATCTCAGGAGTCTCATCCTTAGTTTTGAGGAAGAAGACCCAAGTGAATCTTGTAAAGTCATTTATGATCACTAAACAGTAAGAGGTCCTTCCTAGACTCATTACACTCGTGGGGCCAAAGAGATCCATATGTAAAAAGTGTAGGGGTGTAATGATGGAGTTCCTTTCCTTAGGCTTGTGAGACACCTTATGTTGCTTCCTTTTCAGGCATTCAACACAATGGTCATCACTTGTAAACACTTTCTTTGGTATTCTAGTTACCAAATCATTCTTAATAATTTATTCACATTCTTAAATTTTACATGGCACATTCTTTATGGCATAGGAAAGACTCATCACTATTGGCTTTAGACAGAAAGCATAAGACTTCTCCAGAGGGAGGTGTTTCTTGCAAGTCCATCTTGTACATGTTCCCTTTCCTAGGGGCTCTAAGCAGGATGTGCTCATGAGAAATGACCACACCGGGCTTGAGAACAATGCACTCATGCTTAGTAAAGAGCATGTTATGACTCTGATCACAAAATTGGGATACACTCAGAAGATTGTACCCAAGGTCTTTGACAAAGTTTACCTTTTCAATGTTGAGCTTACCATTTGTGACCATGCCCCTTCCTGAAATGTAACCACCTTCATCTCCTCCAAAAGCAACTGGTCCTCCATCAATCCTTTCAAACTTTTGGAGTAGTGACCTATTGCCTGTCATGTGCCTGCAATACCCACTATCAATGATCTAGATATTCTTGTTTGTCTTGAGCTGTCCCTGCACAAAGAAAAGGACTAGTTACATTTGGAAACCCAATCCTTGCTTGTCTTGGGCTCATTAAGAGAAAAAGAAAGTAATGCTACAGTAATAGATCCTCTGGTCGTGCTAAGAGAATCTTGAGCAATTCTTGAGGAGAATGCTGAGTCACTTGGTCATTCTTAGACTTCCACACCACCTTTGATGACTGAACTTCAGAAGGTTTTGGAACTTCGAATGTTTTGATGACTGAACCTTCGAAGATTCTGCAGACACTGCAGCAGACTATAGTGCTTCGGAAGAACTCCTTTCTTCAGAGACCAACTTCTCTTTCGAGGTTAATTTTCCACTTGCCTTCTTCTTAGATTTGGAGCTTTCGAAGGAAACTGATTTTCCTTCCGAAGCTTGAATCTTCTTGAAACTCTTTGAAGTCTTTGTCTTGGTCATATGGATAGTACTTTTAGGATTGTATGGGCAATCCTTAGTATTGTGAGTGATACTCTAACACATGACAGACTCAATTTTCTTCTTCACAAGAGTCTTCTGTTGGGAACAAGACTGTCTTTGGTCACATCCCTTCTCCACCGTCATCTTTGCAGATGCTGAGACAGTCCCTTTGAGCTGGGAACTGTTCTTGGAGTTTGATGGTCCAGGCTGTGCAGCAGTGGTACATAGTAGATTAGTCTCTTCTTGTTATTGAGATGATTTGAACAAGAACCAGAACTCTTAGCAGAAGAGTTTTGGTCCATGTCTTTAGTCCTTACTACTTCAAACCCTGCAGAGATGAAAACTTGTTTCTACTTACAGTCAAAAGTATCCTTGATCTCTTGAGCCTTCCTTGACTTTCTCTTGCTCTCTTTGATCAAGTTCTTTCTTATAGACTTGGTCATCAAAGTCTTCTTCTTCTCCTTAGAAGGATAGTGGCCCTTCATAGAATCCTCCTGTTTACTCGTCTCAGCGGAATTCTTCATTATCTCATCTTCATCCTCTTCACTTATAGGATCTATGATAGGAAGCTCATCTTCACAAGTTCCAAACCTAGGAGGTCTTACAGACAAGATTGTGTGTGGAGGAGCTATCTCATTGGATCCCAATCCCTGCCTGTTTTGATAGCACACCTTGTTGTGCCAGGATGAGGATATCATGTTCTTGAAGGTTGCTTCTTCATGAACACTCTTTTATGCCCTGGCTTTGCTTATCACAAACATAGCCTAACACTCAGTCAGCTTGGTTATGAGATCTTTGATTTGAGTCCTAAAATCTATTTGTTCATATTTTAGAACTGAAATGGTTTTCTCTATGTCCTCTATCTTTAGTTTATAAGAATTTTTAGACTTTCTAAAATCAGATTTTAAACTGATTAAGAACTTAAGATCAGATCTCATCCCCAAGTTGTAGGACCTGTATCTATTGACTTTAGCAATGCGTTCAGGAGTACAGAGATGTTCCAATACCTAGGCTTCATCATGATCTGCCATCAATGCTTGGTTTGGAGAAGCATCTTCCACCTAAAAGCTCCAGTCAAAGCCTCCATCTTTAACAGCAGCAACGGCCTGTTGCTTTGACTTCTCATTCTGGAGAGCTTTGTTAGTTTAGTTAGGTCTGGACTGTGTTTGGCCGCCACTTGTTTTAGGTGCCTTACACACTCTGGGAAAGTGGTCCATCAAGTTATAGTTGTAACACTTGACATTCCCTTTGGCCAGGCCAAACTTTCCACTGGTTGCAATGCTTGGAAACTTCCTTCTAGTCCACTTGTAGAACTTCTTGGCTCTATGAGTGAGAAGAGCCATTTGCCACAACTTTCATCGGAGGAGAAAAAAGATTGAGAAGAGCTTGTCTCTTGGAATGGGCTTCCTTGAGTGTAGTTCTCCCTTGGTGTCTCTGAGAAGGTGATAAAAGGATCCTTTGGTGAGTTGTCAGGATAGCATATGAGATGATGTTGGGGTTCTATGCTATCCCTTTCAACCACATGTAGGGCTGAACCCATTTGATTGTTGGAGTTGCCAGATGAACCTTGCATTTTCATCTTCATCTGGTAGCCACTAAGAATCCCATATAACTCTATTAGAGTAAGAGTTTTGAGATTTTCAGTCCTCTTGATCACCACATAGTGGTGTGTCCACTGCCTAGGAAGTGAGGACATGAACTTCCTTACAATGTCTCTCTTCTCAAGAGGAACTCCTCCATCCACAAGGGTATCCACAATCTCAACATACCTAAGTATTGCTGAGTCATGGTTTCACCTATTTTAAATGTGAAGTTTTCAAACTACTGCTTCAGGTGATCCTTCTTGTTCTCCTTGGCTTCAGAAGAACCCTCGTACATCAGTTTCAGTGCGTCCCATAATTGCTTAGCTATTTTGCACTTCTTGAAACCTCTATACATAGAGTTTGGAAGGGCAGTTTGAAGGACTTTCATTGCTTTTCTATCAATATCTACTCTATTCCTATCCTCATCAGAGTAGTTAGCCACATCCTTGGGGATCATACCACAACAATAGCAGAGGGGTGATAGGTATGAAAGTCCACTATCAATAGACTCCCATATTCTTGAATCAAGAGACCTGATGAAACCTTCCATTCTCAAACACCAGGTATCAAACTCATCAAGAGTGATCAGGGGGGACTTGTTCATGGTTCCAGTTTCTATATCTGTCTTGGAAATGGCTGCCATTTGAAAAGTTGAGTATTTGTGTGTGTGAGGGATCTTAAGATGGTGAGATCTTATATCAAGAGCCCGGAAAGCTCTGATACGAAATGCAGGACCGATGAAGATGGTCACTTACAACACAACAACACAAAGAGGAGATTAACCAAACTTAATCAAACAATAAACTTGATTAACCACAAATGAGACACTAAGAACACAAGTAATATAAGAGACAGAACAAGAGAACACAAGTGTATGGTTTTCAAGAATGCAGTATATTGTTTTCTCTATGTTCTATTACAAGTGTTACAAAGCATATATGAAAGAAACAAGAACATGATATACTTATACTACATCCTACAGCCAGCTAACATTGAAAGCCAGCTGGATACAATTGAGTAGACACAAACAATATCAATTGTAGAGTCAAAAGGCAGATTGACTATGACATGCCATAGCTCACATGTCACACCCCCGCTACAAGCGGAAACACCGGGATGTAACGAGATGGGATCGTCATAAAACATGGTAAACAATAGAGATGCAATACAAGTAATGATGACAAAGCATGTCATGACGACACCCGACCCAAAGGAGACTTATGTCATGTTTAGTCAATATTCACGACAACATAGCCATAAGCATGACATGATAAATGATTCACAAAACCAAATGAAGATAACATTGTATGAAATTCCCACAACCCGGGAACAAGTAACAAAAGAATGAAGTTTGTTTAAATTAGACTACAACAGTGTTCCAAAATGAATTTTTGTCAAGTATGTCTAGTCTCGAAAATGCATTCTAGGGTCTCCACTAAGGCAGCACACCTAGATCTTCAATAGCATTGTCACTTGAAAAGGTATGCTCAAAATGGTCAACAAAATTGTTGGTGAGCTCGCCGGTTTAAATAGTAAATAAGTAATTGATGTTGTATAGTAATTGTTGTGGAATACCGTGAATATAGTTATAAGTAAGTAAAATCACATGACAATGAGCTTTACAACCAAACCAAATTGATGTACAAACAGAATCTTGTCGGAATATATTCACCCAAGGGCCCGTTCCTGGCCACTGTTGGTACCAACTAGTATACCAACAAACAGGGGTGGGGGTGTCAACCAAGTAGTACTACCAATACCTATCTGTCAGTTCCAACACCAGAATTAAATGGTTGTAACAAAAGTACCACACAACAAACTCAAGCATGTATTAGATAAGTACTCACAAAATAGTAACACGTTGATTCCAAGTATGTAAATTGTATGTAAATTGTACAGCATAGAAATTGGGTGTGCATACTTTTCCCCCATGTTTGTTGATGATTGAAATATTGTATAAGCATAAAAAGGGGCCACGAAACTCATTGGTTAGGTGGTAAGTATGAGTGATCAAAGTTTCCAAATGTTGTATGCAATGAACGGTCAAACACCTATTGACAGTTATTGTTAAGCATTAATGATATGTATAAAGTAAATAGTAACGTTCAGTCGGTTCGGGTTGTATCGGTTCGGTCGTTTGTACACACACAAGCAGACATGCGTATTGGACCTTATGTAGATCCAAGTACTAGAGACCGTCTGTACACACAAGCAGACATGCGTATTGGACCTTATGTAGATCCAAGTACTAGAGACCGTCTCCATTGCCGATGATATTGTGTAAAAGTTCCATTGTTATTGGGGAAATATTTGGTAAATATTAATGGTAACAATTCAGTTCTTGATTATGGTGAAAATGTTAACATTGAATTGATTTGGAATAGCATTAATAAGTTTTAGAATCTTAACTTTAATATTGTCACTAGATGCACGACTCAACACTCCATCCGCACGAATCAACTTCATTCATACGAATCAGCTTCATTCGTACGATTGAACCTTCATTCTGCGACTCAGCATTCAGTCGTACCACACAACACCCAATCGCACGATTCACCTCCATACGCACGAATCGACCTTCATTGGTACGAATCAGCTTCATTCGAACGATTGAACCTCCATTCGTGCGACTGGCATTCAGTCATGCGATACACGCACAATCGCATACATTCATCCGTATTGACTCAATCGCACGCATCACTCATCCGCATGACTCAATTGCACACCTACACATAGTCGTATGACTCAGTCGCACGACTCACCTAGTCCCACGGCTCAGTCGCATGATTGACCCAGTTGCCCAAACAACAGAATCGCAACTGTAGAAGTGCAGAAGGCAGCCCCCTGCACGAGATTTACAACATAAGGACTTCCAAAAACACATTTCAAACACACCCAAACAAGAAGAACACGTAGAAAGACATCACACACACCCACACAACCTCATGTGCTCGGGTTGGATCCGAACACCCAAAACCCTAAATGGATAGTAGAAAACGAGCAAGAAAAAGGGACAACCAAGGTCGTCTACCTACAGAAAAGGAGTAGACTCGGCTGTAGTCGAAGTCTAGATGGTTAAAACGTGAGGAAAATGGGTGGTTTGGTGCAAGGAGGAGATGAAAAAGTGAAGAAGAGGATGAAGAAGAAGGAGATAAAGAATGAAGGCTAGGGCTGGAAATGGGGTTTATATACCCAGCCCTAGTTGCAAGTTGTTACATTTGGTCCCTGCACTTAACCCCCGAGTTTCCCAATTTGTTTCGGTTGAAAAAGACTTGATAGGTTAGTTATATTGATGATAAAAATGCATTTATTGATAATTGGTAACTTAAAAATGGTTTTATTAATGACAATAGCATTATATAATAAATGATATATTTAGTAAATATGATGATGAAATTTGTAAAAGTTTTAAGCATAGCATATGTTTCGACAATAACACAAGCATAAATATGATAAAGCAAGTATGATATCCACACGAATAGTTTATAAGGATGAGGAACAAACGATCAAAGAAAAGTTAATGGAAGCCACGTTAAATGACGAACCTTGTGGTGACGGATGTCACCGTATTCCCCAGTTGAGAGAATTTCATCCCGACATTCAGCAGGAGTTAGGTCCAAGAGTGTCATCTTCGAATAGATATGGATATTAAGTTTCATTTGGTCTTCCCGTTCCCATGTAAACTCTGGCCCTCATTTTGAATTCCATCTCACGTGGACATTTGCTATCGAACTTTGCTTCAATTTCTTGACCTTTCGATCCATGATCTCAATGCGTTCCTCGACAAAATGAAGCTTTTCGTCGATCTTGATGTCCTCAATTGGTACGTGAAGGGATTCGTCAGTCAACACTTTTTGAGGTTCGACACGTGGAAAGTATTATGTACACCGCCGAGTACTTGTGGTACCTTAATCGGTAAGCCACTGGACCGATTCTTTGTGTAATCTCGAATGGTCCTACATATCTTGGGGCTAACTTCCCTTTCTTTCCAAACCGAACATTCCTTTTCAAGGTGAGACTTTGAATAAAATGTGATACCCAACGTTAAATTCTAGAGGCTCCCGACGGTTGTCGGCATAGCTCTTTTGGCGATCTTTGGCAACTTTTAGTCTATCTTTGATTGGAAAATCTTGTCGGTTATTTTTTGTATAATCTCTGGCTCTGTCAACTAACTTTCACCAATTTTGGCCCAACAAATGGGTGATCTACATTTCTTCGTACAATGCTTCGAATGGAGCACATCCAATGCTCGTATGGTAGCTATTGTGGTAAGCGAACTCAATTAGCGGTAGATGAGTGTCCCAACTACCACCAAAGTCAATTACACAAGCTCTCAGCATGTCTTCCAATATTTGTATAGTTCGTTCACTTTGGCCGTCTGTTTGTGGGTGATAGGCGGTACTCACATCTAATCGAGTGCCCATTGCTTTTAGCAGTGTCTGCCAAAATCATGAAGTAAATTGGCTGTCACGGTCGGATATAATTCACACCGGTACTCCATGTCTTGTCATGACCTCCTTTATGTACAATCTCGCCAATTTATCCATTCTGTAGTCTTCTCCGATCCACTACGACCCATATCGAGTCATGCTCGCTACTCGTTCTAGGGAGTTTGGTAATAAAATCCATGGCTATGTTCTCCCATTTCCACTCAGGAATCTCAGGTTGCTTTAATAATCCCGATGGTTTCTGATGTTCAGCTTTAACTTTCGAGCATGTTAAGCATCTTCTTACGTACCTAGCAACGTCTTTCTTCATGCCTGGACACCGGTACAGATCCTTAAGATCATGGTACATCTTGTCTGCACCGAGATGGACAGAATATCATGTCTTGTGTACTTCATCCATGACCAAGGTACGCACACCTCCACATCTGGGTACCCATATACGATCCATGAAGTATTGTATACCATTATCCTTGCAACTCATTTGTTTATCCAACCCTCAGAATTCTTCTGCCGTAAGATTTTCTTCTTTCAATGCCTCACTTTCTGCAATTTGGATCTGGGCTTCAAATTCGTTTGAATAGGCAATCCCAACACTCGAGCACGTAGTGGTTTCACACGTTCTTTGTGGCTTAAAGCATCAGCCACCACGTTAGCTTTTCCCGGATGATACAGGATTTCACATTCGTAGTCGCTAGTAGTTCTACCCAACGTTGCTGGCGCATATTAAGTTTCTTCTCGGATCCAAGATATGTTGGAGGTTCTTATGATCTGTTTAGATTATGCATTTGGTTCCATACAGGTAATGCCTCTATATCTTAAGTGCAATACTACAGAGCCTAACTCTAAATCATGGGTTATATAGTTCTTTTCATGCACCTTCAGTTGTCATGAAGCATAGGCAATCACCTTATCCTTCTTCTTTAATACACATCCTAATCCTTGATGTGAAGGATCACAGTATACTACAAAATCATCAGTTCTGTCTGGGAGGGACAATATCGATGCGTTGCACAACTTCTCTTTCAACGTTTGGAACACTTGTTCTTGTGCATGTCCCCAATCAAATTTCTTGTCTTGCTGAGTCAGCAGTGTTAACGTTGAGCGATCTTCGAAAAATTCGCGTTGAAGCGACGATAGTACCCAGCCAATCCTAAGAATTGTCGTATCTCTGAAGGCGTCTGGGGTGCATCCCACTTCTTCACCGCTTTGATCTTGCCGGGATCTACATGAATCCCATCCTCGTTAACTACATGACCCAAAAACTTCACTTCCCACATCCAGAATTGACACTGAGAACATGGCGAAAAGTTTCTCTTCTCGTAACAGTTCTAGAATTGCCCGAAGGTGTTCTTCATGATCCTCTTTCAATCGGGAGTAGATAAGTATATTGTCTATGAATACGATCACAAACTTATCCATGTAAGGTTTACACACCCGATTCATTAGGTCCATAAACATAGCTGGTACGTTAGTCAACCCGAACAGCATGACCAAAAACTCATAGTGCCCATTACGATTCTAAATGTTGTCTTCGATATGTCCTCCTCGAAAACCAGTAGTTTGATATCCAGAACGATGGTCGCTCATGGAGAAATATGAAGCTCCTTGCAGGGTCGAACAGATCATCGATCCTTGGGAGAGGATACCGATTCTTCATGGTTAACTTGTTCAACTCACGGTAATCGATACACATTTCGAATGACCCATATTTCTTTTTGACAAATAATACCGATGCTCCCCGTGGTGAGTGACTCGGCCGGATAAAAACCTTCTCTAGTAATTCCTATAATTGACTGGATAACTCTTGCATTTCTGATGGTGCTAACCGATATGGCGTCTTTGCCACCGGTGAAGCTCTAGGAGCCAAATCTATACAAAATTCCACTTGTAGTGGAGGAGGCAAACCAGAAAACTCGTCAGGAAATACATCTGGGTAGTCCTGTATGACTTGAATGTCTATCAACTTCCTCTCCTTTTCCTTCTTTTCTACTACCTGAGCCAGAAATGCGTAGCATTGCTTTTGTAAATTTGGCGTGCTTTCACGTCGGAGATAAGCTTCAAGTTTCTTCCTAGTCGTTCTCCTTGAATTCTGAGTACCTCCCCGTTTGGCATAGGGGTTCGTACTACTTTGTCCCGACAGAAAATCTCAGCTCCTTGTTTCGACAACAAATCCATTCCCACAATCACGTCGAAACTTCCTAACTCAAAGGGTATCAAGTCTATATCGAATGCATGGTCCTCCAATATCATCGAGCACTGTCTAATGTTTTCGCCAGCCTATAATCCTACCATTGGCCATTTCTATAGAGTAGCTAGTTTCTAGCCTACTAGGACACAAATCAAGCAATTGCACAAACTCAGAAGATATAAAGCTATTGTCTGCTCTGGTATCAAATAAGGTAGATACGAAGTGATGATTGAGTAGTGCGTACCCGTGACAACATTTGGTCCTGACGGGCGTCGTTGGCTCCAATGACAAATGCACGTCCCCGAGCTGTATACCCTTGATTTGTCGGGCCTTGATTCCCAGCTATGGCTATCACTGGCTGCTGGTTGTTCCCTTGTTGACCTGGCGCCCGATTCAGTATGGGGCACATTTTTCTATAGTGATCGGGGCCTCCACACTAATAACAGACCCTGGCACTCCGGAGGGGTTAACCGCGTTGACCGGTGCCACCAGATTTGGTGCTACTATACAGTCTTTTGCTAGATGCCCCGTGTTTCTACAGTTCACGCACACCTAGCACGACATTCCTGGGGGATGCTGGAAGTTGCACCTATCACATATGGGGTGCGGCCCAACATACTCTCTTTTGCCCTGTGTCACGGCCACAATATTCCTTGTTGTCTTGGCCCTTTTGTCAAATTTCCCGCACTCAACCGACTCATTTCCCCAACATCCTTTCTTTTCTCTGCTCCTCTTCCCAAGACACCTATTCTCACCATCTTATCTGTTAGAGCGCCAGCCTTCAGAATCGCGCTCTGGATCGTAGGAGGTGGAGTTGTTGTTACCATCACTTGGATTTGAGGCGAAGTCCCCAAATATACCTCTCGATCCTCTTTAATTCCGGAGTGACCAGATGTGGAACCAATCTTGCCAACTCATGAAAACGGTCAGTGTAAGCTACATGCCCGACCCCACCATAACATGATTCAAGAACTCATGCTCCAGTTTTTGCATCTCATTGAGGGGAAGTATTCTTCAGTGATCAGTGCTTTAAAGTCATCCCATGACATTTGCATTGCTGATTCTCTTCCCCTAGCCTAACCTGCTTGTTCCCACCAAGTTAGTGCCTTGCCCTGTAGTGAACACATGGCATACTTGATCTTCTGGCTATCATTGCATTCGCTGATGTCAATCACTGCCTCCATTTCTCAAGCCACATGGTTAGGGCTATCGCTCCACCTTTTCCATCAAACTCTTTCAGTTTCCAGGCCACAACCTCCTTGTACAAACATCCCCTTCTAGCATTAACAACCCCAGTCTCATTACCGGCTATTCCACCATTCCTGGTCTCTTCTTACTCTCGTTCCTAGTCGGGCTTCCATTATTCTCATTATCGTTGCCACCATCCCCGTGGGGGTGCTGATTCTGAAGAGCATCGCTCACTTGGGCCACAATAGTCAGGATCAGTGCGGCCAGCTGTTGACCAATCAGAGCTGCCATGTCTGTGTTTTATGTTCCCCGATTGTTGCTGGCAGGGTCATCATTTTTTCTTGGTGCTCAACCTCTCCCTCTGCCCCTTGGGGCTTCACTTCCGCCGTTGTTGCTGCGGGTAACTCTTCGAGGCGGCATCTTCTAATCATAAAAGTAGTAAACACATAAGCTTTACCATTACAAGTAGATTATCCATACCACTCATCAAAGTCCAGCATTCCAAGCTAACATCACATAGAAGTTATGTAGTTCTCACACCATGAAATGGGTAATGTTCCAACAGTAGTCCATCATAATAATTGCAAACCCATGCATATAATCACGTTACTCTAACGAAGGATGTTTATATCCTCCTCTTTCATGATTTCAGACATAGCCTCCTCAGGAAAATCTCAATGTCCGAGGTCAAGCGCAATAGCATGATCTGTGAAGATCCCTTCACGTTTAATATCCAGGTTTGATAAACCAACTCGGCGCGTAGAGGGAAAGAAAGATCCAATAGGAGCATCCCATAAGGAGTGAGCACAAGGGCTCTCTCACCAGGTGAAAAGATCACAAAATGGATAGATAAACGAATCAAGTAAAGAGGAACACATACATGAGATATAAAATGCACACATATCCTAACATGCAAATCTACATGAAGGTTCCTAGGTTATAGTCTAGATCAAGTGAACTGCCTAATTCTCTATAACCAATGGCTCTCATACTAGTCTGTCACACCCTCACTAAAAGCGGAAACACGGGGATGTAACGAGATGGGATCGTCATAACACATGGTAAACATAGAGATGCAATATAAGTAATGATGACAAAGCATGTCATGACGACACCCGACACCAAGGAGACTTGTGTCATGTTACTCAATATTCACGACAACATAGCCATAAGCATGACATGATAAGTGATTCACACAACCAAATGGAGATAACATTGTATGAAATTCCCACAACCCGGGAACAAGTATCAAAAGAATAAAGTTTGTTTAAATCAGACTACAAGAATGTTCCAAAATGAATGTTTGTCAAGTATGACTAGTATCAAAAATGCATCCTATTGTCTCCACTAAGGCAGCACACCTAGATCTTCAATTAGCATTGTCACCTAAAAAGATATGCTCAAAATGGTCAATAAAATTGTTGGTGAGCTCGCAGGTTTAAATAGAAAATAAGTAATTGATGTTGTATAGTAATCGTTGTGGAATACCGTGAATACAATTATAAGTAAGTAAAGTCACATGACGATGAGCTATACAACCAAACCTACTAACGTACACACAGAATATTGTCGGAATATATTCACCCAAGGGCCCGTTCCTGTTGGTACCAACTAGTATACCAACAGACAGGGGTGGGGGTGTCAACCCAATAGTACTACCAATACCTATCCATTAGTTCCAACATCGAAATTAAATGCTTGTAAAGAAAGTACTACATAGCGAACTCAAGCATGTATCAGAAAAGTACTCAGAAAACAGTAACACGTTGATTCCAAATATATATATTGTACAACACAGAAAATGGGTGAGCATACTTTTCCCCCATGTTTGTATATGATTGAAATATTGTATAAGTGTAAAAGGGGCCACGAAACTCA
Organism: Flaveria trinervia; assembly: GCA_025506515.1. Taxonomy (NCBI): domain Eukaryota; kingdom Viridiplantae; phylum Streptophyta; class Magnoliopsida; order Asterales; family Asteraceae; genus Flaveria; species Flaveria trinervia. Next base: position 39,758,432 of record CM046451.1, read on the forward strand.
CTGGTTAGGTGTTAAGTATAAATGATCAAATTTTCCAAATGTTGTATGCAATGAACGGTCAAACACCTATTGATAGTTATTGTTAAGCATTAATGATATGTATAATGTAAATAGTAACTTTCGGTTGGTTCAGGTAATCGGTTCGGTCGCGTGTACGCAGACAAGCAGACATGCGTATTGGACCTTATGTAGATCCAAGTAATACAGACCATCGCCATTGCCGATGATATTTGCGTAAAAGTTCCATTGTTATTAGTGAAATATTTGGTAAATATTAAGGTAACAATTCAGTTCTTGATTATGGTGAAAATGTTACCATTGATTTGATTTGAATAGCATAATAAGTTTTATAGTGTTAACTTTAACATTGTCATTAGCAATGGTAACGGTGTTGATGACACCTTAGCATCACAGGACATACAAACACCACACACAAGAAGGAACTCACACACAACAACTTCACTCGCATGACAGGACTAGACGCACGACTCAACACTCCATCCACACGAATCAACCTTCATTTGTACCAATCAGCTTCATTCATACAATTGAACCTTCATTTGTGCGACTCAGCATTCAGTTGTACCACACAGCACCCAATCGCACGATTCAACCTCCATACACATGAATCAACCTTCATTAGTATGAATCAGCTTCATTCGTACAATTGAACCTCCATTCGTGCGACTGGAATTCAGTCATGCGATACACGCACAATCGTACACATTCATCTGCATTGACTCAATCGCACACATCATTCATCCACATTGACTCAATCGCACGTATCACTCATCCGCATGACTCAATCGCACACATACACATAGTTGCACGACTGACCCAGTCGCACGGCTCAATCGCATGATCGACCCAGTCGCCCAAAAAGCATAATCACGACTGCAGAAGTGTAGAGCAGCCTTTGGCTGCCCCGTGCATGAGATTTACAGATCCAGAAACACATTTCAAACACACCCAAAGAAGAAGAACACGCAGAAAGACATCACACACACGCACGCGACCTCATGTGCTCGGTTGGACCCGAACACCCGAACCCTAAATGGACAGTAGAAAAAACAGCAAGAAAAAGGAACAACCAAGGTCATCTACCAGCAAGAAAGGAGTAGTCTCGTCTGTAATCGAAGTGTAGACGGTGAAAATATGAGGAAAATGGGTGGTTTGGTGCAAGGTGGAGATGAAAAAGTGAAGAAGAGGATGAAGAAGAAGGAGATGAAGAATGAAGGCTAGGGCTGGAAATGGGGTTTATATACCTAGCCCTACTTTGCATGTTGTCACATTTAGTCCCTGCACTTAACCCCCGAGTTTCCCAAATTTGTTTCGGTTGAAAACGACCTTAATAGGTTAGTTATAATGATGATAAAAATGCATTTTTTGATAATTGGTAACTTAAACATGGTTTTATTAATGACAATAGCTTATATAAAAAATGATATATTTACTGAATACGATGATGAAATTTGAATAAGCTTTAAGCATAGCATACGTTTCAACAATAGCATAAGCATAAAGATGATAAAGGAAGTATGATATCCACGCGAATAGTTTATAAGGATGAGGAATGAACGACAAAGAAAAGTTAACGGAAGCCGCATTAAATGACAGACCTTATGGTGACGGATGTCACATCACATCCTTATCTATTACAAAAAAAGGATAAAGTACATGAAGTAGAAAGTTACAGACTCAAGACATCAATGTACAATTACCAAAAGCATGGACTTTTTCACTAACTCATGTAAGTTGGTGACATTACAGAGATGCAGTGGAAAGGTGTCCAGCTTTATGGAAAAGTACATGAGATAAAACATGTGTGAAAAGTCTTCGGAAGAAATCTGTCTTCATGAGTTGAAGCTTCGGAAGACTTTGTCTATGAGGCTTCGGAAGACTTCATCTTTGGCTTCGGAAGAAATTGGTCTTGGCTTCTTTAGATTTTACACTTAGAATATTTCTGTTGCATGTGAGAAACTTCCTAAGCATTCTTCTTCAATGCACTTGTGCACCATGCATGATAGACTTTGGATGTTTGAGTTGCATCAGCCACTTCATTAATCTCTACAGACCTCATATCCTAAGTATTCAATAACTGTGGTTGAGGGACACATACAACAGACGTAGAAATTGATGGCCCATAACCTTGATCATGAATAAAGATTATCTGCCTTACAAGTAGAAAATACAAGACTTCAAGGTTATATTGTACTACCACAACTCTCAAATTTGAGAAGTATATGTTAAAATCATTAATAGATAGAGTATTCGAGGTGGAAGCACAACTCAAAACTCTCCAACAACAAGCTGCAAGAGTGAACATCCTTGAAGAACAACTCATAACTCTTCAAGCTGCAACAAAGGCAATGGATCATGAATACAATGTGGAGCAACTTCAAGAGACCATTAACCTTCAACCAATCAATCTAAGTCTTCAACTCTTAGCACCATGCAAACCTTTGGATGTGTCCTTCCAAAGACAAAGAAGACATGCTTTCTCTGACATGCTCTTGATAAAACCTTAATAACTTTTTGCTACCCCCTTTGAAGACATACTAACGTATACAAGTTGGTGATATCTATGTACTTTTGTCAACTATAGATTAACGTCTTAAAGTCTTTAACTTTCTACTTTGTACTTTTATCCTTTTGATAATTGATAAGGATGTGAGCTATGACATGCCATAATCACTAGTCAAAAGGCGATCCACTTTTTTAACTTTACATTGATCTTCTTGTCTAGATTAGTATTCCATCTGGCCTTAAAATTATGGATGGCTGTAAGATGTAGTATAAAATATCTCAGGCACTGGTCCTTACGACTAAGCCTTGTAACAATTGTAAAACACTTGATAGAAATATACATCATTCTTGAAAACCAAATACTCGTGTTTCGCATGTGTTCTTTACTTTTGTTCATTATTTCTTAAGCAAGTTCTCTATTTAATATGTTAAGTGTTCTTGTTTGTTTCTCTCTAACCTTGTGAAACTGTTGCATTAGTCGCATGTACTGAACCTGCAATTGGTATTAAAGAATTTTAGGCTGTTGATTGTAAAATCTCACCATCTTAAATCCTTTTAATTTAATAAAACACTTAACAGCTCAAATATTAGTTCTTACAAAGGTTGACAACAAAATCGGAACCATGAAAAAAGCTACATTGATCACTCCTGACGACTTTGATACTTTGTGCCAAATAATCAAATGCTTCATGAAATATGAATAAAAGGATGTGGAGATCTGTTAAATCAGGACCTCATATCTCAAGCACCTCTTCAGCTACTAGTAGAGGTGGGATAATTCTAAAGTAAGTGGCTAACTATTATGAGGAATATTAGAAGAAGACTAATACAGATCAAGAGGCTATGATTGCACTACATACTATAGTTCCCAAGTCTATATACAAGAAGTACCTCATGAAACAATAGTTTGAGAGGTGCAAAATTACAAAACAGCTCTAGGATGCACTGAAGCTTACGTATGAAGGGTGTGATGAAGTAAAAGAAAACAAGAAGTACCTTATGAAGCAATAGTTTGAGAGTTTTGACCTTTAAGTCAGGTGAAAGTATGAGTAAATAATAATTTAGGTCTATTAAGATTGTAGATACTATAATGGATGTTGGTGTTAAACTTGAGAATAGGGACATCGTGTGGAAGTTCATTTTCCCTCTTCCTAGACAATGGACTCACTATTGTGTGGCCATTAAGAGAATTTGAAACCTTTCCACCCTTACTTTGATAGAGTTGTATGGTATCCTTAGTGGTTATCAGATGGAGATGAACATGCAGAATCTATCAAGCACGTCTTCAAGGAATCAGTAGAGTTCAACATCCATGTGGTTAAAAAAGAAGAAGAGAACCACAACAGGATCTTATCTGCTACCTGAAAACACATAAAAGCGCCTTTCATCACTTTCCCAGAGACACCAAGGGAGAGCTGTATCAAAGGAAGCCTATTTCAATAGACAAGCTCAACTCAAACCTTTGTGTCTACTGATAAAACTTATGGGAACTTTCTCTTCACTCTTAAATACTTGGATTTGTATCCATCCAGATGACTTGGAGTATATGTAAATAGTACAACAAATGACTATTCTCACTCATAGAGCCAAGAGACTATACAAGACAATCGAAAGAATGTTTCCTAGCAATATAACAAGTGTAAGGTTTGACTGAATAAAAGCAAAGTGAAGTGTGACAACTATAACTTGATGGGACACTTGCTAGGGAGTGCAAGGCACCAAGGACTAATGGTGCCCAAGCACCATCCAAAACAACAAGCTACTATGGTGGTCAAGCTACACTAATGCAGCTCCAAGATTTGAGAAGCCAAGCCAAAACAACAAGCTACTATTTCTATTGAAGAAATTGGCTTCGGCTGGATCTTTTTAGGTAGAGGATGTTTCCCCAAATCTAACACGGTTGGCTGACCATGAAGAAGCACAACAGTGCATTACTAAAGTAAACATGTTTAGGTCCTATAACCTAGAAATGAGATTTAAAAGCTGATTTCAAAAGAGCTGAAAATGACTATAACTTTGAATTGAAGATTTAAGAAAACAATTTCAACTCTTAAGTATGAGCACACAAATTACAATAATCAAATCAAAGATCTCATTACCAAGTTAAGTACATGGCATGTTGAGCTTGTGATCAGCAAATTCAGGACAAAAAAGTGTGTTCTTTTAGTGGAAACCTTTAAAAACATCATATCATCATCCTTGCATGCAAAGATTTTTTATCAAAACATGTAGGGACTGGATTCAAATGAGATATCTCCTCGCCAAAGTGTGAAAATAGTCAAGTTGAGCTACCCCTTATTAATTGTTAGGACCCTTTTCGTACGTAGTATTAACGGATTCTACGTGAGACCAGATCAAATAGTGCGGAATGCTATTTGATTGGTGATCCAATCAGTGAGAATGACAACTTGATCGATCCAACGATGAAACAAACGTTAAGAATTGAGTAGAAATTGATCAAGAATGAACTATGATGTTGGATAGAGTGCTTAGGGCACTCTGGATGGCTGGGGTTTATGAATATTCGAAATCTGATGTTTTTCCACAAATTATGTGGTATTTATAGGTTTTCAATTTCATTCGTACGATTGAACCATTAGCATGGTTTAGTCGTGCGACTAACTCATGTGGATGATTCATACGCACGACTGAAGGTTCAGTCGGGCAACTGAATCATCCTTATGTCTCAGTCATACGACTAATCTAGTCTCCAGGTGTAGTCGTTTGAGTGGTCCATAAATATGATTCATTCGTGCATATGGTCCATAAGTATGGTACATTAGCAAAAATAACCACCCGACTAAGTTGAACACATTTCTCAATCACTATTGACTTAGAACTATGTACAACAACCTCAAACCTATTTATGATGTTCATTCATGTGAATTATACTAAATAAAATAATAATATGGAATACTCAAAGCCAAATAAACATCAAGATGCATATCATATTTCATATGTACAACAAACTCCCCCTTGGACTTAGTTTATCCTATTTTCTAACATTCTTCACATGCTTTTGGAATTTCTTGTACTTCTCTTCTTTGGTGACTCCCGCGTGGATCTCAAACACGAAACAGAGCCGTATAACATGTTGGAATTGTAGACGTTGTACAATATCTTGCATGTCATAGAACAATGGCCACTTGAATAGAGTGTAAACATCTTCAGCAGACATGTTTGTAAGCCATATTGGGTTAAAAACCTTGTTAGTCTCGATCTTACCTTCTTTGTTTATAACTATGACCGCTTCCCCGTCCTCCGGTCGTGATACCACCATTTAATATATGGAGTGAAGTCCTGAGGCATCTCCCACAAAGGAATCTTAGACATTATGTGTGGGGGACTCCACTTCAACACCACCTTAGGCCTTCCACATATAGGATCAACTTCAGTCTTATGAATAAACCTCTTAGGTTGTTGAGGTCTGAAGTTTACCCATCTAGTGTGGTATTCTTTCTTCAGTGATGTCTCAAACCATCCCGACATCTTCCTCGGGTTGGCATACAAAAGATCTCGACATGCCAATCTGTTTAGCTCAATACTAAGAAGAGTCTTCAGATCATTTGGATATGTGAAGTACTCAATCCCCTTCTCTCGTTTATAAGCATATACATCCAGATCTTTAAAAGAGGCCCAACTAGTGATCTTGCCTGACACTTTCTCATGTCTCTTTACTCGGTAAAGTTTGGTGTAGGCATTCAGCTTTGGAGGTGCACGTTATGCCTTCATTTCTGATAAACAAGCTGCCCATTCAGCCATCTTTAGATCAACATTAGCATCTATAGCTTGGGCTTTACTCTCATCCTTAGCTTTCTCTTTCTCTATCTCATCGAGCATGTCAAAAGTATCACTGCAAAAGGTTTCACCCAAGTCAGGGATAACATTGCCCTCAGGGTCAGGGTACTAAGGATAGTAGTCAGATATGACATCCTCGATCTCTATCTCATCCACACCTTATAGCTCCTCATAACTCAAGACATCTACCTCCAGAGCATCTTTGACAAGCTCATCTTGATTTATTCAAAAGATATCTTCGACCTGCTCGACAGTTAGGTCGTGAAAGATTTCTCCTTCCTCTGGAGTGTATCTCAGACACCTTCTCACAATCCTTTGCAAATCAAGAATCATAGTAAGTTGAGTCTTGACTTGTTGAAGGGGAACGACATCATAATCCTCAGTCTGTGGAGCTTCATTATTGCCTTGATCGTGTGTCACTTTACCTGGAGCCATGGAGGACGAGGCTCTTTTGGTGCGCCTCTCCTTTGCTGCTTGATTTGAGGCTGACGCAGATGCATTTCCTTCTTGATCATCCTCCTCCTCATCATCATTTCTTTTTCCCTTTCCACTTCCTCCAGGTTCCTCTTTATCATCATCTTATTCTGATTCATCATCAATCGAATCATCATCATCATATCCACCATCATCTCCATCATCCTTAATCTTAGGGGCTCACCCTTTATTCCCTTCAACCTCAACATAAGCCTTTTGTTCTTTTTCTCCAACCTTTCGATCCGCTTGACGGCTGCCATCACAAGCTCATTTTGAGCCTTCAGGGAATGGTGAGCTTGAACTAAAGCTCTCTCATGAGTAGCGTTCTTCTGTGTAAGGTGAGCTATCTGCTTGCCTTGTGCGGTATTGACCGCCATCAGCTGATTCATTTGGTTGGCTCTCAGATCATCTGTCACTAGCAGTATGAGCACCAGTCTGTTTAGGCTCGCCAATTGTTCCTCTAACCCAACATTGGGTAAAGTAGAGCCCTGTGTAGATGGGAATTAGGTGCATGTGCCAGCTTGGGGAGTAGTGGGTGTAGTGGTGGATGTGATGTAGATAGAAGTAGGAATGTATGTGGATTATGGAGGAACTGATTTGGGTATTGGGGGTGAGGTAGGTGTGAATGTATGAGTGGTGGTGGGAGTGTTAGTGGGAGTAGAGGTGCCATGTGGGGAATAGTTGTGGTGGTGTGGGGAACAGTGGTGGTGGTGTGAGGAATAGTGTTGGTGGCAGTGGCTATGGTGGTGGAAGTGATGTGTGTACTCCTCTACCTCTTGTCCTTTTTCCATGTGGTTGGGCCATCCTCTTCCTCCTAGAACCCTTGGCTATCAGGGCTCCCCTTGAGCTAATCGGCTGGTTGGGTGTGTATGTCCGATCTGTGACATCAGTGTCACCATCTGAGCAAATCTCCTTAGATCCATCAGGAGCAGATGCAGTACTCGGTGGAGGTGGTGGAAATATGGTTGACGTGTCGTTGGCCCATGATTGACTGGGGCCAGCATCTCCACCACCTTGTCCATCATCATGGTCGCCATCATCGTTGTCATCTTCGTCAATAGGAACCACTATGGGCTTAACTTTTGAGTTACTATCATCGTGCTGCCAGTTCTTACATGAGGATGTCATGTAATCCACGTAGGCCAGATGGCCAAACAGTCTCCTGACCAGGGGCTTCACCTGCTTCCCACGGTACACCTTCACCTCTAATATCACTGCATCGTCCTTCTCCTAAGGCAGTAGAGGAAGCTTCTCGTCTATGGTCATTTGCAAGAACCTTGGATACATGCAGAAGCCTTCCTTGCCTTTGGCCTCTATGTTCTCTATCAAGTACGAAAAAAGCATGCGTGAGAAACTGAACGGGTAGTTCTGTACCAGTGCAACGTATGCATTCTACATTTGTTCGGGAAACTCATCAAATCTTCCACGTCTGAAGGCTATAGACTTGAGGATCACATGTGTCAGATACTTGAACTAGGGGCACATGTTGCTCTTGTTCAGTATGCCGACATTGATGTCGCCGACGTACTTGATCCTCAGAAAAAATCCATGAACTGTTAGGGGATGCAACTTTGTTGGATGGGCTCCATCTTCACCCAAATCTAAGACTCTCCTCAGGTCTTCTTCTCCGATCTCAATATCTTGTCCGAATATAGAGCTCCGGATACAGTTAGGCTCAACGTACCTGTCAATTGTGGCATTTTCTCTGAAAGCCTACTGAATCGATCAGTATGGTGTGCATGGGGTAGAAACGGCCATGTAGATCCTCGATGTACGCAGGTTGGCTATAATCCTGGTGAACTCAGAAGCATTACAAGATGTAGCATCTAGATGAGCACAAATGTTGTGCTTGGTTCTCATTGTCCATCTCTCAGCCATATTGTTGCAACACAAGAAACATATACATTCGTAAGAGAGAAAAATTGAATTTTAGCTGATTTTGATCAACTGGTTCAATGGTGTGATTGAACCATACGACTGAGTTCAGTCATATGATTGAGCCTGTAACTGAGCTTAGTCGTATGCTATGCCATGCGGTTGAGTAGTCACCTATTGATTCCTTCGTGCAATTGAATAATGCGCCTAGCTCAATCATGCGGCTAAGGTTCATATGCGTGTCCATTGCATCTTACACTATTTGACACCATAAATTTGAATCTTTGTCAAAACATTACATTACACTTCGTGTTTAGATTCATTAGGTTCATAGGGACTCGAAATAGCACTTAATGCCCTGTAAATCAACGTTTGTGTCCATTTAAGTGGTCTATTTTAGGGTATGGTTCTAGTTCTTTCTTTTTACAGTTTCAGACATTGTGGGTTCGATTAATCCATTCATTTGACCCGATTTCAGTTTCAAAGTAGCTGAAGATGAATAGGATATCAGTTAGTATCACTATGGTAGAGTAATCACAACAATCGAAACTTTGGCAAGGTGTTTGGGTATTAGGTGGTTTTTAAGAGTTTTTGAAGGGTGGTAGGGTATACGACCGACTGACCCTCTTTTTATATATTTAATTTTCAGTCGTGCGACTGGACTCATACGCATGATTCATTCGTGCGACGGGGTTTGATGTTGCGACTAACTCAGACTCCATCATCTAGTCAAACGATTGGTTCATTCTGGTGATCTAATCGCATAGTTGACCCATACTCATGGTCTAATCATGTGATTGGCTCATACTTATGATTCAATCATGCGGTTGGCTCATCCTTATGAGTTGGCTTCATACATTTCCATGCACTCACAATATAGCTTTTGTATATAACATTATGACCAATGATCATCTCAGACATCCTTTTTAACAGAAAGTCATTTGATCACCTCAGACATGATCCTATTAATTGAGAGCCGATTAGTCACCTCAGACATGACCTTTTTAATTTGTGATTCACAGAGTTCGTCTAGTTATATAGTCCGACATCGACGCAAAGAAGATAACGAAAAAAGAAAACAACTTCAATTAAAGCAAAACAAGGCATAATTTTTTTGTTTTTGGTTTGAGGTGGATTGAAAACCTTTAAAAATCAACTAACCGATTCTTTCTCCTGAGCAGAACAAATTTGAATTTATTTTTATCATTTCTACAAAGATTCATACGGAATCATATAGGTATATCATAATCATTCAGAACCTTTTTCTATGTACTTGTATACTAGATTCTTATTTGTCTGAGACTCAATAGCACTTGCAGGAAATCATACTAGAGTTGTAAGATGCACATAATGATTTTGAGTGTCGAGAGTTGCAGCCATAATGATTGTAAGTATATTTGTCCACTTAAATCCATACACATATTTTTGACTTACATTGGTCATGAGTTAGGTTTTGTTATTTCAACTAGCATTTGTGGATCGAACACTTACATCATAATCAACATTCCTCAGGATATTTTTGAGCGGTCTACGAGTATTTGACAAGAAGAAACTATTCTAAGAGCTTTTAAAGAGATGCCAAGCCATAGTCAGTGTCATCGCACAGCAGAGAGGTGCAAACAACAATAAATTCTAGAATATTTAGGTGATGCTTATCCTCAGGTCAGTGTCATCGCCCAACAGAGAGGCAAACAACCTATCTTCTTGTTAGAGCATTTTTTTTCTTCTGCACATAATGAACCAACAATATTAGTCATTAGCTTGATTGCGCTTAACAATTTTCCATGTGCTTTGCTCATTTTTCTGGTCATCCGCACACATTTGTTGCGTTTATTTTGCTTCTCACCCCTTATTGGAAATGTGTTGATTGTGTTAAATAGGAATTAGATAAAAACCCATAACAAGTTGAACAAATTAGTTTTAATTTGATTCACCAATGAAGTCTACTCGTCTATTATGCTGAATCTACCGACACATTATATAATAAACTAGCAACCCCTAGGCCTACTTTCTCTATGTTACCTTAGTAGCAGAGTAATTTACTTTCATTATTCATTTATTTTGCTTAGACTTCTCAGACTTGTAATTTGAATATAGCATTTTGATAATTTAAATCCTTTTGATGTCCCAAACAATTTTTTCCGTATGTACTACCATTTTACATAATTTTTGAATGAATATCACATATTTGATTTCTTTGCTTTCAGCTTATCTGCCCGCCCCCTTTTTTATTTTATGTTATTAAATACTAAAACTAAACTATTCTCCCCCTAAAATTCTAAAACTGAAAATCTTTTTGTGTTTTTGGATTTTAAAAGACAAGAAAATAGAAATAAAAAATAAGAAAAAATCGTCTGACTAAGAACTCGATTCTTCTGGAATCAGAGTACTTTTCTTTTTCACGCCATTTACATTCAAAAGATATAAAAACCGAGGTTTGTCAGAAGCATTTGTGTAGAAGTCGGTGCGTTGAAGATCTATATTAATTTTTACAACATCGGTTAATTGCTTTTCAAAATAGTCACGTATAAAGTGATATCTAATATCGATGTGTTTAGTTTCTGGGTGTTGGACCGGATTTTTAGTGACAGCTACTATAGCAAAATTATCAACAAAAATAGGGGTGTTAGAAAATTTCAAACCGTAGTCTCGCATTTGCTATTGAATCCAAATGATTTATGAATAGCAACTTGCAGCAGCAACGTATTCAGCTTCACATGTTGACAAAGCAACAGATGTCTGCTTCTTACACTGCCAGTTTGTTAGGACCGTGTACATATAAAGTACTAATGGATTCTATGTTAAAACAGATCAAATAGTGTGGAATCCTATTTGATTGACAATCCAATCAGTGAGAACGATAACCTGATTCATATAACAATGAACTAAATGTTAAGAATGAGTAGGAATCGATCAAGATCGAACTTTGAACTTGGATTGGTTGTTTTGGAAGCTCTAGACGGCTAGGGTTTATGTGTATTCGAAGTATTTCTCCAGGTGTTTTTGATTTTCCACGAAATAGGTGGTATTTATAGGTTAGTAGTTTTCATTCTTTCGACTGAACCATTAGCGTGGTTCAGTCGTGCAACTGACTCATGCGATTGATCCATATGCACGACAGAAGGTTTAGTCGTGCGAGTGAGTCAATCTTATATCTCAATCATATGACTCATCCAGTCTCCTGGTTCAGTCTTGCAACTGGTCCACAAGCATGATACATTCATACGTATGGTCCATAATTATGGTCCATTAGCATGAATAATCACCCGACTAGTTTAACACAATTCTCAATCATTATTGACTTAGAATTGTATACAACAACCTCACACCTATATAAAAAGTTCATACATTAGAATCAATGATAAATAAATATCAAAGCATATATCATACTTCATTACATTATCACCTTATACTTATGTAACACATGAAAGACTTTTACATTTAAGCACATAAACTAGCATCATATGTATCAACAAACTCCCCCTTGGACCTAGTTTACCCTATTTTCTAACATTCTTTATATGCTCATGAAACTTATTGTACTTCTCTTCTCTAATGACTCCCACGTGTATCTCAAAGGCGAAGCAGAGTCATATAATGTGTTGGAATTAAAGAGCTTGTACAATGTCTTGTGTGTCATAGAATAATGGGCACTTGTATAGAGTGTAAGCATCTTCAGCAAACAAGTTGGTAAGCTACATTGGGCCAAATATCCTCATAGTATCTATCTTCCCTTCTTTGTTTAAAACTATGATCGTTTCTCCGTCCTCCAATCATAATACCACCATTTGAAGTGTGGATTGAAGTCGTAAGGCATCTCCTGTAAAGGAATCTTTGACATTGTGCGTACAGGACACCACTTGAACACTACCTTTGGTCTTCCAGAGATAGGCTCAACTTCAGTCTTGTGAATAAAACGTTTAGGTTGTTGAGGCTTAAAGTTGACCCATCTAGTGTGGTATTCTTTCTTCAGTGCTGTCTCAAACCATCCCGACATCTTCCTCGGGTTGGCATACAAAAGATCATGATTAGCCAATCTATTTAGCTCAAAACCAGGAAGAGTTTTCAAATCATTTGGATATCTGAAGTACTCAATCCCTTTCTCTCTCTCTCTTTACAACATAAACATTTAAGTCTTCAAAATAAGCCCATACGATGATTTTGCCAGACAGTTTCTCAAGTTTCTTGACCCTGTATAGTTCGGTGTAGGCATTCTGCTTTGTAGGTGCGTGCTGGGCTTTCATTTCAGCAAAACAAGCAGCCCATTTAGCTTTCTTAAGATCAATATTAGCATCAAACGCTTGGGTTGTACTTTCAACTTTCTCTTTTTCTTTCTCCATCTCCTCCAACTTATCAAAAGTATCACTGCCAAAAGTTTCACCCAAGTTAGGGATAACATTTCCCTCAGGTTCAGTGTACTCAGGATAGTGCTCAGCTATTACATCCTCAATCTCTATTTCATCAACATCTTGTAGCTCCACATCACATAGAACATTGACTTTGGGAGCATATTTAATCAGTTCATCTGGATTTAGTCGGAACATATCAGCTAGCTAGTCGTTGGTGAGGTCGTGGATGATCTCTCCTTCCTCAGGAGTGTAGCTCACAGATCGTCATACGATCCCTTGCAAATCAAGAATCTTATTGAGTTGAGTCTTGATTTGCCGAAGGGGGATGACATCATATTCATCTAGCTATTGAGCTTCATCTGTTTAATTAAACATTTGACACATCACACATACATCATTAATCAAGACATTGAAGCAAAATAATCATTAATTACATTAATGTAATATACAATTCAAGTTCAAAAGTTTCAAATAAATAAACATCTAATCATTACTTTTGCCTTGATCCGTGGTCTCTTCAGCTTAAGAAGCTCAGGACGAGGCTCCTTGATCCTGATTTCGCTTGGTGCGCCTCTCCTTTGCACATGGATTTGAGGCTCATGCAGCACCATCACCTTCTTGCTCGTCATTATCATCTTTATCATCTTCTTTATCTTTCCCACTCGGTCCTACTTCTTCATCATTATCTTCTTCTTCTTCAGATTCATCTTCTGTGAGCTCATCTTCACTATCCTCATCATCCTCCTCTTCACCATCTTTAATCTTTAAAGGCTCACTCTTAGATCCCTTCAGCTTTAGCAAAATAGTTTTGTTCTTTATTTTCAGTCGCTCAATCCTCTTTACCGATGCCAACACCAACTTGTTTTGACTTTTTAGTGCATGGTGGGCTCGACTTAAAGCTCTCTCATACTATGCATTCTTCTCACAGAGCTGAGCTATTTGCTTGGCTTGAGCTGCATTTACCGCCATCAACTAGTTCATCTGCGTAGATCTCAGGTCATCAGTTGCGATCAGCTTTAGCACAATGCGGTTTAAGCTTGCCAGCTGTTCCTCTAACCCGACCATGGGTAGAGTAGAGCCATGTGTCATTGGGGATTAGGTGAAAGTACTGGCATGTTAAGTGGTGGTTGTGGTGGTGGATGTGGTGAAGATGGGTGGAGGAATTGAAGTGGGTTGTGGTGGTATTGTGTTGGGCATTTTGGGTGAGGTGGAGGTAGGTGTGTGAGTGGTGAAGGGAGAATCAGTGGTTGTGGTGGTGAGAGTGGCTGATGTGGTAGTAGTGGAAGTGGTAGTGGTTGTGGTTGTGGCAGTGGGTGTGGTAGTGGTGGTGATTGTAGTGATTAGGGTGATCCTCTACCTTTGCTCTTTTTGACGTGGGGTTGGGCCATACTTTTCTTCCTTGAGCCTTTGGCAATAAGGGCTCTCCCTGAGCTGATAGGCTGGTCAGGTGTGTACGTGGGATCAACGACCTCATGGTCATCGCCTATAGTATGAGCTAGGCGTCCACCAACCGCTTCTATTCCATTCTTGGTAGCCACAACCCTGCTATCGGTTTTCCTGACGAAAGGCTCATCGTTTGACACTTCCTCTTCATCTAGCAGGATGTCTTGGTGGAAAGCAGCCTTCTCAGATCCACCAAGTGCGTCAAAGATACCTTGTGGAGATGGTCGAGATATAGTAGAAGTGCTAGTGATCCTTCATTGACTCGGACCAGCATCTCCACCACCTTGACGATCATCATCGTCGTCGTCTTCATTGGTGAGTACCATAATAGGCTCAACATCAGAATCGATGTCATCGTGATGCCATTTCTTGCGAGCAGGCGCCATGTAGTCGGCATTGGCCAGATGCCCTTCACCTACTTTCCCCGGTACACCATCATTCTTCCCAATATAGTGTCATCCATCACCTCTAGGATAACAACATGATCTCTCTCTTTGGCAGCATAGGAAGCTTCTTATCTATGAGCATCTGTAAGAAACACAGATACACACAATCCTTTATTGCCTTTGGCTCCGATGTTCTTTATCATGTAGGAGAACAACACGTGGGAGTAACTGAACGGGTGGTTCAATACCGGTGCAACGTATGCATTCTGGATTTGGTCTGACATTTCATCAAATCCTCCCCACCATGAAGCTATGCACTTTAGGATAACATGAGCCAAGTACTTGAACTGGGGGCACATGTTGCTCTTGTTGAGCACACCTGCATTGATGCCGCCATCGTTATTCATCCTTAGAAAGTATCGTCGAATGGTCAGTGGATGCATCTTGATTGGGTAGGGACCATCCTCACCCAGATCCAAGACTCGCCTTAGATTATTTTCAGTAATCATAATCTCTTGTCCGAAGATGGAGCTCCAAATGCATTGGGCTCAACGAACCTGTCAACCAAGGCACCTCCCAGAAGGCTTACTATATCGATTTGTATGGAGTGCATGGTGTAGAGATGGCCTTGTAGATTCTCGATCTCCTCAGAAAGGCTATAATCCCAGCGAACTCGGAAGCCTTCCCAGAATTAGCATCTAAATGAGCACAGATGTTGTGCTTGGTGCTCATCATCCATTTATCAGCCATGTTGTTACAACACAAGAAACATATACATTAGATTTCTGCATAGGAGATAGATTTGGAACCTAAACTGTTTTGATCAAACTCGTTCAATCGTGCGACTGAACCATGCGATGGAGTTCGTTCGTGAGAATGAGCTATACGACTGAGTTTTAGTCATACGATTGAGTTCAGTCATACGATTGAGCCTGCGTCTGAGCTTAGTCGCATGCTATGCGACCAGTCGTGCGACTGAACCCACACGCATGATTCATTCATATGATTGACTCATACGCCCAGCTCAATCGTGTGACTAAAGTTCATCAACATGTTCTTCGCAACCTTCACTGTTCAACACAACAGATTTGAATCTTTGTCAAAACATGACATTATACTTCGTGTTTAGGTTCGTTTGGACCGCTGAGACTTAAAATGGCACTTAGATTCATTTAAATCAACATTAGTGTTTATTTAAGGGTCTATTCTTAAGATTTAGTCTCAGTTCTAGGTTTTAGCATTACCGGTCCTTAGAGGTGTGATTAAGACATTCATTTGGGCCGATTTCAGTTGCAAAGTACCTGTAGATAAGTAGAAAACACGTTAGGATCACAATCAGTAGTATATCAGTTTAAAAAAATTTGAGCAGAGTATGTATGTGTATCGGCGGTTTCAGAGAGTTTTGAAGGGTGGTAAGGTTACGACCGACTAACCCCTTTATTTATATTGTTTTAAATTTCAGTCGGGCGACTAGACCCATATGCATGCGTCATTCGTTTGACTGAGGTTTAGTCATGTGACTGGCTTATACTACTTCATCCATTCGTACGATTGGTTCAATCTTGTTCTCCAATCGCATGGTTGTCTCATGCTCATGGTCCAATAGTGTGACTGGCTCATACTTATGGTTAAAACATGCGATTGGCTCATTCTTATGCTTCAATCGTGCATTTGGCTCATATTTATGAATCAATCGTGCCATTGGCTCGTACTATGAGCTTGACCTCATACACTTTCAAACACTTAAAATTATACCTTTTGATATTTAATATTATGTCCTATGATCATCTCAGACATGACCCTTTTAATTTAACATCATTTGATCACCTCAGACGTGATACTTTAAGTTTAGAACCGACTAGTCACCTCAGACATGACCCCCTTTTAGTGAGTGATTCAAAGATTTCATCTAATTGTATAGTCTGACATCTACGCAAAACAATAGAAAATAACATGAAATTTCAAAGAAAACAAGACATATTATTGTAGTTTTGGGTTGATGTGGATGGAAATCTTTTAGAATACATCTAACTGATTTTACTTCCTGAGAAGAACAACTTCAAGTTAAATTGACCATTTCTGGAATGATTCCTTATGGAATTATACATGTATATCATAATCATTTGGGACCCTTTTAAGATGCACTTTAACACAATATTCTTGTTTTGTCTGAGAGTCAATAGCACTTGCAAGAAATCATACTAGAGCTATAAGATGCACACAATGTTTTTTACTGTCAAGAGTTGCAGCCACGATGATTGTTAGTATATTTGTCCACTTAAATCCATACAAAGGTTTTGTCTCACATTGGTGATGAGTTAGGTTTAATTATTTTAACAAGCATTTGTGGATCCCACACTCATATGGTAATCAACATTCCTTAGTAGTTTTTTAGCGGTCTACGGGTACTTGACAAGAAGAAACTATTCTAAGAGCTTTCAAAGAGATGCCCAGCGTCAGGTTAGTGCCATCTCACAGCTGAGAGGCAAAAACAACAATGAATTCTAGAATATTTAGGTTATGCATATCCTCAGGTCAGTGCCACCGCATAGTAGAGAGGAACACAACATATCTTCTTGTTAGAGCATTTGTTTTTCTTTTGCACATAACGCACCAATAACATTAGTCATTAGCTTGATTGGTCTTAGCAGTTTTTCCATTTGCTTTGCTGATTTTTATGGTCTTCCGCACACATTTGTGCTGTTTATTTGCTCGTTACCCCTTATTCGAAATGCGTTGATTGTGTTAACCAGGGATAAGATGTGAACCCACAACAAGTTGAAAAAATTAGTTTCAATTAATTCTGGAAATGAAGTCTACTCATCTATTGTGTTGAATCTACCGACATATCATATAATGAACCAGAAACCTCTTGGTGTACTTTCTCTATGTTACCTCAGTAGCAGACTAGTTTTCTATCATTTTTCTTTTGTTGTGCTTAAACTTCTCAAACATGTAATTTGAATTCAGAATGTTGAACATATTGGGTTTGAAGTCCCAAACAATTTGTTCCATGGGTACTATCATTTTTCATAAACTTTGAATCAAAATAACAGATTTGATTTCATTTCTTTCAGCTAATCTGCCCTACCTACCCCTTGTTTTTTTAAGTAAATAAATACTGCAACAAAGTAAATACGAAACTAAACTATTCTCCCTCTAAAATTCTTAAATTGAAAATCTTTTTGTGTTTTTGGATTTCAAAATAGTCACGTATAAAGTGATATTTAATACCGATGTGTTTTGTTTTGCGGGTGTTGGACTGGATTTTTGGTGATAGAATTGCCGCAGTATTATGAACAAAGATAGGGGTGTTAGGAAATTGGAAACCGTAGTCGCGCATTGGTTGTTGAATCCAAATGATTTGCGAACAGCAACATGCGGTAGCAACATATTTAGCTTCACATATTGACAGAGCAACTGATTTCTGCTTCTTACACTACCAGGTGACTAACCGTCTACCAAAGAACAGACATCCTGCTAATGTTGACTTGTAATTCATCTTGCAACCACCATAGTCCGAGTCACTATATGCTCTAAGCTCAAAGTCTTCATCATGAGGATACCACAACATGAGTATTGGAGTACCCTTTAGATAACCAAGGATATTTTTTACCCAAATTAGATGATTCACTTTTGGTTTAGCCTGATATCTAGAACAGAGACACGTGGCGTACATAATATCAGGAGGAGAGGCTGTGAGGTACATGAGAGATCCGATCATACCTTGGTACATAGTGGCATCTACCTGATCACCATTTTCGTCGGGTGCCACATCATGGTTCGTGGCAACTGGATTCCTAAAAACTGTTTCATTCTCCATGTCAAACGAACTAAGTATATCTCTTACATATTTGGACTGATGCAGGATGTTTCCATTTGGTGTTTGTTCCACCTATAACCCAAGAAATAACTTCCTCTCTCCCATGGCACTCATCTCAAACTCGGGTTCGTCATTGATTCGAATTCTTTACACAATGCTTCATTTTTGGAACTGAAGATTATGTCATCCACATACATCTATATCGGTAGAATATTACCATATTTCTCTTTAATGAACAACATGCAGTGAATAACCCCCTTGCGAAAACCATGTTTCAGCAGATGAGTAGAGAGTTTCTCATACCAGGCTCGAGGAGCTTGATGAAGCCCGTAAAGAGTCTTGTCCAGTTTATAAACTCCATCCCGATGATAAGGATCCTCAAATCCTTCGGGTTGACTGACGTACACCATTTCACAGATTTCACCATGAGAGAATGCACTTTTGACATCCAATTGATCAAGTTTTATCTTCATGTAGGATGCATATGCTAAGATGATACGAATTGCTTCCATCCTTGCCGTAGGTGCAAACACTTCATTGTAGTCAACGCCTTCGACTTGTCTAAACCCTTGAACGATAAGCCAAACCTTGTTTTTTATTATAACCCCTTGGTCAACTTTCTTACACCTAAGAACCCATTTAGTGCCAATCACCTTTCCACCTTCTGGTCTGTCCACAAAAGTCCATACTCCTAACTTCATGAACTGAAGGAATTCTTCTTGCATAGGACATACCCATGCTCATCGTTTAAAGCTTCATTTACATATTGTGGCTCGAATTGAGACCCAAAACATTGATAAGCACCATCGTGTAGATATCCTTTTCCTTGATTGTGGCATAATCAGCTGAGTATAGCTGATTTTGTGTCTGAACTCCTGATAGAATCTCCCTGATGATGTGGTTTAGGGGTTGATACACATTAACTTGAGTTCCGGGAGTGGTGGGAACAACAACCTCATTATCCAGATTTTGAATCCCAGGTTCAATTTCTGTGGCTGTTGTAGTATGGGGTTCAGAAATTCTAGTGGCATCAAGATCAGATGCTTGTGTACTTTCGGTAATAGGAACTTGTTCCTCCTAGTCCACATTTGCAGTCTCAACGGCTTTATCGTCAGAGGAAGACTCACTTACCTCAAGTTCTCCCACTGAAGGGCTAGAAGTATCGTCTAATCTAACCAAGGATTTCGAGTCTAGTATAGGAGTATTCAGAACATGGTACATCATTCGAGCAGGTGATTCATCATCAGGATGAGAAGGAGGTAGATTGAAGGACTTGAAAAATCCATTATAGTCAAAGAAGAAGGAAGGTCCTTTGCTAGCAAGGGGGTAGTGTATCTTTGCACATCAACATTGCACCACACTTCTACCTGACCCGCTGAGTTGTTATAAACTCTCTTGTATGCTATACTATAACCGAGAAACATGGAGTTTTCTTTAACAACATGCACGACGCTCCAAATGGTTCAAGATAATCCATGTTTGGTTTACGTTGCTGGAGCATTCATAGCACATTTTTCCATGACATTTGACCACTAAGACTCGATTGAGAGTGTAGCATGCATTAGCCACTACCTCGTTCCCAATTGAATAGGCAGTTTAAAGTCGGCCAACATTGTCTTTGCTGTCTCTATCAAGCTCCGAATATTTCTTTTAGCAACCCCATTCATCTGTAGAATGTAAGAAGAAGTAAATAGATGAAGAATTCCTTTCTCTCAACAGAATGCCTCTATCCACTGATTCATGAACTCTGTTGCATTGACTGATCGAATCTTCTTAATTTCAGCTTGTAGAGTGATTCCAATGTAGTGACTAGATGCTTGAATGATTCAAATGTCTCTGACTTGGCTTTTAGAATCATCACCTAAGAGAATCTTAAGTAATCATCAGATACTATAGTTAGGGGACCATGTACATATGGAGTACTAACGGATTCTGCGGTATACGATCAAATAGTGTGGAATCCTATTTGATTGGCGATCCAATCCGTGAGAATGATAACCCAATCAACATGAGAATGAACTAAACGTTACGAGTAGGAATCGATTAAGAACGAACTATGAACTTGGATAGGCTATTCTGGATGCTCTGGACGGCTAGGGTTTATATGTATTCAAAATATCTATCCAAGTGTTCTGTTTTCGATGAATTAAGTTGTATTTATAGGTGAATACATTTCATTCGTACGACTGAGCCATTAGCATGGTTCAGTCGAGCGACTGACTCATACGATTGATTCATACGCACGATTGAATGTTCAGTCGTGCGACTAAGTCAATCTTATGTCTCAATCATATGACTGATCCGGTCTTCTAGTTCAGTCGTGCTACCGGTCCATAAGCATGATATATTCATGAGTATGGTCCATAAGTATGGCCCATTAGCGTGAATAATCACTCGACTAGGTTGAACACATTAATCAAACATTATTGACTTAGAATTGTGTACAACAACCTCAGACCTTTATAAGAAGTTAATACATATGAATCAACGATAAATACACATGAAAGTATATATCATACTTCACTACATCATCACATTACATATATGTAAGACATGAAAGACTTTTACATTTAAGCATATAAACTTGGAACATCATGTATCAACAAACTCCGCTTTGGACCTAGTTTACCCTATTGTCTAACATTTTTCATACGCTCTTGAAACTTCTTGTACTTCTCTTCTCTGTTGACTCATACGTGTATCTCAAATGCAAAGCAGAGCTGTATAATGTGTTGGAATTAAAGAGCTTATACACTGTCTTACATGTCATAGAATAGTGGCACTTGTATAAAGTGTAGACATCTTCTACAGACAAGTTGGTAAGCCATATTGGGTCAAATACCCTGATAGTCTCTATATTCCCTTCTTTCTTCAGAACTATGACCGCTTCTCCCGTCCTCTAATCATAATACAACCATTTGAAGTGTGAAGTGAAGTTCTAAGGCATCTCCCGTAAAGGAATCTTCGATATTGTGTGTGAGGGACTCCACTTCAACACTACTTTAGGCCTTTAGATATAGGATCAACTTTAGACTTATGAATGAACCTCTTTGGTTGTTGAGGTCTGAAGTTTACCCATCTGGTATGGTATTCTTTCTTCAATGCTGCCTCAAACCATCCTGAAATCTTTCTTGGGTTGGCATACAACAGTCTAAGCATGCCATTGGTTGAGCTAAAATCCAGGAAAAGTCTTCAGATCATGTGGATATCTGAAGTACTCAATCCCTTTCTCCCTTTTAACAACATAGACTTCCAAGTCTTCAAAATATGTCCATGTTATATTCTTTCCTAACACTTTCTAATGTCTCTTGACTCTGTAAAGTTTGGTGTAGGCATTTTGGGTTAGAGTTGCGTATTGGGCTTTCATATTAACAAAACAAGCTGCCCATTCATCTCTGTTAATATCAACGTTTGCATCTGAAGCTTGGGCTGTACTTTCAACTTATCTTTTTCTTTCTCCATCTCCTCTAACTTATCAAAAGAATCACTGCCAAACGTTTTGCCCAAGTTGGGGATAGCATTGCCCTCAGGGTTAGTGTACTCAGGATAGTGGTCAGTTGTGACATCTTCAATCTCTATTGCATCTACATCCTGTAGCTCCTCATCACTTAGGACATCAACTCTCGAGCATCTTTAACAATTTCATCTAGATTTAATCTAAACATGTCAGCCAGCTGCTCATCTGTCAGATCATGGATGATCTCTCCATCTTCTGGAGTATAGCTCACAGACATTTCTTACGATCCCTTGCAAATCAAGAATCATAGTGAGTTGAGTCTAGATTTTCAAAAAAGGGATGACATCATATTCATCTGGCTATTGAGCTTCATCTGTTTGATTAAACATTCAACACATCATACATAAATCATTAATCAAGACATTTAAACATAAATAATCATTAATTACATTAATGTAATACACAATTAAAGTACAAAAGTTTCAAATACATAAACATCTAATCATTACTTTTGCCTTGATCTGTTGTCTCTTTAGCTTGAGGAGCTAAGGACGAGGCTCTTTGATCCTCATTTCTCTTGGTGCAGCTCTCTTTTGCTAATGGATTTGAGGCTGAAGCAGATGCATCACCTTCTTGTTCATCCTCATCAGCATCATCTCCTACTTTTCCCTTTTCACTTCCTCCTGCTTCCTCTTCATCATCATCTTCTTTAAATTTATCTTCAGTGAGCTCATCTTCATCATCCACATCATTACCATCTTTAATCTTTAAAGGCTCACTCTTGGATCCCTTCAGCTTTAGCAAAATCATTTTATTTTTTTTCTTGTCCTTCAATCGTCTTTAGCGAAGCCAACACCAGCTCGTATTGACTCTCTGGAGCATAGTGGGCTCGACCTAAAGCTCTCTAATACTATGCATTCTTCTCATTGAGCTGAGTTATTTGCTTTGCTTGAGCTTTATTTACCACCATAAGCTGGTTCATCTGAGTAGCTCTTAGACCATCAATGGCGATTAAAATTTAGCATAATGCAGTTCAGGCTTGCCAACTGTTCTTATAACCCAACCATGTGTAGAGTGGAGCCCTGTGTCATTGGGGATTGGGTGGAAGTACCTGCTTGTTGAGTGGTAGTTGTGGTGGTGGATGTGGTAAAGATGGGAGGAGGAATGCGAGTGGATAGTGGTCGAATTGTGTTTGGTATTGTGGGTGCGATAGAGGTAGGTGTATGAGTAGTGGTATTAGTGTCAGTGGTTGTGGGAGTGAGAGTGGGTGTTGTGGTGATAGCTTTGGTAGTGGTGGTGGAGGCTGTGGTAGTGGTGGTGGCTGTAGTGATTACGATGATCCCCTGCATCTTGCTCTTTCTAACGTGGGGTTGGGCCATCATTTTCTTCCAGGAGCCTTTGGAAATATGGACTCCCCTGAGCTGATAGGCTGGTCTGGTGTGTAAGTGGGATCATCGACATCAGGATCATCACCTACAGTACCAGCCAGGCATCCACCAACCGCCTCTTTCCCTTTTTCGGTAGCCACAACCCGGCTACTCATTGTCCTAAAAAGAGGCTAATCATCTGACTCTTCTTCTTCTCCTAACCAGAAAGTCAAAGTGAATAACTGCCTACTTAGATCCACCTGGAGCATTAGAGGTACCTTGTGGAGATGGTGGAGATATAGTAGAAGTGCCAGTGGCCCTTGATTGACTTGAATCACTATCATCGTGACGCCATTTCTGCGAGCATGCGCCACGTAGTCTTCATTGGCCAGACGCCCAAACAATCTCATGATCGGGGGCTTCACCTGCTTCCCCCAGTACACTTTCATCCTGCCTTAGTGGTATCGTCCATCACCTCAAGCACAACAGCATCATCCTTCTCTTTAGTATCGGAGTAAACTTCTCGTCCATGATCATCTGTAAGAACCTTTCATACATACAGAAGCCTTCCTTGCCCTTGGCCACGATGTTCTCGATCATGTAGGAGAAAAACATGCGTGAGAAACTAAACGGTTGGTTAAGTACTAGAGTGTTGGACCAAAAGAGCCAATGAGCTGGATCAGAAAAACCTTAAGTCCCATAGACGTCACAACAACTGCTGAAGTCCACAACAGCTGAAGACAAAGTCTGAAGACAAGTGCTGAAGACAAAGTCTGAAGACAAGTGCTGAAGACAAAGTCTGAAGACAAGTGCTGAAGACAAAGTCTGAAGACACAAGTGCTAAAGACAAAGTCTGAAGACACAAGTGCTGAAGACAAAGTCTGAAGACTAGTGCTGAAGACAAAGTCTGAAGACACAAGTGCTGAAGACAAAGTCTGAAGACACAAGTGCTGAAGACAAAGTCTGAAGACACAAGTGCTGAAGACAAAGTATGAAGACACAAGTGCTGAAGTCCAAGTATCAGACATTGTCACAACAGCTGAAGAGGTCTTCTTTAGTAGTTGTGACGGTTTTCTTTCAGTAGTTTTATGTTTTTCTTTTCAGTAGTTTTGTAAAACGACTGAAGAGCTTGTTCTTCAGTCGTTGTAGTTTCAGTAGTTTCGTATCAGTAGTTTTATGTTTTATACTTAGCACTCTAATATGTTCTCAGTAGTTGTAAACATTTCAGTAGTTTGTTAGGTTTTAGTTATTTTTGTAATAAATCTGCCAGATGTCACTATCCCGTGATATCAGCAGTGATTGCACTCTATATAAGGAGTGTCAACCTAATTGTCATCCATGAATGATTGAGCAGAAACATTTGATATTATTGAAACATTCCTTTTCACAGAAATATATTCTCTCGTTACAACCGTATTTGTTCTTAATGCATACGAATATCAAATTCTTGCTATAATTTGTCTAATTCTTGTTCTTATTCCGCTGCGTTACACTCTAATCCATCAAACTTAAGATCACTAATCCTGTCAAATGGTATCAGAGCCGGTTCATCATTGATCGATCTAATAATTGATCATTGAAACTGCTATCCAAGATCCAAGTTTGATTGAATTAGCATTTTTGCAAGAAACTGTTATAGAGATTGAATTTTCTGTGTTTTTGGTCATTCATCCTGAGATTTATTCTTAGTTTTCATTGAGTCTGTTGTGGTCTGTGTAAAATCTTTTAAAAGCTTGAATTAAATTGTATTTGGACCTAAAATGACTACTCCTTCCAATGATCCTCACAATACTGGTTCCTGAACCAAGCCACCAATGTTGGTTAGGAGTGAGTATAACATATGGCAACGACGAATGCTCCATCACCTGTCTGTTAACAGCTCCGGTTGTTGGACATCAGTGGTACATGGTCCACACAAGCGTATGGTGAATAACCCGGAAACCAATCAAATGGTTCCGAAGAGTAGGGAGCAATACTCAGATGAGGATGAGAAATTGTTTGAGATTGATGCAAAAGCCCATGGAACTCTGGCCATGGCACTACCCAATGAAATCTATTCTGGGCTAATGCATTATGAAACTGCCCATGACCTCTGGAATGCCTTGTAAGAACAATTTGGAGGAACAGATGATGTCTTGGCAAATAATAGTGAAATCCTTGCCCAATAATATGAGACATTCTCTCATAGGAAGGATGAGACACTGACTCAACAGTTTGAGCGGTTCTCTTGTTTAATCTCTGAATTAAAAATGGTCAAACATGAGTACATAAATAGCCAGATCAATAACAGATTTCTCAGATCACTGCCTGAGAGATGGGACACATATACTATTGTCCTACGCTCCAGTGCAAATTTGGACAAACTATCTCTCACCCAACTCCATGGGAAATTGCTCACATTTGAGAGAGAGATAGAACAGAAACGAAAACTATCATCATCTGGAAAGCTCCCTGATGATTTTGTACGAGGAAACACTGCCTTGGTAAGTCATGAGTAGAGTATGCAGGATCAGGAATGCCACTATGATGAGCATATTGATTTCACCTCAAACAATTCTAATCACGCCTTTGTGAGTGTTGATTGTCTTTCTGGTAATAATAGTGACAATCTATGCTTTATCATGGATGATTTGAAGGGTATTGCTCATGATGATTTAGAAGAGATGGATATTTTGAGCCAAATGGCCTTGATCAATATCAGATCTCAGAAATTCTACAAGAGAACTGGCAGGAAATTTCCTGGACTCTCTGACAAAACCAAAGTCGGTTTTGACAAGAGCAAGTTGAAGTGTCACAAATGCCACAGGTTTGGACACTTTGCAAGAGAGTGTAGATCAACTGGATCTAACACTTCTACACCCTTTTTGACTTTTCCAAATAACAATTCACAATCCAAAGGGCAACATTCTGCTGGTTCTAGTCATTCATCACACCCTCACTCTCCTGCATATTTTGTTCCTCAGGGTCAAATGCCATATCCTTATCCCTGCTATTATATGCCACAGTCAAATCAAGTTCAAGCTCCTATTGTACCACAATCTCATGCACTACCAGAACCTCAACCATCTCCATCTCAATCACAACCTCATCACGGCTTCTTCACACCTGGAGTCGTTGACTGGAGTAGCTTACCTGATAACTTGTCTGGTCACACTGAGCAATACTATGCTGGTGCTAGTCAACATGGTGGTGAACACCCTTTTGGAAATCTTGCTCTCATGGCCCTGGAGTCTACTGAGGGTTCCTGTTCAAATGCATCATCTTCACAGGTAACTCAGGTATCTTCAGTGGCTAAAGCCAAGTTATGTTCTGAATCATGCATAGCTGCCTTTGTCTCTATTAGAGAGGCAAATGTAGCATTAATAAATCAAAAACTTGAGTTTGAGAAAACCATTTTCAAAAGAAAAGCTGAGTATGAGTCTGCTCTTAACAGTAAAAGTGATGGGATTTATAAGCTTAAATTCCAATTAAATGATGAAAAGGCCAAGCTAGAGGTTATTCTGGAAGACCACAGGAGTCTCAAAGAAAAATTTGCAGTAACCCAAGTTGAGTGTGAACGCTGGGTATCATCATGCAAGGGATTTGAAATGCTTCTTAGCAAGCAAACTGCTTCAAATGTGAAGTTTGGCATTGGTTACAACCATACTGCTCCACCAACAGACTTTACTCCTAACTCCATAGTTAAGTCTGAAAGTGAAAGCAATCTCCAAACCACATTATCGTGTGAGTCATTCTCCAATGATAATCTATGATCAGAGAATGAAACCAGTGTTAAGATCTCAACAAATAAATTGACTGATGGTCTAACTACTGAGACTCATATGAAGCTGAGTACTTCACATGTTGTTCGTCAATGTACCCCAAGTACTGAAAGAGACCAACCATCTGAAAAGCATTTCAAATCAGTTGAAATACAAGGACTAACAACTGCTGAGGAATCCATCAAACAGTCTATTAGGACGGATGGAAAACAGTTGAATTACCAGTATTCAGCTGTTACAAATCCTTTAGTACCTAGTACTGATAGGAGGAAAGTACTGAAGATCACACCTTCAGTAGTTTCCACTTCAGCAGTAAAGATGTCCAAGATGAAGAATAAACCATGTGAAATTTGTGGTAAATTCAATCATCTATCTGATGAATGTTGGTACAAAAAGGGTTTAAAGCTCCAAAGGGATGAGCTCATTAAACTAGAAATAAATAAAATGAAAACTGAGTTTGAGACCAAGTTTGTACCATAATCATCTCAACCTGATAAACCCAAGGCCTTACCCAAATCCACTAAGAAGGATACGGTTTATCAGAAGACAGCTGATATTGTTCCTCATGGTAAACATAAGACTAAGTCTGTGAAATCTAAGAAGGAGGAAATGGTGGGTCACAGGAACTCATCAAAAACAAGCTCTGGAGTGTCAAATGAACTGAAAGCTTGAGCTTCAAATCAGACACAGCTCGTTATGATGGTTCAGCATATGTTGGGGAGAGTTAACCAACTTAAAGCCACTGTGACCAAACCACTGGAGAGGAATTCCAGGTCCAAATCTATTTCAGCACCATCTCCATTTTTATCAGCTGTTAATCATGAGAAACCAGCTATGGTTAATTTGTTGATAAAGTCAGTCCCAAAACCAAAAAGGATTGGGTCTCCAAAGCTAACTAGTTTCTTATGATTGTGTAGGGTTCTTCAGCATGCCAAAGAAGCATCTGGTATGTGGACAGTGGAGTATCCATGCACATGACTGGGAGCAGCTCTCTTCTTCATGATTACTCTCAGGGAAAGAAGGGGTTTGTCTCATTTGGAAATGATTCTAAAGGTTACATCATTGGAAAGGGATTTGTGTCTAGTGGAGATATTAGATTTGATGATGTCAACCATGTGGATAATCTCAAATACAATCTGTTGAGTGTCAGTCAGATGTGTGACAAAGGACATGTTGCTCTTTTCACAAGCCAGAACTGTAGGATTCTATCTTCCAAGGTTCTGAGCATGATTGACAAAGTACTGGATGATAATACTCTCCTGAAGGCCAACGGGATAGGAAGAGTATATGCCTTGGATCTGTCAAAGAAAATTGAGTTAAGAGGCCATCCATGCTTGTTCTCCAAGGCCTCTCTCCAAGAATCTAAACTGTGGCATAGAAGGCTGGGTCATGTTAATCTCAAAAACATGAATCAGCTGATCCACAAGAGTTTAGTGAGAGGTCTTCCAATAAAGGAGTTCAATTATGATGAAATCTGCACTGCATGCTTAAAAGGGAAACAACATAAAGTCTCATTCCCAGCCATAGAAGAATCCAAGTCTAATGCCTGCTTACAACTACTGCACATGGATCTTTTTGGTCCTGTGAAGGTAATGAGTATGGCAAAGAAGAAATATTGTCTGGTAATTGTGGATGATTACTCTAGATATGTATGGACCTTCTTCTTGCATTCAAAGGATGAGGCTGCTCAGTCCATTATGAACTTTGTGTTACAGGTTGAGAAGCAGTATTCCCTACCAGTTAAGTGTGTGAGGAGTGACAATGGTACTGAATTCCGAAACCACACTCTTGATGAGTTTTACTTGTCAAAGGGAATCAAGAGGCAGTATAGCATCCCAAGGACTCCAGAGCAAAATGGAGTAGTGGAGAGAAGGAACAGGACCCTCATTGAAGCTGCAAGGTCCATGTTGGCTGATTCTGGTCTGCCACTGACTTTTTGGGCTGAAGCTGTCAATAGAGCTTGCTATGTACAGAATAGAGTTCTAGTAAATCAGAGGTTGATGAAGACTCCATATTAAGTTCTTCATTATTTGGCCCCTTTGATTTCATTCTTTAGAGCATTTGGGTGTCCCTGTTACATTCTCAACACAAAGGATCAACTCCAAAAGTTTGATTCTAAGGTGGATGCAGGGTATTTTGTTGGGTATTCATCCACTTGCAAGGCTTATAGGGTATTCAACTGTCGGACAAAGATAGTTGAAGAAACCTTGCATGTGAAGTTCAATGAATCCCCTAAGGATACAATTCCACAAAACCCTGTGGAGTTGTTTGATCTGAACATTCTGCAATATGTTCCTTATCAATCACCTGCTGTTGCAGATCGTATGAATCCATCATCTTCTGTAGCTAGTCATCCATCTGGTGTTACTGATGATGATGATGATATCAGTAATCACCTTTTCAAGTTTAGTGATCAACCGCCTGATTCAGCTAGACCTGATGTTCCTGTAGCTTCAGTAGCATAATCCACAACAAATGCTGATGAGATTTCTACAACTTCAACTTCCTTTGAATTACCATCTACTGATTGGTGATATCAATTCAGCTTCACCATCACCATCTGTTGCTGCTGAGCCTGCTATAAACACTTGCACAGATCTTATTGTGTACCAAGATCTGAAGAATCACCCTATGTCTCAAATCATTGGTGATATCAATGCTGGCGTTTCAACAAGAAGTCAATTGTCAAATTTCTGCTTCTATGCTCTCTTCATTAGTCAGCAAGAGCCAAAGAACTATGACATTGCTTTAAGGGACAATGGATGGGTTGAAGCCATGCAGCTTGAGCTTCTTCAGTTCAAGAAACAGCAAGTGTGGGAACTGGTTCCTCTACCTCCAGATAAGTGTGCAATAGGCACTAAATGGATGTTTAGGAACAAAACTGATGAAAATGGCCTTATTGTTAAGAACAAGGCCAGACTGGTTGTACAGGGGTTTTCACAAGAGGAAGGTATTGATTATAATGAAACCTTTGCCCCTGTAGCCAGACTGGAAGCAATTCGATTGTTTTTAGCTTATGCTGCTTATCACAACCTTAAAGTTTTTCAAATGGATGTCAAAAGTGCAATTTTGTATGGGAAAATTAAAGAAGAGGTTTATGTATGTCAACCACGAGGTTTTGAGGACAATAAACATCCTAATTGGGTGTATAAGCTTGATAAGGCTCTCTATGGGTTGAAATAAGCTCCTAGAGCCTGGTATGAAACATTATCAAACTTTCTTCTGGAAAATAATTTCACTAGAGGCTCCGTAGATAAGACTTTATTCATTAAGAAAGCTGGGCAGCATAATCTACTTGTTCAAATTTATGTAGATGATGTTATTTTTGCATCCTCTGATCCACAGTTCTGTGATGCCTTTACAAAGTTGATGAAACAGAAGTTTGAAATGAGTGCCATGGGAGAATTACAGTTCTTTCTGGGTTTGCAAATCAAACAAAAGGCTGATGGAATTTTCATTCATCAGTCCAAATACACAAAAGATCTTTTGGAAAAGTTTGATTTACAAAAGTGTAAGCCCTGTTCTACTCCCATGTGCAACACCACACAACTGGATCCAGATCAGAAATGTAAAGTGGTTGATGAAACAATTTACAGATGTATGATTGGTCCTTGATGTACTTAACAGCTTCTAGACCAGATATTATGTTTGCTACATGTGTTTGTGCTAGATTTCAGGCTGCACCTAAGGAGTCTCATTTGATTGCAGTCAAGAGGATCTTTAGATATCTGCAAGGCACTCCATCTCTAGGTTTATGGTATTCTACTAGACATTCTGGTAAATTAGTTGCTTTTTCTGACAGTGACTATGCAGGGTGTAAGTTGACAAGAAGGTCCACTTCTGGAGGATGCCAATTCTTAGGCAACTGCTTGATTTCTTGGCAGAGTAAGAAGCAGACCTCAGTTGCTACATCAACTGCTGAAGCAGAGTACATTGCTGCTGCAAGCTGTACATCTCAGGTACTCTGGCTTCAAAACCAATTATTGGATTATGGCATAACAGAGACTAAGACCCCGTTGTTAATGGACAACTCTTCAGCTCTTTGTATTGTCAAGAATCCTGTCCAGCACTCTAGGACTAAACATATTGAAATCAGACACCATTTTATTAGAGATTGTTTTGAAAAAGGTCTGATTGATCCAAAATTTGTTCCTAGTGCTGATGAGCTTGCAGACATTTTCACTAAGCCCTTGGATAGCACAACTTTCCAAAACCTAGTGTTAAGGCTTGGTATGCTGCATCTAAAATAAGTGACAACTACTGATGATCTCAGCTCACAAGTACTAATGATCATTAGTTTATTATTGCCATATACATAAGTACTGAAGTTATTTTCCCTCCGGAAGTTTTATTTAAACTACTAGAGCTTAACTTCTCAGTACTCAAGTACTTTATTTGATAAAACAATTGGTGTAGTTACAACAGCTGATGTAGCTAGAACTACTGTTGTCAGAAATACAAATACGTACTGATGTCGTATGTAACATCTGAAAACAGATGAAAACGTCTGATGAGTATGTGTTGAGGACAGTATGAAACAGCTGAAAAGCAATGAATTGACGACAACTACTGATGAGCCTTTTTCTCTTTAGTAGTTTCCCAACTGCTGTTTCTTTCTAAACAACTGAAGCAAAACCATGTCTTTAGTAGTTTCACAACTACTGATGACTAACACCAAGTCTTCAGTTGTTTACAACAACTGATGGTAAAACCAAAGTCTTTAGTAGTTTCCCAACTACTGATGACTAATACCAAGTCCTCAGTTGTTTCACCACCTGAAGTCAAAACTGTCTTCAGTAGTTTTATAACTACTGATGACTAAATCTGAGACTTCAGCTGTTTCAACGTCTGACGGTTAAAACCAAGTCTTCAGTTGTTTTATAAAAACTGCTGATCACACCAATATGGTCAGTCATTCCAAACCTCTGAAAATTAATACCACATCATCAGTAGTTTCAACAACTGATGACTAACACCAAAACGTTCAGTCGTTTTCTAACCCTACCCTTTAAATACCTTATCCCACCTTCAGAGTTTTTCCTTTCTTCTCTTCTCTAACCTAACGTTCAAAAACTCTGTATCCTCTCTTCATCAATGGCGACCATGCAACTAAAATCACGACACAACTGTGTCGCACATCTCACAAAATCGCCATACTGGACCAAGTTTCACAACGCCATTGATTTAATGGTTCAGTCACCTTACACAAGTGCTGAAGACAAGTCTGAAGACACAAGTGCTGAAGACAATGTCTGAAGACACAAGTGCTGAAGACAAAGTCTGAAGACACAAGTGCTAAAGACCAAGTATCAGACGTTGTCACAACAGCTGAAGAGGTCTTCTTCAGTAGTTGTGACGGTTTTCTTTTCAGTAGTTTTATGTTTTTCTTTTCAGTAGTTTTGTAAAACGACTGAAGAGCTTGTTCTTCAGTCGTTGTAGTTTCAGTAGTTTCGTATCAGTAGTTTTATGTTTTATACTTAGCACTCTGATATGTTCTCAGTAGTTGTGAACATTTCAGTAGTTTGTTAAGTTTTAGTTATTTTGAATAATTCTGCTACATGTCACTATCCCGTGATATCAGCAGTGATTGCACTCTATATAAGGAGTGTCAACCTAATTGTAATCCATGAATGATTGAGCAGAAACATTTGATATTATTGAAACATTCCTTTTCACAGAAATATATTCTCTCGTTACAACCTTATTTGTTCTTAATGCATACGAATATCAAATTCTTACTATAATTTGTCTAATTCCTGTTCTTATTCCGCTGCGTTACACTATAATCCATCAAACTTGAGATCACTGATCCTGTCATAGAGCAACATATGCATTCTCGATTTGATCAGACATCTCATCACATCCTCCCCGCCTTGAAGCTATGCACTTTAGGATGACATGAGCCAAGTACTTGAACTGGATTGATGTCACCAATGTACTTTATCCTTAGAAAGCGTCCCCGAACAGTCAGGGGATGCAGCTTGGTTGGGTGGGCACCTTCCTCACCCAGATCCAAGACTCGCTTTAGATCATATTTAGTAATCCTAATCTCTTTTCCGAAGATGGAGATCCGAATACAGTGGGGCTCCACGGACCTATCAACTGAGGAACCTTCCCAGAAGGCCTGTTGTATCAATCTGTATGGAGTGCAAGGTATAGATATGGCCTTGTAGATCCTTGATCTCCTCAGAAAGGCTATAATCCCAGTGAAATAGGAAGCATTCCGAGAAGTAGCATCTAAAAGAGCATAGATGTTATGCTTGGTGCTCATCGTCCATCTATCAGCCATGTTACTACAACACAAGAAACATATACATTAGATTTGTACATAACAAATGACCGTTGGAATTTAAACTATTTTGATCAAACTGGTTCATTCGTGCGATTGAACCACACGACTCAGTTCAGTCGTGCGATGGGACCTACAGCTGAGTTCTGTTGTGCGATTGAGCCTGCGACTGAACTTAGTCGTATTCTACACCATGCGGTTAAGTCATTCGTGCGACTGAGTCATCGAATGATTCACTCGTGCGATTGAATCGGGTGCCTAGCTCAATCATGTGACTAAAGTTTATCAGCATGTCCATTCATATCCTTCACTGTTGAACACCATGGATTTGAATCGTTGTCAAAACTTTGTATTAGAGTTTGTATTTGTCTCATTTGATTTGCAGGGACTCGAAATAGCACTTAATGTCCTTTAATTCAACTTTTATTGCCATTTAAGTGGTCTATTTTTGGGTTAAGTCTTGGTTCCAGGATTTAGCATTATCGGTCCTTAAAGGTGCGATTAAGACATTCATTTGGATCGATTTCAGTTGCAAAGTACCTGTAGACGAGTAGAGTGACAATTAGAATCCCAAATTAAGAGTAATCACAATGATAAATATTTGGGCAGAGTGAGTGTGTGTATGGGCGGTTTCAGAGAGTTTTGAAGGTTGGTAAGGCTTAAGACCGACTGGTCCCCTTATTCATACTGTTTTAAATTTCAGTGGTATGCATGCTTCGTTCGTGCGACTGGTGTTCAGTCATGCGACTGGCTCATACTCCTTCATCCATCCGTACGATTGGTTCAGTCTTGTGGTCCAATCGCATGGTTCTCTCATACTCGTGATCCAGTCATGTGATTGGCTCATACGTATGGTTCAAACGTGCAATTGGCTCATCCTCATTCAATCGTGCAATTGGATCATAGTTATGAGTTTGACCTCATACAGTTTCAAACACTTAAACTTTTACTTTTTGATATATAACATTATGACTTATGATCATCTCAGACATGACCCTTTTAATTTAACATCATTTGATCACCTCAGACGTGATCCTTTTAGTTTAGAACTGATTGGTCACTTCAGACACGACTCCTTTTAGTGAATGATTCATAGATTTCATCTAGTTGTATAGTCTGACATCTATGCAAAAAAGTCTAAAAACCAGAAAACAACTGGAAATTTTAAAGAAAATAAGAAATATTTTTGTGGTTTTGGGTTTGAGATGGATGGAGACCTTTTAGAATACATCTAACTGATTTTACTTCCTGAGCAGAACAACTTCAAGTTAATTTGATCATTTCTGGAAAGATTAATTATGGAATCATACAGGTATATCATAATCATTTGGGACCCCTTCTTAATATGCACTTGATGCTAGATTCGTGTTTTCTCTAAGAGTCAATAGCACTTTCAAGAAATCATACTAGAGCTATAAGATGCACACAATGCTTTTGACTGTCAAGAGTTGCAGCCACGATGATTGTCAGTATATTTGTCCACTTAAATCCATACACAGATATTTGACTCACAATTGTGATGAGTTTGGTTTAATTATTTCAACAAGCATTTCTGGATCCCACACTTATATGATAATCAAAATACCTAAGGAGATTTTTGAGAAGTCTACGAGTATTTGACAAGAAGAAACTATTCTAAGAGCTTTCAAAGAGATGCCAAGCCTCAGGTCAGTGCCGTCGCATAGCAGAGAGGCGCAAACAACAATGAATTCTAGAATATTTAGGTTATGCTTATCCTCAGGTCAGTGCCACTGCATAGTAGAGAGGAACACAACCTATCTTTTTGTTAGAGCACTTTTTTTTGTTTTGCACATAACGCACCAACAACATTAGTCATTAGCTTGATTGCTCTTGGCAGTTTTTCCATGTGCTTTGCTGATTTTTATGGTCATCCGCACACATTTGTGCCGTTTATTTTGCTCGTCACCCCTTATTCGAAATGCGTTGATTGTGTTAACTAGAGATAAGATGTGAACCGACAGCAAGTTGAACAAATTAGTTTTAATTCAGCAATGAAGTCTACTCATCTATTGTGTTGAGTCTACTCATCTGTTTTGAACAAAATGTTTTTGTGTTTTTGGATTTTAATAGACAGGAAAATGAAATAAATGAAAATAAAAAATAAACTAAGAAAAACTTGGCGGACTGCGAACTTTCTACTTCTTGAATCACATCATTTTTCTTTTTCGTGCCATTAACCTCTAAAGGATATAAAAACCTAGGTTTGTCAAATGCTTTTGTGTAGAGGTCGGTGCGTTGAAAATCCGTATTAATTTTAACAACATCGATTAATTGATTTTCAAAACAGTCACGTATAAAGTGATATTCAATACTGATGTGTTTTGTTTTTGGGTGTTGGACTGGATTTTTGGTGACAGCAGTTGCAACAGAATTATCAACAAAAATAGGGGTGTTCGAAAATTACAAACCGTAGTCGCGCATTTACTGTTGATCCAAATGATTTGCGAACAACAACTTGCTGCAACAACATATTCAGCTTCTGTTGATACATATGTACCTAGATTCAAATATTAATGTTATATGTCTTGAATGTCTTACGCTTATGTAATGCTTGGGTACATAATGAAAGGAGAATGTTTGGTTGTGATTTATAATGTTTAATATTTCATTAATGAGTTGTGTAATGCATATTGACTAGATTATTTAGGTTTGTTATTGTTTGAATTGATATGCATAATATTATAATAATGAATACATTCAAACTTGTTTAAGTGAAGTTCTCATGCGTCCGACTGGACCATGCGGCCCAACAGTGGTCATGCGTCCGAATGGCCATGCGACTAAGTGTCCATTTGTCTAAATAGTCCATACGCCTGAACAACTTCATGCCCAGTCGTGCGAATGGATCAACCACATGGCTCAATCGCACGAATGAACCATGCTAATGGTTCAGTCGCGCGAATGAGGAACCCAAACCTATAAATACACCTAATTCGTGGAAAAAGGTAAGCATTGTACACACTTCGACTCCAGACGTACCCTAGCCGTCCAGAAACCTGTAAGATCATACTATAAGTTCATAGATCGCATTAGATCGATTCCTAATCGATTCTTAACGTTAGATTCAATCAGAAAACTACTTGTACACACATTCTCACTGATTGGATCGCCAATCAAATAGGATTCCGCACTATTTGGTTCGGTATACATGTTAATGAGTTAGTACATCGTCCAGTACATGATCCTAACAAGTGGTATTAGAGCTTTGGCTCTTGATTGCGTGTTGATTCAATCGTTTTGATACAAAAATTGTGTTTTTTAACTAAAAACGCAAACTTTTTGTGTCAAACGAAGTCTTAGACGTTTCCTGACCATAAAGTTTAGTTGTTCCGGCATACGACAATTAGGGTTTGTGAAAATTCATGTTTTTGCGGCCAAAACACGTTTAACCTACGAATAAGCCCAATCGCATACCTTTATTCGCACACATTATCAGTTTGTTTAATAGTAAAATTAAGTGAAATGGAGGACTAGTTTTCAGCATACACACTAAGTAGAAACACTCATATTCAGAATTTACTACTGTTGGAGACGAAGTGGGAATTCATAATAAACGTCCAAAGCTTATCACATTAGACGACTACCCACAATGGAAGCAACGTTTCGGAATATAATTAAATGGAGTATATACAAATTTGTGGGAGGCAATACAATCGGGGTACAGTATGCCTATTGGAGCTGACGATGTCAAACGTACGTTAAGTGGCATGTCTGATGCACAAAAGGTAAAACACAACACTGAGAAGAAAGTCTACGCTTTGCTTACCCAGTCTATTGCGAAGGACATCTACAATCAGTACTCGGAATATACTAAAGCAAAGAAACTATAGGATGCATTGGAGAAGAGGTATGGTGGAAATGCCTCACTCAAGGCCATTAAGGCCAATGCTTTGAAGAAGGAGTTTGACAACCTCTCTTCAATGGGAAAGGAAGGACTGGACGATGTGATCGACAGATTTTACCACTTGATGAGTGAGATGCACACTCATTGAGTTACTACGTCTATGGAGGATAAGGTATCCAACTTTGCTGATGGACTACCAGAGAAATGGGCTTCCTTCGTTTCAAATCTCAGACAGAATGACTTCATTCTGAAACTGAGAGAGGAGGAACTAAGGATGAAGTATAGAGCCCAAAAGGCCAACTATGATCAGAATCCAGTGCTTTACAATGCGACTCCTCAGGCAAAGACATCTGGAGCATGACTGCAGACTGCCTTCGTCTCAAGCTCCGCAAGTCCAACACAAGTATCTACTTCAGGATCTAAAACATCAGGGTCGTCTGCTACCCAGTATATTATACCTGAAGCCAATGCAGCAAAATTGAAGACCGATAACTTTGGTAACATGACTGTTGAGGTGGCCAGAGAACACATGGACCTCTTAGCTGTTTTAGTCCACTCCTATGATGGAGAAATCGCTGGAAAGATAGAAAATTGCCACCTGGCAGATGAGGATTATGAACAAGTGGATGAGATGGAGTTGGAACGAATGGATATTATGTGGGCCTTGGCAAGTGCTGTCCGACAAGATAAGAGGTTTGTAAAAAAGACCGGACAGAACTTGGTTGCAACCAAGGACACAACCTTTGGCTTCGACAAGTCAAAGGTAACCTGTTTCAACTCTGGTGAGAAGGGGCACTTCAAATGGGAGTGTGTGAAGCCAAAGAAGATTGGAAATGGCAATCATTTCTCATCCTTTAATCGTCAGGACAAAGCCATGTCTAGTAGTTCTACTTCATCAAGCAAGGATCCTAAAGCCTTGACTGCAAACGAGGATGAAGGACAAGACTGGAGCTTTCAGTTCGTTTCCCCGGGAGAGTCCAACATAGCTAGTGTGAAGGACATTGATGACGATTCCGCTAGTGACGGAGACATAGCAGTAGAGCTCGTGTTGTCCAACTCTAAAGATACTACACATGTGGTCAACCATCTGCCTGAAGAAGAAAAAAACTGCATCAACTTCATAATCACCAGAACCAGAGACAACAGATTCTGCACAAATGGTTGATTCCTCTTTAACATCTCAGGTAAGTACTACTGACCAGTTGTTTAATAATCATCCTTGTTCTGATTGTAATAAATTTAGAGAAAGCATAGATTTAAAATTTTCTAGGTTATTAGATCATAATGATAGCTTAGTAAAGGATCTGGAACTATACGTTGAAGCTAATAGAGTTTTAAAACAAAATGGGCATAGTTACAAGTAAAAGATAGACCTTTTGAACATACAGCTTAAGTAAACAGAAGTAGTTGCATTTAACCAAGCTAATGACACTAGGTACTATCTTAACTCTCTAGAGGACACTAAGAAGCAGAAAGCATTTTTAAAAGTAGAAGTCAACTCCTTAAAACAAAAACTGCACAGTTGGACAAGCTCGTCTCATATTGTCCAACACTTAGTGAGAGAAATAAACAATGGGGAGGGATTGGGATACAAAGTGGTTCCGCCACAACCTGAGACCTTGATGAACACCAAAAGTAAACCTATTAATAATAACCCCATCAAGGATCATGTGGTGACCACTCCTCTTGTAGTGACCCATATTCCACAAGTAAAACAATTGCCTCTGGCACTAAACAAAAGGAGTCCAGCTCAAAGGCAAAAGGAAAGATGCCTTGTGTTAACCTGGAAAAAGTGTTTGAAAAGGTTAATGTAAAGTCATGTTCAAACAAAGTCAAATCAGAACCCAAAAAGACTATTAAACCTAATCAATCACGAGTATCATGTCAAAGTCCAGGTAAACAAGAAATAAAAGATGTAAATCCAGGTAAAGTAATTATGTTTGTAAAACATGACTATACATCTAACAAAGAAGTGTGTCCATCTAAACAAAATAAGGTGATCCGTGTGAAACCTACATCTCCACAAAAACATTTGAAACGTAAAGTTAAAAGCAGATGCCGCTACAATTCTGGAGAGTATGGTCACATTGCGTCTCCTTGTCCTTATTATCAGACACCGAGGAGGAAAGTTGAACTTCCTGCATGTAAAACTAGCTCTTTTAAGAGGAACTCAGTGACGCCTCCTAAAAGGGATAGTGAACACACAGTTCAACCCATTAGCCAATCGTTTATTTGTCACAAACAGGCCTTACACAAAGCTGGTCTATGCAAAGAAAGATCCGCCTTAGCGTTTGAAAATGAGAACAAACAGACATCTGAGCTTCCCTCAACCTCAAATGGTCAATGGGATGAGTTTATGTTATGTGATGCCTCGGGGAAACCCAAGCTAGTGAAGGCTTGGGTTCCTAACATGAACTAATGTTTTCATTGAATGTGCAGGGTGTTCGCTATAGTGCTGAGACTAACACATGGATTGTAGATAGCGGAGTATCCAGGCACATGACGGGGAACAGAGATCTCGTATGAAACGTCAGGCAAATCAAAGGAGGGCATGTTTCATTTGCTGGAAACAAAGGAGGTTATATCACAGCCCAAGGAGAAGTGGGAAATCAGAAACTTAGGATTGATAAGGTAAACTATGTCCAACAATTATAGAATAATTACCTTCTATTTCTCAAATATGTGATAAAGGCTTCAAAGTAGTCTTTGACAAAAAGAAGTGCTATGTTTAGAAGAAGGACTACATGATCCCGGAGGACCAAGTTCTAATGGCAGCTTCAAGATATAATGATCTTTATGTTTTGGATCTTTCGAAGGCCTCCACAACAGATCGTGAAGTTCAGTGCTTCCTGTCCAAAGCTACTGAAAAGCATTCCATATCCTGGCATAGGAGAATGGGACATATAAATCCAAGGAAAATGAATCACTTGATCCAAAATGATCTAGTGAGGGGAGTGAACGTCAAAAACTTCCAACTCCCGTATTTCTGTGTTGTGTGCAAGAAGGGCAAACAAACAAAGAAGTCTTATAAGGAAAAGAAAGTTCATTCCATAGAACTACCTCTTGAGCTTCTTCACATGGATCTGTTTGGTCCAGTCAGTACAAGAATCATCGTAGGCGACTTGTACTGCTATGTAGTTACTGATGACTACTCAAGATTCTCTTGGGTAATGTTTCTGAAGTTCAAATCAAAAACATTTGAATCCTTCAAGGAATTAGTAACTACACTGGAATCCCTATACAAGCTGAAAGTACGACAAGTGTGCTCCGACAACGGAACCGAGTTCAAGAATGAGTGGATGGAGGCCTACTACAAGGAAAAGGGAATTGTGCATCAATTTACCTCTGCCTACACTCCTCAGATGAACGGTGTTGCTGAACGGAAGAATCGCAGCTTGATAGAGACCACACGAACTATGATAGCAGACTCGAAACTACCTATTCAATTCTGGAATGAGGCAGTTGCAAATGCATGTTATTCGCTCAATCAAGTTCTGGTAGTTAAACGCCATGGAAAAATGAGCTATGACTTACTACAGCGATGTAAACCTAACTTAGAGTACCTCGAGCCATTTGGCGCTCCATGCACCCTGCTGAAGAAGACTCAAGAGGGAAAATTCAACGAGAAGGTAGATGAAGGGATCTCTCTAGGATACAACATACCAAACAAGAGAGTTTACAACAACTCAACGGGTCATGTAGAGGTGTGGTGTAATGTTGATGTTCAGAGATACACAACACCACCTCCTGGAAAAGGGCCTGCTTACTTATTTGACTATGATGGATTCTTCAAGTCCTTCAACATATCTCTTTCCACTTCCGAAGACGAGTTGGCAAACAAGATGATGTATGATGTCTTGAATACAACGTCCTAAGATTCAACATCATTCGGTTCACAAAGTCAATCATCGACCAACTCAGGGGGAGCACTTGATGTGAGTGACTCTTATGAAGGCTCACAAAGTCATATCTCTAATGAACAAAATTCGAAAATGATTAGAACAACCAAGATGAATAGGTTCCGACTACCACAAGTCCACAACATCTGACAGTTATGCTTCTGAGCCTTCTAAACCTCAGACTCCTATAGCCTCAGATCCAAGACCAAATGTTCACAATCTTGATTCTGAGGTGGTTGTTACCACAACTCCTGGCTCACGTCTAAACGACTATCATCCATTGGATAATGTCATAGGTGATGTGAGATTAGGAGTTCAGACCAGAAATCAGTTGTACTCAGCTGATTATGCCATTGTGATAGAAAAGGGATACCTTCATGACGGTGCCTATTGTTGGTTTGTGTGTCATTTTGAGCCAAAGTATTTTAGTGAAGCCCCAAAGGATGCGGCATGGGTGTGTGCCATGCAAGAAGAAGTTCTTCAGTTCAAGAAGTTGGGTGTATGGACTCTAGTGGATAGACCTAAAGGTGCTAAGGTCTATGGCACCAAATGGGTCTTGAAATGAAAGAAAGATCATCAAGGTGTGATCATCAGAAACAAAGCTCGGCTTGTTGTTCAGGGATTTAGACAAGTTGAGGGTATTGACTACAATGAAGTGTTTGCACTTGGGGGAAGGATGGAAGTAATCCACATCTTCCTTGCCTGTGCCTCTTATATGAAGATCAAAGTTTATCAATTAGATGTGAAGAGTGTGTTCCATCATGGTGAGATTTGAGAGACAGTGTTTGTTAGTCAACCCGAGGGATTTGAGGATCCATATCATCGGGATAGAGTTTATAAACACAACAAGGCGCTCTACGGGCTTCATCAAGCTCCGAGGGCCTAGTATGAGATATTCTCGACTCATCTTGTGCAACACGGTTTTCGCAGGGGAGTCATTGACTGTACATTATTTATCAATGAAAAAGATGGAGATTTACTGCTGGTACAAATCTATGTCGATGACATAATCTTCGGATCCAAGAACGAAGAATTATGTAAAGAGTTTGAAGCAGTAATGAAGGCGGAGTTTGAGATGAGTGCAATGGGAGAGATGAAGTTCTTTCTCGAGTTACAGGTGGATCAGACACCAAATGGGATTTTCCTACATCAGACAAAGTATGTAGGTGATATTTTTAGTCGGTTTGACATGGAGAATGCTTTTACAGCTGGAACTCCACTTGCTATAAAGCATGATGTAGCACCCGAGGAGACTGGTGATCTGGTGGATGCCACTATGTACCGAGGGATGATTGGATCTCTCATGTATCTGACTGCCTCACGACCTAATATCATGTATACTACATGTTTATGTTCACGATATCAGCCAAAGCCTAAGGTGAACCATCTTATTGGGGTCAAAATGATTTTTCGTTATCTGAAGGGTACACCCACACTTGGGTTGTGGAATCTCATCATGATGACTTTGGGCTTACTGCGTATAGCGACTCGAATTACGGAGGCTGCAAGATGAACTACAAGTCTACATCAGCACAGTGTCAGTTGTTTGGGAGAAGATTAGTAACCAGGAAGTGTAAGAAGCAGACCTCGGTTGCATTGTTAACCTGTGAAGCCGAATACGTTGTTGTTGCAAGTTGCTGTTCACAAATCATATGGATTCAACAGCAAATGCGGGATTACAGTTTGAAATTTTCTTTTACTACTATCTTTGTTGATAACTCAGCTGCAATTGTAGTAACGAAAAACCCGATCCAACATCCAAAGACCAAACACATTGGAATTAAATATCACTTTATACCTGATTGCTTTGAAAAGAATTTAATCGATTTGGTAAAAATAAACACATATTTTAAACGCGCTGACCTCTATATAAAGGCTTTTGACAAACCACATTTTCTATATCTGTTAGAGGTCAACGGCATTAAAAAAAATAAGGTCATTCCTGAAGATGACCATGTGTAGTCCGATGTGTCGTGTAAATTTTCTTTTATTTTTCAGTTTTTTTAAATTATTTCCTTAATTTTAAGTTGGTTAATGAAAATTGGTCTTATTGTTTTTGCCTATTAAAATCCTAAAATTCTAATCAATTACCGTATTAAAATTTTACGGGGGAGAATAGGTTTAGACAGTATAAAAAACAAAAAAAACGAGGGAGAAGGAGAGGTAGCTCATAAAAATAAGATCGTATGTGTGATACCAATTCAATCATAGGAATATGATAGTACACATGATCAAACCATTTGGGACTTTAAAAATATAAATTGAAAAAGATGCAAAGCTCAAGTACAAGTCTATGTAGTCTAAGCAATGTAAAAGGAAATAGGATAGACAAACTAGCTACTACTAAGGTGACACAAAGAAAGTAAACCCAGAGGTTGCTAGACCACAAATAATATGTCGGTAGATTCAACACAATAGATGACTAGACCTTTTTGGTGATCTCAAGATTAAACTAAATTGTTTGACTAGCTGTGGGTAACACCTTATCCCCGATTAACACAATCAACAAGATTCCAATAAGGGGTGACGAGCAAAATAAACGCCACGAACATGTGCGTAAGACCAAAGCATTAGCAAGAACACATAAAAAATCAAAATACAATCAAACTAATAACCTATGTTGTTGGTGAGATCTATTCAAAAAGAATGAAATTTCTTAAACAAGAAGATAGGGTATGTGCCTCTCTGCTGTGCGGTGGCTGTGACCTGAGGATAAGCATAACCTATATATTCTAGAATTCATTGTTGTTTGCCGCCTCTAACTGTTCGGTGGCACTAACCCGAGGCTTGGCTTCTCTTTGAAAGTTCTAAGAATAGTTTCTTCTTGAATACCACCCTAAGACCGCTCAAAAATCTCCTGAGGAATGTTGATTACCATATAAGTGTGGGATCCACAAATGCTTGTTGAAATAAACA
The DNA here is from genome assembly GCA_025506515.1 of Flaveria trinervia. Classification (NCBI taxonomy): domain Eukaryota; kingdom Viridiplantae; phylum Streptophyta; class Magnoliopsida; order Asterales; family Asteraceae; genus Flaveria; species Flaveria trinervia. Next base: position 39,802,660 of record CM046451.1, read on the forward strand.
AACCTTAAACCATCATCAATGTGTGTTGAAAGTCTGTGTATGGATTTAAGAGGATAGGTATACGGACAATATTGTGGTTACAATTCTTGAAAGTTCAAATTAGTGTGGGGACCTAATAGTACTAGTATGATTTCCTAAATTTGCTAAATGACTCTAGATGAAAAACAAGAATAGAGCATCAAAGGTTTTAGATAACTTTTCCCGAATGAGTTGAATATCCTATATGATTCCAAATTGAATTGGTCCATGTATGGTTTAGATGAATTGAAGCTGCCTTTTCAGATAAATAATTTCTTAGATTTACATCGTAGGATTTAACCCTCACAAAAACACAAAAACATGTCTTAGTTTTATGTTTCAGTTTTATTTATTTTATTTCTGTATAAAGTTTGTTAATTTCAGTTTTTTGAATATGGGACTATGTCATGGAAGTTGATAGGGAACCTTATTATCTAAACGGTCACATCTGAGGTGACCACATGTGCTTTCAAATAAAAATGGGTCACGTCTGAGGTGACAAAACTATTTTAAAAGGACCACGTCTAAGGTGGTCAAAGGTTCTTCAAGTTAAAATGATCATGTCTGAGATGATCAAAGGTTCATAATGTTAAATCAACAGTTTAAAAGGGTGTCAAAGGTAAAATGGTCATAAAGTCAAAAACCATGAGTATGATTCATTCGCACGACTGGACCATGAGTATGGACAAGGCGTACGATTGAAGGATACGAATGTGCCCAATTGCACCATTATCCCACTCGTATGGGACATATGTGCGACTCGACCATTAGTTTGACTAAAATCACATAATTGGATGACTAAAATGTGCTAATCCCATGAATGAAGATGACTGAATGACATAGTCGCATGACTGAAGGTGATCGAATGTGCTAGTCGCATGATGGATCTTCAGTCGCATGAAATAACTATGGAACTGGACTTAGTCGCACGACTGAAGGAAACCCTAGTATAAATAGAGTGGGATTTGGTCGCAGTCATTCATCACTCCCAAAATCACCACAATTCGCACGAACCATCGTTACTTTGCCAAATTTTCGTTTGACCATTCTATACCATTGATTGTTGTTTACTGATGATTTCCACTGGTTATACAGGTGTAATGCGGTGCAATCCACCCAAATTTCAATCAATTTGATTCCAAAATCAAGATATTCGGCCCTAACCAAGAACCAAGACTTGTTTGGACACATAACCAAACAAAACTAAGTAAAGTATTCAAATCAAAGTTATTAGGTGCTAAATAGAGTGATTGCGAGTCTGATGAACCAAAACACGATGTTTAATCGTAAAAATTGGTCTAAACTTGAATTTGAATTGAACAGTTAGTCTGTCATGCGAATGGACAATCTGATGAACTTCAGTCGCACGACTCAAAGGGGCGAATGGCCAAATCGCACAGCTAAACAATGCGTATGAGTTCCGTTGCACGACTGGGGTAACCGCATGAGATAGCATGCATATGAGCTTAGTCGCATGTTAAGTTATACGTATGAGGGCATTCGCATGAATTGATCTCAGTCGCATATTGCCATTTGCACTACAGAACATAGAATTTCTTATTCAAATGATTAAGTTTATTACTTATTGACTGACACTAACATTTATATTCATTGTGTAACAGATGGCTAGTCGCTGGACTATGAGCACTAAGCACAACATCTGTGCTCATCTCGATCTGACATTTAGAAATGCTTGAGACTTTTCTCGCATATCACATTTCTATGGAGATCGAGGATCTCTCATGCCATCGCGACTCCTTATACACCATACCGCTCAATTCAGCAAGTTTTATTGGAAAGTGCTATGGTGGACAGATCCTCTGAGCCCCATTGCATCAGGAGCTTGATATTTGGAGAGCCGATTGAGATCACTGAGGATGATATTTGGACAGTTCCCGAGTTTGGGGATGATACTGACTGTCCCACCATATTACACCCTCTTACTTTTCAAGGATGTTTCTTGTGAGCTAAATACTCTGGGAACATCAACGTAGGGGTGCTCAACAAGAGCAACCTGTGCCCCCAGTTTATGTACCTCGCCCATGTGCTGCTGAAGTGTATAGCGTCTCAGAAGGGAGGGTTCGACGAGCTCTCAGATCAGATTCAGAATGCTTATGCAGCGTTGGTGCTAAACCACCCGTTCAGCTTCTCCAAGATGATCTTCGCCTATCTGGTGGAGAACATTGAGGGGAAAGGGAAGGAGGGGTTCTGCATGTACCCTTGATTCATCCAGATGATTATCGATCAGAAACTACCGTCTCTGCCTAAGGAAAAGGAGGACACTGCAGTTCTTGAGGTGATGGACGACACCATACTGGGTCGTATGAAGTTTTATAGGGGGAAGCAGGTAAAGCCCCGTGTAAGGAGACTATTCGGACATCTGGCCGGAAGGATTACGTGGTGCTGGCTAGGCGTAAATGGAGCCACGCGGATAGTGATTCAGAGGTTGAGATTTACAGCTTCCGGAGGATAACTCTGAAGACGACAATGGTGATGGTGGAGATGCAGGGCTCAATCAACCAAGGGCCCCCACTGCTGATATAGCATCTCCGGCATCTACCCATGATAGGGCAGAGGCTACAAGATTCCATCAGGACTTCATACCCGATGAGGAAGAGGAGTCAGATGAGGAGCCTCTAACTCGAACGGTGGGCATCAAGGTTGTTGCCACCGAGCGAGGGCTCCGGGCGGTTGGTGAACGCCCTGGCAAATCGGGAGAGACTGGCACGGATCCTACCTTTGCTCCCGATTAGCCAAGCCATGTTCCAGGGGGAGCACCCACCTCGAAGGGATCGAGGAAGAAAAGGATGGCTCAGCCCTACGGTTTGAAGAAGAAGAAGAGAAGACTGACCTTCAAAACCACTACCACTACTACCACGAGTACCACCACTCCACCTACCACCATTACTCAGTACACTACCACCACTCCACTTACCACCCCTACTCCATCCACTACCACCACTCCACCTACCACCACTACTACCAGACCCACACCACCACCACCTTCATCTATATTACCCCTAATCTTCACCACTGCTACCACCACCACCACTAGCCATCCAGCTGCACCATCATCCTCCTCTCTATATACATCTAGATCACCTCTACCTCCCTTTGGGGTAGAGGAATAGTTTTCAGCGCTGAACCGTATGGTGATCCGTCTGTTAGTGGCCGATGATGAGAAAATTGTACAGATTCGTCAGTTAGTAGATCTTAATGATGCACAACCTCAGCATATTTTTAGCAGGCTCGATTGATTGATCAAGAGGCTCAGCAGATGTCTCTGCTCCAGGAGCAACATGCCAAGAAGATTGAGGAGCTGGAGGCTGGAAACAAGACAATCTTGCTAAAGCTCAAAGGATCCAAAGAAGAGCCATTGAAGATAGGAGAAGGAGACGAGGATGATGATGATGATGATGATGATGAGAGTGATGATGATGATGATGAGAGTGATGATGATTGTGATGGTGATGATCACGAGGGTGATACTGATGCAGATGTGGATGATGATGAAGACGATTCTTCTGCTGCGGGTGCCACATCTGCAAGCGAACGGAGGACCAAAAGGACTCAAGATCAGAGTTCCTCCACCTCCGCCCCGGTTGCAGAAGAGCAGAAAAATACAGGATAAGAGTAATATTTAGTTATATACTGTATTCAAATCATATGTATTCGAATCTTGCATCTCACTATTTTAATGAATGTTTATATATTTATTTGTGGTATTTCTGTCTTGATTATTAACTAATGATTGTTGTGTTACGTGTATAAATCAAAGCAGATCCAACTTTCAGAGGGATGAACATGATGTTGCTCCCCTCCAACAGATCAAGAGTCAGCTCACGATGATTCTTGATCAACAGGGTATTGTTAGGAGATTAGTGATGTACACTCCTGAAGAAGGAGAGATCATTCACAATCTCACTGAGGAGAAAATTGCAGAAATGTTCAAGCTCAATCCCGATGAGATTGTCAAGGACACTCCAAATTTTGTAGAAACTAGTGAAGATGAGCTGAACGACTTTGATGAGATAGGGATCGTGGACGTCATTTCAGAGTACTATCCCGAGTACACTGACAAAGAGGGAAATGCGGTCCCCAATTTGGGTGACTCCCTGGTCGGTGATACATTTGAGATATTAGATAAGATGGAGCAAGAGACCGAGAAGGTTGAAGAACAAGCCCAAGCCTCAAACACTGATGTTGATATCAGAAAGGCTAAATAGGCTGCTTGTTTTGAGGAGAACCAAGCCTAACGCGCTGCTCCTAAACAGAATGTCTACACCGAGCTCTATAATGTGAAGAAACATCACAAGGTGTAAGGCAAGATTATTGCGTGGGCCAATTTTGATGATCTTAATGTATACGCGGTGAAGAGAGAGAAAGGTATTGAGTACTTTAGATTCCGGCATGACCTAAAGTCTCTACCTGGTTTTGAGCTCAACCATCTAGCTAAACTGAAGCTGTTATACACTGACTAGAGAAAGATGTCAAGCTGGTTTGAGGATGTTTTGAAGAAAGAGTACCACACGAGGTGGATCAACTTCAAACCTCAACAACCTACGAGGTATATCAGACGTTTTAAAGTTGATCCCATAACTGGAAAGCCAAAGACAGTGCTGAAGTGGAGTCCTCCATGAACAATGTCAAAGATCCCTCTACGGGAGATGCCACAGGACTTCACTCCTCACTTCAAATGGTGGTACTATGATTGAAGAATAGAGGAAGCTGACATAGTTCTGAACAAAGAGAGCAAAATGGATACTATGAGGGTATTCGACCCGATGTGGCTTACTAACTTGTCAGCTGACGACGTCTACACTCTATACAAGTGGCCATTGTTCAATGACACGCAGGATATTGTACAAGCCCTCCAATTCCAAAATGTGATATGGCTCTGCTTTGCATTTGAAATACATCCGGAATCACAAAAGAGGAGAAGTACAAGAAGTACGAGGAGGTTATGAAGAACGTAACATGATAGATAGATCTAGGTCCAAGGGGGAGTTTGTTGATACATATGTACCTAGATTCGGATCTTAATGTAATATGTATTGTATGTCTTATGCTGAAGTTCTCATGCGTCAGACTGGACCATGCTCCCCAACAGTGGTCATGCGTCCGAATGGCCATGCGACTGAGTGTCCATGCGCCTAAATAGTCCATACGCCTGAACAACTTCATGCGACTGACTCAGTCGCACGACTGAACACTCAGTCGTGCGAATGGATCAACCGCATGGCTCAATCACACGAATGAACCATGCTAATGGTTCAGTCGCCCGATTGAGTAACCCTAACCTATAAATACCACCTAATTCGTGGAAAAAGGTAAACATTGTACACACTTCGACTCCAGACGTACCCTAGCCGTCCAGAAAACTCTAAGATCATACTCCAAGTTCATAGATCGCATTAGATCGATTCCTAATCGATTCTTAACATTAGATTCAATCACAAAATTGTTTCTACGTGCGTTCTCACTAATTGTATCGCTAATCAAATAGGAATCCGCACTATTTGGTTCGGTATACACATTAATCAGTTAGTACATCGTCCAGTACACGATCCTAACAGCTTCACATGTTGTTTTCTTTAAAAACATGCACGGTGCACCAAACGGTTCTTGATACCCCAAGTTTGGTTTACGTCGCTGGAGCAGTTTATAACATGTTTTACCATGACGTTTGGCCACCAGGACTCGATTGAGAGTGTAGCATGCATTCGCCACTCCCTCATTCCAAAATGAACAACGAGTTAAGAGTCGGCTAGCATTGTTCTTGCCGTCTCTATCGAGATCCTATTTTTCCTTCCAGCAACCCCATTCATCTGTGGAGTGTAGGCAGAAATAAATTGATGTGCAATTCCTTTCTCTCTACAGTATGCCTCCATCCACTGATTCTTTTAGAATTTAATATTATTGTTTTTGAGAAGACATTAAGTTTACTTCGGAAGAAAATTACGTCTTCATAACTACTATGAAATTTACCTTCAAAAGAAATTATTATATATATTCTGAAGCTTAAATACGCTTCTATGTACTTATATGTTTTGAAGGACAATTTTCATCTAAAAGCAATTTAGTCTCGAATGTTTTATTCCTTATTTGATAACACTTCAGAAGTTTAATATATTCCAAAACCAAATTTGTCTAAGAAGCAAAATTACTCTTACGTATTATCTTTTGAAGGAATTCTTGTCAAACTCAGGAACATCTTCCAAAGCCAAATTGGCTTCGAAAGTTTTCTCAAAACATCCAAAGACAAATTACCTTGGGAAGATCTTCTCCTTGCAAAATAACTACGTTTTTGAGAACTTTTTCAGAGGTGAGACTGACATTTGGATTTTTAAGTTTATTCTTTTGCATTAACTTTGTCTCACATCCAATCATATATATAGACGAACAACAGTCCCCCCTCTTTCTTCTTTCTCTTTATCTTCAAAATTCTAACCCTAAATTTACCATAAATGCACTTTAACCAACCAGATTTCTCCATACACATTCACAAGTAACATTACTAGGTGCTTTGTTTATGTATAAGAAAGATCCTAGTTTCTTAGTCGTTTGCCATTTTCTTACTCAATCATCCTACCTCACCGCACTCACAATAGACCCTCCACTCTATGAAGAATAACCACTAGTGTTCTGGAGTACCTACTAAGAGGTTATCTTGGATGCTCAGAAGGCACTGTCTGCATTAATGTAGTGGAAGACAATTTTCATTACCCCAGCCCCAATCAACTCTCATCTTATGCTGGAAAATGAAAAAGGTGAACTGTCATTACTCAATATTGCTATGAATGAATCATTAAGGCAGATGGGCTATGAAGGGGATGGCTATAACTTCAAGAAAGGTTAGGTCTTTTACCCATAGAATTACCTCCTCCATGTTAGTATTCACTCTTTATCAAATAAACATGGGGGATGGGAGCAAATTCTTGAGGAGTTATCGTGTATAGTCCATGGAATGTCCCATGGGTCAAGTTTAAGTACTCTTCGTTAGCTTACACAAATTCTTGCTAACCTGGACTCCTTAGATTTCTACATGTTCTCAAGATATGTCTAGCACATTCTCAACTATGAACTGGGCTCACAGTTGACAGGAACAATTGCTACTCGTAAATATGGACAAATAAAGCCTAACATTATAAAAAAAATCATTGTTGCTTTCTTATGGGTATAAACAACGCTGGTCCCAAAAGTATTATAGGTCATTTCTTAAGTGGGCAAGTTGACAACACCAGTCAATGTTGAACCCACACCTTCTATATCTACACCACACACATAGCCACAAATAACCACACTCACAAGAGAAATACCAAGAGAACCCCTGCTTAGTCTATTCAAATTGTGCACGTCCCATACACTCACCACGTAAGAGGAAGTGGAACCAAGAAGTCCCACTTATCATGAGGAGTAAACCACTCCCAATACATCATTGATGAGTGTTGAGGTTCCTCATGCTTAGCCTAATGAGCTCAATTTCCAAGCCTCGAGTCTTTACTATGAGTCTTAAAATTCAGGTGATCCACCATCATAGAAAAACTACCATCCACAATGTTTAGATCTAAACCGACGAATCCTTGACCTACAATTCTATTATGATGAGGATATGGGATGCATGAGTATGATGAGTCGCTCTTCTCCTCCCTTGCTCAAGGAGTGAAGAGTGCTCCTAAGACACCCATATCTAGCCAAAATCATCCACCCTAACTGAGGTTGACTTCCCTGAACATGTTTAGGAAGTCCATATGGAAGAGGCTCTCACTTTAGAAACTGATTAATCATAGAACTCAACCATGAGAACCAACACTTTGACACTTCTCTTGAAGTTGTCATGGAGCAGGGGAAATCCAACAGTCAAGAACCATATGCTAGTGGTGATAGAGGTGACTTTGGTTATGTTCTTACATCCCCTATGATTCTTCTAATGAAAATGAGGGGAGTTTCCAACTAAAGGTGCACAAACTGTCTAAAACATGCACGTATTTAGTTTCAAAGGTAAGTCACCTGGAATCTCAAGTGGCTACCTTGTAAAGGGATGTCCTTAAACAACAACTTAAGATCACTAATCTCAAGGGCAAGCTAGCTGAGAGGCTTGCCAGATTTGGTCAAATAGATCCTTAAGAACCTATGGATGTGGTTGACCTGACCTCTAGCTCACCTATACTGGTTGGTGATGCTACCAAAAAGGGGAGAAAGTCTTAACTACAATCACAGAACCTGAAACATTGCCCAAAGTATGGACATGGAGGCCTTACCATTATAACTTTGTGTTGTCCATACTTAACAACCTCCTAAGATCCACATCAATGTGGGTGCCCTGATTTAAAGCGTATTTAAGGAAGGAATACCAAGGGCTATGTCTACCCCATCCTACCCTACTGATAACCAATAGTTTGATGGAGGTATGACACTAATAGAAGAGGCTTAGTACACTACAAATCTTAAGGTCAATCAAAAGTCTTCAATTTTCAAACCCTAAGCTAACATAATACTTTTTCTCTAGTTCACCTGCCACTTGCAAACCCAAGTAATAACATCCAAGCTGAAAGTTTAACTAAGTGGATTCATATGAGGGTGCTTGAAGAGTTCAAGAGAATATCTAAGCTATTAAGAAAGAGTCTAGCATGAAAAACTATTAGTCAATTAGATATTAACGTAGACCATAAGATTAGCTTCAAAGGGGAAACCTTATTTGAAGGCCCAACAGTTGACCCTATGAACCTGGAGACTACAACTACTTCAGCACCGAGTACCTTCAGTGCGACACCAGCTGGTGAAGGTGTCTCACAGCCTCTCCTTGGCCAGAGCACAAGTGCTTCACCATTTGATGAATCCTAAAGCTCTCTCCAACCCGAGTCACACAGGCTAGTGACTGAAAAATGGAAGATGATCATGACCTTTAAGGATATTGAGGAGTAGAAAAAGGAAAGAAAGAGGAAGCCAAAGGGAGTGACAACAAGTGAGACCCCAAGGTGTATGCTAGTTGTAATCATGGTTGCCCCAGGCCAAACACTCAGGAGGATGAGTTAATGGAAGCCAAAGGAAACTATTTGGGGTCTGGAAAATACAACTTTGATTAAATCTTCTCTCTACCTCGGATAATTTAAATGAACTAGCCGACACTAAAGTGTCAAAAGAGAGGAAGATGGTGTAAGGTTTATAGAAAGGTTTATGCAACCAAATAAACCAAGGTGCTTCCTGCATGCATGCACTTGGTACTTACTAGAATTTTTTTTGGAAGTTTTACACTCTACATATAAATTTTTCTTAGTGTAAAATCTTCCAAAGGCAAAGACCATATCTTTCAAAGCCAAAAATGACGTCCTACGAAGCTTCAAGACAAAGTCTTCCGAAGCCATTGAAATGAACACTGATTTCTTCCAAATACAGAGAAGAATATGCTTTTCTTGAATGTACTTTTATATAAAGTTGACCCACTTTCTACTACCACTCTAAAGACTCGTCAAGTTATAAAAGTTGGTGAAAAGGTCCATGCTTTTACAGTTGTACATTGAGTTCTTATGTCTATAACTTTCTACTTTATGTACTTTTATCCTATTGTGTAATATATTACGATGCGAGCTATGACATGTCATAATCATTAGTCAAAAGGCAATCTACCTTTTGATTTACTTTGATCTGGTAGTCTAGATTAGTGTTTCATGTTGGCCTTGAAAACATTGTGGTTTCTAAAATAGTAGTATAAAGTATCTTAGTTCCTTGTATTTCTATGTATGCTATGTAACACTTGTAAAAGAACTTGAGAGTAATATTCTTTATCCTTGAAAATCATACTTACTTGTTTTTCTTAGTTCTGTCTTATTGTTTAGTTGTGTTTTCAGTGTAATAATACTCTCCTCGTTCCCTATTTGATGTGTTAAGTGTTCTAAACACTCTCCTCATTGTGACAACTCTCACAAAGGCTAACATGAAAACCAGAATCATGATAGAGTCCCCACTTATCACTACTGAAGACTTTGATACTTAGTAACAAAGAATGGAAAGTTTCATCAAGTCTTAAGACTCTAGGATGTGGGAGTTTATTCTCTCTGGACCTCATATACCAAGCACCCCTTTAGTTGCTATTGGAGGTGGTATGACACCAAAAGTGGTGGTTGACTATTCCGAAGAAGATTTACACTGATTAGAAAGCCATGACTACCCTCCAACTCCATATAAAGATCCTTCAAGAAGTGCAAGACCGCTAAGAAGCTATAGGATGTACTGAAGCACATGTATAAGGGGTCTAGTGAGGCAAAAGAATCAAGAAGGACCTCTTGAAGTAGTAGTTTGAGAATTTCACCTATAAGATAGGTGAAACCATGACTCCACAATATTTCAGCTACGTTGAGATTGTGGATTCTCTAATAGATGTTGGAATAAATCATGAAAACAGGGACATTATGAGGAAGTTCATGTCTTCTCTTCCAAGAAAATGGACACACTATTGTATTGTTATTAAGAGAACTGAGAACCTTATGACACTTTCTCTTACTTATTTGTATGGTACTCTTAGTTGCTACCAGATGAAGATGAACATGTAAAACCATGTGGTAACTCCAGCAATTACTAGAGTTCAGCACTTTATGTGGTTGAAAGAGATTGCAGAGAACCACAACATCATCTCATCTCCTACCATGAAAACTCACAACATCACCTTCCTCGAGACACCAAGAGAGAACTACACCAAGGAAGCCCATTCCATGTGACAAGCTCTTTACAATGCTTTGTGTTTGATGATGAAAGCACATAGAAAGAGTCCAAAAAATGGTTCTTCTGACTCACAGGGAGAAGAAGTTCTACAAAAGGATAGTGGGAAGTTTTCTATCAATGCAACTAGTGGTAAGTTTGGGCTGGATAAGAGTAAAGTGAAGTGTTACAATTATAAACAAATAGGACACATTGCTAGAGAGTGCAAGGCACCAAGAACAAATGGTGGCCAAGCACAAACCAGACCCAACTCTACGGATGGAGCCATCCAGAATGAAAAGCCAAAGTAATAAGCTGCAATTGTTATTGAAGAAGGAGAATGTTAGGGATCGTGTACTCAACAAATACTAACTGATTTAAGCGTATACCGAATCAAATAGTCCGGAATCCTATTTGATTGGCGATCCAATTAGTGAGAACGCACGTAGAATCAATTAAAGATTAAATCTAAATGTTATGAAAGATTAGAAATCGATCAACTGCTATCTATGAAGTTCGAGCAGGTTATTAGAGGTCTCTGGACGGCTAGGGTACGTCTGGGTATCGAAATATTTAAAGTGTCTTGTTTTTCCACGATTTAAGTGGTATTTATAGGTTAAGGTTTCTCAATCGTGCAACTGGACCATTTCATGGTTTTTAAGCGGTCTCAGGGTAGTTCTCAAGAAGAAACTATTCTTAGAACTTCTAGAGAGAAGCCAAGCCTCAGGTCAGTGCCACCGCACAGCCAAGAGGCGGCAAACAACAATAAGGTCTAGAATACATAGGTTATGCTTATCCCCAGGTCAGTGCCACCGCACAGTAGAGAGGCACATAACCTATCTACTTGTTTGAGCATTTTTAATATTTTTGCACAGATCTCACCAACAACATAAGTTATTAATTTGATTGCTTTTGCTCATATTTTGGTCTTACATACACATTTGTGGTGTTTATTCTGCTCGTCACCCCTTATTAGAATTTATTGATTGTGTTAACTAGGGATAAGATGTTAACCCACAGCTTGTTGAACAACTTAGTTTGTTCTTGAGATCACCAATAAGGTATAATCGTTTATTGTGTTGAATCTACCGACATATCATCTATTGTCTAACAACCTCCAGGTCTACTTTCTTTGTGTTACCTTAGTAGTAGCTAGTTTTACTATCATTTTTCCTTTTATATTGCTCAGACTACACAGACTTATACTTTGAACTTTGCATCTTTTTTTATTTAATCATTTAAGGTCGCAAGTGATTTGTATGTGTATACTGTCATTTTCCTAAGTCATTGAATCGGTTTCACAGATACGATCTACTCTCTATCAGCTAGCCTCTCCTTCTCCCTCGTATTTTTTTGTTAATGTTACTAACTGACCTATTCTCCCCCTAAAATTCTAAAACCGTAACCGATTTAGGCTTTTTAGGATTTTAAATAACAGTAATTTAATTAAGCTACTTAAAGAAAATAAAATAAAATAAAAATTAAAAGAAAAATGGACAATACACATCGGACCACACATGATCATCATCAGGAATTAATCACTTTTTTTAACGTTGTTGAGCTCTAATAGATATATAAAACGTGGTTTGTCAAAAGCCTTTGTATAGAGGTCAGTGCATTGAAAATCAGTATTTATTTTAATCACATCGATTAAGTTCTTTTCAAACCAATAATGTATAAAGTGATAGTTTATGCCGATGTGTTTGGTCTTAGGATGTTGGACCGGATTTTTAGTTACTGCAATCACAGCAGAGTTAACAAAAAAAATAGGATTAGAAGAGAATTTCAAACCATAGTCCCACATTTGTTGTTGAATCCATATGATTTGTGAACAGCAACTTGCAGCAGCAACGTATTCAGCTTCATAGGTTGACAAAGCAACCGAGGTCTGCTTCTTATACTGCCAGGTCACTAATCTCCTCCCAAAGAATTGACATCCCGCTTATGTAGATTTGTAGTTCATCTTGCAGCCACCGTAATCCGAGTCACTATATGCTGTCAGCTCGAAGTCATCGTCACGAGAATACCGCAACCCAAGTGTTGGAGTACCCTTCAGATAACGAAAGATCCTTTTGATCCCTATCAAATGGTTAAGTTTTGGCTTTGCCTGATATCTTGAACATAAACATGTCGCGTGCATGATATCAGGTCTTGTGGCAGTGAGGTACATGACAGATCCAATCATACCTCGATACATAATGGCGTCGACTAGATCACCATTATCGTCGGGTGCTACATCATGGATTGTAGCAAGTGGAGTCCCAGTTGCGGAAGAATTCTCCATGTCAAACAGACTGAGGATATCTCCTACATACTTGGTCTGATGTAGGAAAATCCCTTTCGGTGTCTGATCCACCTGTAACCAGAGAAAGAATTTCATGTCTCCCATGGCACTCATCTCAAACTCAGCCTTCATTACTGGTTCAAACTCTTTACATAGATCTTCGTTTTTTGAACCGAAGATTATGTCATCGACATAGATTTGAACCAGTAGTGAATCTCCATCCTTTTCTTTTATTAACAGTGTACAGTCAATGACACCTCTGTGAAAACCATGTTTCACAAGGTGAGTCGAGAGTTTCTCATACCAGGCTCTGGGTGCTTCATGAAGCCCATATAGAGCCTTTTCGAGTTTGTAAACTCTATCCCGATGAAATGGATCCTCAATCCCTAGGGTTGATTGACGTACACTGTCTCTCTGATTTGACCATGAAGGAATGCACTCTTCACATCAAGTTGATAAACTTTAATCTTCATATACGATGCGTAGGCAGGAAGATACGTATTGCTTCCATTCTTGCCATGGGTGCAAACACTTTATTGTAGTCAATGCCTTGACTTGTCAAAATCCTTGGACAACAAGGCGAGCCTTATTTCTGATGATCACGCCTTGATCATCTTTTTTGCATTTCAAGACCTATTTTGTGCCAATGACCTTAGCACCTTAGGTCTATCCACCAGAGTCCATACACCTAACTTCTTGAATTGAAGATGTTCTTCTTGCATGGCACTAACATATGCTTCATCATTCAGGGCTTCACTAACGTACTTTGGCTCAAACTGAGACACAAAGCAACGATATGCACCATCATTAATGTAACCCTTTTCCATCACTGAGGCGTAATCAGCTAAATACAACTGATTTCTGGTTTGAACTCCTGATCTCACATCTCCAATGATAATATCCAAAGGATGATACACATTTAGTCGTGAACCAAGAGTGGTTGGAACAACTACCTCAGAATCAAGATTATGAACACTCGGTTCAGTATCTAAGGCACTAGGAGTCTGAGGTTCCGAAGACGCAGAGGCGTCAATGTCAAATGCTTGTGGACTATTGATACGGGGAACTTGTTGCTTCTGATTGTTCTGATCAACCTCCACAGCTTCTTCATCAGAGGATGAGTCACTATCTTCAAGTGCTCCCCCTGAGTTGTTAGATGAATTGCCTTGTAATACGGATGATGTAGATTCCTAAGCTGGTGTGTTTACAACATAATGCATTATCTTTGTAACTAAGTCATCATCAGAAGTGGAGAATGGTATGTTGAAAGACTTGAAGAATCCTTCATAGTAGAAAAAGAAGGCGGGTACTTTTCCAGCGGGTGGTGTGGTGTATCTTTGAATATCAACATTACACTAGACTTCTACCTGACCCGTCGAGTTATTGTAGACCCTCTTGTTCGGTATGCTGTATCCTAGAAAGATACCTTCATCAGCCGTCTCGCTGAATTTTCCCTCTTGAGTCTTCTTTAGTAGGGTGCACGAAGAGCCAAACGGCTCGAGATACTCTAGATTTGGTTTACGTCATTGTAGTAGTTCGTAGCACCTCTTCCCATGGCGTTAGACTACCAGAACTCTATTTAGTGTAAAACATGGATTTGCAACTGCTTCATTCCAGAACTGGATAGGCAGTTTTGAGTCTGCTAGCATCATTCGGGCCGTCTCTATCAAGCTGCGATTCTTCCTTTCAGCAACGCCGTTCATCTGAGGAGTGTAGGCAGAATTGAACTGATGTACAATTCCCTTTTCCTTGCAGTAAGCCTCCATCTATTGATTCTTGAACTTGGTTCTGTTGTCTAAGCGCACTTGACGTACTTTCAACTTGTATAGGGACTCCAGAGTAGTTACTAACTTCTTGAATGACTCAAATGTTTCTGATTTGGATTTTAGAAACATCACCCAAGTGAATCTTAAGTAGTCATCAGTAACTACATAGCAGTACAAGTCACCCCCAATGCTTCTTGTACTTACTAGACCAAACAGATCCATGTGAAGCAGTTCAAGAGGAAGTTGAATAGAGTGAACTTTCTGTTCCTTATGAGACTTCTTGTCTGTTTGCCCTTCTTGCATGCAACAAAGAAATCAGGAAGTTGGAAGTTTTTTTCATTAACTCCTCTCACAAGATCATTCTGGATCAACTGATTCATTCTGGATCATTCTTGCATGCAACTTTATGTTCCTTAATGTGTCTCATTCTCCTATACCAGGAGATGGATTCCTTCTCCGTAGCTTTTTCCAAGAAGCACTGAACTTTATGATCCGTTGCGGAGGCCTTTGATAGATCCAAGACATAAAGGTCCTTATATCTTGATGCAGACATTAATACTTGATCCTCCGGGATGACGTAGTCCTTTTTCAAGACATGGAACTTCTTGTTGTCAAACACTACCTTAAAGTCTTTATTACAAATTTCAGAAACAGAAAGCAAGTTATTTTGAAGTTGTTGAACGTAGTTTACCTTGTCAAACTTCACTTTCTGATTACCTACTTCCCCTTGAGCTGTGATGTACCCACCTTTGTTTCCAGCAAACGAAACATGACCTCCTTTTATATGTTTGACATTTGATAAGAGATCCTTGTTCCTTGTCATGTGCATGGATGCTCCGCTGTCTATAATCCACATGTTGGTTTACGCGTATACCACTTGTTAGGGATCGTGTACTCAACGAATACTAACAGATTTACATGTATACCGAATCAAATAGTGCAGAATCCTATTTGATTGGCCATCCAATCAGTGAGAACGCACGTAGAATCAATTACAGATTGAATCTAATCATTAAGAATGATTAGCAATTGATCTTTCGCGATCTATGAAGTTGGAACAGGTTATTAGAGGTCTCTAGACGGCTAGGGTACGTCTGGGTTTCAAAATATTCGAAGTGTCTCGTTTTTTCATGATTTAAGTGTTATTTATAGGTTAAGGTTTCTCAATCGTGCGATTGGACCATTTGCATGGTTCAGTCGTGCGATTGGACCATTTTCATGGTTCAGTCATGCGATTGAGTCATGCGGTTGATCTATTCGCACGATTGAGTGTTCAGTCGTACGACTGAGTCAATCTCATGTTACAATCATGCCACTGATCCAATCTCCTGGTTCATTTGTACGACTGGTTCATTAGCTTGAAGTTGTTCATGCATATGGTCCATTAGCATCGCCCAGTCGCATGAGAACTTCACAAGATTAAGTTTGAATATGTTTCATACTCATTAATTGATTTAGATATTATTCAAACAACCACAACTTATATAGTTATGTCAATAAGCGTTATTACATACCAACTAATGAAATATTCAATATTAAGCACAACCACATATTGTATTTTATTAAGTACCCGTACAATTACATATGTGTAATACTATACAAAGATATTATATTAAGTTTAGAAACTAGGGACACATGTATCTACAGAGAATTTGACTTATGCTTTTAGGTTAAGGATGCATGTCCAAACCAAGCATTGATGATAGTTCATGAAAAAGCCAAGGTATTGAAATATCTTTGTAAACTTGAATGTATTGGTAAAGTTAACAAATATTGGTCCTATAACATAGAGATGAGATCTGATCGTGTGTCTTTAAATATCTTGTAATCTGATTTTAAAAGAGCTAAAAAGATTACAAACTTAGAATAGAAGATTTAGAGAAAATCAGTTCCACTCTTAAACGGGAATATACCAACAATAGTACTCAAATCAAAGATCTCATCATTAAGTTAACCGAATGCCGGGATGAACTTGTGATTAGGAAAGCTAGGGTAAAAAAATGTGTTCTTGAAGAAGAGATCTTCAACAACAAGAATCCTCATCCTTGCACGCAAAAGTATGTTATTAGAATAAGTAGGGAATAGGATCTACTGAGATAGCTCCTCCACACACTCTATTGCCTCTAAGATATCTAAGGTGTGGGAGTTGGGAAGATGAGCTTCCCCTTATAGACCCCATGAATGAAGAGGATGATGAGGATATAATGAAGGATGACTCTAAGAAGAGTGAAGAAAAGCACCCTAAGAACGGTCACTATTCTTTTAAGGAAAGAAAATATGTCAGGATGACCAAGTCCAAGAGGAAGAACTTGATGAGTAAAGCAAAGAGGAAGTCATAGAAGCCTCAAAAGATCAAGGCCACTCTCAACTATACGAAGAAACAAGTACTTATCCCTGTAGGGTCTGAAGTGGTGAAGGCTGAAAACACAACTATGAACTCTAATACCAGGAGTTCAAGTTCTTGTCCAAATCATCCTAGCACCAAGGAGAAGGATGATTAGTTGTGTACCACTACTACATGGCCTAAACCATCGAAATCCAAAGCCATGCCTCACCCTAAAAAGCTCGTTACATCATCTAGGAAGATGAAGATGAAGATGGAAAGAAATCATGTTCAGCCTTCCTCCCAAACGAAGATTTTCAGAAGAAAGCAAATCGACTGTGTCGTGTGTGCTAGTACTTCTCATCTTGCTAATGATTTCCTTTAAAATCCATAAAGTACTGTCCATAAGATCAAGAAGAAGACTTTTGAGAAGATTAATAAGAAGCCAGTTTTAGAAGGAAAATATTTTCATTTTGAAAGCTCCAAGGTGAAGAAGAAGAAGAAGACAGGTGAAAACTTGCCTTCAGAATAAAAGTTAATATCATAAGAAATGAATGCTTCTACAGTACTAAATCTTGCTGCAATGATAGAAAGATCTTCTGAAGATCCAATCTCCAAAACTTCCAAATTAATGAAAACATCCGATGTATTTAAGGTCAAGTCTAAGCTTCCAAAATTGGTATGGAAGACAAAGGAAGACCATATGACTAAAATTTCTTCATTAACAACAGCTGATAATCCTCAAAGCTTGAACAAAGGATCAATCATTGTTACATTGTCTTCAGCTCACTTTGACAAGCCCAAGACCGGTAAGGCTTGGGTTTCCAAATTTAATTGACAATCTTTTTTTTGTGCAGGAATAGCTAAAAAATAATAGGAATGTATGGATAATTGATAGTGGTTGCTCAAGACACATGACAGAAAATGATTCTTTACTTCAAAATTTTGAGAAAATTAATGGAATGCCAATTGCTTTTGGAGGAGATGCTGGTGGTTACATTACTTGATGGGGCAAGGACATGAATGGTAAGCTCAGCATTGAGAAGGTAAAATCTTTCAATGAGCTTGGATACAATCTACTAAGTGTATCCCAATTTTGTGATCAAAGACATAACATGTTCTTCAGTAAGCATGAGGGCATTGTTCTCAAGCCTAGGGTGGTCATTCATTAGGAGCATATCTTGCTCAGAGCCCCCAGGAAAGGGCACATGTACAAGATGCACTTGCATAAAACATCCCCTTATTTAGAAGTTTCTTTCTTTCAATCTAAAGCAAATACTGTGGAGTCTTTCCTTTGGCATAAAAAAATATGCCATGTAAACTTTAAGAACCTGATTAAATTAATTAAGAATGATTTGGTAAGTAGAATGCCAAAGAAATAGTTTACAAGTGATGATCATTGATTTCTATGCCTTAAAAGGGAGCAACGTAAAGTATCTCACAACCCAAAAGAAACAAACTCTATCACTACTCCCTTACACTTGTTACATATGGATATTTTTAGCCCCACCAGTGTAATGAGTCTAGGAAGGACCTCATATTGTTTACTGATCACATATGACTTCACAAGATTCACTTGCGTCTTTTTCCTTAGAATGAAGGATGAGACTCCTGAGATCTTGTAGAATTTCATTCTAAAAATTAAGAATCAGTGGGATCACAAGGTTAAGACAATAAGAAGTGATTAGGAAACTAACTTCAAGAACCAAATCGTTGATATAGTTTGTGATGAAAAGGGTATTACAAGACAATATAGTGATCCTATCACTCCTTAATGTTGTTGTTTAGAGAAGAAACCAAACACTTTTTAAAGTTACAACAACCATGTTGTTTGAATCTAAACTGCCTATCATCTTCTAGGCAAAGGTAGTGAACACTGCTTGCAACATGCAAGACAGAGTTTTAGTGGTTAAAATTTATGGTAAGACTCAATATGAATTATGGCTCAAAAGGAGAACTTTTATTGGTTCTCATAGGTTATTTGGATGTCCTTGCACCATCTTGAATACCAAAGATCAAGCAGCCAAATTTGCTAAGAAATCAGATGATGGATATTTTATTGGATACTCTTCTCAAGATAAGGCTGATAGAGTATACAATCTCAAAACTAGAGTAGTTGACGAGTTAACCAATGTGATCTTAAATGAACACAATCCTAGTGTGAAAGGTTCTGGTCCTAATTGGTTGCTTGATCTTGATTTAGCTACCAAATGTTTTAACAAGCATTGTGAGATTGTTTTAGATTCCACAGGTACATTATCAACAGATGATCCTGACCCAATATTTGAGCTGCGAAGACCTACAGATCATTTTACTTCGGCCCTTATAGTAACAAATCCCGTAGATGGGGCTCCTATCAGTACAACCCGAACAAAATTAGGTGATACATCTGAATGCCTACAATATAGCTCAAAGGCACAAAACTCAAATGAAAGAGCTTTAAGTATAGGAGGAAGTTGTACTGGTGATGGTCATCCATAGTTTCTTGTTATTGACAATCACTCAATGGAAGAAAACATTAGTGATGTCACACACACATTGGATCATGGTTCTCTTGATAAGTCGGCTGATGTGGTGGGTGATACTTCATCACCTGGTCTAAATATCTCTAATTTAGATCTCTCTAATCAACTTGCAGTGATCGCTCAACTCAGGATTCACAAGTTACACCGCACCACAAACAACATTGGATAAGAGGGTAAGAACAAGAGGACAAACCCATGACAAAAACGTATGTCTCTACTTTTATTTTCTATCGCAGATAGAGCGAATAAATTTCATGAGGATTTAAATAATGGAAGTTGGGTTGAAGCTATGTAAACGAAGCAGCTTCAATTCAAAAGTCAAAAGGTTTGGAACCTATGCCCTCTCCTCTAGGGAACACTACCATAGGAACCAAGTGGGTTTTTAAAAACAAGAAGGATTATAGAGGACATGTTATCTAGAACATGGCCAGACTAGTTGTCTATGGATACACACAAGAAGAGGGAATTGACTACACCAATGTTTTTGCTCATGTTGCAATACTTGAAGCTTTTAGGCTATTCGTAGCTTTTGTTGCATCCAAGGACTTGAGGTTTACCAACTTGATTTCAAGTGTGCTTTCTTATATGTGGTGATTGATGAAGAGGTGTATGTCAAAAAACCATATGGCTTTACAGACCTAGATCATTTTGATTATGTTTGTAGGCTTGATAAAGCTCTTTATTGGTTGCACCAAACACTAAAGTAGTGGTACGAGACTCTATCTCAGTATCTTTGTTAGCATGTTTACAAAAAAAGGTACTATTGATAGAACTCTCTTTATCAAAGGAACATAAAATGACTTAATGCTCGTTCAATTACGTGTAGATGACATTATCTTTGGGGTCAGTTAATGCAAAGCTCTACAAAGACATTGAGAAGCTGATGAAGAATGGATTTGAAATGAGTGCCATGGGGGAATTCAATTTATTTCTAGCGATTCAAGTGAAGCAAGTTCACAGTGGCATCTTCATTAGTTAGTGAAAGTATGTACAAGAAATACTCAATAGATTCAACATGAATGGTGTAAGGTTGCAAAGACACCCATAATCGGAAACCACTCCCTTGGACCAAATCTTGAGGGGGAGTGTGTGGATGAACACCATTATAGGGCTATGATTTGATATCTTATGTATCTTACAGCCAACATGCCTGATATCATGTTTGCTACATGCATGTGTGCAATATATGAAGCCAACTCCAAGATGTCACACATGTTTGTTGTCAAGAGGATTGTAGGATATCTTAAAGGTGCTCCAACACTAGGCCTTAGATATCTAAAGAATTCTAAATTAAATCTATATGCCTATATAGATAGTAATTATGGTGGCTATAATATGATTGCAAAGTCTACATCTGGGGGATGTAAATTCCTATATAGATAGTAATTTGTCCATTCTAAAAGTTGGTGTTAACTACTCTTTTGATAAGATGGGCTTTGAATGATATTTCTCTGCAGGGACTTTCAGGAAAGGAATGGTCTCTTCTCAATAGAAGTACCTCCTCCATGTAGTCATCCACAACTTGTTCAAAATACATGGAGGATGGAACCAGATTACCATGGATCTCTCCTTCATATTTCATGGAATAGTTGAGGGGTCAAGTTCAGGTACTCACAATTTGTATATCCCTAGAATATTACATGTTCCTTAGATATGTTCAGCACATTCTCAACTGTGAACTAGGCTCATAGTTGAAGGGAACAAGTAAAGTTCATAAATTGGAACAGATGAAGCTTGAAATATTCAAAACAATATGGAAGCCAACTATTGGCTTCTTAACAATAGAAACAACATTTGTCCCAAAAATGTTATAGCTCATTGCTCAAGGTGACAACCTAGCAGCACCTCGAACCAACACCATCTACTTCACAACCACCCACATAGTCGCAAACAACCATAAACTACCAAAGAAAATCCAAACAACCCCTACATAAGCTACTTAGCCTATGCAGGTCCCCATATCACCAACCATACATTGGAGCTCCCACTTCTGTTAAGGAGCAAACCACTCCATCTTACAAATGATCTGTGTAGAGCTTTCTCATGCTCAGCTTGATGAGCTCACAAGCCCAATAGCATTAAGACTTCCCTCAGAGTTTCAAAACACTAGTGAATAACCTTCAGGGGAAAGTTACCATTCCTAGCCTCTTGCTCTTAACCAACCAATACCCAACCTTGAATTCTATAATGATGAAACATGGGATTCAAATAGAAACAAGCAGTTTTGCGTCTCCTTTGTTGAACCCACATCATTCACCCATTACTGAGGTGGATCTCCCTGAACCTGTTCGTGATGTCCATATGTAAGAGGCTCTAACTTTTGCAAGTGATTACATCATTAAGAGCTTAACCATGGAAGCTAAGCCCATTGACACTTTAGCTGAAGTTGTCAATGTGCAGGGGAAATCTAGCAACCAAGAACCCTATGTTGGTGGTAAGGAAGAGGACTTTGCTCCAATTATCTTATCCCCAATGATTCTTTTGATGAAGATGAGGGGAACATGAGGCTAAAGGTGAAAAAACTGTAAAAAATATATATATACTTTGTTTCGAAGGTTAGTCACTTGAAATCTCAGATGACTACCTTACGAAGAATTATCCATAATTACCAACTTAAGATTTCTTATCTCAAGGAGAAACTAGCTAGGAGACCACTAAAAGGAGCTCACCAAATATATCTACTTAGTTTCTAAGGTTAGTCACTTGAACACAAGAACATGTGGATGTGATGGACCTAACCCCTTGCTCACCAATACATGAGGGTGATGCTACCAAAAAGGAGGAGAAAGTCAAAGATATTACAGAACCTGGGAGTTCTTCACAAAGTATGGATATTGAGGATTCACCACCGTCACTTGCAATTGTGCATGCCCAACAATCTCCACAAGTTCACATCAATGTGAACTTATCATTTAAAGCCTGTTTGAGGAGGTTATACCAAGAGCTATGCATTCTCCATCTCATCACTTTGAGAACCCAATCATGTTATGGTGGTATAATGCTGATAGGAGAGCTCTTGTTATTTCAAAAGCTCAACGGGCAATAGGATATCTTCAACTTCTCCAACCTAAGGTTCTATAAGAGCTCCTATCTGATCGACCTTCCACTTGCCAACCAAGCTAACATAGACAAGCTGCAAGGTTAGCAGATAGGATTCAAGAGAGGTTGTATAAAGAATTCAAGAAAGATTAAGTCTATATAGACATAGGCTAGCATGTAAGGCTATAGCTAATTACATGTTGAGGTTCACCCTAAGACTAGCTTTGAAGGGGAAACCTTGACTGAAGGACAAGTAGCTGAACTTATTAACATTGAGACAAATATCTCTTTAGTATCTAGTACCTTTAGTGAGGTACCAGCTGGTGAAGGTGCTTCACATCCTCTCTCTAGCTGGAGCTTGATTGTTACATCAGGCAATAAAGGCTAAAGCTCTCTCCATCGTGAGTCACAAATGCCTATAAGTGAAAAAGGGAAAGGACATTTACTCATGAGGAGATTGAGGAGGAGGAGAGAGAAAGAGGAAGAGGAAGCTAAGGGAGAAACTTTAACTAGGTCTTTAGGCTTTATGGAAGCTTCTCTCAAGGCGGCCCCTAGGTCAAACACTTAGAATGATGAGTTGAGGGCAGGAAGGATAAATATCTGGGGACTAGGAACCATGAAGTGGATGAAGTTATTCCGATCCTTTTAGAAGAATTTAATGAACAGGCAGACATGGAAATGTCTAACGAGAGGAAGGAGGTAGAGGATGCAGAGTTGCTCCTTAAGATCAAAGAAGAAAGAAGACAGAAAAGGCTTTACAAGCATGCTCCTACCCTCTCCCCAGTTCATGAAAGTCTTGAGTCTGAGGTTGTGGCTACTGAACAAGTTACTTAACATCATTTGATAGATAAGGAAGCCGACAAACAAAATATGATCAACTACCTGCGTGCTATAGGTCTCTATCAGGAATCAACACTTCTACCCCTCTCATATGAGTACATTGAATTTGAGTATCTTAAGCAGCTAGAAAAATAGTTCATTAACGAACAAATGGCTTCTAAGAGAAAAATGAAGGAAGAAGTTGTGAAGTCAAGAGCCATCATCCAAAACAGTCAAACGAAGTCTGCTGATAGGTAGAGGATGATGACCTCTTGAAGCTATATGGATTCTCTAGTAGGAGGCTTGGTCCAATGTCTCTATCCACCAACGATGAGCATATTAGGGTGATCAAGCCGAAGATTAAAAAGGGTGAGATTAGGGACTTGCATTCACCACTAATCCAAGCTCCTTTTGAGATTGAGGTTAAGGTTGAACCCAATTAGACAACACAACCTAAACCTAGAGTTGCATCTCCGCTAATCTCGTCTTCTATTCCATAGTAGGGTCCTCCAACCTCTTCTTCTTAACTAGTCAGGGAAGTGAATCCAAATGAAAGAGGCACACATGAATAACCTGCTACTCAAGACCAGCCCTATCATTCAAAGACTCCTAAGAGGAGAAAAGGGATGCCTTTAAAGAGTGTATCAAAGAAGAAGCCAAAAGCATCCACCTCCAAACCTCAGGATGAGTTAGAGCATCCTAAGGAAGTGGATGAAAAGGCTGTTTAACGAACACACAAGCATGACCTCTTGCATGAGGAACACCTATCTTGTCCTGGACTTTTGCTGTTAATTTAGACAAATGGTATGTCATCAAAGAACAAGGTGGTCACGATGTCTATTTATGGCCGGACATGCTTGATCTACCACAACATGATCTCCATGACATGTTAAGATATTATAAGAGTGTAAGGTTTTATATAAAGCCGATGTGCCTAAAACATTCAAAGTCTTTCCTACATGCATGCACCAAAGTATAGAAGTATTGATGCTTCGGAAGTTTTACACCATGCATTAGAAATATTCTAAGTGTAAAATCTTCGGAACTAAAGACCAACATCTGCCAAAGCCAAAAGTGAAGTCTTTCGAACCTTCAAAGACAAAGTCTTCCAACACCAAGAAGTGAAGACAAATTATCCTCAGAAGAATTTTGAATACGTGCTTCATCTGATGTAATTAACTATAAATCTGAACCACTTTTCATTGCAACTCTGTTCAGTCAGCAACTTACATATGTTGGTGAAAAGGTCCATGCTTTTGGTAAACTGTACATTAAGGTCTTTAGTCTATGCTTTCTACGTTCTATAGTTTTACCCTTTTTTTTAATATATTAGGATGTGAGCTATGGAATGGAATAGTCACTACTCAGAATGCAATTTGCCTTTTGACTCTACATTTGATTTTGTTGTCTAGTGCAATTGTATCCAGCTGGCCTTCTATGTATGGCCAGGTGTAGGATGTAGTATAATGTATTTAAGGCCCTGTATCTTTCCTTATGCTTTATACACTTGTAAAAGAACTTGAGAGCAATATACATCGTTCTTGAAAACCATATACTTGTCTTGTGTTGTTCTAAATTCTATCTCATATTTTTCTTGTGTTCTAAGTATCATTCTAGTGGGTTAGCAATTCCCTATTTGATCTATTAAGTGTTATAAAGCAAGTGTCCTCATTGTGTATTTGTGTTGTAGGTGACGACCCCTCTAAACGGTCATGCAATTGGTATCATAGCTTTCCAGGCTCTCGATTGTAAGATCTCACCATCTTAAAATCACTCACAGACACAAAATACGTAACATCTCAAATGGCAGCTCACACAAACTAATGTGGAAACACAAAAAAAAGTCTTTGTGAGATCTTTAATATTGTACCGAGGGCTGGAACCATGAAAAAGTCCCCACTGATCACTCCTAAAGACTTTGACACTTGGTGCCAACAAATGGAATTGTTCATCAAGTCAGAAGACTCCAAGATATAGGAAACTGTTATCTTAGAGCTTTAAATACCAAAAACCTCTTCAGCTGCTATCTATTCTGAAGAAGACGGGATGAGAATAGAGATTAATCAAAAAGCAATGACAATCCTTCAAACTGCTCTTCCAAACTCCATATAAAGAGGCTTTAAGAAGTGAAAAACAGTTAAACATCTATGGGATGCACTGAAGATGATGTATGAGGGGTCAACTAAAGCCGAGGAGAACAAGAAGGATCCCTTGAACCAGCAGTTTGAGAACTTTAATTTCAAATCAGGTGAAACCATGACACAACAATACTTCAGGTATGTAAAGTTTATGGATACACTAATGGATGTGTGAGTGACTCTTTAGAGTACAAACATTTTAAGGAATTTCATGTGCTTTCTTCCTAGACAATGGACATATTATTATGTTGTTATCAAGAGAACTGATAACCTTAAGACTCTGAATTTGATAGAGTTGTATGGTATTCTTAGTGGATACCAATGGAGATGAACATGCAAGGTTCATCTCGTAACTCTAGCAATCAACTAAGTTCAGCCCTCCATGTGATTGAAAGGGATAGTATTGAACCATAACATCATCTTATTTGCTACGCTACCAACTCATATAAGGGTCTTTTCATAACCTTACCAGAGACACGATGAGAAAGCTACACTCAAGGAAGCCCATTCCAAGAGAGAAGCACAAGCCTTTGTTTCTTCTAATAAAGCATATACAACTTTCTCTTCACCCTTAAAGATCTAGACTGTATCCATCCAGATGACCTCGATTACATGAAGATATTTCAGCAGATGGCTCTCCTCACTCATAGAGCCAAGAACTTCTACCAGTGGATAGGGAGGAAGTTTCCAAGTAATATAGCCATTGGAAAGTTTGGACTGCACAAAAGCAAAGTAAGGTGTTACAACTATAACCAAATGGGTCACATTGTAAAAGAGTGCAAGGCATCAAGGACAAATGGTGGCCAAGCACAAGGTAAGCCAAACTACACTAAGAGAGCTACCTAGTATGAAAGCCAGAGAAGCAAGTTGCGGTTGCTGTTGAAGAAGTAGCCTTTAACTAGAGCTTTCAGGCGGAAGATGCATCTTCAAACCAACCAATCATGGCTGACCATGATAAAGCAAAGGTATTGGAACATCTTTGTACACTTGAATGTGTTGCTAAAGTAAATAGATTGGATCTTGAGTCCCTAAATATCTTAAAAGTCTGACTTTAAAAGAGAGGAAAATGATTATAAACTAATGATAGAGGGCTTAGAGAAAACCATTTCAACTCTTAAACATGAACATACCAACTACAAGACTCAGATCAAAGATCTCATAACTAAGTTAACTAAATGCTAAGCTGAGCTTGTGATCAGCAAAGGCAAGGCAGATAAATGTGTTCTTGAAGAAGAGACATTCAAGAACATCATATCAATATTCTTGCACGCAAAAGTTTTTTATCAAAAAAAGCAAGGACTAGGATCTAGTGAGATAGTTCTTCCACACAGAATCTTGTCTATAAAATCTCCTAGGTGTAGAAGTTATGGTTTATAAGGTTCCCTTATAGACCCTATGACTAAAGAGGATGAAGAAAAGATAGTGAATGATGCCTCTGAGAAGAGTGAACAAGAAGATTCTAAGAAGAGTCACTATCCTTGTAAGGAGAGTGAGAAGGTTGGGATGACCAAGTCAAGAAGGAAGAACTTGATCAGGAAGAGGAAGAGAAAGGCAAAGAAAGTTCAACAGATCAAGGCCACCTTTCATCTTAAGCATAAACAAGTTTTTATCTCTATAGGCTATGAGGTGGAATGAAAACAAAAACTTAGACTCTAGTACCAGGAGTTCTAGTTTATGTCTAACTCATCCTAGCACCATGAAGAAGGTTGATCAATTATGTACCATAGCTACACAACGTGAACCATCCATCTCCAACGGTACTTCTCACCCTAAAAGAATTGCGACAACATCTGCAAAGATGAAGATGGAGAAGAAAAGTGATCAAGTTCAGCCTTGCTCAGAGAAGAAGACTCTTAAGAAGAAGAAAATGGACTATGTTATGTGTGGTAGTACGTCTCATCTGCTAAGGATTGTCTTTACAATCTAAAAGGTATGGTCGACATGACCAACAAAAACACTTGTAATTGTTTGGAGAAGAAGCTAGCTTTGGAAGGAAAATATTTTCCTTTTGGAAGCTCCAAAATGAAGAAAAAGAAAAGTGGAAAATTGCCTTGAGGTGAAAATTTGGTCTCACAGAATGGAATACTTCTGAAGCACTAAAGCCTACTTGCAGGATCGGTTTTTACACTCAACACAAGTATTTTCTCTAAAACTCACTAAGAAACACTCAAGAAGCAGAGATATTCTAAGAGTGGATTATAATATACTAAGTCAAGTGAGAAATAGAAGAGAGTAATTTCAAGATACTTGTATATATTATTTCTCAACTCAAAGTTTAAAAAACTCTTACAAGCTTACTACAAGAGTTACAATGAGAAACTATATGTACTACTATCTACAGCCGGATATACTTTGGTACCAGCTGGAATCCTCCAACTAAAGCAAATACTACAAAGCTTTAGCTTTAGGTATCTTAGATAATGTCTTATCTAAGATATGGTAGTCATGAGATGTCCATGACTTACCTTTTGCCACCAACTAAAGTTGGTAACTTGTACTAACATACAAGGGTAAATAGTGTAATAAAGTATGGTCAACTACATGGCCTTTTGGGAAAACGCCATGCAATATCAAAGGTCTGTAGCGGAGTTTCAGGGACCACACTTATGTCCACCGGTTCATTAGCAACATCTTCCGAAGGTTAAATGGCTTCGGAAGAACAAGTTCTTCCGAAGCCTTTTATACTTCGGAGGAGGCTGCTTCTTTCATGGCTTGGGGACTTCTGCTTCAGAAGTTAATTGTTTTTTATTTCTTCTAATTCTTGAACTCGAAAGAGAAGACATTGTCTGCGGAAGTTGGAGCTTTTTCTTTGGAAGTTGATCTTGCTATTTATCATTAGAAGAACTCCATATCCTTCAGAAGTTCCGTACCTAGCTTTGGAAGTCCTTTGTATGTTGTACCAAAATTTGTCTAAATGTGTGGTTGTGGTTGCACCACCCATGTTCTTGATCCAACAAAGCCCCCTAGGATGATGCTACCAAAACCTCACTTGTTCTTGCTTCTTAAAACTTTCAGCACCAGGGAAAGCAGATATTTATATGTTTCTTTGTTCTTCCCGGAAGTGGTGCTGAGAAGTTTGTACAAATGATTAGTGGATAGGAGATCTACTATATCACTTTGAATGATATGCACCCTCTAATGGGTCCCTGTCAAGAGAGTTAGTTGACAGGAACTATAGTGATACTCCTATCTAACTATTGGTTCAAATTCCAGGCCTCCCACCATCCGTAGAAAGGCCTTGCCTTTGGTGGTTGACCTTTCCTTGTATTCCTTCTCTCTCAACTTCAACTCCTCTTCATATTTGCTTTTGCAGTTAGCTCAGTAAGATGAAGGCTGCTAAGATGATTTCTGATATGAGCAGTAGTTTTAGAGTTCGAGTGATTGGAGAATGGTTTCTATGCTAACTCGGTAATGTTGAATTAGCTAGAGTGTAGCAGAGAAGAAGCATTCAGCCTGTTGCTTTCTCCATTCTCTCTCTTCATAACAAAGTTGTGAAAGGCTTTATCGAACCTCCACTGGATGATTTTCTTTCTAGGCACAAGAGGCTGACTGGGAATCTTGTCCACTCTGTTTGTATCCAGTAGAGTCACCAACTTTCTTCTCAACTTCTTCTCTGCATCATTTAAGGAGTTAGAGTTAAGACCAAGAAGTCTAGTAGCATGGTCCATTGTTCTTCTAGGGAGATCAAGGAATTTCTCTCTTATGAGAGAACTTGAGGTGTTGTCAATGTCTGTCATGTTGACGGACTCTTTCTCACAGGAGATATTTCTCAAGGATGTGCAGTTGATGAGCTTTCTCTTGATCTCCTTAAATTCTTCTATGGAAAGAGGTTTGGATGAATGAGAGGATGACTTGGAAGGTTGTTTGGTTGATGAGGATTATGTTCTTGGAAGGGTTTTGGGTTTGAGAATAGGAAGTTTAGGTGGTTGTTTGGATTGAGTGGGTGATGAAGAGGGGAAGGTTGATGTTGTGGGTTCAGGGGTGAAAGGCTAAGAGGTTAGTTCAGTTTTGATAGGGAAAGGGAAAAGGATAGGTTAAAAGGTTGGGTGTTGAGGTTGTGGTAATGAGGTAGGTGTGAGAGTCATCCCCTACGCTTTTTTATACATCTCTTTCCTTTTTCCTAAGTGTATGTCAGCTTTGATCTCACTAACAATCTGCTGCAGGGTCTTCAAGGACATGGGTCCAGCATGCCTTCCTAAGAAGCATGGGCCTTGAGACAGTCTTTCATCCAGGATTTGTCCTCAGACTTCTTCAAGGCTGCAAGTTCAGCATCTTCCTCCTTCTTATTTCTCTCCTTCATCTTGTCTCTAACAACCTTCTTCCTTTCCATCTCCATTTGATCATGTTCTTTGTTAACCAGCCACATGATCGTATCATTGTTATGTGGAGCAAGTTCCTCAAGAGAGAATCCTATTGAGTTCTGAAAGGCTATTCTTTCACTCCTTAGCCTTTGATCGGCTTCCTCCTTCTTCTTCAAGTTCTTCTCCTCCAAGGCCAACCTTGCTATTTTTTCATGTTCTTTTACTTGTCCGGTTGTGTTTTCCAACTCAACCAGCTCTTCTAATGGTAAAAGAAGCACTTATTCACTTCTTGCTCCCATATTAACCAGTTTGTCAATAATCTCAACTCTTTTCTTATCATTGATTGCTTCCTAGTTAGCTATGGTTGCTTTACTACTAGCAACCAGTAGTTTCCCACAAGGTAGTCTCCCTTTTCTTTTTAATTTCTCCAACCTTTATTCCTCTCGTAGTTCTTCTGCAATCAACTACCTCTTTCCTTTCACATCTTCGGATGCTTTAGACCTTCGAGGTTCTTATGTAGAGGATTCAAGCTCTTGAGTGGGTGCTAGATCTAGACGTGATGATGGTGATTGAGATATGGGTAACTTGAGAAAGTCTTCACTGTTCACCTCAGATGCTAGTTCCCGTATTGCATCTGTAATGATTACATCATCAGACAAGGAGAAAAGTCATTCCGCAGCTTCTTTCTGTACTTCGAGAGACTGAAACTGTTCTTTTTCCATAGTTTTGACTTTGGCTTCGGAAGTTTGTGGTACTACACTCTCTGTCCCAACTATCTTGTTTGTTGTGCCATCAGTTTCTATTTTCCCTTCGAAATTAATCTCAGGTTCCATGTAGACTTTAAGTTGACCAACTTCCTCAAAAGTGGTAGAGGATCTATTTAACCTCTGAAGCTCTTTAGCTCCAATGCAAGCCATAAAATTATCCAGGCCTGGTTGCCACATAGAAGAACCCATGAGAAACAAGGTTAGAAACCTGTTTAGATCTTTTAGCATCCTAGGGTCCACTTGGAGGGTGACTGGAGGAGGCTCAGGGAAGAGATCTCATGATTGGGAGGGATATCTTAAAGAGATCTTTGAGAAAACAGAGCTCTTAGACACCATGGTGGTTTGTGTTTGAACATTATGTTGGGGTTTGTAGAACAAGATACATAGTTTAACCATTTAAACTTTGTAAAAACGCAGTGGAAACTAGCTTTATAACATAGTTAATGAACTGAAAATTTCAGGTTGCATCTTGATATTATAAAGTTAGTAACAAACCCAAGAACAAAGGACCTTTTATATGTGAATAAGGCTAGCTATGTAAACACAAATATACATTATGGACAGCCATAAAGTGGCTGTCATAAACTACCTTCCAGCAGCAAGAAAAGGTCGAGATTGAAGAGGGTATGCTTCAAGAAACGACTAAGACACCAAAGGAGATCCTCTCAAGTTTGCGTACCCCAAGCTCTATAGAAAAACACGTTTGTTGCTAGGATTTCCACACCAAATCGCAAGAAGAGGTTGCTGAAACACCCTCTTTTCAGCCTTGTCTTTCTTCTAAGATGAGAGAAAAAAACCACTCTTGCATGTATGAGACAGAGAAGAGAATAGGAGAGTGTGTCAAGTTCAAAATGGGTGTGGTGTTCCAAGGCAACAAAAGACAACTAATACCCTTGAGGGCGGCCGAAGTTGCTCTTTAAAATGGGTTTTCCCCCCATTTTAAAACGCCCACTAAAAAGAACTAGTTACAATATATAAGTTCTATAATTAACCTCTTAACTATAGAACTTAAACACACTATTATTATTTGATGTTATTTAACCAACTAAAATAACATTATAGATAATATCCATGAACAAAATATCCATATAAGTTGTTCTTTCTCACATACAATTTATTTAGAAAAGCCATTATCTAAATTGGCGTAAATATTTAATTGCATGATCACATCATCAATTTAAACACATGTTGGTATTTGCTAAGCTTGTTATTGGGTATGACCCGACTTGGATTATGACGTACTAACCACATCAATGTTCTATGTGTCTTGGGCATAAAGAAACCAACAATCTCCCACTTGCATAAGATTCAAAGAAGATTGATGCAAGCAGTAAATACCGTTAAACAACGGTTTACTACCCTTAATACGCATGATTTAAAGCCATTCAATAACATCATCCCCTTCAAGTATCCAACTTGAAATGATTTAGGTAAATCAATCATTTATCGTTTTGTTACAGATGTCATGTTAAATCCAAGGACATAGAATGATCATTCCTTGTTGATTTAACTTAATCAGGCCTTAGACATCTTGCTCTAAACGAATAAGAGGAACAAATTCCATCTTGAATACATACGTTTCTCACAAACACTTCGTGTCACGCCTGAACATAGCCTTACGTACTGTCCATTATTTCAGGGCAGTGAAGAACTAGCTGATGGTATAACACTTGGTGAATATCAAAACCCAATATGTATCTCAGGTCTGAGGATACCAAATAATATTCGCCTTTACTCAAACTTACTTACGATCAATCTAGAAGATTCCATGTAGTAAAATTTGAGACGCGGGTCAGTCCAATATTTGTATCCCACAAATATCTATGAACTTTGGGAGCAACCAATTGCTCTATATTCATTCCTTATGAATATCCACAAATCCAAATTCATAATAATCTTACCCTCATATTTGTTCCCACAAGTATGAACAATTACGGACATTTAGAGTAAACAATTTACCCATGGATTAAACATGCTAAATAGGAACATTTATTGAAGAAATTATAACCAAATAATTTTATTCAAGTAGTAAGGGAGTTCCAAATATCCAAATACGAAATCACTGATCAAATCCAATCACAATAATATCGAAGTCCCATGGCACATGTATGAACTTCATGCTTTGCGTTTTCTAGGAGCTTCGTAAGGAGATCCACAATATTTTGATCTGTGTGAACTTTGTGAATACATATCTTTCCTTTCTCAACTTCATCTCGTATGTAGTTGAATCTCCGCTCAATGTGCCTAGTCTTTTGATGAGCACGAGGTTCCTTGATTTGAGCAATCACACCCTCGTTATCACAAAAGATCTCTAGGGGGTCCTGAATGGAAGGGACAACCCCTAGATCGGCAATGAATTTCTTCAACCATGCAGCTTCTTGAGCTGCCAATGAGGCGGCAACGTATTCAGATTCTGTAGTTGATAAAGCCACCACATCTTGTTTAGAGCTCTTCCAAGAGACAGCTCCTCCATTCAGAATGAAAATGTATCCAGATTGTGATCGTGAATCCTCACGATCGATTTGGAAACTCACATCCATGTAACCTTTTACAATGAGTTCCTCATCACCAGATGCATAGAGTAAAAACATATCTTTAGTCCTCCTTAGGTACTTAAGTATGTTCGTAACATCCATCCAATGACTGCTTGCAGAATTTTGCTGGTAACGGCTTGTCATGCTTAAGGCGCATGAAACGTCCGACCGAGTGCATATCATTGCATACATGATGGATCTAATAGCAGATGCGTATGGGATTGCCTTCATTTTATCTTGCTCATCCTTTGAGCTTGGACATTGAGTCATGCTCAATATTGTTCCTCTTTGAATAGGTATCGTACCTTTCTTAGAGTTCTCCATCTTGAACCTTTTCAAGATCTTATCAATGTATGCACTTTGATTCAAACCAATCAACCACCTCAATCTATCCCTATAGATCTTTATTCCCAGAATATAGGCGGCCTCACCAAGATCCTTGATGGAAAAACAATTTCCAAGCTAGGTTTTTACACCTTCCAAGGTTGGAATGTCATTTCCAAATAGTAGTATGTCATCAACATACAATACTAGGAAAATGATGATGCTCCCACTTGGTTTCTTGTATACACAAGCTTCATCAGCGTTCTTGATGAATCCAAATTTAATTACTTCTTCATCAAAACGGTAATTCCAACTTCTCGATGCTTGTTTTAATCCATAGATTGAGTTTTTAACTTGTATACTTTGTTAGGATGTTTTGGATTAACAAAACCTTCAGGCTGAACCATATAGACATCTTCCTCAAGATATCCATTTAGGAAAGCCGTTTTGACATCCATTTGCCAAATCTCATAATCGTAAAGAGCAGCTATGGAAAACAATATCCTAATAGATTTTAGCATCGCAACAGGTGAGAAAATTTCATCATAGTCAACCCCTTGAGTTTGAGTGAAACCTTTGCTACAAGTCTTGCTTTATAAGTGTCCAAGTTTCCATGCATATCGGTTTTCCTTTTGAAAACCCACTTACTTCTAATTACTTTGGAGTTAAGAGGCGGTATAACCAAGTCCCATACTTGATTTTCATACATGGATTGCATCTCAACGTTCATGGCTTCAAGCCATTTGTCACAATCCGAATTGGACAACGCATCATGGTATGTGATTGGTTCATCAGAATCTATCACATAGCATCCATCAGTGAAAAATACATAACTTTCAGGTGGATTACTAGTTCTACCAGATCTGCGAACATTTTCTTTGTATTGATTAACTATTTGATCACTTTCAACATCCTCATGTTGAGTGCTAGTGTCAACCAAACGTGTATAGGGTTGCGGTTCTTGATCCTCTTCAAGATCCACAGTTCTACTACCAGTTTCTTACATAAGGAACTTGGTTTCCAAGAACACACCATTTTTGGCAACAAACTCCTTTTGTTGTATTGGATCTTAGAAATAATATCCCATAGAATCTATTGGATATCCAATAAAGATACACTTAGTGGAACGCCTTTCTAACTTGTTCGAGGTGGGAGTTTTAACATAAGCCTCACACCCCCACACCCTCAAATATGAAAATGATGAACCCTTCCATGCCATATTTCATAAGGTGTCCTTTCCACTTTCTTGGTTGGGGCCATATTCAAAATACGGGCCGCAGAGAACAGAGCAAAACCCCAAAATGATAGAGGTAATGAGCTTCTAGCCATCATAGATCGAACCATATCCAATAGAGTTCGATTTCTCCGCTCGGACACACCATTATGTTGTGGTGTTCCCGGTGGAAATAGTTGTGAGACAATCCCATAACTTCTAAGATGGTCCCTAAAAGCATCATTCAGGTATTCACCTCCTCTATCGGTGCAGAGAATTTTAATTGACTTATTGAGTTGATTTTGTACTTCATTTTGAAAGATCATGAACATTTCAAAAGCTTCAACTTTGTGTCTTAACAAGTACACATACCCATATCGACTATAGTCGTAAGTAAAGGTAATACAGTATCTTTCATTGTACCTTGTCATAGGTTTAAAAGGACCACATACATCCGAATGTATGATACCTAATAAATCCATTGCCCTATCGGCTTTGCCACTAAAAGGTGCCTTGGTCATTTTACCTTGTAAACAAGACTCACATACATCAAATGAATCACATTCATTTGTTTTTCAAAGACCATTCTTTTGTAGTGTTTGTATTCTTTTCTTGTTTATATGACCAAGACGGCAATGCCAAGATTAGAGTTACTCAATTCCGATTTGAGTTTCTTGGTACTAGTTTGGTACAATAAGCTATCACTCAATGTATTTTCACGAACCAATTCATAGTTACCATTGATAGGAATAGCTTTAAAGTAAAACATGTTATTCAAAGTAACATGGATTTCATTTCCAGTAAATGATACTACATATCCAACATTGTTTTAACAGGGCTACAGAAATAACGTTCCTAGTCAAACTAGGAGCACACAGAACATTGTACAAAATTACTTCAAAACCATTTGGAAGTTTCAAGATGTACTCACCACGGGCTTCAACTTGAACTTTAGCCCCATTGCCCATGTAGAGGCTAACATCCCCTTTGTTGAAGTTGCTACTTCTTTTGAACCCCTGCAAACAAATTGCAAATGTGAGTTCCACATCCGGTATCTAATACCCATGTGTTAGAGGATATTATGTTTAAATCAATATGGATCATGTATATAGTACCTGAGGTCTTCCCGGCATCCCTCTTTGCTTTCAACTCTTGGAGATGGATAGGACAATTTCTTTCCCAATGTCCAATCTCCCCACACTTGAAGCATGGGTCATTAGAAGCAACCTTTTGCCTCTTCTCTTGTACTTTGGGTGGCACCCTTACCACCCCTTTCCCCTTTCCCATTACGGGTCCTTACCCTTTGCAACTCTTGCCTTAGGTGCGGGATGAGGCCTTTTCTTGTTCCCACCTTCATTAGTGGTGAGAACGGGTAAAACCCTTTTACCCATGGCCGCCTCGGCCGTTTTGAGCATAGAGTGAAGCTCACCAATGCTTTTTTCCCAAGAATTCATGTTGTAGTTCAACACGAACGTCTCAAACCTTTTGGTAAGGCCATTGAGGATCAAATCCATGGCCAATTCCTTTGAGACGAGATAGTTTAGCCTTTCGAGGCGGTCAATGTGACTTTTCGTCTTAAGTACATAAGATGAAACTGATTGGTTGTCGTCCATACGACATGCATGGAGCGCTCGAACCGTTTCGAAGCGCGCAACCCTCGCTTGCTGTTAGAACATTTCCTTCAGTTGGGTTATCATGTCATAAGCTCCGTGATGCTCATACTCCTTCTGGAGATCTGGAGTCATGCTTGCCAACATAAGGCAAGACATTTGGACAGAGTCCTCAGTGTACTTTATCCAATCATTATATGCCTCCTCATCATCCTCACTTGGTCGATCGAGGGCAGGGTCGTCTGAAACATATGATTGTTTCTCTTGCTTGAGAAAAATTCTCAAGTTTCGATACCAATCGATGAAATTGTTATGATTTAGACGTTCCTTTTGGAGAATCGCTCGTAAAAATTGGGCGGACGTGGATGAATTATCATGATTATCATAATTATTGGTGGCCATCTACAAAATTTAACAAAGATCAATTTTACTATTTTCAATATTGTTATTTTAAAAATTAATACCTTTTAAGGTCATATTAAAACATATTACCCAACATTACATTTAAATAGTGGTTAGGTCACCTTTATCCCACGATTTAAATTAATAAGGTGGTCAATGATTGACGATTGCAACCATTTGCAACTTCTAGAGGTATGGGATCGACTTGAAACATCATATGTAAAGTCGGCATGTTAATCCCATCAACACCATTTGAACACCATATCGTAGGTGATCCATTTGACAAGGTTTGCAAATCAAGACACCCTACTTACACACACGTGTGAGATTGCCAAAATAAGCGGTTAGGTGACCTTTATCCACGAATATGACATTCTCACCTCAAGCCACAAGTTCCCTCAAAATGGGTAGGTGACCTTTATCCCACTAAGAGTTCCCGAGTGATTCAAGTGTTGTGTAAAAGGACGGTGTTGATCTTATTTTAAAAAAAAATTAGAGATATTATAATACAATTTTAGAAAACATTATGTATACATATTTATGTTTTCAGAACAAGATACCCTATGGTACATAGATTAAAACCCCTTTTAATCTTTGAAATCATTAAACAATTTTAATACCCTTTTATTACCTTTTAATGATTAATGCCCATTTAGATAGTTTGTTATGATCATGGAAAGGATTGTTAAGCAAACATCATGTATAAGTAATCAACCACAATACCATAACCAAACAACCAAGAATCAACCAAATGATCGTGCATAACCATAGCATCTAAAGTGGCCACACTTGTTTGCCATCACAAGTGTGGACCATAGGACATTCCTAAGGGACAAATCACAACACAAAAGGCTTCCATGAACCTCCCACTTGAAACCACGTCCAAATGCTCCATGTTCTTGTGTCTTTCTTTGTGCTTCTAACGCGTACATCTTCATATTACAAGATATTATGTCCTAATACAAGATTTCTAGTAAAATGAAAATTACCTAATCTATTTATTACAGCCCAATAACAAATAAATTACACATTTAAACCAAACACAAAAAAGATTATGCAACCCGATTGAATGAATAAATACAACCATTACAAACATCCAAATAACACAAGGTCAAGGGCTAGGTTATGCACCATAAAGAACAATGATCATATCATCGAAACCAACAATGAAACCCCATCTAAAAACCACGAAATTTCAGCCAACACAAACTGAAATTTCGGGTTATATCTTGTCCAAACAAACAAACAATACATCTTACATGTCTTTCAAAGTTTAATCACAAGCATGGGTGATATAACTTTGAAAGTTTGGGGTTTCATAATACATGAATATAGCAGCCCCTAAAAGAGGTTTCAAAGTCCCATAAAAAGAAATATTACAAGAACAAAACAAGCTAGCTATCCACATAACCGGCTCTAGATGCCAATGTTAGGGTTTGTTAGAACAAGATACATAGTTTAACCATTTAAACTTGTAAAAACGCAGCGGAAACTAGATTTATAACATAGTTAATGAACTGAAAATTTCGGGTTGCATCTTGATATTATAAAGTTAGTAACAAACCCAAGAACAAAGGACCTTTTATATGTGAATAAGGCTAGCTATGTAAAATCAAATATAACATATGGACAGCATTAAGTGGCTGCTAAAAAACTACCTTCCAGCAGCATGGAAAAGGCGAGATTTGAAGGGATATGACTTCAAGAAACGACTTAGACACCAAAGGAGGTACTCTCATGTTGGCATACCCCAAGCTCTATAGCAAAAAACACGTTTGTTTGCTAGATTTCCACACCAAATCGCGAGAAGAGGCTGCTGAAACCCCCTTTTCAGCCTTGTCTATCTTCCAAGATGAGAGAAAAAACCACTCTTGCATGAATGAGAGAGAGAGAATAGGAAGATGTGTAAGGTCAAAATGGGTGTGTGGTATTCCAAAGCAACAAAAGACAACAAATTACCCTTGAGGGCTGCAAGTTGCTCTTTAAAATGGGTTTCACCTCATTTTTTAAAAACACCCACCAACAAGGAACTAGTTACAATATATTAGTTGTATAATTAGCCTTCTTAAGATAAAACTTAAACACACTATTATTATTTGATGTGTTGGACCAAAAGAACCAATGAGCCAAGATCAGAAAACCTCTAAGTCCCACACGGTATCACAACAACTGCTGAAAGCCTCATCAGTAGTTTGACAAGTGCTGAAGACTTCAACAGCTGAAGATCAAGTGCTGAAGACCTTAACAGCTGAAGAACCAAAGTGCTGAAGTACAACAGCTGAAGAACACAAGTGCTGAAGCTGAAAGACCAAAGTACTGAAGTACAACAGCTGAAGAGTTCACAAGTATGAAGATCAACAACTGATGTACAAAGTCTGAAGACAAAGACTGAAGACATCAGCTGATGATATCTACTGAAGTCATCAGCTGATGAACGCCTGAAGGTCAAAGTCTGAAGATCAAGTACTGAAGCCTCAGTAGTTTGTCACAACTGCTGAAGAGTACTTCTTCAGTAGTTGTGATATCAGTAGTTTTATTTCTTTGTTTCAGTAGTTTTGTAAAACGACTGAAGAGCTTGTTCTTCAGTCGTTGTAGTTTCAGTAGTTTTATATTTTGTACTTAACTTGCTGATATGTTCTCAGTAGTTGTGAACATTTCAGTAGTTTGTTAAGAATTAGTTATTTCTGTATTGGATCTGCCAGTTGTCACTTTCCGTGATAACAGCAGTGACTGTTGCACTCTATATAAGGAGTGACAACCTATTGTAAATTGAGTGAAATGAGCAATTGAATGGAATGATTGATTGATTCGATTAGAAATATTCTACATCTATAAACATTCCTAGAAATCAGAAATTCATATTCTCTCCCTATAACCGTATGCGATCTTAACGCTTACAATATCGATTGCTTGCTACAATTTGTCTAATTCGTGGTTGTATTCCGCTGCTTATATTCTGATACATCAAACTTGTGATCACTGATCCTGTCAAATGGTATCAGAGCGGTTAATCATTGATCGATCTAATAATTGATCATTGAAACTGCTATTCAAGATCCAAGTTTGATTGAATTAGCTTTTGTTTGCAAGAAACGGTTATAGAGATTGAATTTTTCTGTATTTCTGCTCATTCATCCTGAGATCTTTTCTTGGTTCTCATTGAGTTTGTTGTGGTTTGTCTAAAACTTCTTTTTAAACTTGAACTAAACTGTTTTTGAACTGAAAATGACCACTCCCTCCAATGATCCTCACAATACTGGTTCCTCAACCAAGCCTCCTATGCTGGTTAGGAATGAGTATAACATATGGCAAAGACGTATGCTCCATCACCTGTCTGTTAACAGCGCAGGGTGTTGGACATCAGTGGTACATGGTCCACACAAGCCTATGGTGAATAACCCGGAAACCAATCAAATGGTTCCGAAGAGGAGGGAGCAATACTCAGATGAGGATAAAAAGTTGCTTGAGATTGATGCAAAAGCCCATGGAATTCTGGCCATGGCTTTGCCCAATGAAATCTATTCTGGGCTAATGCATCATGAAACTGCCCATGACCTCTGGATTGCTTTGAAAGAACAATTTGGAGGAACAGATGAGGTCTTGGCAAATAATAGAGAAATTCTTGCCCAACAAATGAGACATTCTCTCATAGAAAGGGTGAGACACTGACTCAACAATATGAGCGGTTTTCTTGTTTGATCTCTGAACTAAAAATGGTCAAACTTGAATACACCAATATTCAGATGAATAACAGATTTCTCAGATCACTGCCTGAGAGATGGGACACATATACTATTGTCCTACGCTCCAGTGCAAGTTTGGACAAACTATCTCTCACCCAACTCCATGGGAAATTGCTCACTTTTGAGAGAGAGATAGAACAGAAGAGAAAGCTGTCTTCATCTGGAAAGCTCACTGAAGACTTTATACAAGGCAACACTGCCTTGGTGGGTCATGAGTCAGAATATGCTGCATCTGAATGCCAGTATGATGAGCATATTAATTTCTCTTCGAGCACTTCTAATTCTGCATTTGTAAGTGTTGATGGTCAGTTTACTGGAGGTAATAATGACAATTTATGTTTCATTATGGATGATCTCAAGGGGATTGCTGATGATGACTTAGAAGAGATGGATATTTTGAGCCAAATGGCCTTGATAAATATCAGATCTCAGAAGTTCTACAAAAGAACTGGAAGAAAATTCCCAGGACTCTCTGGCAAAACCAAAGTTGGTTTTGACAAGAGCAAGTTGAGGTGTCACAAATGCCAACGGCTTGGACACTTTGCAAGAGAGTGTAGATCAACTGGATCAAACTCTACTGCACCCTTTGTGACTTTTCCTGGCAACAGTCAACAAAACAGAGGGCAACATCCTGTCACATCTAGTCATCATCCTCAACAACAATCTCCGGCATATTTTGTTCCTCAGGGTCAAATGCCTTATCAGTACCCTGGTATTACATGCCACAGTCAAGTCAAGTTCAAGTTCCTATGACACACAACCTCATGCATTACCAGAACCTCAGCCTTCCCTATCTCATCAACAACCTTCATCTCAACAACACAGCTTCTTCACCCCAGGAGTTGTTGACTGGAGCAGTTTACCAGATGACTTGTCTGGTCATGATCAACTGTTCTCAGGTGCTGGTCAACATGGTGGTGACAGTCCCTTTGGGAATCTAGCTCTTATGGCTTTGGAGTCTGCTGATACTTCATCTCCAATGCCTCTACACCTCAGGTATCACAGGTATCCTCTGAGGCAAAAGCCAAATTATGTTCTGAACAATGCATAGCAGCATTTGCTTCCATTAGAGAAGCAAATGTAGCTTTAATTAATAAGAACATTGAGCTAGAACAAGTAATTTCCAAAAACAAAGCTGAGTTTGAGTTTGTGCTCAAAGATAAAAATGATGAGTTTATAAACTGAATTGCAAAATAATTGATGATAAGGCTAGAGAAGATGTACTTTAGAGAAGTACAAAGATCTCAAAGAAACCCTTGCAGTTACCCAGGTCGAGTGTGATAGATGGGTACAATCATGCAAAGGTTTTGAAATGCTTCTTAGTAAGCAATCTGCTTCAAATGTGAAGTTTGGAATTGGTTACAATCACACTGCTCCACCTACAGATTTTACCCCAAGAGCAGAGGTAGAATCTGATGGTGAGAGTGATAACCAATCCATCAAGTCATGTGATCTACCTTCTGATACAGCACAATCAGAAGTAGCAGTCAGTATCAAGTCCTCTTGAACCTATCAGCTGATGTTGATGGTCCAAATGCTGACATTCACATGATCAATAAGTTGATCAACTCAGGAGTCAATCCTGAAGGTCCTGAAAGGACTGGAGAGCAGGATTCAACTCCTGAAGTTCAAACTTCAACTGCTGTCAGTACTGAAGAGAAGAAAACTGGCAGTAGAAAGAGTTTGAAGACTACTAAAGATGCTGTCAAGAAAGCAACCAATGCTTCCAAAGCATTGAAGAACAAGTCTTCTGTTGCTTCACCATCTTTAGTTGATGATCAACCTAAGATGAAGAAGAAACCATGTGAAGTATGTGGTTTGTTCAATCATCTTACAGATGATTGTTGGTACAAAAGAGGTTCCAAACTCAAACAAAAGGAAGAAATTAATGAGAAAATGGTAAAAATGAAAACTGAGTTTGAGACCACATTTGTATCAGCAACATCAAATCCTGTAACCCTTAAGTCCTTAAAGCAATCCAAAAAGGAAGGAGTTAAACAGGTGACAGCTGAGGGTGCTCAAAAGAAGAAGGTGCAACATAGGACCTTATCTAACTCCACTAGCAATGTGTCTGATGAGCTGAAAGCTTTATCACAAAACAGACACAGCTGGTGATGATGGTACAACATCTGTTGGGTAGAGTTAACCAACTAGATTCTCCTATGTTGAAACCACAGAAAAGGAGGTCTAAGCCAAAGGACTCCTCTTCTGCACCATCTTCTTCCTCTCAGGCTGTTGTTACAAATAAACATGCTAGTTTACCATCTATTGATGAGACCAGGCCCAAAACCAAAAAGGTTTGGGTCTCTAAAACTAACTGATTGTTTATTATTGCAGGGTTCTTCAACATGCCAAAATAGCATCTGGTATGTAGACAGTGGGGGATCCATGCACATGACTGGGAACATCTCTCTTCTTCATGACTACTCTCAAGGAAAGAAGGGATTTGTCTCTTTTGGCAATGATGCTAGGGGTTACATCATCGGTAAGGGCTTTGTCTCCAATGGAGAAATCAAATTTGATGATGTTAATCATGTGGAAAATCTCAAGTACAACCTCTTGAGTGTCAGTCAAATGTGTGATAAAGGCCATGTTGCCCTTTTCACAAGTCAAAACTGTAGGATTCTGTCATCCAAAGTTTTGCCCTTGATTGACAAGGTGTTGGATGATCACACTCTCCTGAAAGCCAACAGGACAGGAAGAGTGTATGCCTTAGATCTCTCTAAGAAGATAGATCTCAAAGGCAATCCTTGCCTATTTTCCAAAGCTCTTTTCAAGAATCTAAACTATGGCACAGGAGGCTTGGTCATGTTAATCTCAAAAACATGAATCAGCTTAGCCACAATAGTTTAGTCAGAGGCTTACCAATAAAGGAGTTCCACTGTGATGAAACTTGCACTGCTTGTTTAAAAGGAAAACAGCACAAGGTCTCATTTCCTCCTATTGAAGTGTCCAAGTCCACTGCCTGCTTGCAATTACTGCATATGGATCTATTTGGTCCTGTGAGAGTAATGAGCATGGCAAAGAAGAAATACTGTCTGGTAATTGTGGATGATTACTCCAGATTTGTATGGACTTTCTTTCTACACTCAAAGGATGAGGCTGCTCAGAAGATTATCCACTTTGTGCTGTACATTGAGAAGCAGTATTCCTTCCAGTCAAGTGTATTAGGAGTGATAATGGAACTGAGTTCAGAAATCATACACTTGATGACTTCTATCTCTCAAAGGGAATCAAAAGGCAGTTCAGCATTCCAAGGACTCCGGAACAAAATGGAGTAGTGGAGAGAAAGAACAGGACCCTCATTGAAGCTGCAAGGTCCATGCTGGCTGACTCAGGTTTGCCATTGACCTTTTGGGCCGAAGCTGTCAACACAGCTTGTTATGTGCAAAATAGAGTTTTAGTAAATCAGAGGTTGATGAAGACTCCATATGAAGTTCTCCATCATTTGGCTCCACTGATTTCATTTTTCAAAGCATTTGGGTGTCCCTGTTTTATTCTCAACACAAAGGATCAACTCCACAAATTTGATCCTAAGGTGGATGCAGGATACTTTGTTGGTTTTCATCTACTTGCAAGGCATACAGAGTCTTCAACTGCAGAACAAAGATGGTTGAAGAAACTCTACATGTTAAGTTTAATGAATCTCCAAAGGACAAGATTCCACAAAGTCCTGTGGAGTTATTTGATCTGGACATACTGCAATATGTTCCTTATCAAACTCCTGCTGTTGCTCCTGTCAACAGTTCACCACCTGGTGGTACTGCTGATGATGATGATGATTGCAGTACTCACCTCTTCAGGTTTAGTGATCAGCTGCCTGATTCAACTAGACCTGATGTTCCTGTAGCGCCAGTAGCACCATCCACAACAAATGCTGATGAGATTTCTTCGAATTCAACTTCCTTTGAATTACCATCCACTGATTGGTTTCAAGGAAATGATTCACCATCACCATCTGTTGCTGCTGAACCGGCTACAAACACTTGCACAGATCTCATTGTGTATCAAGATCTGAAGAATCACCCCATGTCTCAAATCATTGGTGATATCACTGCTGGAGT
The DNA here is from genome assembly GCA_025506515.1 of Flaveria trinervia. NCBI lineage: Eukaryota > Viridiplantae > Streptophyta > Magnoliopsida > Asterales > Asteraceae > Flaveria > Flaveria trinervia. Next base: position 39,847,225 of record CM046451.1, read on the forward strand.
ATCAACAAGAAGTCAATTGTCAAATTTCTGCTTCTATGCTCTCTTCATCAGTCAGCAAGAGCCAAAGAATTATCACATTGCTTTAAAGGACAATGGATGGGTTGATGCCATGCAGCTTGAGCTTCTTCAGTTCAAGAAACAGCAAGTGTGGGAACTGGTTCCTCTACCTCCAGGTAAGTGTGCAATAGGCACTAAATGGGTGTTTAGGAACAAAACTGATGAAAATGGGCTTATTGTTAAGAACAAGGCCAGACTGGTTGTTCAGGGGTTTGCACAAGAAGAAGGTATTGATTATGATGAAACCTTTGCCCCTGTAGCCAGACTGGAAGCAATTCGATTGTTTTTAGCTTATGCTGCTTATCAAAAACTTAAAGTCTTTCAAATGGATGTCAAAAGTGCATTTTTGTATGGAAAAGTTAAAGAAGAGGTTTATGTATGTCAACCTCCAGGCTTTGAGGACAAAACATCCTAATTGGGTGTATAAGCTTGATAAAGCTCTTTATGGGTTAAAACAAGCTCCCAGAGCCTGGTATGAGACATTATCAAACTTTCTTCTGGAAAACAATTTCACTAGAGGCTCCATAGACAAGACTTTATTTATTAAGAAAGCTGGGCAGCATAATCTACTTGTTCAAATTTATGTAGATGATATCATTTTTGCATCCTCTGATCCAAAGTTGTGTGATGCCTTTACAAAGTTGATGCAACAGAAGTTTGAAATGAGTGCCATGGGAGAATTACAGTTCTTTCTGGGGTTGCAAATCAAACAAAAGGCTGATGGAATTTTTATTCATCAATCCAAATATACAAAAGATCTTTTGCAAAAGTTTGATTTACAAAACTGTAAGCCCTGTTCTACTCCCATGAGCAGCACCACACAACTGGACTCAGATCAGAAAGGTAAAGTGGTTGATGAAACACTTTACAGATGTATGATTGGGTCCTTGATGTATTTAACAGCTTCTAGACCAGATATTATGTTTGCTACATGTGTTTGTGCTAGATTTCAGGCTGCACCTAAAGAGTCTCATCTGATTGCAGTCAAGAGGATCTTTAGATATCTGCAAGGCACTCCATCTCTAGGTTTATGGTATTCTACCAGACATTCTGGTAAATTAGTTGCTTTTTCTGACAGTGACTATGCAGGGTGTAAGTTGACCAGGAAATCAACTTCTGGTGGATGTCAATTCCTAGGCAACTGCTTGATTTCTTGGCAGAGCAAGAAACAGACCTCAGTTGCTACATCCACTGCGGAAGCAGAGTACATTGCTGCTGCAAGCTGTACATCTCAGGTACTCTGGCTTCAAAACCAACTTTTGGATTATGGCATTACAGAGACTAAGACTCCATTGTTAATGGATAGTGCTTCAGCTCTTTGCATTGTCAAAAATCCAGTCCAGCACTCTAGGACCAAACATATAGAGATCAGACATCATTTTATAAGGGATTGTTTTGAAAAAGGTCTGATTGATCCTAAGTTTGTGCCCAGTGCTGATGAGCTTGCAGACATTTTTACTAAGCCTTTGGATAGTTCAACTTTCCAAAACCTGGTGTTAAGGCTTGGTATGCTGCAGCTAGAATAGGTGACAACTACTGATGATCTCAGTAATTCATATTGATGATCATGAGTGCCTGTCACATATAAGTACTGATGAGCTCTTTTAACCTCAGTAGTTTTTATAACTACTGAAGGCTAAAGTCTCACAAGTACTGAAGTACTTCATCTGCTCTAAACTACTGAAGTAGTTAACTACTGATGCAGTCATAACTACTGCAATCAGTAAAAACAGATAAGTACTGATGTCCTATGAAACAACTGAAATCAGCCATAAAGACTGATGAATGTGTTGAGGACAGTTTGAAACAGCTGAAAAGCTAAGAATTGACGAAAACAGCTGAAGAGAACTTTCTCCTCAGTCGTTTGTACCACTGCTGTTTCATTTTAAACAACTGAAGCAAAACCACGTCTTCAGCAGTTTTATAACTACTGATGACCAATACCAAGTCTTCAGTTGTTTACAACAGCTGATGACAAAACCACTGTCTTCAGTAGTTTCATAACTACTGATGACAAACACCATGTCCTCAGTTTTCAATCACCTGAAGTCAAAACCACGGTCTTCAGTAGTTTTCTAAACTACTGATGCCTAACACCGCGACTTCAGCTGTTTCAACGTCTGAAAGGATAATACCATGTCAACGGTCGTTTAAAACTACTGATGACTAACACCACATCCTTCAGTCGTTTCCTCACCCGTACCCTATAAATACCCTTAACCTGAGCTCTCCATGCTTTATCTTCTTCAAACCTAACGTTCCTCTCCAAAAAAATTTCCATGGCGTCTATGCAAATTAAACCGCGACACAACTGTGTTGCCTACCTCACAAAATCGCCGATCTGGACTAAGTTCGATACTGCTATCGATCTTATGGTTCAGTCCCAATACAACAAGGCATTCCTTCTGAAACCCGTTTTACATACCGAATCCTTGAACCAATTTTGGATGAACGTAATGTTACTACTGAGGAGAGCAACACACGATCCCTCCGGTCAGTCGTCAACACAAAGAAGTAGTGATTACTCCTGCAACAATCCGTAAAATTCTTCAACTGAGTGATGCTACCTCTCCTGCTGGATATCCGAAGGGCACCATAGATCTATCATTTGCTCAGCATGGATATCAAGGTGATCTCAGTGCCACCACCATCATGAAGAAACACTTTAATGACGCTGAGCGCCTGATCTTTCACATGGTCAATGTATGTTTGGCCCCTAAGACATCGTCTTGGGATCAAATGTCCACCAAATGGCAGCAGGTAATGTATTCTATCCTTGAGCAACAACCACTGAATTTTTCAGAATTAATATTTTCAGAGCTCAAAGATATGGCTCAAAAACTAACTGCCAACCGTTGGATACTCTATCCACGGTTCATAATGGCCATTATAATAGACCAGCTTAATGCTGAGGGACTTGTTGGCTTGGGAGTCCCTGCTACGGCTGTTTTGCCAGAAGTATACTCCCGGCACAACTCCGACCGGACACTCAAACTGGCTGCCAAGCTGCGAAAACCCACGCAGCTGGAACCCACAGCCACCACCTCCAAATCCAATGTCCCCACCAAACCCACCAAAAAGAACTAGTTACAATATATAAGTTGTATATTAACCTCTTAATTATAAAACTTAAACACACTATTATTATTTGATGTGTTGGACCAAAAGAACAATGAGCCAAGATCAGAAAACCTCTAAGTCCCACACGGTATCACAACAACTGCTGAAAGCCTCATCAGTAGTTTGACAAGTGCTGAAGACTTCAACAGCTGAAGATCAAGTGCTGAAGACCTTAACTGCTGAAGAACCCAAGTGCTGAAGTACAACAGCTGAAGAACACAAGTGCTGAAGCTGAAAGACCAAAGTACTGAAGTACAACAGCTGAAGAGTTCACAAGTACTGAAGATCAACAACTGATGTACAAAGTCTGAAGACAAAGACTGAAGACATCAGCTGATGATATCTACTGAAGTCATCAGCTGATGAAACGCCTGAATGTCAAAGTCTGAAGATCAAGTACTGAAGCCTCAGTAGTTTGTCACAACTGCTGAAGAGTACTTCTTCAGTAGTTGTGATATCAGTAGTTTTATTTTCTTGTTTCAGTAGTTTTGTAAAACGACTGAAGAGCTTGTTCTTCAGTCGTTGTAGTTTCAGTAGTTTTATATTTTGTACTTAACTTGCTGATATGTTCTCAGTAGTTGTGAACATTTCAGTAGTTTGTTAAGAATTAGTTATTTCTGTATTGGATCTGCCAGTTGTCACTTTCCGTGATAACAGCAGTGACTGTTGCACTCTATATAAGGAGTGACAACCTATTGTAATGATGGAGTGATATGAGCAATTGAATGGAATGATTGATTGATTCGATTAGAAATATTCTACATCTATAAACATTCCTAGAAATCAGAAATTCATATTCTCTCCCTATAACCGTATGCGATCTTAACGCTTACAAGTATCGATTGCTTGCTACAATTTGTCTAATTCGTGTTTGTATTCCGCTGCTTTATATTCTGATACGTCAAACTTGTGATCACTGATCCTGTCAAATGGTATCAGAGCGGTTAATCATTGATCGATCTAATAATTGATCATTGAAACTGCTATTCAAGATCCAAGTTTGATTGAATTAGCTTTTGTTGTTTGCAAGAAACGGTTATAGAGATTGAATTTTTCTGTATTTCTGCTCATTCATCCTGAGATCTTTTCTTGGTTCTCATTGAGTTTGTTGTGGTTTGTCTAAAACTTCTTTTTAAACTTGAACTAAACTGTTTTTGAACTGAAAATGACCACTCCCTCCAATGATCCTCACAATACTGGTTCCTCAACCAAGCCTCCTATGCTGGTTAGGAATGAGTATAACATATGGCAAAGACGTATGCTCCATCACCTGTCTGTTAACAGCGCAGGGTGTTGGACATCTGTGGTACATGGTCCACACAAGCCTATGGTGAATAACCCGGAAACCAATCAAATGGTTCCGAAGAGGAGGGAGCAATACTCAGATGAGGATAAAAGTTGCTTGAGATTGATGCAAAAGCCCATGGAATTCTGGCCATGGCTTTGCCCAATGAAATCTATTCTGGGCTAATGCATCATGAAACTGCCCATGACCTCTGGATTGCTTTGAAAGAACAATTTGGAGGAACTGATGAGGTCTTGGCAAATAATAGAGAAATTCTTGCCCAACAATATGAGACATTCTCTCATAGAAAGGGTGAGACACTGACTCAACAATATGAGCGGTTTTCTTGTTTGATCTCTGAACTAAAAATGGTCAAACTTGAATACACCAATATTCAGATGAATAACAGATTTCTCAGATCACTGCCTGAGAGATGGGACACATATACTATTGTCCTACGCTCCAGTGCAAGTTTGGACAAACTATCTCTCACCCAACTCCATGGGAAATTGCTCACTTTTGAGAGAGAGATAGAACAGAAGAGAAAGCTGTCTTCATCTGGAAAACTCACTGAAGACTTTATACAAGGCAACACTGCCTTGGTGGGTCATGAGTCAGAATATGCTGCATCTGAATGCCAGTATGATGAGCATATTAATTTCTCTTCGAGCACTTCTAATTCTGCATTTGTAAGTGTTGATGCCAGTTTACTGGAGGTAATAATGACAATTTATTTCATTATGGATGATCTCAAGGGGATTGCTGATGATGACTTAGAAGAGATGGATATTTTGAGCCAAATGGCCTTGATAAATATCAGATCTCAGAAGTTCTACAAAAGAACTGGAAGAAAATTCCCAGGACTCTCTGGCAAAACCAAAGTTGGTTTTGACAAGAGCAAGTTGAGGTGTCACAAATGCCAACGGCTTGGACACTTTGCAAGAGAGTGTAGATCAACTGGATCAAACTCTACTGCACCTTTCTGACTTTCCTGGCAACAGTCAACAAACAGAGGGCAACATCCTGTCACATCTAGTCATCATCCTCAACAACAATCTCCGGCATATTTTGTTCCTCAGGGTCAAATGCCTTATCAGTACCCTTGTTATTACATGCCACAGTCAAGTCAAGTTCAAGTTCCTATGACACCACAACCTCATGCATTACCAGAAACTCAGCCTTCCCTATCTCATCAACAACCTTCATCTCAACAACACAGCTTCTTCACCCCAGGAGTTGTTGACTGGAGCAGTTTACCAGATGACTTGTCTGGTCATGATCAACTGTTCTCAGGTGCTGGTCAACATGGTGGTGACAGTCCCTTTGGGAATCTAGCTCTTATGGCTTGGAGTCTGCTGATACTTCATCCTCCAATGCCTCTACACCACAGGTATCACAGGTATCCTCTGAGGCAAAAGCCAAATTATGTTCTGAACAATGCATAGCAGCATTTGCTTCCATTAGAGAAGCAAATGTAGCTTTAATTAATAAGAACATTGAGCTAGAACAAGTAATTTCCAAAAACAAAGCTGAGTTTGAGTTTGTGCTCAAAGATAAAAATGATGAGGTTTATAAACTGAATTGCAAAATAATTGATGATAAGGCTAGAGAAGATGTACTTTAGAGAAGTACAAAGATCTCAAAGAAACCCTTGCAGTTACCCAGGTCGAGTGTGATAGATGGGTACAATCATGCAAAGGTTTTGAAATGCTTCTTAGTAAGCAATCTGCTTCAAATGTGAAGTTTGGAATTGGTTACAATCACACTGCTCCACCTACAGATTTTACCCCAAGAGCAGAGGTAGAATCTGATGGTGAGAGTGATAACCAATCCATCAAGTCATGTGATCTACCTTCTGATACAGCACAATCAGAAGTAGCAGTCAGTATCAAGTCCTCTTTGAACCTATCAGCTGATGTTGATGGTCCAAATGCTGACATTCACATGATCAATAAGTTGATCAACTCAGGAGTCAATCCTGAAGGTCCTGAAAGGACTGGAGAGCAGGATTCAACTCCTGAAGTTCAAACTTCAACTGCTGTCAGTACTGAAGAGAAGAAAACTGGCAGTAGAAAGAGTTTGAAGACTACTAAAGATGCTGTCAAGAAAGCAACCAATGCTTCCAAAGCATTGAAGAACAAGTCTTCTGTTGCTTCACCATCTTTAGTTGATGATCAACCTAAGATGAAGAAGAAACCATGTGAAGTATGTGGTTTGTTCAATCATCTTACAGATGATTGTTGGTACAAAAGAGGTTCCAAACTCAAACAAAAGGAAGAAATTAATGAGAAAATGGTAAAAATGAAAATGAGTTTGAGACCACATTTGTATCAGCAACATCAAATCCTGTAACCCTTAAGTCCTTAAAGCAATCCAAAAAGGAAGGAGTTAAACAGGTGACAGAGGAGGGTGCTCAAAAGAAGAAGGTGCAACATAGGACCTTATCTAACTCCACTAGCAATGTGTCTGATGAGCTGAAAGCTTTATCACAAAAACAGACACAGCTGGTGATGATGGTACAACATCTGTTGGGTAGAGTTAACCAACTAGATTCTCCTATGTTGAAACCACAGAAAAGGAGGTCTAAGCCAAAGGACTCCTCTTGCACCATCTTCTTCCTCTCAGGCTGTTGTTACAAATAAACATGCTAGTTTACCATCTATTGATGAGACCAGGCCCAAAACCAAAAAGGTTTGGGTCTCTAAAACTAACTGATTGTTTATTATTGCAGGTTTCAACATGCCAAAATAGCATCTGGTATGTAGACAGTGGGGGATCCATGCACATGACTGGGAACATCTCTCTTCTTCATGACTACTCTCAAGGAAAGAAGGGATTTGTTTCTTTTGGCAATGATGCTAGGGGTTACATCATCGGTAAGGGCTTTGTCTCCAATGGAGAAATCAAATTTGATGATGTTAATCATGTGGAAAATCTCAAGTACAACCTCTTGAGTGTCAGTCAAATGTGTGATAAAGGCCATGTTGCCCTTTTCACAAGTCAAAACTGTAGGATTCTGTCATCCAAAGTTTTGCCCTTGATTGACAAGGTGTTGGATGATCACACTCTCCTGAAAGCCAACAGGACAGGAAGAGTGTATGCCTTAGATCTCTCTAAGAAGATAGATCTCAAAGGCAATCCTTGCCTATTTTCCAAAGCCTCTTTTCAAGAATCTAAACTATGGCACAGGAGGCTTGGTCATGTTAATCTCAAAAACATGAATCAGCTTAGCCACAATAGTTTAGTCAGAGGCTTACCAATAAAGGAGTTCCACTGTGATGAAACTTGCACTGCTTGTTTAAAAGGAAAACAGCACAAGGTCTCATTTCCTCCTATTGAAGTGTCCAAGTCCACTGCCTGCTTACAATTACTGCATATGGATCTATTTGGTCCTGTGAGAGTAATGAGCATGGCAAAGAAGAAAAATACTGTGGTAATTGTGGATGATTACTCCAGATTTGTATGGACTTTCTTTCTACACTCAAAGGATGAGGCTGCTCAGAAGATTATCCACTTTGTGCTGTACATTGAGAAGCAGTATTCCCTTCCAGTCAAGTGTATTAGGAGTGATAATGGAACTGAGTTCAGAAATCATACACTTGATGACTTCTATCTCTCAAAGGGAATCAAAAGGCAGTTCAGCATTCCAAGGACTCCGGAACAAAATGGAGTAGTGGAGAGAAAGAACAGGACCCTCATTGAAGCTGCAAGGTCCATGCTGGCTGACTCAGGTTTGCCATTGACCTTTTGGGCCGAAGCTGTCAACACAGCTTGTTATGTGCAAAATAGAGTTTTAGTAAATCAGAGGTTGATGAAGACTCCATATGAAGTTCTCCATCATTTGGCTCCACTGATTTCATTTTTCAAAGCATTTGGGTGTCCCTGTTTTATTCTCAACACAAAGGATCAACTCCACAAATTTGATCCTAAGGTGGATGCAGGATACTTTGTTGGTTATTCATCTACTTGCAAGCATACAGAGTCTTCAACTGCAGAACAAAGATTGTTGAAGAAACTCTACATGTTAAGTTTAATGAATCTCCAAAGGACAAGATTCCACAAAGTCCTGTGGAGTTATTTGATCTGGACATACTGCAATATGTTCCTTATCAAACTCCTGCTGTTGCTCCTGTCAACAGTTCACCACCTGGTGGTACTGCTGATGATGATGATGATTGCAGTACTCACCTCTTCAGGTTTAGTGATCAGCTGCCTGATTCAACTAGACCTGATGTTCCTGTAGCGCCAGTAGCACCATCCACAACAAATGCTGATGAGATTTCTTCGAATTCAACTTCCTTTGAATTACCATCCACTGATTGGTTTCAAGGAAATGATTCACCATCACCATCTGTTGCTGCTGAACCGGCTACAAACACTTGCACAGATCTCATTGTGTATCAAGATCTGAAGAATCACCCCATGTCTCAAATCATTGGTGATATCACTGCTGGTGTATCAACAAGAAGTCAATTGTCAAATTTCTGCTTCTATGCTCTCTTCATCAGTCAGCAAGAGCCAAAGAATTATCACATTGCTTTAAAGGACAATGGATGGGTTGATGCCATGCAGCTTGAGCTTCTTCAGTTCAAGAAACAGCAAGTGTGGGAACTGGTTCCTCTACCTCCAGGTAAGTGTGCAATAGGCACTAAATGGGTGTTTAGGAACAAAACTGATGAAAATGGGCTTATTGTTAAGAACAAGGCCAGACTGGTTGTTCAGGGGTTTGCACAAGAAGAAGGTATTGATTATGATGAAACCTTTGCCCCTGTAGCCAGACTGGAAGCAATTCGATTGTTTTTAGCTTATGCTGCTTATCAAAAACTTAAAGTCTTTCAAATGGATGTCAAAAGTGCATTTTTGTATGGAAAAGTTAAAGAAGAGGTTTATGTATGTCAACCTCCAGGCTTTGAGGACAACAAACATCCTAATTGGGTGTATAAGCTTGATAAAGCTCTTTATGGGTTAAAACAAGCTCCCAGAGCCTGGTATGAGACATTATCAAACTTTCTTCTGGAAAACAATTTCACTAGAGGCTCCATAGACAAGACTTTATTTATTAAGAAAGCTGGGCAGCATAATCTACTTGTTCAAATTATGTAGATGATATATTTTTGCATCCTCTGATCCAAAGTTGTGTGATGCCTTTACAAAGTTGATGCAACAGAAGTTTGAAATGAGTGCCATGGGAGAATTACAGTTCTTTCTGGGGTTGCAAATCAAACAAAAGGCTGATGGAATTTTATTCATCAATCCAAATATACAAAAGATCTTTTGCAAAAGTTTGATTTACAAAACTGTAAGCCCTGTTCTACTCCCATGAGCAGCACCACACAACTGGACTCAGATCAGAAAGGTAAAGTGGTTGATGAAACACTTTACAGATGTATGATTGGGTCCTTGATGTATTTAACAGCTTCTAGACCAGATATTATGTTTGCTACATGTGTTTGTGCTAGATTCAGGCTGCACCTAAAGAGTCTCATCTGATTGCAGTCAAGAGGATCTTTAGATATCTGCAAGGCACTCCATCTCTAGGTTTATGGTACTCTACCAGACATTCTGGTAAATTAGTTGCTTTTTCTGACAGTGACTATGCAGGGTGTAAGTTGACCAGGAAATCAACTTCTGGTGGATGTCAATTCCTAGGCAACTGCTTAATTTCTTGGCAGAGCAAGAAACAGACCTCAGTTGCTACATCCACTGCGGAAGCAGAGTACATTGCTGCTGCAAGCTGTACATCTCAGGTACTCTGGCTTCAAAACCAACTTTTGGATTATGGCATTACAGAGACTAAGACTCCATTGTTAATGGATAGTGCTTCAGCTCTTTGCATTGTCAAAAATCCAGTCCAGCACTCTAGGACCAAACATATAGAGATCAGACATCATTTTATAAGAGATTGTTTTGAAAAAGGTCTGATTGATCCTAAGTTTGTGCCCAGTGCTGATGAGCTTGCAGACATTTTTACTAAGCCTTGGATAGTTCAACTTTCCAAAACCTGGTGTTAAGGCTTGGTATGCTGCAGCTAGAATAGGTGACAACTACTGATGATCTCAGTAATTCATATTGATGATCATGAGTGCCTGTCACATATAAGTACTGATGAGCTCTTTTAACCTCAGTACTTTTTATACTACTGAAGGCTAAAAGTTCTCACAAGTACTGAAGTACTTCATCTGCTCTAAACTACTGAAGTAGTTACAACTACTGATGCAGTCATAACTACTGCATTCAGTAAAAACAGATAAGTACTGATGTCCTATGAAACAACTGAAATCAGCCATAAAGACTGATGAATGTGTTGAGGACAGTTTGAAACAGCTGAAAAGCTAAGAATTGACGAAAACAGCTGAAGAGAACTTTCTCCTCAGTCGTTTGTACCACTGCTGTTTCATTTTAAACAACTGAAGCAAAACCACGTCTTCAGCAGTTTTATAACTACTGATGACCAATACCAAGTCTTCAGTTGTTTACAACAGCTGATGACAAAACCACTGCTTCAGTAGTTTCATAACTACTGCTGACAAACACCATGTCCTCAGTTGTTTCAATCACCTGAAGTCAAAACCACGGTCTTCAGTAGTTTTCTAAACTACTGATGCCTAACACCGCGACTTCAGCTGTTTCAACGTCTGAAAGGATAATACCATGTCAACGGTCGTTTAAAACTACTGATGACTAACACCACATCCTTCAGGCGTTTCATCACCGTACCCTATATATACCTTAACCTGAGCTCTCCATGCTTTATCTTCTTCAAACCTAACGTTCCTCTCCAAAAAAATTTCCATGGCGTCTATGCAAATTAAACCGCGACACAACTGTGTTGCCTACCTCACAAAATCGCCGATCTGGACTAAGTTCGATACTGCTATCGATCTTATGGTTCAGTCCCAATACAACAAGGCATTCCTTCTGAACCCCGTTTTACATACCGAATCCTTGAACCAATTTTGGATGAACGTTAATGTCACTACTGAGGAGAGCAACACACATCCCTCCGGTCAGTCGTCAACCACAAAGAAGTAGTGATTACTCCTGCAACAATCCGTAAAATTCTTCAACTGAGTGATGCTACCTCTCCTGCTGGATATCCGAAGGGCACTAGATCTATCATTTGCTCAGCATGGATATCAAGGTGATCTCACTGCCACCACCATCATGAAGAAACACTTTAATGACGCTGAGCGCCTGATCTTTCACATGGTCAATGTATGTTTGGCCCCTAAGACATCGTCTTGGGATCAAATGTCCACCAAATGGCAGCAGGTAATGTATTCTATCCTTGAGCAACAACCACTGAATTTTTCAGAATTAATATTTTCAGAGCTCAAAGATATGGCTCAAAAACTAACTGCCAACCGTTGGATACTCTATCCACGGTTCATAATGGCCATTATAATAGACCAGCTTAATGCTGAGGGACTTGTTGGCTTGGGAGTCCCTGCTACGGCTGTTTTGCCAGAAGTATACTCCCGGCACAACTCCGACCGGACACTCAAACTGGCTGCCAAGCTGCGAAAACCCACGCAGCTGGAACCCACAGCCACCACCTCCAAATCCAATGTCCCCACCAAACTCACCAAAAAGAAACCCAAAATGGCTACTCAGGGAATTGAGTCCCCTGAGGATGCTCCTGCACAACAAACGCAGGATATATCCACTAGTCCAAACCCCCTAGTGGATACCATGACTCCTCCAGCCACAGCCGCTCAGGCTTCCTCTCAACAGGAGCCTGCAGCAACCCAAGGGGCACCTACTTATCTGGGATCTTCCTCACTTGAGGAGATTGCCATTGAAGAGCACCATCCACCCCAGGTGCACACTGCTTCTACCCACGTACCCCAAACAACCGCCCCTCACAGCCCAACTTTAATAGTTGCTCAAGTGCTGACTCAATTGCACTCCTCACCCCCTCCCCAGAAACCACTTATTACTGGGAATACCTCTACAATTGAGGGGGAGGAACACAGTGCATCTGAGAACCCACAGCACAGGGGTTTCCCAATTCTATCTCCTGGTGTAGAGAAGGAGCTTAGAATATCTAGTGAGGCTGCCACCTCCTCTGACTCAGCACATGACCAGAGTGAGGCTGGTAACATTGCTAAGACCTCCCTAGAGGCAACAGCTGCTGATGGACATTGTCCTGAGGCTGGAAGTCCCCAGTACCAAGCACAAGGGGCACATGCACCAACTGGTCTACACCCATTGCATGTTCATCCTGCTCTAAGCAGGAGGTCAGGTGATTCAGTATCAACTGATGATGACCTGAGCTTCTTCTTCGATGTAGTTGCTCAAAACACCATTCTAGAGGATGAGGTTAGCAGACTCAAAGAGCTGCTGGCCAAGATGTCTCAGGATGCAAGTCCATCTGCCACCCTCATACACCCACAGATGGCACCTTCCCTTGAAGGTTTCCCAAATACAGAGCCACCCCAAAATCAACCACCTGCCTCGCTTCAGGCCCTACTTCTCAGGAACAGAACCCTCCTGAGCAACTAGGTGCTGCACTCAAAAATTCCCTCCCTCTCATCACCCCTAATTACTGATATAGTGATCAAAGCCCTTGATGAGAGGCTTTCCTCAACATTACAGCCCTGGTTGATGCTGCTGTCCACAAGACTCTTTCTGCGGTCTCAACCCCTTCCTCCAATGCAACCAAAAAGGGGGAGAGTCCTGCAGTGAAAGAACAGAAGAGGAAAAGATCCGAGGGAAAGAAGAAGCGAAGCAAGCCCAAAAGGATAAAGAACAGCAACCAATGCTCACCTACAAGCGAAAGAAAGGTGCTGATGAGTACATTGCTGAAGATAAAGCCTTGGAGCTACTGATAAAAGAGGCTGATGCCGAACACAGTAGATCAATGGACAACATCATTGATCAGCTGTTCAGGCAAGGTCATGACACCAACAACTTGACTCTGAGATTCGACGACTAGAGATTGAAGAAATCCAGAATAGATGGGCAAGTTATGAAGTGTTAGAAAGAGAAAGGCTAGAAATCATGATAAGATTTATTGCAAAATATCTTGGAAGATCAATGATTGAGATCAAAGCTTGGTCCAGGGACAGTATCTTGGCAATCACCACCAAGATCTGTTCGTCTGAAGCATACACTAAGGGGCTTGTTATTGAAGCTTTGAATGAAGTGGGTGCTGGGAGCAGGACTGAGCTAGCAAAGCAATCAAAAGCCACACTCACCTCAAGGATGCTAGCACAGCCTGTCAACATTCCCACACCAAAACCACCCAAAACACAACCCACCAAACCAACTCCCTTTCCCTCAAAACCCATAGCCGATGATATACCCTGAAGAAGAAGAAGAAGGATATTGAGGCTAGAAGAAGATGAAGAAGATGATGAAGACAGGCTGCTGCTATCAGCTGTGATTCAGTTGCCTAAGGCCACAAGTCACTCCTCAGCAATTACTCCTGAAGTCCAGAGACAAATGGTTAAAGTGAAGCTAGAAGAAGAAGAGCTTCATAAACAGCATGATGAGGAATTGCTGAAGAGAGTTGACAAAGCTTATGCAGCCACATCTTCCATCATCAATATGAAGGAGCAAGCCCTCAGACTTTACACTCTCAGGCATACCTTTCAATATCAAAAGGAAAGAGTGAGGATTTGGCCTGATCCCAGGGTCTCTCACAGAATTCATAAGAACAATATACCTCGGAGATACATTGGCCAGGTGAAAAAGATCGTAGATGAAGTGATCTCTCTGGTCTTTGTAGTTTCACCCTGGGAAATCCTAGAAGACTTCAAGAAGGCCTACAAAGCTAATCTAACCCCTCAGAAGATGCTGGAAAACAAAATAGTGAAAAAGGGGTTAGTTTACAAGAGGCTTGAGGAAGTCAGGAAAAATGAGCTCCAGTTGTTCCTAGAGGGTAATCACCCGGATGAGTTTGCTTACAGAGTAATAACAACTGTGGAGCTAAAGAATGGGAAACAGGCCAAATACCTGTCTGAGTATTATGGGCCGGAATCATTGTTTGAAGGAGGTGCTGAAGAGCTAACCATGGAGGAACAAATCACCTTCCTTGAGGCCTACACAAGAGAGTCGTACAGACTCATTGGGGGAAGTGAATCTCATGAATGGGATAACAACTCTGTGTCCAGTTCCCCAAAACAGAGTTCCCATTCATACTCTGCCAAACAAATATTTGAGGTTCTTCCCAGGCCGGAGCGTACATGGGTCATCTTCTCTACTGATCAAGAAGGAAAAAGACCAACATTTTTGCCATCAATAAGTGGGAGTATAAATAAGTTAGAGGTTTTGGCTGCATTGGTTCAGGGGGAGTTTGTTGGACCAAAAGAACCAATGAGCCAAGATCAGAAAACCTCTAAGTCCCACACGGTATCACAACAACTGCTGAAAGCCTCATCAGTAGTTTGACAAGTGCTGAAGACTTCAACAGCTGAAGATCAAGTGCTGAAGACCTTAACTGCTGAAGAACCAAAGTGCTGAAGTACAACAGCTGAAGAACACAAGTGCTGAAGCTGAAAGACCGAAGTACTGAAGTACAACAGCTGAAGAGTTCACAAGTACTGAAGATCAACAACTGATGTACAAAGTCTGAAGACAAAGACTGAAGACATCAGCTGATGATATCTACTGAAGTCATCAGCTGATGAAACGCCTGAAGGTCAAAGTCTGAAGATCAAGTACTGAAGCCTCAGTAGTTTGTCACAACTGCTGAAGAGTACTTCTTCAGTAGTTGTGATATCAGTAGTTTTATTTCTTTGTTTCAGTAGTTTTGTAAAACGACTGAAGAGCTTGTTCTTCAGTCGTTGTAGTTTCAGTAGTTTTATATTTTGTACTTAACTTGCTGATATGTTCTCAGTAGTTGTGAACATTTCAGTAGTTGTTAAGAATTAGTTATTTCTGTATTGGATCTGCCAGTTGTCACTTTCCGTGATAACAGCAGTGACTGTTGCACTCTATATAAGGAGTGACAACTATTGTAATGATGGAGTGATATGAGCAATTGAATGGAATGATGATTGATTCGATTAGAAATATTCTACATCTATAAACATTCCTAGAAATCAGAAATTCATATTCTCTCCCTATAACCGTATGCGATCTTAACGCTTACAAGTATCGATTGCTTGCTACAATTTGTCTAATTCGTGTTTGTATTCCGCTGCTTTTATTCTGATACGTCAAACTTGTGATCACTGATCCTGTCATGATGTTATTAACAACTAAAATAACATTATAGATAATATCCATGAACAAAATATCCATATAAGTTGTTCTTTTCACATACAATTTATTAGCAAACCCATTATCTAAATTGGCATAAATATTAATTGCATGATCACATCATCAATTAATACATGTGGTATTTGCTAACCTTGTTTTGGGGATGACCCGACTGGATCATGACGTACTAACCACATCAATGTTCTATGTATCTTGGGCATAAAGAACCAAGACATCTCCTATTTTTGGGTAGCATCATCTTCAGATCTGGATAAGCTAGAGAAGAAGTTTGGGAGCTGATTGGTGCATGTCTAACAAACCCCAATCTGTTTCTCAGCTAGTTGAGCCCTGAGATTTTCAATCTCAAGTTGCTGAGTGGCAGAGCTTCTTTCTAATGTCTAACCCTAAATTCAAGGTTTGAGACTTTAGTGAGTAGGTCTTGAATGGTGACTTTTAGTTCCCTCATCCCAATGAGAAAAATCATAGGGAGATGAGGTAACATACCTTATATGTTTATCCTCACACCAGAAGTGGTTTCTTGGTGCCCTAGTTTCCCATGCATAGTGATGCCTCTTTCAGAGTTATTAAAATGCTTGGTTGCCATAGATTTATTCTGATGAAAGTTACCACTATCCTGAGGGCCCGTTGAGGCACCTGCAGTAGTGCCAGCTGAATCTACATGAGTTCCTTCCACTCTAGTGTGACCTACCTCAATTTGAATATGCTGACGAGGACTAGAGATCAGGGATCTCCTTAGGCTCAGATGACCCTTTAATGGGTGTTAAGGTTCCACTTCATTGCCATGAAGATACATGAACTCTTCAGTAGTTTTGGTTAAAATGTCAGTGAAGGATATGGCATTTATTCTAGACGACCCAGGACTTTGATCAATGTCTAATGGCATTGAGCCTTTGGTGGAGTTGTCCCTTTTCGGCTGCTCAAGAGAGTATAGAGACTCATCTTGAGGGCTTTTGGTTTGGGCTTCGGTTCATGGGATTAAGATTGAGGAGACTCAATGCCCATATTGAGGTCAAGAGTGAAGGAAGGTGGGACGTCAGACTGAATGGGAGCCAATGTTTCCACTCTATCCTTATTAGGTAGAACAAAGGGAACTTGTTCAATCAAAGGAAATTTAACAAGGGTTCGTTTGGAACGTCTCTGTTATGTAAGATAGATGGAAGGAGAAGATAAATTTGGCAATGTGAGGGTAGTTGCTAGTGTGGGTTCGTCACCTGTGGGGTTAACAGAGATGTCACTAGGAGCCATTGGCTCAATATACTTGGAAGAAGTGCAGTATATCTTTTGGTGAAATTGGTGGACACTCTCATCAAAAATTTGAAGATGGCTGGCCTCATATCAGGGACGAGCAAAGTAGTTGCATAGACAAGCTGGCTTTTGTCTAGCACATAGTCGATGATGTGCTGAAGGAACCTTGGATACATGAAGAATATGTCCCTGTGGAGGTTCCCCATCTGGTTTGTCAGCACAAACCTTGAGTAGTTAAAGTGGTGGCTTTTCACCATTCCATGGACTAGGCACCCTAGTTCATATGGGATTTGATCCCATCCCCCATACATGTTAGATAAGCATTGAAGGACAATATACAGTCGGAACTTCCAGTTGTAAGAGAAGTTGAACATGTAGACAGTAGACCTACTAACATCACCACCATAACCTATGAGGGTATATGTATCGTCAAGGTTGGTCTTGGAAATTCAGTAGGGGCGCCTTCATCATGAAGCTCCAGATGCTCCCTGATGATTTGTTTACAGATGAACAACACTTGGCCACAAATGCTCAGCCTTATAACCCTAACATAACTTTGGGTTTCAATACGACCGTTGGCCCAAAACTCCTCCATTGGGTTAAGATAAACCGTGGGGTTTACGGTCAAGGCAGTATAGTTGGTAGATTGGGTGAGAAATGAGATGATTTCAGATAAGTTAGCATCCTTGGATGAATCCAAAAGTGTGACTTGATTGTGTTGAGGGTTTAGTGACATTTTGAGAAAGAGCAGAGGGAAACAAATTCGAGGATGGAGAAGGTGGAAGTGGAAAGTGCTCTGGGTAGTCAAAGTGTTAAAAATATGAAAGTGATGAGTTGGGATTATTTAAATGGGTTAAAGGGAAGTGTTGGGTGGATAAGGTGAAAAGATGGTTTCGGGTAAGATGTGACAGTGGCAGCATGGTGAAAAACCATTTAAAAGATTTCGACATTATTGATAAAATCTTTACTTTTTACTATGTGGGGCCCAAAGGTTTCCGTTACTGTGAGAAGTCCTCTTCCGAAGGTAAAAGGATTTCCAAAGGTTTTTCTCTTCCGAAGCCAAACTTATTTCCGAAGGTAAATGAATTTACTTTCGAGAATAAGAGTATCTTCCGAAATAAGAAGTTTTCCTGCTTTGGAAGCATTGATGATAAGCTTCTGAGACTAAGAACTCTTCGGAATATAAAACTTGAATTGAGAGAATTGCCTTAATAAGATGATGTGATGTCCTTTTAAGGGTAACTTTCGCTTTGGAAATACTCACACTTTGTCAAATGTGAAGAAAAACTTTTATAACAGGGCTTATATTGTAATTGACATAAGACAATACACATGTTAAAAGGTTTTCAAAATAAGACATATTAGTCAATGTTTATCATCTCAATAGCTGTAATAAGATACTTAAATCTTTGTTCGTCGAAGGCTTTGGTGAACAAATCAGCATATTGCTCATTTGAGTTAACTTTGACTAATTTAATGAGGTTTTTCTAAATTATATATCTAATAAAATGGTACCTGATATCAATGTGCTTTGTCTGGGAGTGCTTCATAGGATTTTCAGTGATGGAGATAACATTGTTGTTGTCAATGTGGATAGGAGTGCTCATAAAGTTAAATCCATAGTCTAGCATCTGGTTATGAATCCACAGCAGCTAAGCATAGCAACTTGCAGTAGCAATGTATTCAACTTCAACAGTAGATGTAGAGACACAAGATTACTTGTTGCATTGCCATGAGATAATCGTACCGCCAAGAAATTGACATCCTCCTGATATGGATTTCTTGTTAATGTTGCAGCCACCATAGTCACTATCTATGTAGCCATAGAGACTGAAGTTGAAGTTTCTAGGATACAAGAGACCAAGCTTTCATGCTCCTTTGAGGTATCTAAGAATTCTATTGACAGCAACTAGGTGAGACACCTTTGGAGCAGCCTAATATTTTACACAAATGCAAGTAGCAAACATGATATCAGGTCTACTTACTGTGAGATACATCAGAGAAACAATGATTTCCCTATACTGAAGTTGATTAGTATACTCCCTCTCATAGTCAGGACAATGGTCATGGTTTCTAGGTATGTGTGTCTTGGCTGGCTTACAGTATTTCATATCAAATCTTTCTAAGATATGAGTGGCATACTTAGATTGATTGATAAAGTACCCTTCCTTAATTTAATTCACTTGAATTCCAAGGAAAAAGTCCATTTTCCCATAGAACTCATCTCAAACTTCTTTTTCATAATGCCCTCAAATTCTCTACACATTTGGTCATTTGAAGAACCAAATATGATGTCATAAATGTACACTTGAATAAGCAAAATGTCTTTCTAAGATTTCTTGATAAAGAGAGTCTTGTCAATGGTTCCTCTAGTGTTACCATTCTTTAGGAGAAACTGAGATAGAGTCTCATACCACAGCCTATGTGCCTGGTGCAGCCCATAAAGAGCTTTATCCAATTTGCACACAAAGTTGGGATGTTGTGGATCTTCAAATCTTGGAGGTTGGCACACATAAACCTCCATATATATATTTCCATATAGAAAGGCACACTTGACATCAAGTTGGTAGATAGTAAAATTCTTGGATGCGGTATAAGCAAGGAAGATTCTAACTGTCTCAAGTCTTGCAACAGGTGAAAGACATCAGTATAATCAATTCCTTCCTCTTAGGTGTATCCTTGAACAACCAATGTAGCTTTGTTTTTGATGATCGAGCCTCTGTCATTTCTCTTGTTTCTGAAAACCTATTTAGTGCCTATAGCTACTTGACTTGATGGTAGTAGGCAAAGGTTCCAAACCTTTTGCTCTTGAATTGAAGTACTCCTCTTGCATCGACTCAACCCAGCTACTATCCTTTAAAGATCTTCTACTTTCTTGGGTTCCATTTGAGACAAAAAACATGAGTACAAGCAGACATTCACATGACGAGTTTGTCCCCTTATTCTCATGCCTTCAGAGACTTCTCCAATGATGTTCTTAGCTAGATGAATGTTGTGAATTCTTAGTCTGGGAATCACTTCCAGTTGCAAAGATAGATCCAAGTTGGACATATTTTGCTTAGGAACAGGAACACTTGGTCCAGCCACTGTTCAATGTCATTCAATGAGGACTAATTGAATGAAAGAGAAACATCTTCGATAGCAGTTGACTGAGAAGCAGTATTAATAGTTGTCTGTTCCTTCAGAACACTACTTCCATCAGTTTGGTGTTGTATGTTATCAGCTGATGAGTTATTAGACACACTTTGCTGATAACTTATTGAAACTCCACTGATTCCTAAAATGGTCATGCTATCAGATCTACCAATGATGGGAGCTTGGGGTTTAGAGACTCTTGGAGAACTTGGATGAGATTTGGGTAACTCAAATAGCTTGTCTTCATTAGATTCACTTTGAGTACCTATTCCATCTGAAACATTCTCACAAGGTGGTTTAGAGTAGTTTGGAAAAAATTCTAAGTCAAAAATTTGATCAGGGCCATTCCTCGTAACACAAGGAGTGTGCTCAATAACAACAATGTTTGATGATTCCTCAAATTGTTGATTTTTGATATTATAGAGTCAATAAGCAATAGAGGTGGAGGAAAATCCAACAAATTTATCGTCATCTGACTTCTCAACAAATTTTGCCAAGTTTTCCTTTGTATTAAGTATGGTACACCTGCTGCCAAAGGACCTTAGAAATCCAATGAACGATGGCCTCTTGTTACATAGCTCATGAGGGGTCTTTCCATGTCACTTGACAATGAGAACCCTATTCTGCACATAGCATGCAGTGTTGACTGCCTCTGCCTAGAATTTTAGAGGCTGCTTTGAATCAGCTAACATGGTCCTAGCAGCGTTAATCATAGTCATGTTCTTACTCTCAGCAATAACATTTTCTTGAGGAGTTCTAGGAGCACTATATTTTCTGGTAACCCGTTTTGAGTTACAGACTGAGTCAAAAATTTGATTCTTAAACTCAGTCCCTTGATCACTTCTAATGATCTTTACCTTGTGATCACTTTGATTTTTAATTTTAAGAATAAAAGACCTTCAAGTTTTAGTAGTTTCATCTTTAGTTGTTAAAAAAATACCCATGTAAATCTTGTAAAATCATCAACTATCACAAGGCAATATGATTTCCTTCCAATGCTCATTATACTTATGGGACCAATAAATCCATGTGCAATAAATGTAATGGGGTGGTGATAGAGTTAACCTCTTTGGATTTATGAGACACTCTATGTTGCTTTCCTTTCAGGCAAGCCACATCGTTATCTCTATAGAAAATTTCCTTTTTGGGCACGCCATGTACCAAGTTATTTTTAACCAATTTGTTCATGGTTTTAAAATTTACATGACACATACGTTTATGCCATAAGGCAAAATCATCACCATCAGCTTTGGAAAGAAAGCATGAAACTTCACCCAATGGGGAAGCAATGTTCGTATCCAACTTGTACATATCCCCTTTCCTGGGAGATCTTAGAAGCATAATTCCTGAGGAATTGTCATCCCGGGT
Source organism: Flaveria trinervia (assembly GCA_025506515.1). NCBI lineage: Eukaryota > Viridiplantae > Streptophyta > Magnoliopsida > Asterales > Asteraceae > Flaveria > Flaveria trinervia. The sequence continues at coordinate 39,868,664 of CM046451.1, forward strand.
TTAAGGATGATGCACTCATGTTCTGTGAAAAGAATTCGATGCTTTTGATCACAAAATTGAGAAACACTTGGGAGATTTTGTTCAAGCTGCTTGACAAAGTTTACTTTGTCGACTCTTAACAAGCCATTGGATACACTTCGCATGACTGATGAAGGGGTCACTTACAACACAACAGCACAAAAAGGAGATTAACCAAAACTTAATCAAATAGTAAACTGGATTAACCACAAGTAAGACACTAAGAACGCAAGTAATGTAAGAGACAAAATACAAGTGCACAAGTATATGGTTTTGAAGAATGCAATATATTGCTTTCTCTATGTTCTATTACAAGTGTTACAAAGCATAAAGGAAAAGATACAAGAACATGAGATACTTATACTACATCCTACAGCCGGCTGTACTTTGAAAGCTAGCTGGATACAATAGACTAGACTTAAAACAAAATCAATTGTAGAGTCAAAAAGGCAGATTGCTTTTTTGAGTTTATGACTATGACATGCCATAGCTCACATCCTTATCTATTACAAAAAGGATAAAGTACAAGTAGAAAGTTACGGACTCAAGACCTCAATGTACAGTTATTAAAAGCATGGACCTTTTCACCAACTTATGAAAGTTGGTGACTTAACAGAGACGCAACAGAAAGGTGTCCAGCTTTATGGAATAGTAAATCAGATAAAGCATGTTACTAAAAGTCTTCGGAAGAAATCTGTCTTCATGAGTTAAGGCTTCGGAAGACTTTGTCTCTAAATCTTCGGAAGAGTTCATCTTTGGCTTCGGAAGATATTGGTCTGGCTTCGGAAGATTTCACACTTAGAATATTTTGGTTGCATGTGTGAAACTTTTGAAGCATTCTTTTTCAGTACTAGTGTAACATGCATGTAGAAAGAGTTTGGTTGCTTCAGCCTTTAAGCATATTCTCTACAAACTCCCCCTAGGCTGATGCTACTAAAACTCTTGAAGACTTCAAATATCAACACTCCTCATCAGATGATAACCAACCCTTTCTTCATGAGATGATCAGGATCCTTCAGACTGTCAAAATGTCTTCTCATGTCAAAGAGATGATGCAGAGGCAACTAAAACATGTCTTGCCAAGTGTAGACATTCTCAATGCCATGATCTCTAATGACATGCCACCTTTCTGGATTTGGAGTGTATTCTAGGACAAGATGGGTCTTTTGATACAAGAGGAGCTATTGAATGGGAGATGATGGAGCATCCTCTGGCTACACATCCTTAGGAGGTTCTGACTCATCCTGAGGTTTAGAAAAGGATGCAATCTTCTTCTTCTTCTTTGGATTTGGTTTAGAAACCATCCTTTTCTTTCTCTTTACAACTATTAACTAAGAAGACTGGCCTGCAGTACCAGATTGGTCCTCATTGTCTTTCTCAGTTGGGCCTTCAACTCTCATAGGTTCAGACTGAGAGTGAGTCTAACCCTAGTGTGGATCAGAAGATGAAGCTTGCTGAGATTCAATAGGAGGTCCAGGTTGTGATGTCTCTGGTTGTTCAACCTCAACCTCCACTTCAGGTGGGTCTTGACTTGGAAGTGAATGTAATTCAACTACCTCTCCACTTTTGATCTTCTGCTTGATCACCCTGATATGCCCATCCATAGTGGATAGAGACATGTGGCCAAGTCTCCTTCTAGAAAATCCGGACAACTTCAAGAAGCTAATCCCCTCTGCCTGTCAACATATTTCTTCATGCTTTTGTGGATGATGGCTCTTGACTTAGTAGCTTCTTCCCTCAACTTTCTTTTAGTTGTCTTTCTTTCTCTAACTATCTCATGTTTAAGTTGTTTGAGATACTTAAACTCAACATAGTCATAAGACAAGGGAAGAAGTGCTTCTGCCTAATAGAGGCCTGTGGCACTCAAGTAGTTGATCATCTTCATCCTTTCTTCTTCTTTATCTACCTGAGGTTCTTGTTGAACCACAGCCTCATATGAAGGGCTTTCTTGAACTGGGAAGAGGGTAGGCATATGCTTGTACAATATTTTCTTTCTTCTGTCTTCTTTGATTTGTACTAGAAGCTCTGCAGCTTCTGCCTCCTTCTTCTCCCTTGACCTTTCCAGGTCAACCAGTTCATTTAACTCCTCCAAAAGGAGAGATATGACATTGTCTATGTCATAGTTCCTTGTCTGCAGATAGTTTATCCTTACTACCCTTAACTCATCATTCTGAGTATTTGGTGTTAGGACCTGGTATTCGACTGAAATACCTAGAGATCACGTGTATACCAGATCAAATAGTGCGAAATCCTATTTGATTGGCGATCCAATCAGTGAGAACACACGAAGAATCAATCAAGGATTGAAACTAACGTTAATCGATAAGGAATCAATCTAATGTGTTCTATGAACTTGGAGAACGATTTAGAAGGTTTCTGGACGACTAGGGTTCGTCTGGATTCGTACTTGATCGAATGTCCCTGTTTTTCACGAATTGAGTTGTATTTATAGGTTGGACCTATTCAATCGTGCGACTGAACCATTAGTTTGGTTCAGTCGTGCGATTGAACCATGCGGTTGGTTCATTCGTGCGACTGAGTGTTCAGTCGTGCGACTGAGCCAATCTTATGTTACAGTCGTACGACTGATCCAGTCTCCTGGTTCAATCGTGCGACTGAGTCAATCGTGTGAAGTTCTTCATGTGTATGGTTCATTCGCATGAGCCATTCGCATGGGAACTTCATTAAGTTAAGTTTGAATGTTTTAGTTAATTAATATAATATTATATGTAATCATTCAAGTAATCATAAACCCAATCAATTCAGTCACGACTCATTAATGAACTATTAAACATTTTAACCAACAGACTATCAATATCAGTTCATTAATCAAACCAAACAAGATCTATTACATCACATATGACGATCTAGGGACATACATGTATCAACAAACTCCCCCTTGGACCTAGATCTCTCTAATGTCTTGTTTTCTTGATTACCTCCTCATATTTCTTGTACTTGTCCTCTTGTGTGACTCCCGTGTGAATATCAAACGCGAAGCAAAGTCGTATAACATTTTGGAACTGGAGGGCTTGTACAATGTCTTGTGTGTCATAGAACAGTGGCCACTTGTATAATATATAGACATCATTAGCAGACAAGTTAGTTAGCCACATTGGGTCAAATAGCCTAATAGTATCCATTTGATCCCCTTTGTTCAGAACTATGACAGCTTCAGCAGTTCTCCAATCATAGTACCACCATTTGAAGTGTGGAGTGAAGTCCTGTGGCATTTCCCTGAGAGGGATTCTCGACATAGTGCGAGGAGGACTCCACTTCAACACAATCTTAGGTTTTCCAGTAATGGCATCCATCTCAGACCTTCTAATATACCTTGTAGGTTGTTGAGGTCTGAAGTTAATCCACCTGGTGTGGTACTCTTTCTTTAGGGCAGCCTCAAACCAGCCTGACCTTTCTCGGGTCAGCATACAACGGCTTCAATTTGGCCAGCTGGTTGAGCTCAAATCCTGGTAGAGTCTTTAGATCATGTGGAAATCTAAAGTACTCTCTGCCCTTTTCCCTCTTAACGGCATAAACGTTAAGATCATCAAAATATGCCCATGCTATAATCCTGCCTGACACCGTAAGATGTTTCTTGACGCTGTAGAACTTGGTGTAGGCATCCCTCTTCGTGCAGCACGTTGGGCTCTGACTTCTTTAAAACATTCAGCCCACTCAGCCTTTCCAATGTATACGTCATCATTTGAGGCTTGGGCTGTTCCTTCGGTCTTTCCTGCTTCCTGCTCCATCTTGTCTAGTACCTCAAACATATCACTGACTAGGGACTCACCCAGATGGGGACCACATTACCCTCGTTGTTAGCGTACTGAGGGACTCTTCAGCAGCAATATCTTCAACCTCAACTTCATCAATGTCATGTAGTTTGTCGTCAGTGGTTGCATCAACTGTTGGAGCATCCTTGACAATGTTATCAGGATTGAGTCTGAACATCTGTGCCAGTTGCTCGTTAGATAGGTCGTGAATTATTTCACCTTCTTCAGGGGTATAACTCACTGACCTTCTGATAATCCCTTGCAGATCAAGAATCATTGTGAGTTAAGACTTGACCTGTTAAAGGGGAGCAATATCAAACTCATCTCTGTGGTACTTTGGATCTATTTGATTTACACATTTCACACTCAAATCATTAGTAATATATCAAACAAAATGCATTAACTTAATATAAACATTTAGTACATGGTTTTTCAATACAGAATACAAATAATTAAATACATAAACATCCACTATTTACTTTTATCCTGAATGCTAGTCTCTTCATGTGAAGGTGCAGAAGCAGAAGCTGACTGATCCTGTCTGTTCTTTGTTCTCTTCTCTTGCCCTGGAGCTGAGACAGATTCAGCTGCTTCTCCTTCTTCAGTGTCTTCATCTGCACACCACTCTTCGGTTTTCTCTTCATCAGTATCACTGTCATCATCATCATCATCATCTTCATTATCTCTGTCTCCATCCCTTATCTTTAGAGGTTCCTCCTTTGATCCTTTCAATTTTAGCAAAATGGTCCTCTTAGCTTTTTCCAACTCCTCTATTTGCTTGCCTGCTTCGACACTTTGAGCTCGGAGTTGGTCCTCTGAGTGGTCTGAGCAGCCAATTGCTGGGCCTGCTCCTCAATTACTCGATCCTGCTCTGCAATTTTATGCGATTGTCCAGCAGTCAGGTCGGTAAGCTGGCGGATCTGAGTGGTCTTTTCCTCATCAGCCGCCAGCAATCGCAACACCATTCTATTTAACGCTGACAGCTGTTCCTCTACCTTGATTGGAGGTAGAGGAGATCTATAGGTGTGTGAGGGGTAGGCTGAGGGCTCGGTTTGGCGGCTAGTGGTGGTGGTGGAGGTGGTGAATATCGGGTCAGGTCTGGATGATAGTGGTGGTGAGTGTGGGGTGAATGATGTAGTGGTGGCTGGGGTCTGGCTTGTGTGGTCGGTATGGTGGTGTCTGTTGTCGCTATGGGGGATGGTATGGTGGTGGATGGTGTGTCAGCAGAGGTGGTAGTGGTGGAAGGTATGGTGGATGTGGTAGTGATAATGGTTACCCTACGCTTCTTCTTTTTCCTGGCCATGGGGTTGAGCCATCCGTTTTCTCCTCGTTCCCTTCGAGGTGGATGCTCCTCCTTCAATCCCCCTGAGGACCCCGGAGCATAAGTTGGATCAGTTTCTGTATCTCCGGAGCTTCTCGTTGTTCACCAACAACCCTCAACCCATGTTCTGTGGGAACAACTTTCCTTCCCACAGTTCGGGTCAGTGGCTCCTCATCAGATTCAACCTCATCTTCATCGGGAAGAACAAAATCTTGATGAAATCCTGCTGACTCAGTTACTTCAGCAGGTGAGACAGACACAGAGGGAACATAGTCAGACACATTGCCTCTGGATGGAATAGCACCATCCCCATTGTCATCCTCCTCTGAATCATCAGTAGGGAGGACAATTGGCTCCACGTCGGAGTCACTGTCCTCGTGACGCCATTGGCGTCCCCCCGGTGCCACATACCTTTCATCTACTAAGTGGCCAATCAACCTCTTTTCCTGGGGCTTAACTTGCTTGCCCTGGTACACCACCATCCTACCCAACGTAGTCATCCATAAGTTCCAAAGTCACTGCATCGTGACTTTCCTTGGGGAGCTGAGGCAGCTTCTCATTGAATATCATCTGAAGAAATCGTGGATACATACAGAAACCTTCTTTCCCTTTTGTTTTAATGTTCTCTACCAAATAAGCAAAGATCATATTAGTGAAGCTGAAAGGGTGGTTCAGCACCAGAGCCACGAAGGCATTCTGTATCTGATCTGATAGGTCATCGAAGCCACCCCTTCTCGAAGCGATGCACTTAAGAATCACATGTGCCGGATATTTTTATTGTGGGCACAGGTTGCTCTTATTTAGCACCCCCGAGTTAATGTCCCCCGCATACTTGATTCGGAGAAAACACCCTCTCACAGTCAATGGATGCAACTTAGTGGGGTGAGTAGAGTCATCCCCAAACTCAAGGATTCTTTGGATGTTCGTGGCGGTAATGTCGATAGCTTGACCCAAAATGGTGCTTCTGATGCTGTATGGCTAACGAGAATGATCCACTGAGGCATTCTCCCAGAATGCCTGGTGTAGTGATTTGTACGGTGTGCAGGGCGTAGATATATAGCCTTATGTATCCGTGAACGTTTGAGGAAGGCTATAATATCGGAGAACTTGGCCCCGTTCCGTGTCGTGTCGTCCAAATGGGCACATATGTTGTGCTTTGGATTAAGAGACCATCGGTCAGTCATTTTTCCTGTAAAACGTCACTCGAATGTAAGAATCTTAACAGCAATGTATATCAGAATCTGTGGCAATTTTGACAGGGTAACGGTAACGAACGCGATTTGGGGTGCTATTGGGAGTGATGAGTGAGATGCGATTGACTGAGACCCTTAAATACTGAACCTAGGTTCATTCGGCCGACTGGCCTCATTCGCTCAGTTCAATCGGGCGACTGAGGTTCAGTCGTATGATTGGCCTAGTCAATCGCATTCAGTCGGCTGACTGAGTCTGAGTCGGTCGACTAACTCATTCGGTCTCCTTCATTCGCCTCTTTAGTTGACCGACTGAGCCTCAGTCGGTCTACTGTTTCATTCTCCCCCTTCTATTCGGAGAATGATCAATTTCATGTCCATTCAGCCGATTGGAAGCCATTCGCATAGTTGGTCGATAACCATGATCCACTAGTGCGAATGGGTACACTTTGTGAGTTTACAGTCATTTTAAACATTTACTATTAAGACCCTTTTCACTTTTGATAATAACATTGTAAGCTCTTAACCAATTCAGTCACTTCAGACGTGACCTTTTAATTTTGAAAACCATGTGGCCATCTCAGACATGACCTTTTTTTTTAGGTAAGTTAATTCCTCTGATTTCCCTGATGTAGTCCGACAGACACACAAATAAAAGATAAACATAAGAACTTAAACTAACTACACAACTAACGTTTTTGGACTTTTTGTGAGAGATAAATCCCTAAGATGGAAATCTAAGGGATTTGATTAGGAGTAGACAGCTTTAACTTAGATTGATCATATCTGGACCAACTCAATTTTGGAATCATACAAGAATATCAAAGCATTTTGGGACTTGTTATTAAAACTCTTTGATGCTTAAATTCTCGGTGTTCATCCAGAGTCGTTAGCAACTTAAGGAAATCATACTGAAACTCTTAGATTTTCACATTGATTTGAACTCTTGAGAATGTAGCCACTAAGATTGTCAGTATGTTTGTCCACTTAAATCCATACACAGACTTTTGACGCAGACTGGTGACTGATTTAGGTTTAATTATTTCAGCTAACATTGTGGATCCCACACTTATATGGTAATCAACATTCCTCAGAGGTTTTGAGCGGTCTACGGGTATTATTACAAGAAGAGACTATTCTTAGAGCTTTCAAAGAGAAGCCTGTCCTCAGGTCAGTGCCATCGCACAACAGAGAGGCGTCAAACAACAATGAATTCTAGAATATCTAGGTTATGCTTATCTCAGGTCAGTGTCATCGCACAGCAGAGAGGCACACAACCTATCTCCTTGTTAGAGCAGCTTATTTTATTTGACACAATATGCACCAACAACATGAGTCATTAGCTTTATTGCATTTGTCTTTCATTTTTTCTTGCTTTGCTCTAATTATGGTCATCCGCACACTTTTGTGACATTTAAATGCTCATTACCCCTTATTGGAAATATTTGATTGTGTTAACCAGTGATTAGATGGAAGCCCACAGTCAGTTGAACAACTTAGTTTGATCTTGAGATCACCAATCAGGTCTAATTGTCTATTGTGTTGAATCTACCAACATATCATTTGTGGTCTAGCAACCTCTAAGTCTACTTTCTCTGTGTCACCTTAGGAGTTGCCAGTTTTCTATCATTTTCCCTTTTATATTGCTTAGACTACACAGACTTATACTTTGAACTTTTGCATCTTTTCAAACCTTAAATTTTAAAATCCCTCTTGATTTGTTCCTGTGTACTATCATATTCCAAAGGTATTGAATCAGTATCACAGACACAATCTACCTTATTTCAGCTAGTTACCCCTTATCCCTCATTTTTTTTATATAACTTGCTCACATTTCCCCCTAAATACTAAAATCATTTCGATTTAATTATTTTTGGTTTTAATAAACAACAAAATAACATGAGTTTAAATATAACAGACAAAAGAAAGAAAAAACAGATAACATAAAATAAAATAAACTTTAACCAAACTACATCGGACTACACATTATTCTCATCAGGAATTACCTCACTTTTCTTTAACGCCGTTGACCTCTAGCAAGTATTGAAAACGTGGTTATCAAAGGCTTTTGTATAGAGGTCAGCATGTTGAAAATCAGTATTAATTTTAACCACATCTATTAAGGTCTTTTCAAAACCATCTCTTATGAAGTGGTATTTAATACCGATATGTTTGGTCTTAGGATGTTGAACCGATTTTTGGTTACTGCAATTGCAGCAGAGTTATCAACAAAACTAGGAGTAGACGAGAATTTCAAACCGTAATCCCACATTTGCGGTTGAATCCAAATGATTTGAGAACAGCAACTTGCAGCAGCAACATATTCGGCTTCACAGGTTGACAATGCAACCGATGTCTGCTTCTTACACTGCCATGTAACTAATCTTCTCCCAAAGAATTGACACCCTGCTGATGTAGACTTGTAGTTCATTTTGCAGCCTCCATAGTCCGAGTCACTATACGCTGTGAGCTAAAATCGTCATCATGAGGATACCACAACCCCAGTGTGGGTGTACCCTTTACATAGCGAAAGATCCTTTTGACCCCGATCAGATGATTGACCTTAGGTTTAGCCTGATATCTAGAACATAAACATGTAGCATACATGATATCAGGTCTTGAGGCAGTGAGATACATGAGATCCAATCATTCCTCGGTACATAGTGGCATCTACCAGATCTCCATTCTGATCAGGTGCTATATCATGATTCGTAGCAAGTGGAGTTCCAGCAGCAGAAGCATTCTCCATGTTAAAGCGACTGAGAATGTCTCCTACATACTTGGTCTGATGTAGAAAGATCCCATTAGGTGTTTGATCCACCTGTAACCCGAGAAAGAACTTCATCTCCCCCATCGCACTCATCTCAAACTCTTTCTTCATCACTGCTTCAAACTCTTGCATAACTCTTCGTTCTTTGACCCGAAGATTATGTCATCAACATATATCTGTACAAGCAGTAGGTCACCATCCTTTTCTATAATAAACAGTGTACAGTCAATGACTCCCCTGCGAAAGCCGTGTTTCACAAGATGAGTCGAGAATTTCTCATACCAAGCTCGAGGAGCTTGATGAAGCCCATATAAAGCCTTGTCGAGCTTGTAAACTCTATCCCGATGATAAGGGTCTTCAAACCCCTCGGGTTGACTTACATAGACTGTTTCCCTGATTTCCCCATGAAGGAATGCACTCTTCACATCTAATTGGTAGACTTTAATCTTCATGTACGAGGCATAGGCAAGGAAGATACGAATAGCTTCCATCCTTGCCACGGGTGCAACACCTCATTATAGTCAATCCCCTCGACTTGGCGAAAACTTGAACCACCAGTCGAGCTTTGTTCCTGATAATGACTCCTTGGTCATCCTTCTTACATTTTAGTACCCATTTGGTGCCAATGACTTTAGCACCTTTAGGTCTATCAACCAGAGTCCATACACCTAACTTCTTAAACTGCAGAAGTTCTTCTTGCATGGCACTCACCCACGCCTCATCATTTAGTGCTTCACTGACATATTTTGGCTCAACCTGCGAGACAAAACATCGATAAGCACCATCATGAATGTAACCCTTCTCCATAACTGAGGCGTAATCAGCTGAGTATAGCTGATTTCGGGTTTGTACTCCTGATCGGACATCTCCAATAACATTGTCAAGGGGATGATAGACGTTTAGTCGTGATCCTGGAGTAGTCGGCACAGTCACCTCCGAACCAAGGTTGTGAACATTTTGTTCTACATCTGAGGAGATTGGAGTTTGATGTTCCGAAGTCGAGGGTGCATCACTTATGGATGCTTGTGGACTTTCAGGAACTGGAACCTAGTCCTCCTCACTGTTCTGATCATCTGCTTCAGTTTCATCTTCAGAGGAGGAGTCACTTCATCGACTACCCCTTCTGACTGAGTAGATGATTCTCCTTGTGGCTAGATGGTGTATTTAGAATATCATACATCATCCTAGTAGCTAACTCATCATTCGAGGGAGAGAGAGGGATGTTGAAGGATTTGAAGAATCCATCATAATCGAAGAAGTATGCAGGTCCTTTGCCTGTAGGTGGTGTGGTATATCTCTGAACGTCGACATTACACCACACTTCTACAAGACCGTTGAGTTATTGTAAACTCGCTTGTTCGGTATGTTGTATCCTAGAAAAATTCCTTCAACTGCCTTCTCGCTGAATTTTCCTTTCTTGTCTTCTTCAGAAGTGTACACGGTGCGCCAAAAGGTTCAAGATACTCCAAATTCGGTTTGCGTCTTTGAAGTAGCTCATAACATGTCTTTCCGTGGCGCTTGACTATTAGGACTCGATTCAGTGTATAGCACGCATTTGTCACTGCCTCGTTCCAGAATTGGATAGGTAGTTTCGAGTCTGCCAGCATAGTCCGGGCTGTCTCTATCAAGCTCCTGTGCTTTCTCTCAGCAACGCCATTCATCTGAGGTGTGTAAGCAGAAGTGAATTGATGCACAATTCCCTTTTCCTTGCAGTATGCCTCCATCCTTGATTCTTGAATTCTGTCCGTTGTCTGAGCGTATTTGTCGAACTTTGAGCTTGTAGAGTGATTCCAGTGTGGTTACTAATTCCTTGAATGTCTCCAAAGTTTCTGATTTTGATTTCAGAAACATTACCCAAGTGAACTTGAGTAGTCATCAGTGACCACATAACAGTACACGTCGCCTGCAATGCTCTTGTACTAACTGGACCAAACAGATCCATGTGAAGAAGCTCAAGAGGAAGTTCTATTGAATGAACTTTCTTTTCCTTATGAGCCTTCTTTGTCTGTTGCCTTTCTTGCAAGCTACACAAAAGTCAGGAAGTTGGAAGTTCTTGACATTTACTCATCTAATTAATTCATTATGAATCAAATGATTCATCTTCCTTGACTAATGTGTCCCATTCTCCGATGCCAGGAGATGGAATCCTTCTCAGTAGCTTTAGATAAGAAACACTAAACCTCATGATCCGTTGTGGCAGCTGTTGACAGATCAAGACATAAAGGTCTTTATATCTTGAAGCAGTCATCAGAACTTGGTCCTCTGGGATCATATTCTTTCTTTAGCACGTAACACTTCTGGTTATCGAAGATGACTTTAAATCCTTATCACAGATTTGGGAAACAGAAAGTAAGTTGTTCTGAAGTTGTTGAACGTAGTTCACTTTATCAAACTTAACTTTCTGATTTCCCACTTCTCCCTGAGCAATGATATAAGCCTCCTTTGTTTCCTGCAAAGGAAACATGCCCTCCTTTTATTTTTTTGACGTTAGATAAAAGGGCTCTATTTCCTGTCATGTGCCTGGATGCTCCGCTGTCTATAATCCACGTGGTAGTCTCAGCACTATATCGAACACCCTGCACAACAAGTAAATGAATCAGTTTAGGTTAGGAACCAAGCTTTGACTGTCTTGGGTTCCCAGAGGCATCACACATCATAAACTCCATCCATTCACCCTTAGAAGGTGAGGGTAGCTCAGGTTCCTTCTTGTCCTAAGTATAGACACGTAGGTGGATTTTTCTTTCCATAAGCCAGATTTGTGCAATGCCTGTTTATGATAAACAGCGTCTGGCTTACAGGTTGGACTTTAGGTTCACTAGCTCTTCTAGGTGGAGATATAGAACTCCGCTTAGAAGACCTAGGTCTAGAGTCCAGAAGATCAATCTTCTTCCTAGGTGTCTGATAGAAATGACAGTAGGAAGCAATGTGTCCACATTCTCCACAGTTGTAGCATGACCTGCTATCAACTTTATGAGTAGACTTTCTTTGTGGAGAAATGCGTGACACTCTAGTAACATCAATCACTTTAGTTTTTGACTCTTGGATGTTTGATGTATTCTCTGGTGTAACAAAATTTACTGATTAACCTGTTTTACTTTTTGGTTAACTGGTTTTTGACTTGAAGCATGTGAAAAAGTAACATTTGAAGTCCTTTTAGGTTCTGATTGGACTCTATTGACCCTGACTTTAAATTAATTTTTCAAATCATTTTCCAGGTTAACACAAGGACAATTTACCCTTTGCCTTTGAAGTGGAGTTCTTTTGTTTCTGACCATATTCAGTAGATGAACATGAGCTGTCTGGATTAGACAAGAGGAGTGGTCACCACATGATCCTTGATGGGGTTATTATTTACTGGTCTAGACTTAGTGTTCATCAAGTTCTCAGGTGGTGGTGGAACCACTTTCTAGCCTAATCCCTCCCCGTTATTCCTTTCTCTCACTAAGTGTTGAACTATGTGTGAAGAACTAGTCCAACTATGCAGTTTCTTTTTAATGAATTAACTTCGACTTCTAGAACTGCCTTTTGCTTTTTAGTTTCTTCTAGGGAGTTTAGATAGTACCTAATGTCGTTTGCTTGTTAAAAGCCACTACTTCGGTTTCCTAAGTTGTTTAGTCCATAGGTCTATCTTTTCTTTATAACTATGTCATTTTGTTTTAGTACTCTATTAGCCTCAGTGCACAGACGTAAAATTTTTACTAAGTTATCATTATGATCTAATAACCTAGCAAATTTTTCATCTATGCTATTCCTAAACGTGTCACAATCAGAACAAGCATGGTTATTAAAATTGGTCAGTGGTACTTACTTGAGTTGGTTCAGAAGAGTTAGCCATCAGTGCCGCATCAGATGATTCTGGTTCTGTCGACTCTGGCTTTTCTGTCTCTGATGTGGAAACTTCCTCATTTGGCTTGTAACTGACCTCGGCTGCAGTTGTTTCTTCACTATGTGACATTGCAATCTCAACTTCTATATCACCTTCACTCGCAGAATCATCGTCAATATCCTCAACACTGGCAATGTTAGATTCTCCTGGTGAGATAAACCTGAAACTCCAATCCTGTCCTTCATCATCATGAGCAGTTAGTGCTTTTGGATCCTTGTTTGATGAAGTAGAATTAGAGGGTTGCTTGTCCTGGCGAGTAAAGGATGAGAACGGGTTCCCATTCCCCGTCTTCTTTGGCTTGACACATTCTCGTTTGAAGTGCCCCTTCTCACCACAGTTAAAGCAGGTCACTTTACTCTTGTCGAAGCCAAAGGTGGTGTCCTTAGTAGCAACCAAGTTCTGTCCAGTCTTTTTCACAAACTTCTTCGCCCTCCGGACAGCACTTGCTAAGGCCCACATTATATCCATTCTTTCAAGCTCCATCTCATGCACCTGCTCGTAGTCCTCATCTGCCAGATGGCAGTTTCCAATCTTCCCAGCAACAAGTCCATCATATGAATGAACCACTGCTACTAATGGATCCATATGCTCTCGTGCTACTTCCACGGTCACAGTACCGAGGTTCTCGATCTTCAGTTTGGTAGCGTTTGCTTCTGATCCAATATGATGGGTACATGATGACCTAGACGTGTCTGATCCAGAAGGAGAAGCATGTGAGGGACCTGACGAGCTAGACACAAAAGCAGTCTGGAGGGGGTTCCAGATGTCTTAGCTTGAGGCGTGGCGTTGTATAAAGCTGGATTTTGTGTGTACGAAGACTTCTGAGCTCTATACTTCATCCTTAGTGCTTCTTCTTGCAACTTAAGAATGAAGTCATTTATATCCAGCTTTACAAGGATTCCATTCTGTCTCAGGTTAGACACGAATGTAGCCCACTTATCAGGCAACCCGTCTGCGAAGTTGCTTACTTCTCTTCCATGGTAGTAGCCACTCCATGTGTATGCAATTCGCTCATCAAGTGGTAGAATCTGTCTATGACTTCGTCCAAACTTTCATTACCAATGATGAGAAGTTATCGAATTCCTTCTTTAACTCCTTGCCTTGATTTCCTTCAATGATGCATTACCATCATATCTCTTCTCTAGCGCATCCCATAGTTTCTTGGACTACTTGTTCTCTGAATACTGGTGGAATATGTCTTTGGGGATAGACTGAGTGATCAATGCATAAACTCTTTTCTCTGCATTGTACTTTACTTTCTCTGCGTCTGTCATCCCGCTTAATGTTAGTTTAACTCCATCAGCTCCCACCGGTGTACTATAGCCTATCTGAATGGCTTCCCACAGATTAGGATCTACTCCATTAAGGTAGATCTCAAAACGTTGTTCCAGTGGGGAAACTCATCTAAAGTCAAAAGCTTTGGTGGTTTATTGTGATTCCCCACCTCACTCTCAAGCAACAGCAGATTCTGTATCCTTGAGTCCTTCCCAGCAGTAGAGGCTGACATCTGATCTTCCATGACGACTAAACTTATAATCTAATCAAACAAACTTTCACTGATGCGACTGAAGGATGCGAATGAGCTAATCGTGCGTATAAGCTCTGCGATTGGTTCAATCGTGTGAATGAACTGGGCGATTGGCTCAGTCATGCGAATGAATCTGGTGCGTATGAGTTATGCGAACGAACGGTTCAGTCGGCCGAATGAAGGTGCGACTAGGTCCAATCGTGCGTATGAGCAATGCGAATGGAGTCCAGTCGTACGAATGAGTCACTCGTGCAACTGAAGCTGCTGTTTTGCGAAAATTTCTAGGTTTGACGGGTTTCGGCCGTAAAAATTCGAAATTTCACAAGTTCTAATCGCCTGAGTCCGTAGAAACCAAACGTCGATGAGTAGGGAACTTCCAAGATCACTTTTGATGCCAAAGATTGCGTTTTTAGTGTAAAAACACAAACTTTTATGTAATCTTGATTGAATCAACACGTAATCAAGAGCCAATAGCTCTAATACCACTTGTTAGGACCTGGTATTCGACTGAAATACATAGAGATCACGTGTATACCAGATCAAATAGTGCGGAATCCTATTTGATTGGCGATCCAATCAGTGAGAACACACGAAGAATCAATCAAGGATTGAAACTAACGTTAGAAATCGATCTAATGTGTTCTATGAACTTGGAGAACAATTTAGAAGGTTTCTGGACGGCTAGGGTTCGTCTGGATTCGTACTTGATCGAATGTCCCTGTTTTTCACGAATTGAGTTGTATTTATAGGTTGGCCCTATTCAATCGTGCGACTGAACCATTAGTTTGGTTCAGTCGTACGATTGAACCATGTGGTTGGTTCATTCGTGCGACTGAGTGTTCAGTCGTGCGACTGAGCCAATCTTATGTTACAGTCGTACGACTGATCCAGTCTCCTGGTTCAATCGTGCGACTGAGTCAATCGTGTGAAGTTCTTCATGTGTATGGTTCATTCGCATGAGCCATTCGCATGGGAACTTCATTAAGTTAAGTTTGAATGTTCTAGTTAATTAATATAATATTATATGTAATCATTCAAGTAATCATAAACCCAATCAATTCAGTCACGACTCATTAATGAACTATTAAACATTTTAACCAACTGACTATCAATATCAGTTTGTTAATCAAACCAAACAAGATCTATTACATCACATATCACGATCTAGGGACATACATGTATTAACATCTGGTCTGGGGGCAGCCTTGATTGCAGTCTCCATGAGTCTAGCAGACCTATAAGAGGAACCTTCTCCCCTCAGCTTCCTTTTCCTCTCTCTCTCTCTCTCTCTCTCTTCTCCTCCTTAATCTTCTTAGATGTCATCTTTCTTTTCCTTTTGTCACTCACAGACCTTTACGACTCAGGGTGGAGAGAGCTTTGGCCTTCATTGCTTGATGCAGCTTCTAAGCTTTGGCCAGAGAGAGGTTGAGAAGCACCTTCACTAGTAGGTGTCTCAAAAAGGGCATTGATCTCTGCAACAGTTGTTGGTGATAAGACTGGGCTCTAAGGTTCTGTCACTAGGCCTTGAGTCAAAGTTTCCTTATGAAGGTTATCTTAGGGTCTGCCTCAACGTTCAGTTGCCCGATGACATTGCCTGATTCCCACAGTCTTTTTCTTAGGCTGAACTCTGCAGTGATCCTGTGTTGGATTCTTTATGCCAAGTTTTCAGCTCGTCTTGATTGGCTTGGATTGACAAGTGGCATGTTGACAAAATCCAGGCTGTCATAATAGTTCAGGGTCACAAAATTGAAGATTTCTTTCTATCCTTTAACTTTCATGATGATTAGGGTTCTCCTGTTGATGTCATACCTCCACCCAATGATGTGATTGGATGATAGTGGAGATGACATAGCCCTTGGTATCCATCCTCAAACAGACTCTGTATGAAGGAGTTTATGTAGTCCACATCAATGTGAATTTGAGGAGGTTACTGAGTAGACACAATTACAAGTGAGGATGGTGAGTCCTCAATGTCCATCCTCCCTGAAGAACTCCCAGGTTCTATAGCTGTAATGACTTTCTCCCCTTTTTTGGTAGCATAACCCACTTACATAGGTGAGCCAAGAGTTAGGTCAATCGCATCCACAGGTTCTTGTGTTCCTGGTTGAGCTCTTCTTAAAGGTCTCCCATCTAGTTTTTCCTTAAGATGTGAATTCTGAAGTTGCTGATCATTGACCCTGTTATGCGAGGTAGTCACTTGAGATTCAAGGTGACTAACCTTGGAGACTAAATAGGTGCATGTTTTGGATAGTTTGTGCACGTTTAGTCTTAAATTCCCCTCATCTTCATTAGAACAATCATTGGGGGATGAGATGATTGGATCAATGTCCCCAGTCTTACCACCAGCTTCAGGTTCTTGGCTGCTAGATTTCCTCTGATCACTGGTAGTCTCAGTTAAGATGACAGTGGGCTGAGTTCCCATGGTTGTGATCTTAATGATGTAATCACTTTCAAAAGTGCGATCCTCTTCATATGGATATCCTGAACAGGTGTAGAAGTGTCCACCGTAGTTGTATGTGACTGATGTGGGCCAGAAATAGGAGACTCAGGAGCACTTGACTCTGTTTAAGTAGGGGAAAAGAAGAGAGAATCATAGTACTCATTAAAACCTAAATCTTCATTAGTATAGAAGTCAAGGTTCGGGATTGGTTGGTTGAGATCTAAAGGTTGGGGATGGTAACATTCTCGTGAAGTTTGATCACTTGAGTATTGAGACTCACAATGATGGCTTTAGGCAGTTTGGCTTATGATCTCATCAGGTTGAGCATGAGGAACCTCAGTACTGATCGTTGAAGAGATGTGAGTGGTCTGCTCCTCTGGAGAAGTGGAGCTCTAGTTTCCACTTCCTCTAGTTGGGTGAGTGTATAGGGGCCTCCACAGACTGAATTGTCTGAGCAGGGGTTTGTTTGGATTTCCTTTGGTAGGTGATGGTGATTTGTGGCTGTGTAGGTGGTTGGGATGTAACAAGTGTGGGGTCAACACCAGCTGGTGCTTCTAGGTTGTCACCTTGAGCAAAGAGCTCTAACATTTTTGGGACTAGGGCTGTTTCTACCCCAAAGAAGCCAACAATGGGCTTTCTTAATATTTTGAAGATGCGGGGCTTTACCTGTCCCAGTTTAAGAATGTAGTAGACATATCTAAGAACTGTAATATTCTAAGGAGTCTAAGTTGGCAAGTAAATTAGTATAAACAAATTGAGAATACCTGAACTTGACCCCCTAAATCATTCCATGGATAATGAAGGGGAGATCCTCAGGAATCTGGTCCCATCCACCATTCTTGTTTGATAAGCTATGGATGACCACATGGAGCAGGAATCTCCACTGGGATGAGACCTTCCCTTCCTTAAAGGTCTTTACAGAGAAATCTCCCTCATATCCTATCTGCTCAACGGAATGATTAACAACTTCCTTTGGAAAGAACACCTCACCTTCTTCATCATCCAGCAGAAGATGCATGTTGATGCTGGCCGGAGTGATGAAGACCATTGTCCCCTACACTGTGGTAGACTGCGCCTTCTCCCCATCCATTACGATCTCTTGGCAGGTCTTCCATAATTCGAGCAGATGATCCTCATAGAGTGGAGGATCAATGGTTAGGGAGGTGAAGTAGTTAGACAAAGCTAAGAAGCAAAAAACCTCTAAGAAATGAGGATCTTTCTCAGAGCTTAACACAGCAAGCTGATTATGTTGTCTGTGGAGCTGCATGGTAAAGTTTGGATCATTCTTGTGAGCAGGGTTGGCCATTGTGAGTTAGCTTAAGCATGAAGAAAAACAGAAGAAAGAAATTTCAGAGAGAAATTCGGGGTTTTATGTTTGGAGGAAGAAGCAGATGATAGAGAGAGGGGGGAAACCGTTGAGTTTATACGTGAAAAGGATTTTAGACAAAGTTTAATGAAAGAGGATAAACTTTGAAATCTGAATGTCGGGCCCAGCTCTAAAAGAGTGGTTTACTTTTGCTCAAAAAGTAGTTTTTTTAGAAGTCCAAAAGCTTCCGAAGGTAAATTATCTTCCGAAGTTTTAATGAAAAATCTTCCGAAGCTAAAATGACTTCGGAAGAGTTTCAAGAGAGTTTTGAATTTTTTGCTTCAGAAGAGAATTAAAACTTGAATTCTTTGTACACAAAAGAACAAAGCTTCTGAGGGTTAATTTTGCTTCGGAAGGAAAAGGTCTGTGAAAACATATAAGTGCCAAAGAAAATGTTTAAGCTTTGGAAGATATTTTAGAAATTTCTTCTGAAGGTAAAATACTTACGTAGTTATTGTTTTAAAAGCATAAATTTCTTCTGAAGTTAAAATCATAACTTCCGAAGGATCAAAATATTTCAAATATCTAAGGAAAGTCTTCAAAAAGATTTTCATCCAAAGAAAAACAAGAGCTTATGAAAGTGATGAACTAGACCACTTAGGACACACATATTTTAAGAAATAATATGAATTAGTTTTAAGAAAAACCTACTCAAAGTTGATCATCCCAATAGCTCATACAAGATATTTAAATCTTTGATCATCAAAATGCTTTGTAAACAGACCAGCATATTGTTCATCTGTGTGAACTTTGACGAGTTTAATTAACCCTTTTTTCATAATTATCTCTTATTAAATGATACATAGTATTGATGTGTTTGGTCCTTGAGTGCTGCACAAGGTTCTCTGTCATTGAGATAGCAATATTGTTGTCTATGTGAATTGGAGTGTCCTTGAAGTTGAAGCCATAGTCTAGCATCTAATTTTGATCCATAGCACTTGAGCACAGCAGCTTGCAGTAGCAATGTATTCAGCTTCTGAAGTTGATGCAGAGACATGGGATTGTTTCTTGCATTGCCGTGAGACAACCCTTCCACCCAGAAACTGACATCACCCAGATCTAGACTATGGAGTCTATGCATACAGATTTAAGTCAGGATTCTTGGGATCCCATAAACCAAGTGTTGAAATACCCTTAAGGTATCTTAAAATCCTTTTGACAGAGATAACATAAGACATCTTAGGGTTAGCTTGATATCTTGCACAGATGTAAGTGGCAAACATAATATCAGGCCTGCTAGTAGTAAGATACATAAGAGACCCAATCATAGCCATGTATAAGTGCTCATCTACACACTCCCCCTCAAGATCAGGTCCAAGGGAGTGGTTTCTAGCTATGGGTGTCTTAGCAATCTTACAATCAGTCATGTTGAATCTCTTGAGTATGTCCTAAACATACTTTGACTCACTAGTGAAGATGGCATGTTCAACTTGCTTCACTTCAATTCCCAGACAGAAAATGAGTTCCCCCATGGCACTCATTTCAAATCTGTCCTTCATCGGCTTCTCAAAGTCTTTGTAGAGCTTTGGATTAGTAAAACCAAAGATGATGTCATCCATATATACTTGAACTTGCAATATGTCAATTCCATGTCCTTTGATGAACAGAGTTCCATCTATAGTACCTCTCCTGTATCCATGTTTGCAAACATACTCAGATAGTGTCTCATACCACTTCCCGGGTGCCCGATACAGCCCATAAAGAGCTTTGTCAAGCATGCAGACATAATCAGGATGATCAAGATCTACAAAACCAGGTGGTTGTTTGACATACACCTCCTCATTAATCACTCAATAAAGAAAAGCACACTTCACATCAAGTTGAAAGACCTTGAAGTTCTGGGATGCAACAAATGCCTGGAATATCCTAACAGCTTCCAGTCTTGCTACAGGAGCAAAGACATCTATATAGTGAACTACTTCTTCTTGTGTATATCCTTAAACAACTAGTCTGCCTTTGTTGTTGATGATAAAGTGTGTGTTCCCAATATGAACGAGAACAATGAGCATGGATGTTAGGATTCATATTAATAATAACAAAACTTGATGATTCGATGCTAAAATAATAATAATGATGATGATGAACATGATGAACACAATATGTTAATGTTAATGTTTATTGATTTGATGATGAAATCATCATCAATGTAGAATGATGATATGATGTTGTTGGTGATGGAACTAATTCCCATACTTGGTGGAGAATTATTCACCTTCACATGATTGATATATGTTGCTATATATACTAATCTAGCAATTACAATAATTACAAAATAAACCCTATAATGTTTTTGTTGCTTTTGTTCTTCAAGTCTTCAACTTTAAGATTATTGGAAATCGTCAATTTCTTCAAAGGTAGAATACCCAACAATACCTGTGAATCCAAGTATCGCAATCAGGAATTATCAGTGTCGGTTGAAGGCAAGTCAACGTTTGTGGAATCAACATTAGCTTGGTTTAATTGTTTTGTAGTAAATTTCAATATCAATAAAGATTCAAGAACACACTAAAAGAAACACAATTAATGAATAATATGTATTTCATTAAAACATGTTGATGATTACAAATAATGAATGAATGATATTAAATTTTGTGATGAATGATGCGACAACTGCTAGGGTTTCATTGTGAGATTTGATGTGACGTTTTGCTGTTTGTGGAATTGTTGTATTGCTATTGTTGTTGCCGTCAAAGCCACCCATGATTCAAAAACCTAGGATCCATTTATATAGACAATGGTGTTTTTGTTATAGGAAACACTGGATCTCTTGGGATTCGAATTGTTTATGATAAGGAATCATCGGATTTCTTAGGATTCGCATAACTGCCTTGTTGACTTCTTGACTTGTAACACTTGTATTATACAAGTGTTTGGACTCTGCAGGAATAGTGTCTTCCGTAGATGTTTTGTTCTTCCATAGAAGTCTTCTTCTTCCGTAGAAGTTTTGTTCTTCTAAAGCAATCTTGTTCTTCCATAGGAATCTTGTTCTTCCGAAGCAAACTTGTTCTGTAGATCTGGTTGTTCATCCGCATAAGATCTTTGGATGTAATTTTGCTTAAGAAACATATCTACGGAAGAACAAAATGTTCATCTGTAGATGTTTCTTACACTTGGTCAATTTTAGAAATTGATCAAGTATAATGTTGTACCTGCAACCATACATAAATCAACACATATATAAATGGGTTGACCTATATATATAATGCATACACAATAATGAATTACGACCATTCATTAAAGATATTAATTCAAGTACTAAGCCAATACAAAATGGACTAGATCTACTTATCCTAGACCTAACAATACTCCCCTTTAGGCTTAGATACTTGTCATCAGTTGTTCAAACGAAAAGATCTTTCAATCTTACCACCATCCTTTTGTTGAAGTATGATACTGCATCGTTTTGATCATCGTACTTGTACTTGATCTCCATTTTGTATGTCCTTTGCAGAGTTTCAAAACTTAGGCCCAAAATGTCTTCTTCAGTGGTGAGTGTTTCCACTACACTTTAATTATGCACTATCTCGAGCTCATCTTCCTCAGAGATTCTTAATTCTGATACTTCTTCAATGTTGGCTCCTCTCAGCAGCCAAACATCATGTCTTCTTCTTTGTATGCTTTCGCATGTAGTTTTATCCACCACTTGAATCATGTGCATATATAAGCATATATCATTCTATGATCTTTCAATTGATAACTTTGGAAAGAACTTATCATGCAGGTATGATGTATAGTTGGGGTGTAGCAATTTGACTTCTACTGGGTCAAAAATTCTTATATTTTTACCTTTCTTCCCCTCAGCATTCCTTAGAAGCACCATTTCTTTTGTCTTCTCCACATATCTCCACTCAGTTATGGGAATAGTGTATTGATTTCCTGCTATGACTTTGATGGCTGCTGTTTTTCTATTTGAGTATCCATTTCTTCTTAAGAGTTCATCATTAACCATAGTAGAGGAGTTGATGTTTGACCTTTTTCCTTTTTGAAGTTATTTCTTTTGTTTACTATCTTCCCTCTTAGCCTCCTTCAATACATCATCTACAAATCTTGTTTTCATCATACCCACTGATATAGAAAAGTCTCTTCCTCTTGGATGGATTGGATAGTTTGAGATGATCAGGCTTTGCAGGTCTTTGATGTCTCTCCCAGGAAGTCTCAGTAATGTTTCTACATCATGGAAGTATTCAATTCATCCAGATCTCCTCTTGATGATATCACAGTCCCATTCTTGATCCTATTTCCATGCCATGATTCTGTTGTCTTCTAAAGAGGATGGGCTAGTAATGTGGTCAAACAATTCTATTAGAGTAGACTTCTTCTCTGTGATTTCTCTAACTATTGTTCCCAATGGCCACACTTTGCAAGGAATAACTGCTCTTGGTTCTCTGATCAGTTTTTCTTTTCCTTTGTGTTGATCTTTAGATTCAACCGTATAGGATCAGCAGGAAGTTTGCTTTGTTGCTCATAAGATAGGTGTAGTGCTTTAGTTCTGAATCTAACTCCAGTATCAAGTTCAACATACATTACATGCTCCATCATTCTTCTCAGCTTAGTAATACTTCTTCCTTTAAGCTCATGACCCTTATAGTTGTGACCCTGTAGCCAACATACCATATTGTACTTGATTAGTTTTGTTGTATCATAGTGACCTAGATCTTTCTTGATTTTCTGAATGGCTTGAAAAGTGGTTAATGATTCATAGTCATAATTTGGAATTATGGACCTAGCAAGCTCAAACTCTTTTAGCATATCTTTCATCTCAGTCAAGTTCATTCTTTCAACCATGCCAAATGGGAACCCATGATTGATCAGTGTCATAAACATAGATGACTCGGGCCTCTCTTCCATAATGTCTTTTGTTGTAAGAAGAACATCACTCTTTGATTCTTCTTGAGCTTTGTTAGATTCATCTTCACTCAGCTCTCTCCATTCAGTATCACTCTCAGATTCATCATCATCATGAGCTACTTACTTTAATGGTGACACATCCACTGCAGGAGTATGTTCTGAAGATGTATGCCTTGACTTCTTGGGTGTCTCGTCAATATTGATTGTTTGTATATTAGTTGAACCCAAATACTTCCTTTTTCTTGAGTATTGCAAAAGTTGCTTTGAAGTTTCAGCAGGTTTATTTAGTTCCTCTGATTCAGTAGCAGATATCTTCATCTTCAACCGATCAATCTCTTCTTCTTTTCTTCTCAACAAAGCTGATTGATCATAGAGAGACTCATTCATTTGATCAACGTTCACCCTTAGCTTTTTATTTTCAATATTCTCATTCTTTGCTGAGTCTTTAAGTTCTTTAATCAGCTCATGCAATGCATCAATCACTTCATTGTTTTCTTGAATGTTCTCCCTTGATCTTTTTAGACTTGATTCTTGCTTCTCAGCTGGTCATCTTTTACTTTCATCATTCCCTTCAACTCTTGAATTCTTTGCTTTTTATTGTTAGACTTTACAACAAGCTTGTTGTATTCAGCAACCAGATAACTCTTGTTGAAAAGGATATTAGTATCACTCAGATCATCTCCATTGTAGGCAATCACATTTACATAGTTTGCCTCTTCTTCTTCTTCCTGATGTTGAGAAGAAATCTCATAAAAATTTACTTCTTCATGGGCTACACTTGCTAAGCTTGAACTGACCTCAATAGCTTGATCTTCCGGTGCATGATATGGTTGTTTTTGTTGTTGATGGTCAGTGACCGAAGATACTAGTTTAGTTTCATCTAAGAGTACAGGGGATTTAGTTTTGGTTAACGACAGTTGAACTGTACTTGCTTGTGAGGCTAACTCTGTCTCCCCAGTGTATATGCTCTTAGTGGATGAATTTTATGGATTTGGAGGTTGTTGAAAAAAGTTGCATTTGAAACTGATTTGTTGATTGAGGGTGAATTGGAGATATAGGTTCTATGTTTTGGCTGGTTGGTGATTGTGGTTGGGGTGTTTGTTGTAGATTGGTGATAGAGGGTGAATTGGAGAGATAGGTTCCGTGTTTTGGCTGGCAGGTGAATTTGGTAGGGATGGTTGAGGTTGATGATGTATGGGTGATATATCTGGTGAGTGAGTGTGTTGAACAAAGTTGGTTGATGAAACCTCCTGTTGATCTTCCTACACAAACCCTTGAGGAATATTTGCATGAGCATCTACCACATGATCATACACGGGCATGTCTCCTCCTTCATATTTCCCAGATATTTTGTTGAGTACGGATTTGCCAAGGTGTGCTTGAACTAACACACCACCATCCACAGTAGTTCCAGGCAGATCAGCATTAATGATTAGTTGCAGGATCCTTGGAAACATATACATCTTGTCAGCCTTCTGTACTTTGATGTGATCACATAAGCAGTTGAAGATGTACTTTGAGTAATTGTAGGTTCTTCCCTCAAAAACACTAATAATGCCTCAAGAGACATGCCTTGAAAATCCGCCAAGTTCAGATTTTCTGTTTGCGATGCACTTAAGATAAGTGTGGCCGAGAAATCTGTACGGCTTGCAGAGTCTTCTTTTCTTGATTTCTCCCTTCTGGAAATCACCATCATACCCTATTAGGAGAAAAACTTTCTCTATGTATTCATTTTCGAACACATCAGGATGACCAGCTTCTACATCTCCCAACTCAAGAACTCTTCTTATTGTCTGTTCATCGACTCTTAGTCTTCGATTCTTCACATCAGCCACAATAACTTGACCTTCTTCCTCTATTTGGGCGAAGTTCTACAAATCAGTGATATGTGATTGATGAATCACATGCTCTGCTGATAAGGCATAGAACAACCTAGATCATCTTAGATATGAGATAATATCTTGACACTCTTCTGAAACAGGGCCGTCTAGGTTTAAGAAAGCGCACACATTGTGCTCTCTCGCAAATCGATTATCCAGCTGTTCATAAGAAGAAGATTTTGTTAGAATCACATTATTGATATGAGAATACGAACAGTTGTGAGATTAAACAAGAATCAAATAGTTCATTCTTGAATATTACAACACATTTTACCTTAAAAACAACGGATTAAGAACACAGATATATGTTTGTTTAATGTTTTGGTTTGGTAATATTTGAATGTTATAAAAGGGGAAGAAATGTTTAGAGTTTGTTTTTTCTAGGTCTGAAAAAGTGAACTGAAAAAACGAATAATGAATAATGAAGTCAAACAACATCATTTATACTCTCAGACACATTAATTTTACAACATTAATGAGGTGGAACCCTCAACAAATACTTCCGCAGATCATCTACGGATCCCATAAATCATTTGAGGATGTCTTAACGACATCTGCTGATGAAGTATAACTTACATTTTTCACAGATTACCAAACAATGAAATCAAATTATATTTGTTCATCTTTGCTCATCCATAGTTTACCAATCTACGGATAAACATTTAAATTTTCAACATTGTAGCTCTGCCGATGCTTAAGATAGCACAATGCAGAGAAATATTTTTGTATGGTCCAAGTCCATTGCTTAGAACCATTTATTGCTTTTGGACCTTGTTGACTTTGTATTCATGACAATTTAGCACAAGAAAGTTTAAAATGATTTTATAGAAAATTTCATGTATCCAGGAGCTTCTACTGATGCTTAAGATGGCATAATGCAGAAAAATATTGTTTTATTGTCCAAGTCCGTTGCTTAGAACCATTTATTGCTTTTGGACCTTGTTGACTTTGTATTCATGACAATTTAGCACAAGAAAGTTTAAAATGATTTTAAAGAAAATTTCATGTATGCAGGAGCTAAGATGGTGCTCAGATTTCAATTCCTTCAAATTGATAATGAAATAGACAAAGCTACTGATTGATCAACTGAACTTCATGAATTCGACTCCCCCTAAATTTGTGATTAATGATGACATTAAGCATTTATCATAAATTTCTAAGAAGAATAGCATGAGTGACATTTAACTGTATGATGATGCTTAGTCATATATACACATATGATAGGATCATACTATAATACTAAGCCTCTTCCTGATGAGTTATTTTGTTGAGTTGAAACCTGAACAAAGTTCTAATTGCATGTATATTGTCCACTTAAATCCATGCAAGAGCTCATGTATCAACTAGGCATGTTGTTTATCATGTTTTCATATTGATTTGGAAATAACTTCAATTCACAAAGATTTTGTCGTCCCTTTGCAAGTCAAATCATCACTTTTTCACAGTTAAAAACTATGTACTTTAAGTTATAAGTCCTATCTTGAGATGCATTTGACATCTCATTAATGAAATGATGTAAAAGCTCTAGATTAATATACAATTGATCACATGGGATTCTTTTGAGAGCTTAGATATGATCATCATCAGGTCACCAGGTCTTTACTCACGTAAACAGAGGTGCCTTTAACCCATGTCTTTGTTCACACAAAATAGAGGGATGATGAAGATCATGTTCTTTTCACCTTTTGTAACTAATATTCAGTATGGTGATCATACACCCATGTCTTTATTCACACAAAACAGATGGAGTATTATTTGCAAAGATAGATATTATAAAGTGTTGGTACATAGTGTGTTTAGATGAGTGATTTGGTCACATGAGAATAAGACTCACTTTGTATTCTCAAAATGAAGTTTCCCATAAACAATCACTTAGCATTATGTTTGGCATGCATTCAGTTTAGTTTCCACTCAAGATGAATCTACTCACATATCAAGAAACTTGCATAGATTATTGTTATTTATGAATTCAGGAATAAGCAAAGATATAGTGTAATCATTTCCCAAGCATATGTCATGCTGAAGCATCATTACACATGGTATTTTGTTTTATTCAAATTGATTAATCTAAGTTAACCATGCCTAGAGACTCAATTAGAAAATTAAATCTGACTGAATCAAAGGCTTTAGTGAATAAATCCGCAAGCTGATTTGTTGTATCCACTTTGACTAACTTAATCAAACCCTTTTCTAAGCAATCTCTCAGAAAATGATATCTTATCTTAATATGTTTTGTTTCACTATGTTGCACAGGATTAGCAGTTATAAACATAGCAACAGAATTGTCTATGTAAATTAAAGTTTGAAGGAATTGTAACCATAGTCAAGCAAATGGTTTTGCAACCAAAGGACTTGAGAGCAACGAGCTGAAGCAGCTATGTACTCAGCCTCAACTGTGAATACAGATACATTGGTTTGTTTCTTGCCCTGCCATGATACTAGCCTTGGTTCCATGAATTGACATCCACAAGTTGTTTATTTTTTGTTACTGTTACATCCACCATAGTCACTGTCTGAGTATGAGTAGAGTGTAAAGTGACCATCCTTTGGATTCCAAAGACCAAGTCTGGTTTTCCTTTCAGGTATCTAAAAATCCTTTTTACAGCATTCAGATGAGACTTCCTTGGATCAGATTGGTACCTAGCACACACACACAGCAAACATAATGTCAGGTCTACTGGCAATTAGATACATAAGTGAACCTATCGTTGATCTATATAATTTTTTATCAATAGATTTTCCTAAAGGATGAGGAACAATCTTGTCAATTGTTGATCCTGGTGTTTTGCATGAGGATACTTCAGCAAGATTGTATTTCTTCAAAATTTAATGTATGTATTCTTCTTGATTGATGAAGATCCCATCTGGTTTTTGATGAACTTGAAGACCAAGAAAGAAGGTTAATTCACCCATTGAACACATCTGAAATTCAGATTTCATCAGCTCTTTGAAATTTACACACAATCTCTTATTATTTGAGCCAAATATAATGTCATCAACATATATTTAAACAACTAAGAGATTTTGATGTTTTTGTTTGAGAAAGAGTGTCTAATCACTGGTTCCTCTTTCGTAACCATGCTTGAGCAACAAAGACGATAGTGTTTCATACCACTTTCTTGGTGCTTGATCAAGACCATACAAGGTTTTATCTAGCTTGTATACCCTATGAGGATAATGAGGATCTTCAAAACCGGGGGGTTTAGACACATAAACTTCCTCATCAATCTTCCCATATAGGAATGCACACTTGACATCCATCTAATACACAGTGAACTTCTTATATAATGCATAAGCTAGAAACACTCTTATGGCCTCAATTCTTGCAACTGGTGCAAAAACTTCATCATAGTCTATTCATTCTTCTTGTGTGTATCTTTATGCAATTAACCATGCTTTGTTTCTTACAATAATCCCTCTATCATCCAGTTTGTTTTTGTATAGCCACCTTGTTCCAATAGGATGTTGACCTTCAGGCAAATCAACAAGAGACCATACCCTTTGATTCCTAAATTTTTTAAGCTCTTCTTGCATAGCTTTAATCCAACTCTTGTCTTTTAAAGCAGCAGTGATGTTTGGAGGAACCAGTTAAGAAAGAAAACAACGGAAGAGACAAAGGTTCGTAGTACCACTTTGACTCCTTGTAGTTTTCTTTGTAAGATCTCCAATTATGTTGTTGACTGGATGAGTCTTATGGATTCTCATTGATGGAGTTGATTCAACTGGCATAGATGATTCTAGGTTAGTCATTTCCATTGCCATAAACTGATCCAACCCAGGTTGAGAGTTTAGAAAATAGTCAAAATGTTCAACATGAGGTAAAGGATCATGAGTGTCTTCAGTGTGGGCTGTAGAAGCATATCTAGTCTATGTTTGCTCTTCCGTAGGAACTTCTCCGGATCAGTTTGCTCTTCCGTAGGAGTTACAAGAACTCCTCGTGAATCGTTTTGCTCTTCTGTAGGAGTTACAGGAACTTCTCTGGATGATAAGTGAGGACATGAAACATTTCCAATGTTTGTTGTATTCACTTGAGAGCGTGGATCTATTCAAGGGACAACATTCAAATCTCCAGATGCACCATGTTCATTTCCACATGTAGTGTCTACAGTTGCTGCTGATGTGTTTCCACCCGAGGATGTGTGTATCCTTGGAGGATGAGCATATAATGTTACTTTAGTCATATGAGGTGGAACAAATGGATAACATACTTCATCAAATCCTGTAGTGTTCAAATGATCATAGTTAAATGATTTAGTTAGAGCATTTATGTCAAACAATCGTGATGAACCTTTAACTGACTTAGTAAATGCAGATTCATCAAAGGATACATTAAGAGTTTCTTCCACAATGTTATGTTGTGGAATACAAATCCTATAAGATTTAGATGTTGAAGAGTATCCAACAAATAAACCATCATATGCTTTTTCTCAAAACTTTCCCAATGACTCTTTTATGTTTAAAACAGATACATGACATCCAAAGACTTTAAGATATCCTATGTATGGTTTTCTTTTAAACAAGAGCTCATAAGGAGTTTTGTTATGTTCTTTGACAATTAATGTTTTGTTTTGAACATTGCATGTAGTATTCACAGCCTCAGCCCAAAATGTGATGGGCAATTGTGAATGAGATATCATTGTTCTAGCTGCTTCAATGAGAGTTCTATTTCTTCTTTCAGCAACTTCATTTTGTTGTATAGTTCTTGGTGCACCAAATTGCCTTGCAATAAATTGTTCCCGCAAAAGGAATCTAGTTCAAAATTGTGAAATTCAGTACCATTGTCACTCCTAAAAATTTTAACTTTTGTATCAAGTTGATTCTCAATCTTGATCACAAAGCCCATTAATGTTTCTGATGTTTGACTTTTTTGTTTTAAGAAAAAGACCCATGTGAATCTTGTGAAATCATCAACTATCACCAAACAATATCGCCTTTTTTCAATGCTCATCACATTAGTAGGACCAAACAAATCCATGTGAACCAATTTGAGTGGTGTAGTATTAGTATTGATAATTTTGGATTTATGTGACACTCTGTTGTTTTCCTTTGTAACAAGAAGAACAATGAGTTGAGCAATGAAACTCTTTGTTTGGCAATCCAATGACCAGGTCATTTTTCACCAATTCATTCATGTTCTTCATGTTAGAATGGACAAGCCTTTTATGCCATAGTTGAGATACATCTTCTGATAACATAGATAGGAGGAATGTTTCATGTTTTGTGAGTGATGTGTTGTTCATATCCAAAACATAAGTGTTTCCTTTTCTTGCTACTTTGAGGAGGACCCATTCTTCTAGAACATAAATCCTGGCTTAAGAATGTAACAATTAGTATTCCCAAACAATGTGGTATAACTTTGATCACAAATTTGAGACATACTTAGTACATTATACTGTAAATTTTCACAATAATTCACTTTCTCAAATTTGAGCACACCATTTGTTATCATTCCTTCACCAACAATTTTACCTCCCTTTTTATCCCCACCAAATGCCAAATATGAAGCATTTTTATGTTTGAAATAATGGTGAAGTGAACAGTTTCCTGTCATATGCCTGGAGCAACCACTGTCAACATACCACTTGTTGTCAGCTCTCCAATATTGTTCTTGCATTCATAAATAAATCAGTTAGAATTGACAACCTAAGTTTTAATGATCTTAGGTTTGTCAACATTGTCTAAAATAGTTACTCCTTCATCAACAGTTAATGTTTCAGTTTTAGTTTTGGTTGATTCATTCTGAGTTATTTTAGATGACGATGATTCTGTTGAATAGGATGTGATGAACTAGGTTCTTGTTTACCAATTTCTTCTTGATTCAACTTAATTTTGTTCATTTGGGACTTTGGTTTTGATAATGAAACTTTATGATTAAATGTCTCACAATCTTTTGTTTTTGAATGAGGTATATGATTTCCCTTTTCAAATTATCAAAGAATGCATCATCATCCTTTGTTTCATTATCAGTCAAATCTACCCTTTTGTGAGGTGTTTTTGACTGCTTGAAAGTTGGTCCTTTCTTTAATGGTTAAGCACCTGATGATGTTTTGTCCTTTGATTTTGAATTTGATTCTAGTTCAGACTAGTTAAAGTTAAACAAATAAATAATGAAAATAAAAATTAAAAGAAAAATGGAGAATACGCATCGGACTACACATGGTCATCATGAGGAATTACATCAGTTTTCTTCTTAACGTCGTTGACATCTAACAAATATAGAAAACATGGTTTATCAAAAGCCTTTGTATAGAGGTCAGCGCGTTGAAAAATAGTATTTATTTTAATCACATAGATTAGGTTCTTTTCAAAGCAATCACGTATAAAGTGATATTTTATGCTGATGTGTTTGGTCTTAGGATATTGGTCCTGATTCTCGTATTCGGCTTCGTAGGTTGACAAAGCAACCGACGTCTACTTCTTACACTGACAAGTCACTAATCTCCTCCTAAAGAATTGACATCGCACTTATGTAGACTTGTAGTTCATCTTGCAGCCACCGTAATCCGAGTCACTATACGCTGTCAGCTCGAAGTCATCGTCATGAGGATACCACAACCCAAGTGTTGGAGTACCCTTCAGATAACCAAAGATCCTTTTGACCCCAATCAGATGGTTAACTTTTGGCTTTTCCTGATATCTTGAACATAAACTTTCACCCTGAAAGGATCATACATGCTAAGTCAATGGGTGATTTGATGATTGCTTTGCTAGAATCCCTTCAAGTCCAAGAAAAAATGCAGATAAAGATTCTGCTAAGAAAAAGAAGAAAGGTTGTCTTCCGCATTTGTCAATAAGGAAGACATAAAGCAAATACGGACAAATATTTGTTCTTCCGCATTGATAAATGCGGAAGACTAAAAGTTAATGTAGACCAGATTTTGCTCATTTGCATTTGCCAAATGCGGATGACCAAACAAATTTGCATAAGTATTTCTTCATCCACATTAACAAATGTGCATGACCAACATACTAATGCGGATGGTCAAGTCAAGAAATGTTGATCAAGTTAACTCCTCTGCATTTGTCAATGCTGATGAACAAGCAATGACGCGGATCAAGACTTAGACTAGTTCGGATGTAATAGGTTAGGGATAGTTTTGTCATTTTGTAACAGGCATCTTGTCTGCCTATAAATAGAATAGATAACCTCATACCTGAGGTGACAGGAGATAGACTGCTGATATATATATGTACCTAGATCCTGATCTGAATATAATATGTCTTACACTTATGTAACTATTGGGTACTTAATGAAATACAAATGTTTGGTTGTGTTTATAATGTTTAATATTTTATTAATGAGTTGTTTAATGCATATTGACTCAATTATATAGGTTTTTGATTGTTTGAAGTGTTAGGACCTGGTATTTGAACGAAACACCTGGAGATTAGCGTGTAAACCAGATCAAATAGTGCGGAATCCTAGTTGATTGGCTATCCAATCAGTGAGAACACACGAAAAATCAATCAAGAATTGAAACTAACATTAGAAATCGATGGGAATCGATCTAATGTGTTCTATGAACTTGGAGAACGAATTGTGAGGGTTCTGGACGGCTAGAGTACGTCTGGTATCGTAATTAATCAAAAGCTCATATTTTTCACGAATTGGGTTGTATTTATAGGTTGGTATTATGCAATCGTGCGACTGAAACATTAGTATGGGTCAGTCGTGCGATTGAACCATGCGGTTGATTCATCCGCACGACTGAGTGTTCAGTCGTGCGACTGAGCCAATCTTATGTGTCAATCATACGACTAATCCAGTCTCCTGGTTCAGTCGTGTGACTAAGTCATTCGTATGAAGTTATTCATGCTTATGGTCCATTCGCATGGGCCATTCGCATGAGAACTTCATTATGTTAAGTTTGAATGTATTAATTAATAAACATTATGTGTAACCATTCAAACAATCGCTAACCTAATTAACCAATTGAATATCAACTCATTAATGAAATATTAGTCATTAAAAATCACAAACAACCAATATCATTTCATTAATCATATCAAATTACACCAGAATCAGATAAACAAGATCTATTACATTTCATATCATGATCTAGGGACATACATGTATGAACATGAAGTGTCATACATAATGTTAGAATATTGAATACACTCAAACTTGGTGAAGTGAAGTTCTCATGCGTCCGACTGGACCATGCGCCCTAACAGTGGTAATGCGTCCGAATGGCCATGGGACTGAACACCTTCATGCGTCTGACTCAATCGCATGACTGAACCCTCAGTAGTGCGAATGGATCAACCGCATGGCCCAATTGCACGAAGGATCCATGCTAATGGTTCTGTCACCTGAATGAGCAATTCTAACCTATAAATACCACCTAATTCGTGGAAAAACGTACGAATTGAATCCACTTCGACTCCAGACATACCCTAGCGGTCCGGAAGCCTCCAAGTTCGTACTCCAAGTTCATAGAACACTATAGATCGATTCTCAATCGATTCATGATGTTAGTTTCAATACATTATTGTTTCTACGTGCGTTCTCACTGATTGGATCGCCAATCAAATAGGATTCCGCACTATTTGGTTTGGTTTAACACGTTAATCAGTTGGTGTTTGGTCAAATACCAGATCCTAACAAGTGGTATCAGAGCAACAGGCTCTTGATTACGTGTTGATTCAATTGTTTTGATACAAAATTGTGTTTTTGCATCAAAAAACAATCTTTTTGTGTCTAACAAAGTCTTGGACGGTTGCTAATCGAAAAGTGTAGTTTTTCTGGCATACGGTTATTAGGGTTTGATAAAATTCGAGATTTTACGGCCAAAAAAAGTTTAACCTACGAATTATCAAACTTCAGCAAGTTCGGTCGCACGGTTGGTTCAATTGCACGACTGAGTTCATTCGCATTTTCCAACCGCACGATTGGACTCATTCGTACCTTTATTCGTACCACTGAGAACTTCATTCACTCTGTTCAACCGCATTAGTTCATTCGGACGACTCACTCATCCGTATCTATTCAGTCGCACGATTGAGCCATCCGCATTTGTTCAATCGCGCGAATAAGCCCAATCGCATACCTTCATTCGCATTCATGAGCAGTGTGTTAAACCGTAAAGTTAAGTGAAATGGAGGATCAGTTTTTGACATACAAAGTTGGTAGAGATACTCGTATTCAGAATCTACTATTGTTGGAGAACAAAGTGGGAATACACAATAAACCCCCGAAGCTTATCACGTTAGACGACTATCCACAATGGAAGCAACGTTTCGAAATCTACTTGAATGGAGTAGATTCAAATTTGTGGGAGGCAATAAAGTCGGGGTACAACATGCCAGTTGGAGCTGACGGAGTAAAACTTACTCTAAGTGGCATGTCGGATGCACAGAAGGTAAAACATAACGCTGAGAATGAAGTCTACCCCTTGCTTACCCAGTCTATTCCGAAGGATATTTTCCATCTTTATTCATAGTATACTCAAGCCAAGAAACTTTGGGATGCGTTGGAGAAGAGGTATGACGAGAATGCCTCTCTGAAGGCTATCAAGGCAAAAGCATTGAAGAAGGAGTTTGACAACTTCTCTTAAATAGGAAAAGAAGGCCTTGATGATGTGATCGATAGATTCTACCACTTGATGAATTAGATGCACAACCATGGAGTGGTTAATTCGATGGAAGATAAGGTATCCAACTTTGCTGATGGATTACCAGATAAATAGGTAATCCAAATGACTTATACAAATGAGCCATCGGCCGATTGAGAGTGGGCGAATAAACAAGTCGCGCGACTGACCTCGAGTCGGACGACTGAAGGCAAGAAACTGATCCAATCGCACAACTGAAGTCCATTCGCTAGAATGATATGAGAGAATGAGTTCAGTCGTATGATTGAATCCAACTTTAGTATAAATAGAGGGGGAGTCGGTCACAGAGACTCATCACTCCCAAATTAACCCTAATTCGCACCACTATCGTTACTTTGCCAAAATTTCATTAGATCTTTCTATACCACTAACTCTTGTGCACTGATGATTTCCACTGACTATACAGGTACAATGCACTTCAATCCAACCATCTCTCATCCAATTTGACTGCAAAATCAACAAGTTCGGTCCAAACCAAGAACCGAGACTTCTTTGACTAAATAACCCAATTAATTCAAGCAATCAATTGAAATTAATGTTGTTATGTGCTAAGTATAATGATTGCGAGTCCAATGAACCAAAACACGACATCTAATCATAAGAATTTTTCAAAATTGAATTTGAATTGAACAGCAGTCTGTGATGCGAATGGACAGGTTTGATGAACCTCAGTCGCACGACTGAGTAGTGCGAATGACAAAACCGCACGACTGAACCACGTGTATGAGTTCATTCGCATGACTGATATACACGAATGAGTGTACATATGTTTGAGCTCAGTCGCATGACAAGTCGTACATATGAGGTAAGTCGCACGACTTGATTTCAGTCGCACTACTCATTCGCACGACTAGATCTCAGTCGCATAGTCTCATTCGCACGATAGATCAGAAGAAATATTTACAAGTCCAAGTGATTCAAGATATTCTGATTCAACGGATACTAACATTTTCTTTTGTAATATATGACAAGTCGGTGGACAATGAGCACCAAGCTCAATATCTGTGCTTATCTAGATCAGTCATCCAGACATGCACCTGACTTTGCTGGAATCATCTCATTTCTTAGATGCTTAAGGATCTCTCATGCAATCTCAACTCCATGCACACCGTACAAGTCTATTCAGCAGGCCTTCTGGGAAGGTGTTGTAGTTGATAGAACAGCAGAGCCTCATCGAATCCGTAGTTCGATATTTGGAGAGGCTATTGAGATCTTTGAGGAAGATCTTAGGATAGTGCTGCAGCTTGGGGACGATGCTGAATGTCCAACACGATTACACCCCCTGACTGTCAGAGGTTGTTTCCTGCAGGCCAAGTACGCCGGAGACATCAATGCAGGGGTGCTCAACAAGAGCAACCTGTGTCCCCAGTTCAAGTACCTTGTGCACGTACTTCTTAAGTGCTTAGCGTCTTGAAAAGGAGGTCTTGATGAGTTGTCCGATCAAATCCAGATTGCATATGCTACTTTGGTGCTGAACTATCCGTTCAGCTTCTCCAAAATGATATTCACCTACTTGGCGGAGAACATTGAGGGGAACGGGAATGAGGGCTTCTGCATGTACCCTCGCTTTATGCAGATGATCATAGACCAGAAGCTCCCTGCCTTGCCGAAGGAGAAGGAAGACGCAGTGGTACTCGAGGTAATAGACGATACCACTTTGGGAAGGATGAAGGTTTACAGGGGGAAGCAGGTAAAGCCCCCTGTGTTAGGATCAGTGATTTAAGTTTGATCAATTAGAGTAGATTGCAGCGGAATTCGAATAATGAATTAAACAATTTAACAAGAACTCAATTGATATTCAATGGAATAGTACACGGTTATAGAGAGAGAATTCTGCAAAAGGAATATTTCACTCAATTGCTTTCGTGGTGGCTAAAAATCACACTGTTACAATTAGGTCAACATACCTTATATATGAAAT
Organism: Flaveria trinervia; assembly: GCA_025506515.1. Taxonomy (NCBI): domain Eukaryota; kingdom Viridiplantae; phylum Streptophyta; class Magnoliopsida; order Asterales; family Asteraceae; genus Flaveria; species Flaveria trinervia. The sequence continues at coordinate 39,905,219 of CM046451.1, forward strand.
GTGACTTCTCCTGATGTCACGTAATAGTGACATCTAAAAGAATTATACAAACAACTGAAATTATGCAAACTACTGAGAATGTTCTCAACAACTGATTACATCTCAAAGAATGCTAAGTACAAGAACATAAAACTACTGAACTATAATTATTGAAACTATAAACTACTGAAAGGTAAATTACAAGTATTGAAAAGGAAAACCATCACAACTACTGAAGTTAATGACTTCAGCTATTGTGACAAATACTGATCACTCTGGTCTTCAGTCTTCGTCTTCAGTCTTTGTTCTTCAGACTTCTATTTTAGATGTTGTCTTCTGCTGATAGCTTCAGACTTTGTCTTCAGTACTTTACTTTGGACTTTGTCTTCAGTTCTTTACATTCAAACTTTGTCTTCAGTTCTTTACTTTTGGACTTTGTCTTCAGTAGAAATCTTCAGATCTTGTCTTCGGACTTTGTCTTCAGACCTTGTAATCAGCTGATGTCTTCAGCTGTTGTGATCTTCTTCAGCAATTGTAATGTCTGTGGGACTTAGAGGTTTTTCTGATCAGGCTCATTGGTTCTTTTGGTCAACAAACTTCCCCTTAACCAATGCAGCCAAAATCTCTAAGTTTATTGATGATCCCACGTATTCTTTGGCAGAAACACCCTCTTAATCAGCTTCAGAGGTAATCATGTAAGCACAGGCCGGGAAAAGGTTTCTGATCTTTTGATTGGCTAAGTGTGGAAGGGAACTCTGGCTTGGGGAAACAGAGTCTTGTCCCAACTTGTTTCCTGTATTGGTGGTACAGGGGCATCCGCAGGGGACACATCTCCCTGAGTAGCCTTTTTGGGCTTTTAGGGTTTGGGTTTGTTGGGGACTTGGATCTGGAGGTGGAGGTTGTGGGTTCCCTCTGCTTGGGTTTGAGCAGCCGGGCAGCCCTTTTGAGAGTAGGGTAGAGTTATGCCTGGAGTATATCTCAGCTAAGACAGCTGGAGCAGGGGACTCCAAGACCAACAAGGCCTTCAGATTTTAATTGATTTAAAATTATGGCCATCAGAAACCAAGGATATTGTAGCCATCTATTTGTCACAGGTTTCTGAGCCCGATCCTTAAGTTCCATAAACACTATCTTAGAAAAATTTAGAGTTTGTCGTTCAAAGATAGAGTACAATACCAGTTGCCATCTTGAGGAATCTAATCCATTGAAGATGTCTTTGGAGCAAGGCAGACATTCACCATGTGGAAGATAAGTCTTTCAGCATCATGGAAGTGCTTTTTAAGAATGGTTGTAGCACTTAAGTCTCCTTCATACCCGTTGTTGATGAAAGACATATCAATGGTGCCTTTCGGGTATTCTATAATACATGTGGCATCATGCAAATTTAGGGTTTTGCGAATGATGTCAGGGGTGATTACCGCCTGTTTCTGGTTAACCAACGACTGGAGAGTGATTTGGTTATCATTTTCACCAGTTGTGACAGAGACGTTGGTCCAGAATTGGTTTAAGGAATCGGGGTATATGGTAGGATTCAAAAGAAAGGCGGTTCTGTATTGGGAATCCACCATAAGATCGATGGCATTATCAAATTTGTTCTAAAAGGCCGATTTCAAGAGGTAGGCAACACAGTTGTGTATGGGTTTGAGTTTCATGGTCGCCATTGTTGAGAGAGAGAAGGATAGAAAACGGCTAATGAAACGTTCGGCTATAAGTGCAGGTATTTATAGGTAAGAAAAGGCTAAAAAGAAAACAAATAAAAGTGTTGGTGTTGTCATCAGTTGTATGAAAACAACTGAAGACTTGGTTTTAACTATCAGATGGTTGAAACAAATAAAGACTTGGTTTTTGTCATCAGTAGTTATGAAACTACTGAAAACCTTGGTTTTGTCTTCAGGTGTAGGAAACAACTGAGGACTTGGTATTAGTCATCAGTAGTTTTGAAACTACTGAAGACATGGTTTTGTCATCAGTTGTTTAAGATGAAACAGCGGTTTGTCGAAACGATTGAAGAGAAAATTCTCATAACTAGTGTTCGTCAATTCTTAGCTTTTCAGCTATTTCGTACTATCCTCAACACTTACTCATCAGACTTTTTAGTTGTTTTCAGTTGTTTCATAGGACATCAGTACTTATCTGTTTTTACTGACATTAGTAGTTATAACTACATCAGTAGTTGTAACTGCATCAGGTTCTTTTAACAGAAAGTACAGTACTCTTAATTTAATCTTCAGTAGTATGAAAACAACTGAGAATAAAACTTATCAGTACTTATTTGTGACATGTTTACTAATGGTCATCAGTACTTGTTTACTGAGATCATCAGTAGTTGTCACTTATTCTAGCTGCAGCATACCAAGCCTCAACACAAGGTTTTGGAAAGTTGAACTGTCCAAAGGCTTAGTAAATATATCTGCAAGCTCATCAGCACTTGGCACAAACTTTGGATCAATCAGACCTTTTTCAAAACAATCTCTAATAAAATGGTGTCTGATCTCTATATGTTTGGTCCTAGAATGCTGGACTGGATTGTTGACAATACACAGAGCTGAAGAACTATCCATAAACAATGGAGTCTTAGTCTCTGTAATGCCATAATCCAATAATTGGTTCTGAAGCCAGAGTACCTGAGATGTACAACTTGCAGTAGCAATGTACTCTGCTTCAGTAGTGGATATAGCAACAGATGTTTGTTTCTTACTCTGTCAAGAAATCAAACAGTTGCCTAGGAATTCACATCCACCAAAAGTTGACTTTCTGGTTAACTTACACACTGCATAGGCATTATTAGAAAAAGAAACTAATTTGCAAGAGTGTCCAGTGGAATACCAAAGACCTAGAGATTGTGTACCTTGCAGATATCTAAAGATCCTCTTGACTGCAATCAAATGGGACTCTTTAGGAGCAGCCTGAAATCTAGCACAAACACAAGTTGCAAACATAATATCTGGTCTAGAAGCTATGAAGTACATCAAGGAACCAATCATACATGTGTAAAGTGTTTCATCAACAGCTTTACCTTTCTGATCTACATCCAGTTGTGTCGTGTTGCACATGGGAGTAGAACAGGGCTTACAGTTTTGTAAATCAAACTTATTCAAAAGATTTTTTGTATATTTTGACTGATGAATGAAGGTTCCATCAGCCTTTTCTTTGATTCTGAAGCCTAGAAAGAACTGTAATTCACCCATTGCACTAATTTCAAACTTTTGTTTCATTAAACTTGTAAAATCATCACACAACTAGGGATCAGAGGATGCAAAAATTATATCATCAACATAAATTTGAACAAGTAGCTTATGCGGATCCACTTTCTTAATAAACTAAGTCTTATCTATGGAGCCTCTAGTGAAATTATTTTGAAGAAGAAAATTTGAAAGGGTTTCATACCAGGATCTAGGAGCTTGCTTCAACCCATAAAGAGCCTTATCAAGTTTATACTCCTAATCAGGATGTTTATTGTCCTCAAAACCTGGTGGTGACACACATAAACCTCTTCTTTTATTTTTCCATATAAAAAAGCACTTTTGACATCTATTTGAAAAACTTTAAGATTGTGGAATGCAGCATAGGCTAAGAACAATGTAACTGCCTCCAGTCTGGCTACAGGAGCAAAGGTTTCATCATAATCAATACCTTCTTCTTTGTGAAAACCCCTGTACAACCAGTCTAGCCTTGTTCTTGACAATAAGCCCATTTTCATCAGTTTTATTCCTAAACACCCACTTAGTGCCTATTGCACACTTACCTGGGGGTAGAGGAACCAGTTCCCACACTTGCTGCTTTTTGAACTGAAGTAGCTCAAGCTGCATGGCTTCAACCCATCCATTGTCTCTCAAAGCAACATGATAGTTCCTTGGCTCTAGCTGACTGATGAAGAGAGCATAGAAGTAGAAGTTGGACAATTGACTTCTGGTTAAGACACCAGCATTGATATCACCAATGATTTGAGACATGGGGTGATTCTTCAGCTATTGGTACACTATAAGATCAGTGCAAGTGTTTGTAGCAGGTTTAGCAACAACAGATATTGATCCAGACTCTTGAAACCAAGTATGTGATGGCAATTCAAATGATGTAGAGGAGTCAGAAATCTCATTAGCATTTGTTGTGGATGGAGCTGCAGAAGCTACAGGAACATCAAGTTTAGTGGACTCATGCACTTGATCACTAAACTTGAAAAGGTGAGTACTGATATCATCATCATCTTCAGTACCACCAGTATCACCAAGTGGAAGACTTGCTGCAGAAGATGATTTATTCACATGATCTGCAACAGCTGGAGGTTGATAAGGAATATATTGCAGTATATCCAGATCAAACAACTCCATAGGGTTTTGTGGAATTTTATCCTTAGGAGATTCATTGAACTTCACATGCAAGGTTTCTTCAACTATCTTTGTTCTGCAGTTGAAGACTCTGTAAGCCTTGTATGTGGATGAATATCCTACAAAATATCCTGCATCCACCTTAGGATCAAATTTTTGGAGTTGATCCTTTGTGTTGAGAAAAAAACAAGGACACCCAAAAGCTTTGAAGAATGAAATTAGAGGAGCCAAATGATGTAGAACTTCATATGGAGTCTTCATCAACCTATGATTTACTAAAACTTTATTTTGCACATAGCAAGCTGTGTTGACAGCTTCAGCCCAAAAGGTCAATGGCAAACGAGAGTCAGCCAACATGGACCTTGCAGCTTCAATTATTCTTTCTCTCCATTACTCTATTTTGTTCGGGAGTCCTTGGGATGCTAAACTGTCTCTTGATTCCCTTTGAGAGATAAGAATCATCAAGTGTATGGTTTATGAATTATGTTCTATTATCAATTCTTATACACTTGATTGATAGGGAATACTGCTTCTCAACATACAACACAAAGTATATAATCGTTTGAGATACCTCATCCTTTGAATGCAGGAAGAAAGTCCATACAAATCTGGAGTAATCATCCACAATTACCAGACAGTATTTATTCTTTGCCATGCTCATCACTCTCACAAGACCAAATAGATCCATGTGCAGTAACTGCAAGCAGGCACTGGACTTAGGTTCTTCAATAGGAGGGGATGAGACTTTGTGTTGTTTTCCTTTCAAACAAGCAGTGCAGGTTTCATCACAGTGGAACTCCTTTATTGGTAGACCTCTCACTAAACTATTGTGGATCAGCTGACTCATATTTTTTGAGATTTACATGACCTAGCCTTCTGTGCGACAGTTTAGATTCCTGAGGAGAGGCTTTGGAGAACAGACAAGGATGACCCTTTATCACACATCTGACTGACACTCAGTAGATTATACTTGACATTCTCCACATGGTTAACATCATCAAATTTGATTTCTCCATTAGACACATATCCTTTCCCGATGATGTAACCCTTAGCATCATTTCCAAATGAAACAAATCCCTTCTTTCCTTGAAAGTAGTCATTAAGAAGAGAACTGCTCCCTGTCATATGCATAGATCCTCCACTGTCTACATACTAGATGCTTCCTTGGCATGCTGAAGAACCTTGCATTCATCACAAGGAACTAGTTAGGTTTTGAGACCCAAACCATTTTGATTTTGGGTCTGTTTTCATCAACAGATTTAACCATAACTTGTTTCTCATGATTAACAGCTGATAAAGGTGGAGATGGTGCTGAAATGGATTCCTCGGATTTGGGCTTGGAATACCTTTTTCAGTGGTTTGATCACAGGTGCATCTAGTTGGTTAACTCTCCCCAACAAATGTTGAACCATCATAACAAGTTGTGTCTCATTTGTAGCTAAAGCTTTCAGCTCTTGTGACACATCAGTACTTGTTTTTGATGAGTTCTTGTGGCCCACCATTTCCTCCTTGAAATTCACAGACTTAGTCAGATTTTTATCATGAGGAACACTATCAGCTATTTTATAATAAACCCTATCCTTCTTTTTAGATTTGGGTGAAGCCTTGGGTTTATCAATTTGGGATGAGTGTGGTACAAACTTGGTCTCAAACTCATTTTTCATTTGATCCATCTGCATTTAAATGAGCTTATCTCTGTTGAGTTTGGAACCCTTTTTGTACCAACATTCATCAGAAAGATGATTGAACTTACCACATATGTCGCATGGCTTGTTCTTCATCTTGGATTGATCAACAGCTCAAGTGGAAACTACTGAAGGTGTGATCTTCAGTACTTTCCTCCTTTCAGTACTTGTGTTAAGTACAGAAGGATCTGTAACAACTGAGGACTTGTTCTTCAGCTGTTCTTTATCCGTCCTGAAAGATTGTATGATAGATTCATCAGTAGTTGTTAATCCTTTTATTCAAGTTGATTTGAAATGCTTTTCAGATGTTGTTACTTGCCCTTCAGTACTTGAGGTACTATGAGGGACAACATTTGAAGTACTCAGCTTCATGTGCTTATCAGTAGTTAACCCATCAGGCAAATGATTTGCTAAGGTATCAACACTAATTTCATCTTTTGATTTCGGGAAATCCCTTGAGGGTGATACACATGATGATGTGGTTTGGAAATTACTTTCACCTTCAGGTTTTACTATTCATTTTGGAGTAAAATTTGTAGGTGGTGCAATGTGATTGTAACCTATTCCAAACTTCACATTCGAAGCAGTTTGCTTGCTGAGAAGCATTTCAAATCCCTTGCAGGATGATACCTAGCGGTCACACTGAACTTGGGTAGCTGCAAGTGTTTCTTTGAGATCTCTGTGCTTCTCAAGAATGACCTCAAGCTTATCCTTTTCATCATTTAATTGGCATTTAAGCTTATAAATCTCATCATCTTTATCTTTAAGGATAGACTCATACTCATCTTTTCTTTTGGAAAGAGTTTGCTCAAGCTCAAGATTTTGATTTATTAAAGCTACATTTGCCTCTTTAGATAAATGCAACTATGCAAGATTCATAACATAACTTGGCCTTAGCCTCAGAGGATACCTGGGTTACCTGTGATGAAGATGCATTGGAGCATGAACCCTCAGTAGACTCAAGGCCATGTGAGCAAGATTCCCAAAAGGATGTTCACTACCATGTTGACCATCATTAGCAAATAATTGCTCATTACCAGAAAGACCATCTGGTAAACTGCTCCAGTCAACAGCACCAGGGGTGAAGAAACTGTGATGAGGTTGTGATTGAGATGGTTGAGGCTCAGGTAAGGCTTGAGGCTGTTGTGCAATAGGAACTAGAACTTGATTTGGTTGTGGCATGTAATAGCAGTGATATGGTATGGCATTGGACCCTGAGGGACAAAATATGCAGGAGATAGAGGTTGTGAGTGATGACCAAAACTAGCAGGATGTTGCCCTCTGTTTTGTGAACTATTGCTTGGAAAAGTTACAAAGGGTGCAGAGGAGTTAGATCTAGTTGATCTACACTCTCTTGCAAAGTGCCCAAGGCTGTGGCATTTGTGACACCTCAACTTACTCTTGTCAAAACCAACTTTGGTTTTGCCAGAGAGTCCTGGAAATTTCCTACCAATTCTCTTGTAGAACTTTTGAGATCTGATATTAATCAAGGCCATTTGGCTCAGAAATATTCATCTCTTCTAAGTCATCATCAGCAATACCTTTCAAATCATCCATAATGAAGCACAAATTGTCACTATTACAGCCTGACTGACTATCAACACTAACAAATGCATGATCAGAACCATTTGAAGATAAATCTATATGCTCATCATAATGGCTTTGTGATGCAGCATATTTTGACTCAAGACCAACCAAGGTAGTATTCCCTGGTACAAAGTCATCAGTGAGCTTTCCTGATGATGCCAGTTTCCTTTTCTGCTCTATCTCTCTTTCAAATGTAAGCAGTTTCCCATGAAGTTGGGTGTGAGATAGGCTATCCAGATTTGCACTGGAGCGTAGGACAATGGTATATGTGTCCCATCTCTCAGGCAGTGATCCGAGGAATCTGTTGTTCATCTGGCTATTAGTGTATTCATTTTTGACCATTTTCAGCTCAGAGATCAAACATGAAAAATGCTCAAACTATTGAGTCAGTGTCTCACCCTTCCTATCAGAGAATGTCTCATATTGTTGGGCAAGGATTTCTCTGTTGTTTGCTAAGACCTCATCTGTTGCACCAAATTGTTCTTTCAATGCATTCCATAGGTCATGAGCAGTTTCATGATGCATAAGCCCAGAATAGATTTCATTCGGTAGTGCCATGGCCAGAATTCCATGGGCTTTAGCATCAATCTCAAACAGTTTTCGATCCTCATCTGAGTATTGTTCCTTCTTCTTTGGAACCATTTGGTTGGTTTTCAGATTGTTCTGTTTCAAAGGCTTATAGAGTGTTCAATCCTAGATTGAACATCATTAATGAATCAACAAATATTCAATTCAAGGAACATTTGTTTCCCAAATCTACATATCGTCCCGACTGGTTGTTTGATATTGACATATTTACAAAGTCATTTGATCAATTTCACTTGTCTCATACAAGAAATCTACATTCAAATGATACTTCGTCAGCTGTAGAAAGAAGAGAGGATTTTCCCTTGATTCCTCCGACATTTGATGAACACATGAATGAAGATGTTCCTCTTCAAGCTGATCCCATCAGACAACCGTCACAAAACCTTAGTGTTTCTACTTTAGGAGGTCTAAGCCTGGTAACTTCCCACTCAGATGATCTGTCAAGCGAAGTTGGAAATCAAAAACAGGTCTCTCCTCCAATTGAAACACAAAGGATATCAAATGATGTAAGCAATCACAGTGCTGCTGAAGCTGAAGCAGGAACTGAAACAAAGTATGACAATCTTCATAATTCAACAACAGTACTGGATAAGTATGCCTTTAACTATAATGAACTAAAGTCTCTAATCTTGATGTAACTATTTTTGATGACACCATTCCATCCACAAGAATACACAAGAATCATCCAGTTGAAACCATTATTGGTGATCTTAATGAGAGGGTGACAAGAAGCAAATCCAGTATTGCAAAAATCTGTTTTTTCTCATGCTTTTTGTGTCAAACAGTACCCAAGAACATCAAAGAGTCACTTCAAGACAATAGCTAGATTGAAGCAATGCAGGAAGAATCGCTCCAATTCAAAAAGCAAAAAGTATGGCAACTGGTAGATCTTCCCAAGGACAATACCCAATGGGTACGAGATGGCTATACCGGAACAAGAGTGATGATAGAGGGATCATCATCAGAAAAAAAGCAAGACTAGTCGCACAGGGATACACTCAAGAAGAAGGAATCGACTATAACAAAGTGTTTGCACCTATTGCCAGAATAGAAGCAATCAGAATATTTCTTGCATATTCTGCATCCATGAAAGTTACTGTCTATCAAATGGATGTAAAGTGTGCCTTTCTGTATGGAAAGATTGCTGAGGAGGTTTATGTGAGTCAACCACCCGGCTTTGAAGATGCAGATTTCCCTCATAGAGTTTACAAGCTTGACAAAGCTCTATATGGTCTTCATCAAGCCCGAAGAAGGTGGTATGAGACTATATCATCTTTTCTTGTTGAACATGGATATGAAAGAGGAAAGACTGATCAAACTCTCTTCAAAAGAAAAAGAGGAAAAGATATACTGTTAGTCCAGATCTATGTGGATGACATTGTATTTGGCTTGACAAACAAGCAACTCTGCAAAGAATTTAAAGACCTTATGCACTCAAAGATCCAAATGAGTGCTATGGGGGAACTCACTTTCTTTCTAGGGGTGCAAGTCCAACAGCCAGCAGTTGGAATCTCCAACAATTTATGAAAATATATAGAAACCATGTTGAAGAAATTTCACTTTGCTGATTGTCAGTCCATCAGAACTCCTGTGGATACTAATGTAAAGATTGGACCTGATCCAGAAGGCAAACCAGTAGATCAGACTAACTATCGATCAATGATCGGTTCACTTATGTATCTAAAAGCTAGTAGGCCTGACAAAATGTTAGTGTTGTGTGTGTGCTAGATATCAAGCTCATCCAAAAGAATCACATGTGAATGTAGTCAAGAGGATATTCAAATAACTAAAAGGCAAACTAGCTCTTGGGTTATGGTATCCAAAGGAAGGAGAAATTAATCTCTATGACTACACAGACAGTGATTATGAGGGATGCAACTTCAACTATAAATCCACCTCTGGCGGTTGTCAATTTCTTGGTCCCAGACTGGTATCTTGGCAATGCAAGAAGCAGAAAAATGCATCGGTGTCCACTGTAGAAGCTGAGTATATTGTTGCATGAGCATGTTGCTATCAAGTACTCTGGATTCAAAACCAGATGCTTGATTGTGGTTTTAACTTCTTGCAGACACCAATTTCTATTGACAACACATCAGTTGTTTTTATAACTAGTAGGTTTTGAATTCCTATTTCAGTCAATTAGCATGATTAACCTTGAGTAAAAACCATGAAAAACATCAAATACAATTAAAAACATCAGAAAACCACAAAAATAGGAGTAGAAGAGAATTTCAAACCATAGTCCCGCATTTGCTGTTGAATCCATATGATTTGCGAACAGCAACTTGCAGCAGCAACGTATTCGGCTTCACAGGTTGACAAAGCAACCGAGGTCTGCTTCTTACACTACCAGGTCTCTAATCTCCTCCCAAAGAATTGACATCGCGCTGATGTGGACTCATAGTCTTCCAGCCACCGTAATCCGAGTCACTATACGTTTTCAGCTTGAAGTCATTGTCATGAAGATACCACAACCCAAGTGTTGGAGTACCCTTCAGATAACGAAAGATCCTTTTGACCCCAATCAGATGGTTAATTTTTGGCTTTGCCTGATATCTTGAACATAAAATATCACCTTGAAAGGATCATACATGCTAACTCAATGGGTCATTTGATGATTGCTTTGCTGGAATCCCTTCAAGTCCAAGAAAAAATGCGGACAAAGATTCTGCTATGAAAAAGAACAAAGGTTGTCTTCTGCATTTGTCAATGCGGAAAACATAAAGTACGGACAAGTATTTGTTCTTCCGCATTGCTCATTTGCATTTGTCAATGCGGATGACTGAACAAATGGCATTAGTATTTGTTCATCCACATTAACAAATGCGGTTGACAAACATACTAATGTGGATGGTCAAGTGAAGAAATGATGATCAAGTTAACTCATCCGCATTTGTCAATGCGGATGAACAAGCAAAGATGCGGATCAAGGCATAGACTAGTTCTGATGTAATAGGTCAGGGATAGTTTTATCATTTTGTAACAGGCATCTTGTCTGCCTATAAATAGAATAGATAACCTCGTACCTGAGGTGACGGGAGATAGACATAGAGATTTTTTTTGTAATTATTCTCTGTAATTCATCAACTTTCATATATACAATACTAAAGCATTTATGAGTAATTTTCTTGCATTGAATGTTCTTTTGTTGTTTGTTTCCGCCTTTCAATCACTGACTTGATTACCATATTCGGTTCACGGTAAGCATCTCAATCTTACTCAACCCATTCAATTGGTATCAGAGCTTTGGCTCTCGTTTCTTTCTCAGATCTGCGCAAGAACTGAATAGAGTTCGATTGATCTAGTAATCGAGTTGCTAGTAGTGAATATCATTATCTCTACTTAGTAAAGAGCAAAAATACTCCTGTTAACCGCAAGAAAATCATTATAACTACAGACTTAATTCTGAACTCCGAATGAACTGCTTGAACAAGTTGTTCTAATCAATCTTAAAATCAACTAAATCTATATTTACATAAGTTAAAATGGATTCTAATAGTTACTCAGAACTTGGTCATACACCTAAACCTCCTATGCTTAAACACAAATCTAAGTTTAAACATTGGAGGATAAGGTTTAGAAATTACATCACAGGTGTAGATCCTAATTTCTGGATATCAATATGCAAGGGTCCACACATCCATGGTACTCTGTCTGTAGATCAAGCTACAATTTACAATATTGCTAGAATACCCATTAAATATTTAACTCTTGATGGAGAACACAATAAGAAAATCAAGATTGACCTCAAAGCTTACTCAATTTGACTCAAGCACTCAAGATGGATGTGCTGAAAAGATTGGAGAAGTGTTGAACTGCAAAAGCTGTGTGGGATGCACTGAATATCATGTATGAAGGAAGCAGTGACGTGGCTGAAATCAACAAGGATAAGCTTGTTAATCAGTATGAAACATTCCACCATACTAAGGGAGAATCAATATCTAAACAACTTCATAGATTTGTACAGTTAGTAAATGACTTGGAAATCATGGGAGTCACTTACAAGATTAAAGAATTAAACAAGAAAATGCTTCAAAGTCTCCCTGAAAGCTGGAAACAGAATGTAACCATGCTGAAAAATACTCTTGATCTTTAGAGTACTACTTTAGATATCATGATGGCCATAATTAAAGCTTTAGAACTTCATGAAAGAAGCAGAAATCTTAGTGGACCAAGAGTGATTGAGGCTTACAAGTGTCCATCAGATTCTCATTGTGTGGAAAATGCCTTCATCACTGAGGAAGATGATTTTATCTCATCAAGTGATCAAATGAACAACACTGGGTTCATTGCAACTCCACCAATCAATCATCCATCAACCTCATCTCAAACACCTAAAGTCTCTGCTGCTCCTCAAACCACTACTGAAGACTCAAGATCAGAAGAACAAAAGGCAACTTACAATGCCTTTGTTGCAAGTTTTGAAGCCTACTTGGGAGGAAGACTCACTTCTGCTCATCTAATACTGGAAGATTTGGAGGAAATGTATCATAACAATGGCAAATGGCCATGATTGACATGAGAGCCAAGAAATTCTTTAGAAAAAGAAGAAAGTTGATTCTAAATGAAAATACAAAACTTGGGTATGATAAATCCAAGGTGAAATGCTTCAATTGTGGCATGGCTAGCCACTTATCAAGAGAGTGCAATAAGAAACAACAATCAAACGAACTCTCCAGGCCAATCATCATCATAGAGCAACTCAAGCTATCACTTCAACAACCAACCATAGCAGTATTATCATTCCCATCATCAACACACTTATCAGAATCAACCCCAGCTGACAAATCAAGCTCATAGAAGCACTCAACCTTCTGCCAGTACCCTAGTGATAAAGCAAGATGGGGTATGTGGCTGGAGTGTTTATGCAGAGGAAGTCAAGACTCACTTTGAAAATCAGCTTTTATGAGTCACATCAATGATGGACCATCTCCACTGCCTACTGAGGTAAAATCTAACGTTTGTAGTGAAAATGCATTAATGAATTGCAAGGTTACAGGGAGCATAACCATAAACTGGCTGATAAAATCAAAGAAGAAAAGGTAAAGTCAGAGATGATGAAGAGAGAAATAAAAAGCTTCGATATCAAAATTAAATCTCTCATCTCTGACAAAGAAAAAATGCTTGGTGAGAAGTACACTCTTGCAGCTGAGATTGAGCTACTTACTAAAAAGTTAGTTCAATCTAAGGCTCAACAATCTATGGCTGAAGTGAAACTTGAAAAGTTTCAAATGTCTTCAGTCAAGCTGCAAGAGATGCTTGATTCCCAAAAGGATCCAAAGGACATGTCAGGGATTGGGTATAATTCATGTCCTCCACTATACAATGACAACTACACTGTCATGACCGAATCTGTCTCACTCACTAAAGCAATTAAAACAAAAACTATGGAACCTAAATCTCTAGTAAAACAGGTGACCAATCCTCAAAACAAACCTCATGTTTATATTGAAACAAATGAGGATAAAATCAAGTTAGGTAACCCAATCAAAATCAAAGAGTGTTAAGACAAAACACTGAGTGTCATGAAACCATCAAGCCCTGTAAAAGCAATTGTCCCTTTTTATAAAATTCATACCCTCTGTGTTACAAGGTAAAAAGAAATACATGAAGTTAGTGAAACCCACTTCTGACAGCAGTTCTGATAATGAGATCATATCTTCAAACAATTCAAGCAAATGAGAAAAGGTTTCTCTACAAAAGAAGCAAACAAGATTACTGAGTTCAACACCTAAAATATTGTCAGACCCTCAGTCTTCAAGATTAAGGCAGGGAATTGTTTTTGATATCTGTAACAAGGAAAATGTTGACCAGTTTGAAAAAAAAAAGTGAGAAATGGGTTGAAGAAACAAAAACAGCCCAGGAAATCAAACAAAGGTAGTGTTGTGAAACAAACTACGAAAAGGGTTGATTCTGATTCATCCCTAAAGAGAAGAAAGTGACTCATCAAAAGAAAATATCAGTTGAGTCACAGAAGGAAAAATCTGATTCAAGAAACAAGCAAATGTATTGTGACATTTGTGAAGTGTTTAATCACACAAAAAATGAATGTTTTTTTAATCAATATTGTTCTATCTGTGACATAAAAAATCACTCCAGCAAAACTACTATTTCCACAAGTACTGTCCAGTCTGTGACATGAACAATCATAATACATCTGATTGTTACTTCAATCAAAAGGGTTGAGAATTCCCCAACAGAAGCTCATCTCAAAAATATCCACTATCACACATTCTGTTAGACCTCATTTTTACAATGATCAATCTAGGACATCAAGATCAACAAATGACAGACACACTTGTAGATCAACAAATGTTGAAGAAAACATCTTACAATGAAACACAAAACTGACCTTCCAAAACAAAAACCTACATTTGATAACGAAAAACGAGATAAATTTCTACAAAGAAAGAGAGACCAATGATTTCATTACTCATCTGAATCTTCAGTTGATGTTGATGAGATGACACACCTAATTCATTACCAAAATTCTCCTAGGACGCCTTCAACTAAACCACAATTTAGGGGAAAATACCAAGAAGTCACCATCATGAATAGGAACGGGAAACCCAAGACCATCATGGCTTGGGTTCCTTATTCTAATTAGTTCTTTTTGCTTGCAGGTTCATCCACACAGGTCTAATAGCCTATGGTACGTAGACAGTGGGTGCTCCTGACACATGACTGAAGATCGTTCCCTCCTTCATGACTTCAAGCACATACTAGGAACCACTATGGCATTTGGTGGAGATTCAGAGGGTGGAAGAATTACAGGAGAAGGATCTGTGATAAACGAGATGTTGAGCTTTGACAGAGTGAACTACTATGAAGAACTTAATTTCAATATGCTAGCATGTCTCAGATCTGTGACAAGAAATATTCAACTCACATTTCACACACTCATTGCTACATTCTGAAACTTGGATTTCAGATCTCTGAAGAATGGGTTGTCTTAAAGACACCGAGGAAGAATAATACATATGTCTTAAACCTGTGTTCTGCATCACCTAAATAAGAAACATGTCTTTGTCTAAAGCATCATTTGATGAGTCACAGCTTTGGCATAGATGTTTGGGGCACACAAACTTTAAAAATATGAACAAGTTGGTCAAAGGAAACTATGTCATTGGTCTTCCTCAAAAAGAATTTAATTTTATTGATAAATGTTCAGTGTGCCTCAAAGGAATACAACACAAATCATCTCACAAAACCAAGCATCTTAACACTAACAATACTCCATTGCAGCTACTTCACATGGACCCATTTGGACCAACACATGTAATGAGTATTAGAAAGAAACAATATTGTTTAGTGATCGTTGATGACTTTTCATGATTCACATGGGTGTTCTTCCTACTTCATAAAAATGAGGCAGCCCAAATCATACAAGAATTTATCACTAAAATTGAAAATCAACTTGATCTTAAGGTCAAAAGAATAAGAAGTGATAATGGTATTGAGTTCAAAAATGAAAAGTATGAGTTCCTTTTGTACAACCAAAGGCATTGCTCATCGACTCAGTGCAGCTAGAACTCCTCAACAAAATGGGGTAGCTGAAAGGCGAAATAGAACACTGATTGAAGCAGCAAGAACGATGCTAGCCGATGCTAAACTACCAATCACCTTTTGGGCAGAAGCAGTTAACACGTTGTGCTTTGTACAAAATCAAACTATCATTGTTAAAGAAACTAACATGACACCTTATGAACTGCTCTTTCATAGAAAACCATTTATTGGATCCTAAAATAATTTGGTAGTCCTATCTTAATATTAAACACCCGAGACTATTTGGGAAAATTTTTATCCAAGTCTGATGAAGGATTCTTTCTAGGTTATTCTTCTGTTTCAAAGGCTCATAGAGTGTTCAATCCTAGATTGAACATCATTGATGAATCAACAAATATTCAATTCAAGGAACATTCGTTTCCCAAATCTACAAATGGTCCCGACTGGTTGTTTGATATTGACACATTTACAAAGTCATTTGATCAATTTCACTTGTCTAATGCAGGAAATCTACATTCAAATGATACTTCGTCAGTTGTAGATAGAAGAGATGATTTTCCCTTGATTCCTCCTACATTTGATGAACACATGAATATAGATGTTCCTCTTGAAGCTGATCCCATCAGACAACCATCACAAAACCTTAGTGTTTCTACTTAAGGAGGTCCAAGCCTGGTACCTTCCCACTAAGATAAAGTGTCAACCAAAGTTAGAAATCAAAAACAGGTCTCTTCTCCAGTTGAAACACAAAGGACATCAAATGATGTAAGCTATGATAGTGCTGCTGAAGCTGAAGCAGGAACTGAAACAATGTATGACAATCTTCATATATCAAAAACAATACTGGATGTGTATGCCACTGACCATAATGAACTGAATGTCTCCAATCTTGATGTAACTATTGTTGGTGACACCATTCCAACAACAAGAATACACAAGAATCATCCAGTTGAAATCATTATTGGTCATCTTAATGAGAGGGTGACAAGAAGCAAATCCAGTATTGCAAACATCTGTTTGTTCTCATGCTTTCTGTGTCAAACAGTACCCCAAGAACATCAAAGAGTCACTTCAAGGCAATAGCGGATTGAAGCAATGCAAGAAGAATTGCTCTAATTCAAGAAGCAAGAAGTATGGCAATTGGTAGATCTTCCAAAAGACAATACCCTGTGGGTACGAGATGGATATACCGGAACAAAACTGATGATAGAGGGATCGTCATTAGAAACAAAGCAATACTAGTGGCATGGGGATACACTCAAGAAGAAGGAATCAACAATAACGAAGTGTTTGCACCTGTTGCCCGAATAAAACCAATCATAATCTTTCTTGCATATTCTGCATCCATGAAATTTACTCTCTATCAAATGGATGTAAGGTGTGCCTTTCTATATGGAAAGATTGCTGAGGAGGCTTATGTGAGTCAACAATCCGGCTTTGAAGATCCCAATTTCCCTAATAGAGTTTACAAGTTTGACAAAGCTCTATATGGTTTTTATCATGCCCCAAGAAGGTGGTATGAGACTCTATCATCTTTTCTTCTTCAACATGGATATGAAAGAGGAAAGATTGATCAAAATCCCTTTAGAAGAACAAGAGGAAAAGATATGTTGTTAGTACAGATCTATGTGGATGACATTATATTTGGCTCGACAAATAAGCAACTCTGCAAAGAATTTAAAGACCTTATGCGCTCAAAGTTCCAAATGAGTGCTATGGGGGAACTCAGCTTCTTTCTAGGGGTGCAAGTCCAACAGACAGCAGATGGAATCTTGATCAATCAATCAAAATATGTAGAAACCAGGTTAAAGAAATTTCACTTTGCTGATTGTTAGTACATCAGAACTCCTGTGGATACTAAAGTAAAGATTGGACCTGATCCTGAAGGCAAGCCGGTAGATCAGACTCACTATCGATCAATGATCGGTTCACTTATGTATCTAACAGCTAGTAGGCCTGACATAATGTTTGGTGTTTGTGTGTGTGCTAGATATCAAGCTCATCCAAAAGAATCACATGTGAATGCAGTCAATAGGATATTCAAATATCTTAAGGGAAAACCAGGTCTTGGGTTATGGTATCCAAAGGAAGGAAAATTTAATCTCTATGCCTAGACAGACAGTGATTATGGCGGATGCAACTTCAACAGAAAATCCACCTCAGGCGGTTGTCAATTTCTTGGTACCAGACTGGTATATTGGCAATGAAAGAAACAGACAAATGTATCTGTGTCCACTGTAGAAGCTGAGTATATTGCTGCATCAGCATGTTGCTCTCAAGTACTCTGGATTCAAAACCAGATGCTTGATCATGGTTTTAACTTCTTGCACACACTAATTTCTATTGACAACACAGCAGTTGTTTTTATAACTAATAATCCAGTTCAACTCTCAAAAACAAAACATATTGAGATTAGATATCACTTTTTGAGAGACTGTGCTAAAAAAGGTTTAATCAAATTAATTCAAGTACCAACTGAAAATCAATTAGCTGATTTGTTTACTAAGGAATTAGAACCTAGTAGGTTGGAATTCTGTTTCAATCAATTGGCATGATTAACCTTGAGTAAAAACCATGAAAAACGTCAAAAAAAATTAAAAACATCAGAAAACCACAATAATAATCAAGTTTGATGAACAAAAGATTTTGTGGGAAATGATATAATTATAGTCGTTATATCATTCACTGTGCTTAATTTCAAAATGTGAAAGATTGAAATGACTTACCAGATATGTTGGTAGGCTCAACTTGGAAGAAAAGATACATGCATTGATGAATTAGAGGCTTATTCAATGTGAAGCACTCATCAGAAAGTACAGGTATGTATTGGCTTATGTGAATGCATGTATGTCTAGTAACCTAAACACACTAGGTAATGATACTTTATGAATCTCTTTCACTACATCATGTTCCATCTTTGTTTCACTGAGCAAAGACCTGATGAAACTTGCACATAGTGTAGATGTTATGATCCAAAAGATTCTCAAGGTGGAACACATCCAAAATTGGATGAATCAACAAAAGTAATACATTCCAAGTGAATGAACAAAAGAATCCTATCATGGATCACCTTCCGAAGTGAAGTGAAAAGAATCCCAATGTGGATCATCATGAAAAAGGGTTAAAGTAAAAGAATCCCAATGAGGATCAATGAAAATGAGAGTTCATAACTCAAGTGACCTGATAAGAAAAGCTATGAAAAAGTTCTACCATACATTGTACAAGGATGGTTGATTATTCCATGCTTGTGTGTGAGGTAGACATTGAATAATTAAATCAACCAAAACATGATAAAAGTCATTTGCATCAAAATGTCAACCTGGTATGAGTTTAAGAGGACAAACACACGTTCGATCTTCAAGTTCATAAACATGTCCATTTAATCATAAAGGATGCACATGTGTAATGTAAGACTGATATGATCCCAACAAAAGAGATAATTCTCGTTATTATTAATAAGCATAATAAAATTCAAAAGTTTTTTAAATCTGTAAAGTTATATCCAAATGTAGATATAAACATTAGGGGGAGTAATTTAAAATTTTTGAGTAAGTCTAAATTTTTGTTTATTAACTTAACTTTCAAAAAAAACAAAAAGAATTTTGGTGTTGTTGCAAAAAGTCATACCATTATATCTGAGCTTATGCAGATTCTTAGAAGCATAATAAGTCCAAGATCTATCAAAATTGGGAAACTTGTATCACTTGTGCATAAAAGTTAATCCAAGCAAGAATTGACAACTTCAATAGTCAACTTCATAAGAATAATTTTCAAGTGTTCAACCGCATTTGTCAATACTTTACACTTCCGCATTTGTGTTACGTTTCCACATTTGTGGATACACATCTTCAATGCTCATGTATGATCAAGCAGAGATAATTAAGTGATTAATATCTTGTGAATGAATGATGATCAAGTAAATGTGGATTTTATTCTATCGCTTTTGCTACAGTTAGCAAATGCTGACAAATTTTATTCAACCGTATTTGCAACAGTAAGCAATGCTGAATAAGTTATGTCAACCACATTTGTTACAGTGAATAAATGTTGATGAACTTAATTCTTCCACATTTACAACTGTGAACAAATGTGGATAGAATAAATCAAAAGTAACAATACTTCTGCATTTACAACAGTGACAAAATGCGGATAGTCAATGTCCAAATTTTGTCTTCCGTATTTGCTACAGTTAACAAATGCGGATGACCAAAAGTCAAGAATTTACCCTTCCACATTTGATACAGTGATGAGCGAACTTGCTCTTAAACTTGTAAAATATTTCAAAATGCATTATTTTACTATTTAAAGGAATTTAAACGGGTCATTTAATACTTTTCAAATTTGAGAGACTTCATAGTGAGATGAGCGCAAATACACAGTACACCCAAATCGATCATCTTCATCATAAACAACCAAAGATTTTTATCTGATTCCACTCAACCTGTTCTTGACATTGATTCTTAACCTACAGTTGCATTGAAAAACAAGGTGAAATTTCCAAAAAATTCTTCAAGACCTAACTTTCGGACTGTTAAACCTAAATCAAACAATGAACTGAATGATAATGAAGAAGACAAAAACTCAAGCTATTGACTTAATATAATAAACTTTTCGACTTTAATGAACATGCAAATCAATAGAAATTTTACTCGTCATGAAAATCTTTATAGACATGTTTGGTGTAAAAACAGAGCATGATGAACAAAGAAAATGTGTAACAATCAATCAAATAACATCTAATAAATGGTCCAATCATAGAAACTTGGATTGTTGAACAAAAAATTCACCATTTGATGTAACAACAATGACATAGTAATGTCAAAAGTTCATAATTGACCATTTAATGTCAAACTGATAAATGACACTCATGAGTTTTCATTAAAACTGACACACATGTCTTGTATGCAGATCATATGGATAATCTTTCTTGCAGCAAGCTCCATAATGTCAGCGGTTATTTAAACACTGATGTACTAGAAGCTGAGGGACATAGAGATATTATCAGATTCATGTCTACTACAAAGGTAGCTTATGCTATCACTGTTAGATCAACCATCTATGAGAACTTCATATGATCTTTCTGGAACTGAGCTGAAGTTATTGAAAAAGATTATGCTAGAACTCTAGTTGGAAGAGTTGACAATGATCATACTCTAAGCATCACTGAAGACACTGTTAAACAATGCTTGCGATTTGGTGATGATGCTAATGAACATTTAGAGCTGGATGATGAGGAAATAACCACTTTCTTTGCTGAGATTGGTTATGAAGGAGGATATGAAGCCAAACAAATTGTTAAAAGATTAGTTGATCTACCTTGGAGATTCCTAATTCACTTGTTTCACCACTGCCTATCCAAGAGAAAGACAGGATGGAATGATATTCCAGTCAACACATCATGAGCAATGTGTGCTCTCTGCACTAACAGGCCATTCAATATGTTTGCCTATGTTTTCAATGGTCTGATTTCAAATATTCAAGAAGGGAGAATATACAAGTTCTTGATGTATCCAAGATTCATTCAGTGCCTGATCAATGAATCATTCCCTGATATTGCTAATGAGGGACCAGTGCTTGATATTCCTCACTATGATGAAAGATCTTACAAATAGATTAAGAAAAGGGATCCAAGAAACTTTTACAATGGGGCTCACTTACCTCTTCTTCCATGGATGATTCAGCAGATAAATCAAGAAGTTCAAGCACAAGAACAAGCTGTCGCACAACCATCACCACAACCAACACCACAATCATCTAAAATGATGGAAAAGATTTTAAATAGGAGAGCTAGACTCATTGTTGACCGGATTCTAAAGCTTGATGAAAAGGAGCAGGAGTTGAAAGAGCTTAAAGAAAAACATGAAGCTGAAAAGAAAGAGAAAGAGAAAGAACTTGAAAACTTAAAAGCTACACTCAATCATTCAAGAGAAGAAGTGAGTGGCCATGTTAATACTCTTTCCATTCAAACCATAGTTATGGAACAACAAGAGAATATTATTGAAGAACAAGCTGAAATCATATCAAAACTCCAAAGTCAAGTTGAAACTCAATCGAAAATGATCTCTGAACTTGAGTTGCTACTTGAAATTCAAAGAAGTGTTGTGACTGGAGAATCTAAGAACAATGAAGAAAATGTTATTGATGATGAGAAACAACCTACTTTTGATGATGATGAACAAGGAGAAGGTGAAAGCCAACCAAAGAATAAGGAACAAAGATTAGAAATGGTGCTTTATTCTGGGCAATCAGAGGCCACTCACACTGAAAAAATGAATTTGAAGAATTGATCAATGCTATGGATAGTTTTTCTTTAGAGGAATTCGCAGTAGATGAAGATTTTTGGGACTTTGTTGCAGACCAAAAGACCACTTCTGAACCTATTGTAGTTATTTCCAAATCTCTAGTTCCATTGGAGAAGGAGTTGAGCATGCAGATTATCCCTGCTGTGTCACTGACTAAAGAATAGAAATAAATTATAACAGAAATGTGTGAAAAGGAAAAAGAAAAAGAAAAAGAAAGAGAAAAAGAAAAGGAAAAAGAGAAGGAGGAAATAAAAGTTAATGTTCAAGAACAAACCACACCTGAAAAAATGTTTGAAGTGATTGAAAAGGCTAAAACTTCAAGTCCACAACTTCAAACATACTCAAGAAAGAGAAAATATCTAGCTGAAAAGGCTAAGGGTAATAGACCAGTGTTGCAGAAGAAAGTTTTAAGAAACAGAAAGATGATCCAAGAAGCCTGGCAGCAATAGTTGAATTTCTTGATGAACATGAGCAGGCTAAAGCTCAATTAAAGAAACAAGTTGTTACCATTGATCTAGAAGAAGGAGAGATAGCTGCAGGTTATGATGCTACAAAGGATGTTGATATGGATAGTCCAATGAAACCTGAAAAATCAGTTGACGAAATGGTGTCAAAGGCTCAAACTGATGATTTAATGATAAAAACTTTGTTTTTGATCAATCATGGGTATGATCCAAATGAAGTCTTTGGATGACCTATGAAGGAATGAAGGAAGAGAAAGAAAAAGTGAAAAAGATGCTGGATCCAAGTCTTGAAACTAAGTATAAGAAATTAGTAATTAGAAAGGATTCTACACCAAAATTGCCTTCAATGAAGAAATCAACCACAATTGTGTATGAAAGACCATTGTCAAGAAAGGTTCCCTTACCTAAACTATCATCATTCAATAAATCAACCCCAACTTCTGATCCACTATTTCCTGATCCTTATAGTATGTCAGATAAGGAAATGAAGGAGTATATTTCAAGTCAAGGATTCACAAGAAGAAAGATTGGGAATATGAAGACAAACTCATTAAGGGCTGTACTATACAAATGATAAATGAGAAGAACGATATGCTCAATAGAGTAGAAGAAGAAATCTTGAACAAGAAGCCAAGATCTATACTAACTGCCCAAGAGATGATGCTAAAACAAAATCATCAAGAACTGTTGGCTCTTATGGTCCACAAATACCCAGAATGGTTTGCAGAACCCTCTCAGTTGAAATTAAAAGAAGGATTGACAACTACTGAGTTAATTAGAGGGGTGTCTACTCCAAAAGGCAAAGTTGATAAGAAAATAATTTCCTAGAAGTATGATATCATATGGAACATGTCATGGTAAAACGAATCTCAGGGCTGGTGAAATTCATTATTGAGTACTTTGCTCTAGTAAAGGCCCTGGAGATACATGATTTAAAAGAACTAGCTCAACTGGAACTGATAAATCATCCAACTATGTTTAGAGGATATGATTTTGAAAACATACTCAAAATTTTCAAAGGGACTGATAATTTCAATTCACTAAAGGCTGTTTGCATGAGGAAAGATAAGTCTTTTGTTAATCCTCTTGAGAAAAAGAGAACATACAAGCTAAAGAAGTTGTGTTCCTAGAGTTGAAGGTGAAACCAACAGAAGCTTTGAAAAGGAAAATGGTATCTGGTACTCATTCCTCGACACCCATCTCAAATGTGTATTATGATGAACAAACTTATGAGATGGTTGTTGAGCATATATAGTCATATATAGTGTGTCCGTCACTTTTCGAATAGTCTAGGCTTAATGTAATACACCTGATATGTTGTAACACATGAAACTGGGTCATTCGCAGGAACATATGCAAGTGAGACTTAGTCATACGATTGAGCCATGCTAATGGACCAGCCGTGCGACTGAGAGATGCGATTGGGACATTCGTACGATTGAACCATACACATGGTCCAGTCGTACAATTGAACCATACACATGGTCCAATCGCACGAATGGGCCCAACCACATCTAATATGGGCCGAGGCCTATATATACTAGTTTCAATGTGTGGAGAGATTACGACTTTTGGAGGAGTCTTCCCGTAGCCTAAGGCTGCCGGATTAGAGGGGAGATCATGCTCGATCTCCCCTTGCCAAGAGTCTTGATTCTATGTTGTAACGAGCTTGTAATCGTTAGGTTTTATCAATGAAACCAATTTTTGATAGTTCGTGTTATAGATTTGACTTTTGGTGTTGGTGTTTATCCTTCCGTCAAGAACACGCTCGGATGTTTAGCGATCCAGCCTACTTGACAATTGGTATCAGAGCCAGTTACTACTGGAATGATCTAACAATTGTTCTAGCTACCCGAGCTCTTGATTTCTGGGTCAAATTTCAGATCTTGACGGTAACTCCACTTCGTGTTCTTCATGTTTTGCTCAGATTTGGTTACGTGTGTAGTTTCTATGTTAAAATCGAACTCAAAACCCGTTCCAATCACCCTGCGAATCTTATGATGTCTATGTTGGTTCGTTTCATGTAAAAATTGTAATATTAGGGTATGGGCAGCCCTGGCGGTTGCAGATCTAAAAATCTGCGTGTAGACCCGTTCATGCGACTAGGCCATGCGAATGGACCATTCGTATGACTAGACCAGTCGTATGTTCAGTCGTGCGACTAGACCAGTCATATGTTTAATCGAACGAATGAGCCATCCGCATGGACTCATCCGCATTGGTTCCAGACAAAACAAAGAGTCTGGAACTGCCTCTTGCATAGATTTGAGGATGAGCAAAGCATATTCGCCCCGAGGTTCTTTTGTGAAATAAGTTTGATGTGTTCCATATTATTCTTCGACTTCCAGAATAGGGGAATGTAGTTGGAACACGAAAGAGAGAAGAGAAGATGTCAGCAGTCGATGTTGATTTTGTGGGGTAGTCAGGAGCATCTGACTACTTATGGGCCAATCAAGTTATATTTATCTGCATAGAGAGGATTCTAATTCTTAAGGGGAATCCATGTATAGAGAAATTGAAGACACAATTAGAAAGTGATGATGTGAGAAGGTTTCTGCTCATGACTCTATGTGCATGCTGATTTGGTTGATATTGTCAGCTTTGGATTGGAACCTTCAACCTTTTGCCTAATACACCATATGAAGACGCCAAGAGAGCACAATGTTTATATACGGATATGCTGAATGTGAGGGGGAATTTCAATAGTTTCTAATGTAAATCAGGTTAGAATGTGTGAAGATTGAAGCAATGGAAAACTGTTCATGTCATTATCTGGAAAAATCAGTCGTATGGGGAATCTTGCTGCTCTGATGGTGTTCTGTAAAGTAAACAAGAGCTATTGTGCCTAAATTCATTTTCAGGGATATTGTAGCAACCTGACGGATCGGCAACGTTGGCTAATATGGTTTTTCATTTGATTCTATTAGAAACCAGAGCAAAGATTGACTGAAGATTATAAGAGATGTTATCTACTATTTGCAAACAACATCCAAGGGGGAATTTGTTGGAGCATATATAGTCATATATAATGTGTCCGTCGCTTGTCGAATAGTCTAGGCTTAATGTGATACACCTGATATGTTATAAACACATGAAACTAGGTCATTTGCAGGTGTATATGCAAATGAGACTCAGTCGTATGACAAAGCCATGATAATGGACTAGTCGTGCGACTGAGAGATGCGATTAGGACATTCGTACGATTTAACCATACGCATGGTCTAGTCGTACGATTGAACCATACGCATGGTCCAATCACACGAATAGGCCCAGTCGCATCTAATATGGGCCGAGGCCTATATATACCCGTTTCAATGTGTAGAGAGATTAAGGATTTGAGAGGGGAGATCATGCTCGATCTCTCCTTGAAAAGAGTCTTGATTCTTATGTTGTAACGAGCTTGTAATCATTGGTTTTATCAATGATGAACCAAATTTTTATTGTTCGTGTTATAGATTTGACTTTTGGTTTTGGTTGTTTATCCTTCCATCAAGAACACGCTCGGATGTTTACCGATCTAGCCGACTTGACAATGGTGATTGAAAGGAAGTAGGGAGGAAAGGAGGTGCTGAAATAAGATTATTTAGTGGGTATGAAGTAAGACTGCTTGATGAATCTTACATTCACTACATCTATACAAGACACTTCAGGGAAATCAACAACAAGCTGTGTGAAAAGATATGCACTTCTTCCTAAAGTGCATAAAGTTGCTGAAATTAGCCTATGATCGCATGAATACAAAAAGAGATAAAAGAAAGAAAAAGAGACACACTTGCAACTTGGGAATATTGTGAAACTTGAGGTGGATGTGGGTGGAAGCTTGATGATACACAGAGATGATCTTTCTACTATTTCTATTTGGGAACCTATTTCAGTGAAGAAGTTACCAATAGAAGCCATCTACAACATGATGCAAAATGAAGATACATGTGTTTATTAGCAACAGAATGTTAGAAGCAACAGATTTTGTCAACATGATTAAAGCTATTCTGGATCCAACAAAAGCTGCATTTTCTATTCGTCCACAAGACGCAACATAATCTTCACATCATCAGTCACCCCCAAACATTGAAGAACATAGGCTGTATAATCATTAGGGGGAGTATTGTTTCACCCTGAAAGAATCATACATGCCAACTCAATGGGTGATTGATGATTGCTTTGCTGGAATCCCTTCAAGTCCAAGAAGAAATACGGATGAAGATTCTGCTAAGAAAAAGAACAAAGGTTGTCTTCCGCACTTGTCAATGCTGAAGACATAAAGCAAATACGGACAAGTATTTGTTCTTCCGCATTGACAAATGCGGAAGACTAAAAGTTAATGCGGACAAGACTTTGCTCATCGGCATTTGTCAAATGAGATGACCGAAAAAATGCGCATAAGTATTGTTCATTCCCATTAACCAATGCAGATGACGAACATACTAATGCAGATGATCAAGTGAAGAAATGCTAATCAAGTTAACTCATCCACATTTGTCAATGCGGATGAACAAGTAAAGATACGGATCAAGACTTAGACTAGTTCTGATGTAACAGGTTAGGGATAATTTAGTCATTTTGTATCAGGCATCTTGTCTGTCTATAAATAGAATAGATAACCTCGTACCTGAGGTGACGGGAGATAGACATAGGGATTTTTTGTTGTAATTATTCTCTGTAATTCATCAACTTTCATATATACAATACAAAATCATTATGAGTAATTTTCTTGCATTGAATGTTATTTGATTGTTGATTCCGCCATTCAATCACTGACTTGTTTACCGTATTCGATTAACAGTAAGAATCTTAATCTTACTCTACCCAGTCATAACATGTCGTGTACATGATATCAGATCTTGAGGTAGTGAGATACATGAGCGATCCAATCATTCCTTGGTACATTGTGGCATCGACCAAATCACCATTCTCATCCGGTGCTACATCATGGTTTGTAGCAAGTGGTGTCCCCGTTGCGGAAGCATTCTCCATGTCAACCGACTGAGGATATCTCCTACATACTTGGTCTCATGTAGAAAAATCCCTTGTGGTGTCGGATCCACCTGTAACCCGAGAAAGAATTTCATCTCTCCCATGGCACTCATTTCAAACTCAGCCTTCATTACTGCTTCAAATTCTTTACATAGATCTTCGTTCTTTGAACATAATTATGTCATCTACATAAATTTGGACAAGTAGTAAATCTCCATCCTTTCTTTTATGAATAGTAACAATCAATGAAACTTCTACAAAAACCGTGTTTCATAGGGTGAGTCGAGAGTTTCTCATACCAGGCTCTAGGAGCTTGATAAAGCCGATATAGAGCCTTGTCGAGTTTGTAAACACTGTCCCGATGATATGGATCCTCACATCCCTCGAGTTGACTGCCGTACACTATCTCTCTGATATCACCATGAAGGAATGTGCTCTTCACATCAAGTTCATAAACTTTAATCTTCATATATGATGCGTAGGCAAGGAAGATACGGATTGCTTCCATTCTTGCCACGGGTGCAAACACTTCATTTTCGTCAATGCCCTCGACTTGTCGAAATCCTTGGACAACAAGTCGAGCCTTGTTTCTGATGATCACGCCTTGATCATATTTATTGCATTTCAAGAACCATTTTGTGCCAATGACCTTAGCAGCTTTGGGTCTATCCACCAGAGTCTATACACCTAACTTCTTGAACTGAAGAAGTTCTTCTTGCATGGCACTCACCCATGCCTCATCATTTAGGGCATCACTAACATACTTTGGCTCAAACTAACATATAAAGCAATGATATGCAACGTCATGAAGATAACCTTTTTCCATCACTGAGGCATAATCAGCTGAATACAACTGATTTCTGGTTTGAACTCCTGATCGCATATCTCCAATGACATTATCCAAAGGATGATAGACATTTAGGCGTGATCTAAGAGTGGTTGGAACAACTACCTCAGAATCAAGATTGTGGACTTTCTGTAGGAGGAACCTGTTGCTCTTTGTTTTTTTGATCAGTCTCCACAACTACTTTATCAGAGGAAGAGTCACTATCTTCAAGTGCTCCACCTGAGTTGTTAGATGAATCGCCTTGTAGTCCAGATGATGTAGATTCCTTAGCTGGTCTGTTTAGATCATCATACATCATCTTTGTCGCTAACTCATCATGAGAAGTGGAGAGTGGTATGTTGAAGGACTTGAAGAATCCATCTTAGTCGAAAAAGAAGACGGGTCCTTTTTCAGCAGGTGGTGTGGTGTATCTCTAAACATCAACATTACACCACACTTCTACCTGACCCATTGAGTTGTTGTAGACCCTCTTGTTCGGTATGTTGTATGCTAGAAAGTTACGTTCATCAGCCTTACCGCCAAATTTTCAATCCTGAGTGTTCTTCAGTAGGGTGCATGGAGCGCCAAACGGCTCGAGATACTCTAGATTAGGTTTACGTCGTTGTAGTAGCTCGTAACACGTCTTCCATGGCTTTTAACTACCAGGACCTGATTTAGCGTATTACACACATTTTCAACAGCTTCATTCCAGAATTGGATAGGCAGTTTTGAGTCTGCTAGCATCATCTGTGCTTCTCTATCAAGTTACGATTCTTCCTTTCAGCAACGTCATTCATCTGAGGAGTGTAGGCAGAAGTGAACTGATGCATAATTCCTTTTCCGTTGTCTGAACGCACTTGACGTACCTTCAACTTGTATAGGGACTCCAGAGTAGTTACTAACTCCTTGAATGACTTAAATGTTTCTGATTTGGATTTCAGAAACATTACCCAAGTGAATCTTGAGTAGTCATCAGTAACCACATAGCAATACAACTCGCCTGCAATGCTTCTTGTACTGACTAGACCAAACAGATCCATGTGAAGAAGTTCAAGAGGAAGTTCGATAGAGTGAACTTTCTTTTCCTTATTAGACTTCTTTGTCTGTTTGCACTTCTTGCACGCAACACAGAAATCTGGATGTTGGAAGTTTTTGACGTTAACTCCTCTAACTAGATCATTCTGGATTAAGTGATTCATCTTCCGTGGATTAATGTGTCCCGTTCTCCTATGCCAGGAGATGGATTCCTTCTCAGTAGCTTTTGTTGAGAAGCATTGAAATTCATGATCTGTGTGGAGGCCTTTGAGAGATCCAAGACATAAAGGTCCTTATATCTTGAGGCAGACATTAATGCTTGATCCTCCGGGATGACATAGTCCTTTTTCAGGACATAGCACTCTTGTTGTCAAATACTACCTTAAAGTCTTTATCACAAATTTGAGAAACAGAAAGCAAGTTATTTTGATGTTGTTGAACGTAGTTTACCTTGTCAAACTTCCCTTTGATTAATGACTTCCCTTGAGCTGTGATGTACCCACATTTGTTTCCTGCAAACGAAACGTGACCTCCTTTTATTTGTTTGACATTTGATAAGAGATCCTTGTTCCCTGTCATGTGCCTAGATGCTCCACTATCTATAATCAACGTGTTGGTTCTATCATGTGCCTTTATGCTCTGCTATCTATAATTCACGTGTTGGTTTCAGCACTATATCAAACACTCTACACATTCAGTTTGAAAACATTAGTTCAGGTTAGGGACCCAAGCCTTCACTGGCTTGGGTTTCCCAGAGGCATCACACATCATAAATTTAACCCATTGACCGTTCGAGGGTGAGGGAAGCTTAGATGTCTTCTTATTCTCATTATCAAACAATGAGGTTGATTTCTCCTTCCATAATCCAACTTTGTTTAAGTTCTGTTTGTGATAAACAGATGACTGGCTAATATGTTGAACTTTAGGTTCATCTTAAAAGATCTAGGTTTTTGGTCAGGAAGTTCAACTTTCTTCCTCGCTGTCTGATAGTAAGGACAATGAGACGCCATGTGTCCACACTCTCCACCCGGGTGACGTTACTTTGTTGGGTTTTGACTGTACTTGTTTAGATTTTTTGTCTGGTTAACAAAGTATTTGCTTTAACATTTTTAACATCTTTTTCTTTTCAATTTTCTGGACTTTGACATGATGCACGTGATTGGTTAACATTACTGGTCTTTTTAGGTTCAGATTTGACAGTTGTTGAACTAGACTTTATACTAACCTTTTCAAACTCTTTGTCCAGATTAATGCAAGGCATTTTACCTTTTGCCTTTGAAGTGGCCTCCTTTTGTTTAGTGCCACATTCATTTGATGAACATGTGAATCTGGATCACTTACAAGAGGAGTGGACACAACATGATCCTTGATTGGATTGTTATTAATGTTTATCAAGGTCTCATGTGGTGGTGGAACCACTTTTGTAACCCAAACCCTCTCCATTATTAAGTTCTTTTAACAAGTGTTGGACTATGTGTGAAGAACTAGTCCAACTATGCAGTTTTTGTTTTAGTGAATTAACATCTACTTTTAAACTACATTTTGTTTCTTAGTGTCCTCTAGGGAGTTTAGACAGTACCTAATGTCATTAGCTTGGTTAAAGGCTACAACTTCTGTTTCCCTAAGCTATTTGTTCAAAAGGTCTATCTTTTCTTTGTAACTACGCTCATTTCGTTTTAACACTCTGTTAGCTTCAGTGCACATTTCAAAGTCCTTTACTAAGTTATCATTATGATTTATAACCTATCAAATATTAAATCAATTCTTTCCCTAAATTTATTAAAATCAAAACAAGCATGATTATTCAAAAGTTGGTCAGTAGTACTTACCTGAGCGGGTTCTGACGAATCAACCATTAATGTAGAATTTGATGTTTCTGGAGCTAGTGATTCTAATGTTGTCATGGTCTTCCCTTCTTGAGACAGGTAGTTAACCACTGGTGTAGTTTCTTCTGAGTTTGACATTGTGAGTTTGACTACAATATCTCCTTCACTAGCAGAGTCATCATCTATATCCTCCACACCAGCGATTTTATATTTTCCCGACGAGACAAACCGAAAGCTCCAGACCTCTCCTTATCATCATGAGCAGTAAAGGCTTTGGGATCCTTGCTTGATGAAGTAGGACTGCTAGTGGGTTTTTCCTGATGATTGAAGGAGGAGAAAGGATTCCCATTGCCAGTCTTCATTGGCCTCACGCACTCCCTTTTGAAGTGCCCTTTCTCACCGCAGTTGAAGCGGGTTACCTTGTTTTTATCAAAGCCGAAGGTAGTGTCCTTAGTCGGAATCAAATTTTGTCCGGTCTTTTTGACAAACTTCTTAGCTCTCTAGACTTCACTAGCTAAGACCCACATTATGTCCATCCGCTCCAGCTCTGTCTCATCCACCTACTCATAATCCTCATCTACCAGATGGTAGTTCCCAATTTTACCAGCAATTAGTCCATCATAGGAGTGGACTACCGCTGCTAAGAGATCCATGTGCTCTTTAGCTACCTGAATTGTCACATTGCCGAAGTTCTTGGTCTTCAGCTTTGCTGCATTTGCTTCAGGTGCAATGTATTGGGTACGAGTAGACCCTGACATTTCTGACCTGAAGTAGAGGCTGGTGAATGACATGATGAGCTTGATACAAAAGTTGCCTTAAGAGGTGCTCTAGATGTTTTGGCTTGAGGAGTCACATTGTATAGTGCTAGATTATGATCATAAGAAGACTTTGGAGCTCTGTAATTCATCCTCGGTTCTTCTTCTCTCAGTTTCAGAATGAAGTCATTGATATCTAACTTCGTTAGCATACCATTCTGTCTGAGATTTGAGACAAATGACACCCATTTCTTCGGCAGCCCATCTGCAAAGTTGGACACCTTGTCCTCCATTGACGTCGATATTCCATGAGTGTGCATCTCACTCATCAAGTGGTAGAACCTGTCGATAACATCATCTAGACTTTCTTTCCCCATCGAGGAGACGTTTTGAAACTCCTTTAAACCCTTAGCCTTTATGGCCTTCAATGCTGCGTTTCCGTCGTATCTTTTCTCCAATAGATCCTATAGTTTCTTTGCTTGTGTATATTTTGAGAATTTATGGAAAATATCCTTCGGAATTGACTGTGTGAGCAAATCATACACCTTCTTTTCTGCATTGTATTTCACCTTTTGGCCGTCAGTCATGCCACCAAGTGTGAGTTTGACACCATCAGCTCTTACAGGCATGCTATACCCCGTCTCTATAGACACCCACACATTTTGATCTACTTCATTTAAGTCGATCTTGAAACGTTGCTTCCATTGTGGGTATTCATCTAACGTGAGTAGCTTCGGGGGCTTGTTGTGATTCCCCATGTCATTCTCCAGTAGCAGTAAGTTTTGTATACGTGAGTCTCTCCCTGCAATGAATATTGAGTATTGGTCTTCCATTGCTATTAACTTTAAATTTAAACCAAACTATTGTATTAGTGCAAATAAAGTTATGCGATTGGGCTATTCGGGCGATTGAATTATGCGATGGTTCAATCGTGCGACTGAACTAATGCGGAGACTCATCGACCGAATGAACTAATGCAGTTGAACTTTGTTGGACCAAAACAACCAATGAGCCAAGATCAGAAAATGTCTAAGTCCCATGGTATCACAACAACTGCTGAAAGCTTCATCAGTAGTTTGACAAGTGCTGAGACTTTCAACAGCTGAAGATCAAGTGCTGAAGACTTCAACAGCTGAAGAACTAAAGTGCTGAAGTACAACAACTGAAGAACACAGTACTAAAGCTGAACAGCTGAGACACAAGTGCTGAAGCTGAAAGACCAAAGTACTGAAGTACAACAGCTGAAGAGTTTACAAGTGCTGAAGATCAACAACTGATGTACAAAGTCTGAAGACAAAGACTGAAGACTCAGCTGATGATATCTACTGAATCATGAGCTGATGAAACATTTGAAGTTCAAAGTCTGAAGATCAAGTACTGAAGCTTCAGTAGTTTGTCACAACTGCTGAAGAGTATTTCTTCAGTAGTTGTGATATCGGTAGTTTTATATTTTTAGTTTCACAGTAGTTTTGTAAAACGACTGAAGAGCTTGTTCTTCAGTCGTTGTAGTTTCAGTAGTTTTATGTTTTTCAGTAGTTATAACAACTCATAACACTTAGCATTTTTTGTAAGAAGATGTCAGCTGTTTTGACATCTTCAGTAGTTGTGTTTCAGTTGAAATAAATCTGTTAGATGTCACTATCAAGTGACATCAGCAGACGTCACATCTCTTATATAAGAGGTGTCGACCTAATTGTAATTGTGACATTCTGTTACCAAGAAAGCGAATATTGAATGAAATATATTTGCAGATATTCTCTCTCTCTATAACCGTCTTTGTTCTTCATGAATATCGTTCTGTTCTTGTGAATCGACTATTCATTGTTTGAATTCCGCTGCAATACTCGTCAATCAATCAAACATAGATTACTGATCCTAACAGTGGTATCAGAGCTGGTTAATCATTGATCGATCTAACAATTGATCATTGAAACTGCTAATTGATATCTGTGTTTGATTGAATTAGCGTATTTGCAAGAACTGGTTATAGATTATTGAATTTCTGCCGCTTTCGTTCATTTTGAGATCTTCTGGTCAATTGGTCGTTGCGTTTTTTGTTCTAAATATGTTTAGCTTAACCGAATTTGATTGAATCCGAGATGACGACTCCTTAATTATCCTCACAATACCGGTCCTCAACCAAGCCTCCGATGCTGGGAGGACCGAGTAAAACATATGGCAACGAAGAATGCTTCATCATCTGTCTGTTAACAGTTCAGGTTGTGGACATCTGTGGTACATGGACCACATAAGCATATGGTGAACAATCCGGAAACCAATCAAATGGTCCCGAAGAAGAAGGAACAATACTCTGATGAAGATCGGAAACTATTTGAGATTGATGCTAAAGCCCATGGAATTCTGGCCATGGCACTGCCTAATGAAATCTATTCAGGGCTATGCATCATGAAACTGCTCATGATCTCTGGAATGCCCTGAAGAACAATTCGGTGGCACAGAGAGGTCTTAGAAAACAATAGAGAAATCCTTGCCCAACAATATGAGACATTCTCTCATATAAAGGGTGAGACATGACTCAACAGTTTGAGCATTTTTCTTGCTTGATATCTGAGCTGAAAATGGTGAAACAGGAATACACCAATAGCCAGATGAACAACAGATTCCTCAGATCACTACCTGAGAGATGGGACACATACACTATTGTCCTACGCTCAGTGCAAATCTAGAAGGCCTATCTCTCACCCAACTTCATGGGAAACTGCTTACATTTGAAAGAGAGATAGAGCAGAAGGGAACTGTCCTCATCAGGAAAGCTCACTGATGACTTTGTACCAGGCAACACTGCCTTCGTTGGTCATGAGTCAAAATATGCTGCATCTGAGAGCAATTATGATGAGCATATAGATTTCTCTTCAAATAGTTCTGATCATGCATTTGTTGGTATTGAGAGTCATTCTGGCAGTAATAGTGACACTTTATGCTTCATCATGGATGATCTGAAAGGAATAGCTGATGATGATCTAGAAGAGATGGATATTCTGAGCCAAATGGCATGATTAATATCAGATCTCAGAAGTTCTGTAAGAGACTGGCAGGAAAAATTTCCTGGACTCTCTGGCAAAACCAAAGTTGGTTTTGACAAGAGTAAGTTGAGGTGTCACAAATGCCAAAGGCTAGGACATTTGCAAGAGAGTGTAGATCAACTGGATCTAACTCTTTGCACCCTTTGTGACTTTTCCTAGTACTAGTCCACAAAACAGAGGGCAACACCCTGCTGGTTCTGGTCAGTATTTACATCCTAGATCTCCTGCATACTTTGTTCCCCAGGGTCAAATGTCATATCCTTATCCTGCTATTATGTGCCTCAACCAATTTGTTCAAGCTCCAATTGCACAACAACCACAAGCATTGCCTGAACTACAGCCTTCCCAATCTCATCAACAAACTCAACTCAACAACTCAGCTTCTTCACCCCAGGAGTTGTTGACTGGAGCAGTTTACCAGATGACATGTCTGGTCATGAACAACTGTTCTCAGGTGTTGGTCAACATGGTGGTGAAAGTCCATTTGGAAATCTAGCTCTTATGGCTTTGATCTGCTGATACTTCATCTCTTATGCCTCTACACCAAAGGTATCACAGGTATCTTCTGAGACAAAAGCCAAATTATGTTCGGACACATGTATAGCAGCATTTGCATCTATTAGAGAAGCAAATGTAGCTTAATCAACAAAAACATTGAGCTAGAACAAATAATTTCCAAAAACAAAGCTGAATTTGAGTCTGTGCTTAATGATAAAAATGATGAGATTTACAAACTAAAATGCCAAATAACTGATGATAAGGCTAGGGAAGAGATACTTCTAGAGAAGTATAAAGATCTCAAAGAAACCTTGCAGTTACCCACGTAGAGTGTGATAGATGGGTACAATCATGCAAAGGTTTTGAAATGCTTCTTAGTAAGCAATCTGCTTCCAATGTGAAGTTTGGCATTGGTTACAATCACACTGCTTCCTACAGATTTTACTCCAAGAGCAGAGGTAGAATCTGATGGTGAGAGTGATAACCAATCCATCTCATCATGTGATCTACTTTCTGATACAGCACATCAGAAGTAGAAGTCAGCATCAAGCCCTCTCTGAACTATCCGCTGATGTTGATGGTTCAAATGCTGACACTCACATGATCAATGAGTTGATCAACTCAGAGTTAATTCTGAAAGTCCTGAAAGGACTAGAGAGCAGGATTTAACACCTGAAGTTCAAACTCCAACTGCTGTCAGTACTGAAGAGAAGAAAACTGTCAGTAGAAAGAGTTTGAAGACTACTAAAAAGGCAATCAAGAAAGCAAACAATGCTTCCAAAGCACTGAAGAAACGTCTTCAGTGTTTCACCCTCTTTAGTTGATGATCAACCTAAGATGAAGAAGAAACCATGTGAAGTATGTGGTTTGTTCAATCATCTTACAGATGATTGCTGGTACAAACGAGGTTCCAAACTCAAACAAAAGAAGAAATTAAAGAGAAAATGGATAAAATGAAAACTGAGTTTGAGACCACATTTGTATGAGCAACATCAAATCCTGTAACCCTTAAGTCCTCAAAGAAATCCAAAAAGGAAGGGGTTAAACAGGTGATAGCTGAGAGTGCTCAGAAGAAGAAGGTGCAACATAGGAACTTATCAAACTCCACTCGCAATGTGTCTGATGAGCTGAAAGCTTTATCACAAAATCAGACACAGCTAGTTATGATGGTTCAACATCTGTGGGTAGAGTTAACCAACTAGATGCTCCTATGTTGAAACCACAGAAAAGGCGATCCAAGCCAAGGATTCTCTTCTTCACCATCTTCTTCTCTCAGGCTGTTGTTTCAAATAACCTATTAGTTTACCATCTATTGATGA
Source organism: Flaveria trinervia (assembly GCA_025506515.1). Taxonomy (NCBI): domain Eukaryota; kingdom Viridiplantae; phylum Streptophyta; class Magnoliopsida; order Asterales; family Asteraceae; genus Flaveria; species Flaveria trinervia. The sequence continues at coordinate 39,941,932 of CM046451.1, forward strand.
GACCAGGACCAAAACCAAAAAGGTTTGGGTCTCCAAAACTAACTGATTGTTTATTATTGCGGGGTTCTCCAACATGCCAAAGTAGCATCTGGTATGTAGAGTGGGGGATCTATGCACATGACTGGGAACAGTTCTCTTCTTCATGACTACTCTCAAGGAAAGAAGGGATTTGTTTCTTTTGGCATGATGCTAGGGGTTACATCATTGGTAATGGCTTTGTCTGCAATGGAGAATCAAATTTGATGATATTAATCATGTGGAAATCTCAAGTACAATCTCTGAGTGTCAATCAAATGTCTGATAAAGGCCATGTTGCTCTTTTCACCAGTCAGAACTGTAGGATTCTATCATCCAAAGTTTTGCACTTGATTGACAAGGTGTTGGATGATCACACTCTCCTAGAGCCAACAGGACAGGAAGAGTGTATGCCTTAGATCTTTCCAAGAAAATAGATCTGAAAGGCAATCCTTGCCTATTTTCCAAAGCCTCTTCTCAAGAATCTAAACTTGGCACAGAAGGCTGGGTCATGTTAATTTCAAAAACAGAATCAGGTTATCCATAATAGTTTAGTCAGAGCTTACCATAAAGGAGTTCCACTGTGATGAAACCTGCACTGCTTGTTTAAAAGGAAAACAACACAAGTCTCATTCCCTCCTATTGAAGAGCCTGAGTCCACTGCCTGCTTGCAATTACTACATATGGATCTATTTGGTCCTGTGAGAGTGATGAGCATGGCAAAGAAGAAATACTGTCTGGTAATTGTGGATGATTACTCCAGATTTGTATGGACTTTCTTTCTACATTCAAAGGATGAGGTTGCTCAGAAGTTTATTAACTTTGTGTTGTATGTTGAGAAGCAGTATTCCCTTCCAGTCAGTGTATCAGGAGTGATAATGGACCTGATTCAGGAATCATACTTGATGACTTCTATCTCTCAAAGGGAATCAAGAGGCAGTTTAGCATCCCAAGGACTCCAGAACAAAATGGAGTAGTGGAGAGAAAGAACAGGACCCTCATTGAAGCTGCAAGGTCCATGCTGGCGACCTGGTTTGCCACTGACCTTTTGGGCTGAAGCTGTCAACACAGCTTGCTATGTGCAAATAGAGTTTTAGTAAATCAGAGGTTGATGAAGACTCCATATGAAGTTCTCCATCATTTGGCTCCTCTGATTTCATTCTTCAAAGCATTTGGATGTCCCTGTTTTATTCTCAACACAAAGGATCAACTCCATAAATTTGATCCTAGGTGGATGCTGGGTATTTGTTGGTTATTCATCTACTTGCAAGGCATACAGAGTCTTCAACTGCAGAACAAAGATAGTTGAAGAGACTCTGCATGTGAAGTTTAAGAAATCTCCTTTGGACAAGATTCCACAAACTCTATGGAGTTGTTTGATTTGGACATACTGCTATGTTCCTTATCAACCTCCAGCTGTTGCAGATCTGTGGGCTCAATCATCTTCTGCAGCATGTTTTCCACTGGTGGTATTGATGATGATGATGATAATAATATCAATACTCACCTATTCAAGTTTAGTGACCAACTGCCTGTGTCTGCTAAACTTGATGTTCCTGTAGCTTCAGCAGTTCCATCCACAACAAATGCTGATGAGATCTCTGTTTCCTCTACATCTTTTGATTTACCATCAAATTCTTGGTTTCAAGAGTCTACATCAACATCTGCTGCTGCTGAAGGTTCTACAAACACTTGCACAGATCTCATTGTTTATCAAGAACTGAGAATCACCCCCCATGACTCAGATTATTGGTGATATCATGCTGGTGTTTCAACCAGAAGTCAATTGTCTAACTTCTGCTTCTATGCTCTCTTCATCAGTCAGCTAGAGCCAAAGAACTATCTGTTGCTTGAGAGACAATGGATGGGTTGAAGCTATGCAGCTGAGCTACTTCAGTTCAAGAAACAGCAAGTGTGGGAACTTGTTCCTCTTCCCCCAGGTAAGTGTGCAATAGGCACTAAATGGGTGTTTAGGAATAAAACCGATGAAAATGGGCTTATTGTTGAGAACAAGGCTAGACTGTTGTACAGGGGTTTTCACAAGAAGAAGGTATTGACTATGATGAAACCTTTGACCCTGTAGCTAGACTAGAGGCAATCAGATTGTTCTTAGCCTATGCTGCATTCCACATCTTAAAGTTTTTCAAATGGATGTTAAAAGTGCATTTTTATATGGTAAAATAAAGGAAGAAGTTTATGTGTGTAAACCACTAGGCTTGAGGATAATAACATCCTGAATGGGTGTACAAACTTGATAAGGCTCTTTATGGGAAACAAGCTCCTAGAGCCTGGTATGAGACACTTTCTACTTTTCTTCTTAAGAATAATTTCACTAGAGGCTCCATTGATAAAACTTTGTTTATTAAGAAGGTGGATCAGCATAAGCTACTTGTTCAGATTTATGTTGATGATATTATTTTTGCATCCTCTGATCCCAGTTGTGTGATGATTTTACAACCTTAATGAAAAAGAGATTTGAAATAGTGCAATGGGAGAATTACAGTTCTTTCTAGGCTTGCAAATCAAACAAAAGGCGTGGAACTTTTATTCATCAGTCAAAATATACAAAAGATCTTTTGAATAAGTTTGATTTACAAAACTGTAAGCCCTGTTCTATTCCCATGTGCAACACCACACAACTGGATGCTGATCAGAAAGGTAAAGCTGTTGATGAAACGCTTTACAGATGTATGATTGGGTCCTTGATGTATCTAACAGCTTCTAGACCAGATATTATGTTGCTACATGTGTTTGTGCTAGATTCAGCTGCTCCTAAGAGTCTCATTTGATTGCAGTCAAGAGAATATTTAGATATTTGCAAGGCACATAATCTCTGGGTTATGGTATTCCACTGGACACTCTTGCAAATTAGTTGCTTTTTCAGATAGTGACTATGCAGGGTGCAAGTTAACTAGAAAGTCAACTTCTGGTGGTTGTCAATTCCTAGGCAACTGTTTGATTTCTTGGCAGAGTAGAAACAAACATCTGTTGCTACATCAACTGCTGAGGTCGAGTACATTGTTGCTGCAAGTTGCACCTCTCAGGTACTCTGGCTTCAGAACAACTTCTGGATTATGACATTATAGAGACTAAGACTCCATTGTTAATGGATAGTGCTTCAGCTCTGTGTATTGTCAAAAATCCAGTCCAGCACTCTAGGACCAAACATATAGAGATCAACATCATTTTATTCGGATTGTTTTGAAAAAGGTCTGATTGATCCTAAGTTTGTGCCTAGTGCTGATGAGCTTGCAGATATGTTTACTAAGCCTTTGGATAGTTCTACTTTCCAAACCCTGTGTTAAGGCTTGGTATGCTGCAGCTAGAATAAGTGAAAACTACATGATGATTTCAGTAGTAATTACTGGTGATCATTCAGTAGTTTTTATAACTACTGATGGCTAAATGCCTCACAAGTACTGAAGTACTTTATCTGTTCCACACAACTGATGTAGTTACAACTACTGAAATCAGTATAAACAGATAAGTACTGATGTCCTATGAAACACCTGAAAATCAGATGCAAAGTCTGATGAGTAAGTGTTGAGGACAGCATGAACAGCTGAAAGGCTATGAATTGACGAAAACTACTGAAGAGAACTTTCTCTTCAGTTCTTTCAACAACTGCTGTTTCATTTAAACAACTGAAGCAAAACCATGTCTTCAGTAGTTTTATAACTACTGATGACTAATACCAGTCTTCAGTTGTTTACAACAACTGATGACAAAACATTGTCTTCAGTAGTTTCACAACTACTGATGACAAACACCAAGTCCTCACTTGTTTCATCATCTGAAGTCAAAAACCACGGTCTTCAGTAGTTTTCTAACTTCTGATGCCTAACACCACGACTTCAGCTGTTTCAACGTCTGAAAGGATAATACCATGTCAACAGTCGTTTAAAACTACTGATGACTACACCACATCCTTCAGTCGTTTTATTACCCGTACCCTATAAATATCCCTGACCTAATCCTTCAAAGCTTCATCTTCTTCAAACCTAACGTTCCTCTCCAAAACTCTCTCTTCTCAATGGCGTCCATGCAAATTAAACCGCGACACAACTGTGTTGCCTACCTTACTAAATCGCATGTCTGGGCTAAGTTCAATACTGCGATCGATCTTATGGTTCAGTCCCAATACAAACCCCATTTCTTCTGAATCCCCTTCTACATGCCGAATTCTCCAACAGTTTTGGATGAATGTCACCATTACCACTGGGGAGAAAACACACCATCTCTCCAGTCGGTCGTCAACAACAAAGAAGTGGTCATCACTCCTGCAATAATCCGCCAAATTCTACATGGATGATGCCATTTCTCTCTCTGGATATCCCAAGGGCACTACAGATCTATCCTTGCCCAACATTGATATCAGTGCAATCTAAGTGCCTCCCTATCATGAAGAAACACTTCCATGACGCTGAACGCCTAATTTTTCACATGGTGAATGTATGTTTGGCTCCTAAGACTTCGTCTTGGATCAAATGTCGACAAAGTGGCAGCAGGTAATGTATTCTATTCTTGAGCAACAGCCGTTAAACTTTTCAGAAATAATATTTTCGGAGCTCAAGGATATGGCTCAAAAACTAACTGCTAACCGTTGGATACTATATCCACGGTTCATAATGGCCATCATTACAAACCAGCTTCATGCTGAGGGACTTGTTGGCCTGGGAGTCCCTGCTACGGCTGTTCTGCCAGAAGTATACTCCCCGCACAACTCTGACCATACCCTCAAATTGGCTGCCATGCTGCGCAAACCCACGCAGCTGGAACCCACAGCCACCACCTCCAAATCAAAAGTCCCCACCAAACCCACCAAAAAAGACCCAAACGGCTACTCAGGGAATTAAGTCCCCTAAGGATGCCCCTGCAACACAAACGCAGGAGATATCCACTGGTCAAAACCCCCTAGTGGATACAAGGACTCTTCCAGCCATAGCCGCTCAGGATTCCTCTCAACAGGAGCCTGCAGCAACCACACAAGGGGTAACCACACATCTGGGATCTTCCTCACTTGAGGGGATTGCCATTGAAGAGCACCAACCTCCCCAGGTGCACACTGCTTCTATCCATTCACCCCATGCAACCGCCCCTCACAGCCCAACTTTAATAGTTGCACAAGTGCTGACTCAACTGCACTCCTCACCCCCTCCCCAGAAACCACTTACTACTGGGAACACCTCTACCATTGAGGGGGAGGAACACAGTGCAATTGAGAAACCACAGCATAAGGGTTTACCACTTCTATCTCCTAGTGTAGATAAGGTGCTTAGAATATCTAGTGAGGCTGCCACCTCTTCTGAATCAGCACATGATCAGATTGAGGCTGGTAACATTGCTAAGACCTCACTAGAGGCAACAGCTGATGATGGACATAGTGCTGAGGCTGGAAGTCCCCAGTACCAAGAAAAAGGGGCACATGCAACAACTGGTCTACACCCAGTGCATGTACATCCTGCTCAAAGCAGGAGGTCAGGTGATTCAGCTTCGGCTGATGATGACCTGGGCTTTTCTATGATGTTCTTGCCCAAAACACAATCCTTGAGGAGAAAGTTGGTAGGCTGCAAAACCTACTTGACCAACTCTCACAAGGAGAAAGACCATCTGCCTCCACCAACCCACAGATGACACCTTCAGTTGAAGGTTCCCCAAACACTGAGCCACTCCAAACTCAACCACCTGCCTCTACTTCTGGCACTATTTCTCAGGAACAGAACCCTCCTGAGCAAATAGTTGCTGTCCTTCAAAATTCCCTCCATCTCATCACACCCATAATCACTGACATTGTGAGTAAAGCCATTGATGAGAGGCTTTCCTCAACTTTACAACCCTTGATTGATGCTGCTGTGCAAAAGACACTTTCTGTGGTACAAACCCCTTCCACCAATGCATCCAAAAAGGGGGAGAGTACTGCAGTGAAAGAAAAGAAGAGGAAAAGCACAGAGGAAGAGAAGCTTCAAAAGCATGCCCAAGAGGAGGAGAAAGAAAAGTGCTCATGATCAACCTACTGCCGAAGACAAATCCTTGGAAGAGCTGGTAAAAGATGCTGATAATACACACAGCCGATCCATGGATAAAATAATTGAACAACTCTTCAGGCAAGGGTTTGATACAGCCATATTGGATAGTGAGATCAGGAGGTTGGAAGTGCAAGAGATTCAAACCCGATGGGCTGGGTATGATGCACTTGAAAAAGAGAGATTGGAGATCATGATCCGCTTCATTGCCAAATACTTAGGAAGATCTTTAATGGAGATTCGCGCGTGGACCAGAGACAGTATTCTGGCTATAGCCACCAGAATCTGTCTGTCTGAGCAATTCCACAAGGGGATTATCATTGAAGCCCTTGATGAGGCTGGGGCTGGTAAAAGGTTGGAAATGGCAAAACTTACAAAGGCTAAACTTACTACAAAGATGCTGGATAAACCTTCCCTTCCACCCACTCAAACACATCCTACCCCTCAAATCTCCAAACCAATCTCTAAGCCCAAATCCAAACATCCTCATTCTTCAAAACCAATTCCTTTACCAACCCAACCATCATCCAGTGATGCACCTAGAATGAGGAGAAGGGTGCTGAGGATAGAAGAAGAAGAAGAAGACGATGAAGATGATAGTCTGCCACTCTCTGCTGTTCTAAAGCTACCAGAACCCAGGAGTCAACCCATGATCACACCTAACTCTCAAAGGGAAATGGTAAGAGTCAAGATAGAAGATGAAGAACAGCAGAAGCAGCACGATGAGCAACTACTGAAGATGGTTGACAAGGAATTTCCTCAGTCATCATCTATACAAGCCATGAAAGGGCATGCTCAGAGGCTGTACACTCTCAGGCACACATTTCAGTATCAGAAGGAGAAAGTGAGAGTATGGCCAGACCCCAAGGTGAGTTCTAGAATCCATAAAAGAACTATTCCACACAGATATAATGGCCAGGTTAGAAAAACAATAGATTCTACCATCATGTTGGCCATTGTAGTCTCCCCTTGGGAAATAATTGATGAATTCAAGAAAGCTCATCAATCAAAGATGACCCCTCAAGCCTTACTGGAAAACAAGATGATAAAAAAGGGGTTATTATATAAAAAGCTTGAAGACATCAAGAAGAATGAGCTCTAGTTACTCCTTGAAGGCACCCATCCTGATGAATTTGTCTATAGGGAGGTAACTACCGTGGAGTTGAAAAATGGCAAGACCATGAAGTACTTATCTGAGTACTATGGTCCAGAGTTCTTCTTCGAAGGAGGAGTAGAAGAACTCTCCAAGGAGGAACAAGTTGTTCTCCTTGAAGCCAATGTTCAAGAGTCTTATAGACTCATTATGGGGAAGTAAATCTCATGAATGGGATAACAACTCTGTGTCCAGTTCCCCAAAATAGAATTCCCATTCATACCTTGCCAAACAAATATCTGAGATTTCTTCCCAGGCCGGAGCTTATACGGGTCATCTTCTCTACTTATCAAGAAGGAAAAAGACCAATCTTTTGCCAACAATAAGTGGGATAATAAATAATTTAGAGGTTTTGGCTGCATTGGTTCAGGGGGAGTTTGTTGGACCAAAAGAACCAATGAGCCAAGATCAGAAAACCTCTAAGTCCCACATGGTATCACAACAACTGCTGAAAGCTTCATCAGTAGTTTGACAAGTGCTGAAGACTTCAACAGCTGAAGATCAAGTGCTAAAGACTTCAACAGCTGAAGAACTAAAGTGCTGAAGTACAACAGCTGAAGAACACAAGTACTGAAGCTGAACAGCTGAAGAACACAAGTGCTGAAGCTGAAAGACCAAAGTACTGAAGTACAACAGCTGAAGAGTTTACAAGTGCTGAAGATCAATAACTGATGTACAAAGTCTGAAGACAAAGACTGAAGACATCAGCTGATGATATCTACTGAAGTCATCAGCTGATGAAACATCTAAAGTTCAAAGTCTGAAGATCAAGTACTGAAGCTTCAGTAGTTTGTCACAACTGCTGAAAGTATTTCTTCAGTAGTGTGATATCGGTAGTTTTATATTTTTAGTTTCAGTAGTTTTGTAAAACGACTGAAGAGCTTGTTCTTCAGTCGTTGTAGTTTCAGTAGTTTTATGTTTTTCAGTAGTTATAACAACTGATAACACTTAGCATTTTTTGTAAGAAGATGTCAGCTGTTTTGTTTTACATCTTCAGTAGTTGTGTTTCAGTTGAAATAAATCTGTTAGATGTCACTATCAAGTGACATCAGCAGACGTCACTCTCTTATATAAGAGGTGTCGACCTAATTGTAATTGTGACATTCTGTTACCACGAAAGCGAATATTGAATGAAATATTTTGCTGATATTCTCTCTCTCTATTACCGTCTTTGTTCTTCATTGAATATCGTTCTGTTCTTGTGAATCGACTAATTCATTGTTTGAATTCCGCTGCAATACTCGTCAATCAATCAAACATAGATCACTGATCCTAACAAACTATGTGAATAGACTTCTCATTCGTACGGATGGGAGTACGAATGAATCCAATCGTGCGTATGGGGGATGCGTATGACCTCAGTCGTGCGATTGGGTCAATCGTGCGACTGAACCTCCTGGATTTCGAAAAATCATAGGTTTAAGGTTTTTGAACGCAAAAACATGAATTTCTTGCTAACCCTAATTGCCATATGTCGTAAAAAACTTAACTTTACGTTCAGGAGACGTCTAAAACATGATTTGACACAAAAGATTGCGTTTTGGGAGTAAAAACACAATTTTTATTTTCAAAACGATTGAATCACACATAAATCTAGAGCCAAGGCTCCAATACCACTTGTTAGGATGGTGTACTCAACGAATACTAACAGATTTATGAGTATACTGAATCAAATAGTGCGGAATCCTATTTGATTGGCGATGCAATCAGTGAGAACGCACATAGAATCAATTAAAGATTAACTAAATGTTAAGAACGATTAGCAATCGATCTACTGTGGTCTTTGAACTTGGAATAGGTTACTAGAGGTCTCTGGATGGCTAGGGTATGTTTGGGTATCGAATTATTCAAAGTGTCTAATTTTTTCATGATTTAAGTGGTATTATAGGTTAAGGTTTCTCAATCGTGCAACTAGACCATTTGCATGGTTAAGTCATGCGATTGAGTCATGTGGTTGATCCATTTGCACGACTGAGTGTTCAGTCGTGCGACTGAGTAAATCTCATGTTTCAATCATGCGACTAATCCAGTCTCCGAGTTTATTTGTACGACTGGTTCATTAGCATGAAGTTGTTCATGCGTATGGTCCATTAGCGTGGACCAATCACATGAGAACTTCACATGATTAAGTTTGAATATGTTTCATAATCATTAATTGATTTAGGTATTATTCAAACAACCACAACTATATAGTTAGTTCAATACGCGTTATTTCATACCAACCAATAAAATATTCAACATTATAAGTACAACCACATATTGTATTTCATTAAGTACCCATACAATACATATGTGTAAGACAATAAAAACATATTACATTATGTTTAAAAACTAGGGACACAAGTATCTACAGTTGCCTTGGTTTAATTGTTTTGTAGTAAATTTCAATATGAATAGAGATTCAAGAACACACTAAAACAAAATTAATGAATAATATGTATTTCACTAAAACATGTTAATGATTACAAATAATGAATGAATGATACTAAATTTTGTTACGAGCGATGCGACGGCTACTATGATTTGATTATGAGATTTGGTGTGATGTTTTGCTGTTTGTGGAATTGTCATATTGCTATTGTTGTTGCCGTCAAAGCCACCCATGATTCGAAACCTAGGATCCATTTATATAGACAATGATGTTTCTATTATAAGAAACACCGGATCTCTTGGGATTTGAATTGTTTCTCTTAAGGAATCATCGGATTTCTTGGGATTCGCATAACTCCCTTGTTGACTTGTTGACTTGTAACACTTGTATTATACAAGTGTTTGGACTCCGTGGGAATAATGTCTTCCGTAGATGTTTTGTTCTTCCATAGAAGTCTTGTTCTCCCGTAGAAGTTTTGTTCTTCCGAAGCAATCTTGTTCTTTCGTAGGAATCTTGTTCTTCCGAAGCAAACTTGTTCTGTAGATCTGGTTGTTCATCCGCATAAAATCTTCGGATGTAATTTTGCTTAAGAAACTTATCTACGAAAGAACAAAATGTTCATCCGTAGATGTTTCTTACACTTGGTCAATTTCAGAAATTGATCATGTATAATGTTATACATGCAACCACATATAAATCAACACACATATAATTGGATTAACCTATATATATAATGCATACACAATAATGAATTACAACCATTCATTACACATATTAATTCAAGTACTTAGCCTATACAAAGTGGACTAGATCTACTGATCCTCGACCTAACCTAAAGCCTCTATCATCCTTCTTGTTCCTAAACACCCATTTGGTTCCAATGGTAGTCTCCCCATGAGGAAGAGGACAAATGTTCCAAACTTTCTATCTTTTGAATTGAAGCAGCTCCTCTTGCATAGCTTCAACCCAACTTCTATCCTTTAGAGCCTCGTCAACTTTCTTTAGCTCTATCTGGTATAAGAAACAGGAGTGGAGTCAAACATTTGCTTCATGAGTTTGTCCGTTTGTTCTTACCCCTGTGTCAACATCCCAATGATGTTTGTTGTGGGGTGGGACTTGTGGATTCTTAGCTGAGGAATCATAACAAGTTCCTGAGAAAGATCTAAATTAGAGAAATTTAGATCTAGCATAGATGCTTCACCCACCACATCAGCACACTTATCAAGAGAGACTTGATCTAAGGAGTGTGTGACATCATTCATGTTATGATCTATAGAGTGGTTATCAGCATCAAGAAGTTTTGATCACTTTCACCACTACCATCATTGTCTTCTGCAATTAAAGCATCCTTATCTGGTTGTGGAGCATCTGAGCTGGAATTTGAAGGCATACCAATGTATTAGCTGAGTTTGTCGTTGTGGTGATGATAAAACCTCATTTGTAGAAGTAGTTCCAAGTGGAGCTGAATATATATACTTGAAAGTCTTCTCAGCTCAAATCTTGGATCAGGATCACGTGTATTTAAATTTTTTGCAGATCCTGAAACAGTCTCATTAGATTTATTAAAACAGTTGGTAACTAAATCAAGATCAAAGATCCAATCAAAACCAGAACCAGCCACACAAGGTGTGTGTTTATTGAAAGTCACATGGTTGACTCCTCAACAATTCTAGTTCTAAGATTGTATACTCTGTAAGCCTTAGCTTAAGAAGAATATCCAATGAAGTGTCCATTATCTGATCTCTCACCAAATTTAGCAATTTGAACCATAGTATTAAGATGGTGCAAGGACAACCAAATGACCTAAGAAAACAAATGAAAGGTTTCCTCTTGTGCGAAAGTTCATTAGGTGTCTTGCATTAGTCTTAACTACTAAAACTCTATTCTGCACATAGCAGGCACTGTTAACTGCCTCTGCCCAGAAGGTGATGTGCAGCTTAGAGTCAGACAACATGGCTCTTGCAGCTTCAATCAATATCCTGTTCCTTCTCTCAGCAACACCATTATGCCGAGGAGTCCTTGGAGCATTGTATTGTCATGAAATACCTTTTTCATCATAGAATGCATCAAAGATTTGGTTCTTGAATTTAGTTCCTTGATCACATCTTCTGATTTTGAACTTGTGATCAGATTGATTCTCAATCTTCAAGATGAAACTCTTCAGAATCTCAGGAGTCTCATCCTTAGTTATATGGAAAAAGACCCAAGTGAATCTTGTAAAATCATCTGTGATCACTAAACTATAAGATGTCCATCCTAGACTTATTACACTGGTGGGGCCAAAAAGATCCATATGTAACAACTGTAGGGGTGTAGTGATGGAGTTCCTTTCCTTGGGCTTGTGAGATACCTTATGTTGCTTCCCTTTCAGGCATGCAACATAATGGTCATCACTTGTAAACTCTTTCTTTGGCATTACAGTTACCAAGTCATTCTTAATCAGTTTATTCATGTTTTTAAAGTTTACATGGCACATTCTTTTATTCCATGGGAAAGACTCATCACTATTGGCTTTAGATAGAAAGCATGAAACTTCTCCACAGGGAGATGTTTCTTGCAAATACATCTTCTACGTGTTCCATTTCCTTGGGGATCTAAGCAAAATATGCTCATGAGGAATGATCACCCCGGGCTTGAGAACAATGCACTCATGCTTAGTAAAGAGCATTTTATGACTCTGATCAGAAAATTGGGATACACTCAGAAGATTGTATCCAAGCTCCTTGACAAAGTTTACCTTTTCAATGCTGAGCTTACCATTTGTGACCTTGCCCTTTCTTGAAATATAACCACCTTCATCTCCTCCAAAGGCAACTAGCCCTCCTTCAATCCTTTCAAAGTTCTGGAGTAGTGACCTATTGCCTATCATGTGCCTGGAACAGGCACTGTCAATGATCCAAACATTTTTGTTTGTCTTTAGCTATCCCTACACAAGAAATGATTAGTGATAGGATCAAATGAATAAATCTGTGTGATTTGTAAACACAATTCAATGAAATTCACACAAAGTAATCAAATCAAAACAAGATATCAATAAAATTCAAGTTTTTATTAATATCAAGCTAAGACAATTACAAGTATGAAAGCAAATTCGAATATCTTGTGTATTCGTTACTATCTACCTGCAAATCTAAGCTATTCATACTGAAAACAAAAAGTAAAGGAACTAACAAATTACACAAATAGTCCCTGTACTATTACAAACTATCAAAAGACAAATAAAGACAACATGTTAATCTTTCTTAGAGCACTTAACAATCCTCCCCCTAAGATTGACATGGTCTTCTGTATTCAAACTCTTCAAGCTTTGACTGCTAACTTTATCTTCAATTCTATCTTCAACCTTGACTTCATCATTCATAGTAATCTGCTGGTTCTTCTTTGACTTTGAACATTGGCTTCTGTTGTACATATCTAATCTTTCAAAGCTTTTGATATTGCAGACTTGAATTTACTTGCAAGAATGCCTTGTTCGGGTTTAGCTTCATTTGTTCTAATCTCCATCTTGTCCATTCTCTCCAAAGTGTCTTCTGAAAGACATGAAATATCAATATTAGCATATAACTCAATAGGCTTGTTACTTTCCTTTGAGTACACTTCTAATACCCCTTTCCTTGATATTCTTATGAATTCAATATCTTTAATATCTTTCTTCAGAATGTTGGCATACGCAAGAGCTTTTCTCAAAGATATTCTTTCCATGGTAGCATTCATCACATAATAACAGAAATGAAATATTTCTTATCTTGCTCAGCCACTTCAGGAGATACTTTCTCAAATTTTTGTACTGAAAAAAATGAAATATAACTTGGATATAGCAGTTTTAGTTCAAAAACTCCAAATAAAGTAATCATGTCCTCATCCCATCTTTCTAGATTTCGAACTAACTTCAGCTCAAATGTCTCAGTGTTATAAAACCATCTGAGAATTGGCTTTGAGTTTTGATTACCGTCAATCTCTTTCAGTCCAGGAGTTGTAACTTTTTCAAAATATTTATCACAAAATTCTATGAAAGAATGTTCTTCTTCTGAATGGACTCCGTTAAGTTTCTTGTTTTCTTCATAGTAGCAAAGTACTATTTCTCCTCTTGATCACATCTTGTGTTAAGAAAATTACTCGATCTATCCAATCCTCTTCTTAATAATTCTACAAACATCTTCCCATGCTTTGAATCAGAAGGATTGATCAGAGGTAATCTATTCAGCTCTTTTAAATCTTGCACTGGAAGTTTTATGATACTGGAGTAAAAATGATAAACATCAATACAACATTTACTCTCTTTATAAAAAATGCATCAAACACTTCATCATACTTCTATGCAATGATCTTTACTTGGTTGGTAAAATTGGAGCAATCATAGCATTCAACAGTTCAGCAACTGATTGTCCTTTTTGCTATATGTTTCTTACCAAGTCTCCGGTGGTTCTTGAACTATCAAGAATATGCTTTTGTTCAGTTGATGTTTTATAAGTCTGTCTTTCTGGATTAGCAAACATTTCTATCAATTCTTTTCAATGGGCATGAGCATCATCAAATCTTGACATTTGTTTTATCTCCTGAGGCTTTAACATTCTTGTTCTTTTTGTTATTTCAAGATACTGAGGGTTATCTGTATCAAGCACTATCATTTTCTTCATTGTTTCTCAGTTTCTTGAAAGCTTCTGACAAGATTTCTCAGAGATACCGATTGTAATCTCTTCGGCTTCTTCCAAGGGTAATTTCTAGATTGCAACCATGATCTAAGAGCTAGAATACTCATATCATCTGGATCAGGATGGTGCAACTCAGAACTAGACAATTTTTCTACATTTATTACTCTTTTTCTCTTGTCCATTCACCGTGCTCAATAACAATCGCATTTAGATCTATTGAAGCAACTGACTCTGCATAGATACATTTCTCGTATTCATCATTAATCTGAGAAACAATCAGTCCATCCAAATATACTCGATTGTATTTCATGTTCACAAGATAATTATATTTTTCTTCAAAGTCTTGTGGTACTTCATCTTGTTCTTGAATATGTTCTTGTGAAGAGAAATGTGACACAAATTCAGCTTCATCAATATCTTCATTATCTAGAACTTCATCATACCAATCATCATTGTATATTTCTTCAATATCATCTAAAGCATCAATCTGTTCTTGAACATTTTGCTCTTCAATGGATTCTTCAGTTCTTTGAAGCTTAGAAGAGGATTCAGTTTGACTAATATCTTCTAATTCATTCACTTTCCTTTTGCCTTTTCTTTGCTCAATATTTTCTTCAACCTGCATCTCAGTACTAATCACATGTACCGGTGAAATAGTTTTCTGAGCTTCTCTTTCCTTTAGCAATTCAGCTTTGAGATTTTCATTTTCTTCAGATAATTTCTTGAATTTCTCCTCAAGACTATCATAATCTTTAATCATTACTTCAAAGTTCTTTATTACGTCTTCTTTATCTTTGGCAAAATTAACAATCTTTTCATCTTTTAATGCATTTTCTTCGGACAACTTTAAATTTTCATCTTTGAGCTTTTGAATTTCTTTTTCACAAGATCTGATTATCTCTTTCATTCTTTCATTTTCCACTTTCAACTCTTCAATCTCTTTTTCTTTGCTTAAATTTTCTTCTTTCAATTTTTCAATCTCATCAATGTCAACTATTTCCTCTGTTTGTATAGACACATTGTGTGACATACTAACAAGGATTTCTTCTGCTCCTTCATTTGTATCAATTTCAAATACTGGATTGAATAGAATATCATTTATAAAGTCAGAAGTAAATGTTTGATTTTGAGAATTTCTTTCTTGTACATCTTCCTTAACATTTTCTTCAATCATAGGTTATGTCTCATTTACAGTATCTTCTGCATTTCTTTCTTCATTTCCTTCTTCATGTGCTTCAGTGGCATCATCATTTCCATCATCATCATCATCACTTTCTTCACTTGATGAAATTTTAGACACATCATCATCACTTTCTTCATCAAGTCTAGATCTTCAATCAAATCATTTGGATCTATTGGTTCTTCTTCAGTTAGATGGAAGTGTGGCTGAGTAATATCAACTTCATCCATTGATACATTCCTGATATAATCAAAAACTCGAATGTTTTAAGCACTAGTGATCATTGCCAATCTTTTGTAAACAATCTCTGACATGTGCTCTAACTAAATCTTTTCACCAATAACTTCTTCAGCTTACAAATCTGGATTTGTATCATTAATAAGAAGCTGAAGAAATCTTGGGTACATCAAATACTTATGCCTTACTCCTCTTTCATGATTAAAAATGAATCCATTCATTATCCACTTAGCCATATTAAATCTTCTATTGTGGATAAGGCTATAATTGGAGATGCAATGTCTACAGGGAATGAATCCCAACCCGCACTTCTTTTTGACATGAAATGTGGAAAGATATAGCATAAAAGCTTCCAATGCTTAAATACACGAGCTCTGAAAAATTGCTTCTTAGGGAAATGATCTGGATGACCCATCTGTAGAAAAACTTCTCTACATTCATTAAATGTATATTCTGATAAATCTTCAGGATCATTATCACCCAGTCTTAGAGCTTGTCTAATTGCTTCTTCAGAAACTTCAAGCATTATTTCTGATGTGATGAAGTCTCTTAAAACTTTGTTTCCTTGATCATCTCTTTCAACTTGAGCAGTTCTCTAGAATATCATAATCATTCTTCCACTTATCATGGGCCTTGCACACATAGCATACACATATTTTGTTCTTAGTAGAAATCTAATAATATCTTCATATCCAGTAGCTTCTCTATTTTCATCATCTAAAAATGCAGCTACATTATGCTTTGTCTCAAATTTTAAATCTACCATCTTCAAAACACAACAAAAGTATTATGAGAACATTGAATATTGATTAATGAAATTTATTTCTACATATGACTTTTGATTTTGACTTTTTAATTTGACCTTTTATTTTTACTTTTGAATTGAGATTTCAAGATGTAAAGCATTTATCTTTATTCATTTGAATTTATTATCTACAGATCAATTTTAATTAATTATTTTTGTTCAAAATATGACTGCTTGTTCATCATCTTCTTCTTCGACTATGAAAATCGTCTGAGTCATCATCATCAACAAATCTTTTTCACTTTTAGATTAAAAATAATACATCAACAGACTCGCAAATCAGTTCTTATCAATAATCCAGCGTCAATTTTTTATATGATACTCATTTGATCAAATTAAACTTGGATTATATTGGTTCGAACGCCCAAATAGCATTCAAACGACTATAGTAATGCACTGATTAACCCAAAATTTATATATTTGAATCACAAACTTACGTTTATATATTCAAATACAATGTATACTCAAATAATTAATTCGATTTCAGATAAAATACGGATGTGTTTATGCTCGACAGTTGCAGTTCGAGGGTTTTGATCTGAGATTTTGAAATGTAAATGAAAATAGCTTAAGTGTTCAATTTATATAAGTGAAATTTTAGGCGTATGAGCCCTGTTCAGATTATGGTCGTTGTTTGGGCATATGAAAACCTAGAATCCACTTATTTTGTTAGACGCATGAGCACTGTTGTGCGTTTTAAGTCAGACGCATGAACTGTTCAGACGCATAAGCACTGTTTAGGCGCTTTTGCACTGTTCAGTCGCATGGACTTTGTGAAACGTCTAACACTTGAAATTTTGAAACTATTTAGACGCATGAGACATGACAAACATCTAACACAGAAACACTATTTAGACGCATGGGATTATCACAAACACCCAACACTTGTAATTTCAAAGATGTATTACAATTGTTTAGACGCATGGGAATGAATCAAACGTCCAACACTTTGTATAATCTTGAAAATTTCATCATGCTCCTATTTAGGCGCATGTGCACTGTTTAGGTGCATGAGTTGACTTTCATGATTTAAACACTTGTGATTTCTAATTTCTTCACTTGCACACTTTTTACCATTTAGATCTCCAAATTTTGAACTTTTTGCATATTGCACTTTCAATTTATAAATTTTATTTTCTATTTCTTTTTAAATTCTTTTGTCCCTTCATTTTAGTCTCAACATAAAATCAAATATCATCTGATTTTCAACTTAAAAAGCATTTATTTGCAAAGATTATGTAGATTCATATTGTAATTTTGTAGATTACCATCTGATTTCAATTTACACACATACTTTGAACATAAAACATCACCCTTTCAATTCAACATTTCAAATTTTGATTATGATTATTGAATATTTTATGAGAACAACTCTTTCAGTTATTACTCCCCCTAAACTTTTATGTTTGAAATACTTATAAGTTCTTATGAAAGAGAATAAGATCACACAGCACATTGAGACATTGCCTTCACACACAAAGACATGCATAAAAGAAAGATGAAAATAGAATCAAAATCTATATTAAGCATAGAATAAATGTCTGCAGAGAGATCATATTAATGAAGATCAGCATATTAAAATAAAATAAATATGGAGAGTCATAGACAATGAATAAATCTTGATCAAGTGTGTTCTAGGTCAGTGATATCACAGCAAAGGAGACACAAGATCTAAGGACAAACAATGAATGTTTTTGACACAATTATCAAATCACTTACTTTTCAAATGTTGGATTGATTAGTGTTGATTTAGATATGACATGATGTAAAGCATACAGAGACTAAGAGAGCTCAACTATCGTCATGAAATGCAAGAAAGAACACATGCTCAACTTATTACCTGAAACATAGATATCACCAGAGTTCATGTTACTGAGTTTATAGAGGATGATCATGGATAACCATTTGATCAGTTCTGACTATTCATTTGAATAGGTTGTGCACATTGGCATCTTTTTGCATCAAAAAGAGAATCCAGGTCTATAATGACTTACAACAGAGGATATCTTAGTACTTCAGGTCTATGATGACTCATAACAGAGAAGTGAAATGATGCTTTGTAACAGATCTCATGATTTCACATAGTTTCAACAGGTGTGAGAGATGTATCTTAACAAATATTCATTCTGATAAGCTAACAACTCAAAAGTACTCAGATGAATGCCTATAGCATGTATGTTTAGTTTGATCACAAGAATTTACTGTTTCAGCATAATACTCAGATATTGTCTACACATAATATCTGATCATGTCTAGACCTTATTAATGAGTGAGGTATGCAACTGATCTCACTAATGTACTGTAACACCCGAATATTTATTATTTTGAAGCCGGTGAGGAAAGAAAAGAAAATAAAGTCCAAAAGTCGAGGGACCAAACTCGCCAATGAAAGAAAGTCGGGTGAGGGGCAGTATATAAGGGAGAGGGCAGCCCTTACCCTCTCCCCCACACTCACAAATCAGCCAAAGAAAGGGGAGAAGAGAGAAAGAAGAGAAAAAGAGGAAAAGTGCCGGCTAGGTTGGTTCGGGTCGCCAAAATCGTCGTGAAGCAAGCCAAATCGAAGCCCTTAACGTTCTGCTCGTTTGTGTGAGTTCTAGAACCCCACTTTTACTTGTTTTCAAACGATTTTGGGGCTAGAAGCATAAAACCCCGTTTTTGTATGTGTATGTGCTTGACCCATTTGGGTGTGATGTGTATGATGCGTTTCGTGTATGTTTCCGGGCGTGCGTGTGCTTGTATGGTGTTATAGTATGCATTCCTAAGGTTTAGGATGGTCAATTTAGGCTTAAAATAGGTTTAGATGAGTTTGGAGGCTGAAAACCCTCGGCTGCAGTCGGGATGACCTGCATTCTGCATCAGTTAGGGCTAGGCGGCCGACTGGAGGCCGAATGGAGGCCATACGGCCAATTAGGTGCGATTGGGGTCCATTCGCACGATTGAAGGTCCATTCGCACGATTGAAAGGCCAGTCGCATGGAGGTCATGCGACTGAAGGTCCAGTCGCATAAGTGCTCATCCGCATTAATCCTATTCGCATGAGGTCCATCCGCATTGTCCATTCGCACGACTGGATGTTCATTCCCATAGGTGTTCATCCATATTAGTTCAATCGCATGATGTTCAGTCGCATGGAGGCCATGCGGCTGAAGGGTGTCCATACGCTCGAATAGGGCTGTTGTACCGAGGAAGGTATAGATTGACTTTTGACTTTCGGGGGAAAGTGCAGATGTAAGTTTTGACGTAAAGGTCCCCATAAGAGCATGTAAGATGACGCTTGAGGCCTTAGAAAGCATGTTGGGCATGATGATGATGATGATGTTGCAAGTTTATGCACGTTATGTATGTATGGTGTTGCCCTGTATGATAATGATGACTGTGTGTGTTATGTTCCTTGTTATGATGTATGTTTATCTTTCCCATAACTTTACATGTTATGATAAGGAATGAACGAAGTATTATGTAACGTAAAGTGAAAGATAATGAAAGAGGAACACGATGTTGAATGCATGCATTAATGAACGAATGAAACGTCTTGCACGCATCGGATAACGGGTCCTTCTTTGTGATTGACCCTTAATGTAGAACCTCTACCGCTCACCCCTAGTACTGTGGCATACGTTTAGTTGTTCATTTATTGACTTCGGCCCAGTAGCTAAGACTGATGGTTACTCCTAGTACCGTGGCATACGTTTAGCTGTTCATTTATTGACTTCGGCCCGTAGCTACGACTAACCGGGGTGTAGCACATGGTATTGGTATGGATGATGTCCGATGCGCAAGTAAAGTCATAAAGAACGAATGAACGAATGAATGAATGAAGAAGATAATAATGATATTATCTATGTGTACGTACGATGTGTGATCATGTAAAAGTAACGAATGGTTTTATATGAAAGTAAAGTATGTTTTGTAATAAAACTAGAACTCATTCAGCAACGCTGACTTTTTATATGTTTTCCAGTTGGCAGGTAATGTTTGCTGAGGATGGCACACCATGAAGCTACTCAGCCCTTTTGGGATGGCATTCTTTTGATTAATGTTTTTGCATTGTAATGCGAACAAGCTATTTTGTAATGAATGTTGTATTAACTTGGAAAAGCATTTACATGGAAATGAAAGAATGTTTTAGTTTTCCGCTGCGATTTATGAAATACAAATGCAATTATACGTTTTATTTGCGATGACAACCCAGCTGTAAGCATCCCGGGAACGGGGCCTTACATGTACTATCAATTCTCACATGTTGCAAATCATAATCCTTTCTAAAAAAACTCTATTTTTGTATTTTTCATAAATATTTTTGTATTTGATTTTTCTATGAAAAACATAAAATCACACACACACAAAAATATAAACAGGCAATTAACAATGAAAGTATCACTTATTATGATCTTTTGATTTAGGAGATCACATATGATTTATAAGACCAATTGATTCTACTAAATAGTCAAATCCTCCTGGTAAGAAGGCTTTACTAAGTAGATCTGCCAATTCTTTTTCTCTTGCAATTTGAATCAATATGATTAATCCTTTTTCAGAGTTATCTCTAACAAAACGATATCGAATTTCGATATGTTTTGTTTTTGAATGTTGAACAGGATTAGCTGTTATGAACATAGCAACTGTGTTATCAATGTAAATTGGTGTTTTAAGAAAGTTGAATCCATAATCGAGTAATTGATTTTGCAACCAAAGGATTTGAGAACATCCTGCTGATGCATCAATGTACTCAGCTTCTGCAGTTGAAACAGAGACATTTGTTTGTTTCATACATTGCCATGAGACTAATCTGGGACCAAGAAATTGACACCCACCTGAAGTAGATTTTCTATCTTGACATCATCCACCATAATCACTATCTGTATATCCATATAGTTCAAAGTTACCCTCGTAAGGATACCAAAGCCCTAAGGCTGGTTTGCCCTTGAGATACCTGAATATCCTTTTGACAGCAATTAAGTGAGATTCTTTCGGGTCAGATTGATACCTGGCACATACACAAACAACATACATAATGTCTGGTCTAGATGCAGTAAGATACATCAAAGATCCAATCATTGATCTGTATAATGTTTGGTCAATAGATTTTCCTTTTGGATCAGGTTCAATCTTGGTGTTAACATCTGCTGGAGTTCGTATGGACTGACAGTCTTGCAACGTAAATTTCTTTAAGAGCTTGTCAACAAACTTTTCTTGATTGATGAAGATTCCATGTGTAGTTTTCTTGACTTGAAGTCCAAGAAAGAAGTTAATCTCTCCCATAGAACTCATTTGGAATCTAGATTTCATGATTTCTTCAAATTCATTGTACAATTTTGGACAGGTAGAACCAAATATGATGTCATCAACATACACTTGGACACATAAAAGATCATTATTATCCTTCTTTATGAATAAAGTTGGATCAATTTTCCCTCGTGTGTATCCATGTTGGATTAAGTCTTGTGATAACGTCTTATACCAAATTCTAGGGGCTTATGAAGACCATATAAAGCTTTACTCAGTTTATATACTCGATGTGGAAATTGTGCATCCTCAAAGCCTGGAGGTTGCTTCACAACACATCATCAGTGATTGGACCATATAGAAATGCACCATTTACATCCATTTGATACACCTTGAATTTCATGAATGAAGCATAAGCCAGAAAACTCGAATTGATTCAAGTCTTGCAACTGGTGCAAACACTTCATCATAATCTATACCTTCTTCCTGTGTGTATCCTTATGCAACAAGTCTCGATTTGTTCCTTATTACAACACCACAATCATCAGTCTTATTTCTAAATAACCATTTCGTGCCAATTACATTTTCTTCTTCAGGTAGATCCACCAAATTCCACACTTCTTGTTTGCGGAATTGAAGTAATTCTTCTTGCATGGCTTCTATGCAACCATTGTCCTTTAATGCTTCGGTAACATTTTAGGAACAATTTGTGAAAGAATACAAGAGTATAAGCATACGTTTGCTTGTTTTGATTTACTCCTTGTTGTTCTCTCATTCAATGAACCAATAATCTAAGAAATTGGATGATTCTTGTTAATACGAGATGTAGTAATCTCATCACATTGAACATTAACATCCAAATTTGTTTGATTCAAGTTGGAAAACTCATGTATCAAAGTAGAAGAATGTGGATTGAGGTTTGTAACTTGAGTAGGTGAATTGACGAAGTAATCAAAGTTACCTGTATCAACTACATCACCTGAAATGGATGATGTTCCAGACTCAGGTATCACAAACTCATTACCATCATTAGGAATATTTTGTGATTCTTCCTGATTAATTGACTCTGAATGATCTGAAACTGTATTTTCATGGATTTGTATTGTTGAATCCTTGACAAATGACAAAAATGGGTAGTCTGAGCTTGAATCATCTGGGTCATCAGAATCTGAATCTTCACTGAAAGATCCAAGATCTCCTCTTGAGTTCTTCTTATCTGTAGAATTAAGACAATTTGGTTGATCAAACAAATTAGATTGAAAAGAGTTTGATAATGAATCTAAGTCAAATAACAATGCAGGACCATTTGAAACTGATGGAAAAGAACTTTCCAGAAATTTAACGTTGAATGTTTCAAGGATTACATTTGTCCTAGAGTTGTAGACTCGATAGGCTTTTGAAACCGATGAATATCCAACAAAAAATCCATTATCAGATTTTGCTTCAAATTTTCCTAATTGATCACTTGAATTAAGAATCATAACAGGACAACCAAATTATTTTAAAAAGTTTATGATCGGTTTTCTGCCAAACATTAACTCATATGGAGTTTTCAGTTTATCTTTGACGATTAAGATTCACTTCTGAATGAAACCGCAGCTGATATTGCTTCATCCCAAAAAGTGATAGGGATTTTTGCATCAGCTAACATAGAATGAGCAGCTTCAATCAGTTTTCTATTCTTCCTTTCTGCAACTCCATTTTGTTGAGGAGTTTTGGGAGCACTGAACTGATGAGCTATCCCTTTCTGTGCACAAAACATTTCAATGTTAGCATTTTTGAATTCCGTTCCATTATCACTTCTTATTATTTTCACTTTGTTGTCTAATTGATTTTCAACTTTAATAATAAATTATTTTAGTAAATTAGCTGTTTCAGATTTGGCATAAAGAAAGAAAACCCATGAAAATCTTGTGAAGTCATCAATGATAACTAAACAAAATGATTTTCGTCCAATACTCTTGACGTTTGTTGGTCCAAAAAGGTCCATATGTAACATCTGGAGAGGTTTGGATGTTGAGTTTATAGGCTTGGACTTATAAGACGCTCTGTGTCGCTTTCCCTTCAAACATGTTGAGCAGTGATCATTCGTTGCAAACTTCTTAGATGGAAGTCCAATGACATGATTTCCTGCTACAAGCTTGTTCATGTTCTTGAAGTTTGAATGACCGAGACGTCTATGCCAAAGCTGGCTTTCATCATTTGATGCCTTTGCAATTAGGCATGTTGTTTCATGAGACATATCCAATTTGTATACATCTCTATCTCTCTCAGCTGTAACAATCACCCAATCTTTGCTTATCTTGAAATCTTGCTTCAAAACATAACAAAATGAATCATTAAACAGAATAGAATAAGATTTGTCACATATTTGAGATACGCTTAAAAGAATAAAGTTCAACTGTGAACAAAAATTGACTTTATCAAAGCTTATTATCCCATTGGATACTGTTCCTTCTCCGGTTATTTTTCCTCCAGCATCACCACCAAAGGCGACGTGAGTTCCATCTTTTGACTTAAAGTCTTGTAACAAGGCAGTATTGCCTATCATGTGCCGACTACACCCACTATCCACATACCATGTATTGATTGGTCTTTTTGGGTGTATATGCACCATAAGAAAGTTAAGTTGAAATATCTGCCCAAGCCGAAATGGTCTTGGGCTTTCCAAATTTATCAACAATTGTAAATTGTTTATAATGGAGATTATTCAAATCAGGTTTATTTTTGATGAGTTTATCAAATTATTCTGAAAATTGTTTGATTTATTTTTGTGAACATTCATACCATTTGATTGATCATCTTTTGAAATGTATTGATGTCTAACATTTTTATTATTCATCATTACAAATCTTGGTATAAAGTGTTCTTGCATGTTATGTTTTGAGCTCACATAACTGTTCTTAGGAAAAGATCTCAAACCTACATTAGGTTGATTAATGTCTCTTTGAAATCCATTAGTTTGATTTCTCAAATACTGTGGATTAGCAAATCCTTTGCTCATGTTTGATTTTGCAAAGTTTCTAGTGAGAGATCTATTTCTAAAGTAACAATTTGCAGTGTTGTGAGTCTTTTCATCATAATAAGTACAATATTTGTTATAATAACAATCTGCTGTCGAATGATTTCTCATGTCACATATGTGACAGTACTTGTTGAAGTAGCACTCAGCAGTATTGTGATTTTTCATATCATAAATTTCACAGTACTTTTGTGGTGTTAAAAACAACTTTTTTTTAACTTTTGACAATGACATAATGTTTGATTTTGGTGTCATATAGTTAAACTGTTGTCTTTCATTTTTCACAGTTTGATTTTGTGTCAGATTATTGTTCATTTGTTTAACATGAACTTCCTTCTTGAATGTATTAGAAACAAATCCTTTTGCTACAGCGGAAGTCTTTGAATCTGAACTAGATTTCAGATCAGAGTTTGATTTGCTCATAATATTTGCTTTATTATTTGGAAGAGAATTCATATTTAACATACCTGCTGACACAAATTTACTTGGTTGTAGTTTTGATGATTGATTTGTTGCTTTAATCAAATTTTTTGAACTTTTGTTTTGTTTAGATGTTGCTTCTGCAGATTTCTTTCTTCTTCTTTGATTTAGAAGAACTTGGTTTATTTTTAGATTGAACATCATTAGAAGAAGATTCCTTTTCTGATTGAAATTGTTTCATATTGATGGTGTTCGATTCTTCTGATGTTCCTATCTGTTGTTTATCCTTGTTTTGAACTCTGACTTCTTCTATTACATTATGAGATTGATCAAAAGAGATATTTTGTTTTGGTTGTTTTGGTTCATATGATTTTATCTTGATTGGATGACCATTTTGATTTTTTCTTGATCTTTTTCAACAAACACTTGAACATTTTCCTTTTCTTCTTCTGCATTCTTGGTTTTGATCTGGAAGGCTTTAAGCTTTGCTTTATTTTCAGGTGAATGATCATGAGTATTGAAGTTCTCTGGTAGTGTGTTTGTGATAGATTTGGGCATAGGTTCATGAGTGAAACCTAACCCTGCCTTTTGTTTATCTTTTCTGTCACTGATTAATTTTTCTACTATCATTTTTGAACTCATTACTTTTGCCAGATCAAGTTGAGTAGCAGCATGTGCTATTTTCTCTTGTTCAAGATTCTTGGTCATCTCTTCTAGTTGTTTTGTAATAATTTCTAATTCTTTGATTGTTTTGTTCCATGAGTTTGAAGAGAGATAATCTTTTGATCTGCAGTTTTATGATCAGATTTAAGTTGGTTATGCATAGATTCCTCTTGTTTTAGCTTTTCAAAGATTTTGAATGAATAGTTCTGTAGTGTTCAACATGTTCATAGCATGATTTGGTGCAAAGCTTTTCTCTTACTTCTCATGGTATTTGAGGAAATTTTGAACTGTGGTTTCAGATGTTGAATTAGAAGAGTTAACCTTTGGTTGATCAGATTGAACCATTAGAGCTACTTCCTCTGTATCCTCTTTAGGATCAGACTTGTCACTCCAATCATAGTTATCTTCCTCTTCATCACTTTCCACTTTTGGGTCATTGTTTTCTGACCAATCTTCTTCTTGAATTTCTGCAATAAGAGATAAACTTGATGTTAATTCATTTGTAAATTGATCTACATATGCACTCCAATTATATCCATCTTTGATGCTGACTACTAGTGCTTTCTTTGTTTCATCAGATAATTTGGTTTCATCTTCGAGCTCTGGCATAGGAAGACTTTGATAAGGCTTTTGAAAAGTCTTCTGAGCTTGTTGAAACCTTTGATTATTTGAGCTTGATTGAGCACTTCCACCATTATTCCTTGGAGCTTTGCATTCTCTTGACAAATGTCCATAACTGTTGCAGTTAAAACATCTAGCATTTGACTTGTCAAATCCAATAGTCTTGTTTGCACTAGGCTTGTATTTCTTGTTGACATAAGAATGTTTTTGAGTCCTGTAGGCAATCATCACCATCTGCCAGTTGAGGTCCATCTCTTCAACATCTTCAGGATCCATTTCAAATAAATCCTGCAAAACAAAATCTAGTTGAGTTAAATGGCTACCTTGATATGCTTGAAAGCTGGCCATAAATGCAGTGAATGCAGTTTTGGACCCTTCATCCTCTAAAAGGATGTTAATCACATCTTTAACTTTGCTAGATTTAGTAGAGTTAGATGCTGAAGAAGTCTTTGTCTGAATATTTGATGATTATGACTGTGGTTTAGGAGGAGATTGAGAATGAGACTGAGTTGTATATGCAGGTGAAAAATCCTGCTCCAACAAACAAATCTCCCTCTTCTTCAGGACTTTTCTCACTCTTTGCCATGAATGCATTCTCTATAGTGGTTGCAGGAGAAGCAACAAACTGGTATTGAGACATTGATGCGGCTCTATCATTGTTCCTTGAGTTTTCATCAATCTCCACTGATTCTATTATTGCAATAAGAAGATCTAGATCCATTGGAAACTTCTCAGTATGCTTTAGTAGAGTTACAGTTTGTTTCCATGGTGATGGTAAAGCATTGAGTAGTCTGAGATTTAAATCTTCAAGATCAGGTTTGATACCAGCTGTTGACATCTCAGTTATGAGTTGAACAAATCTGTTCATCATTTGATTTATTGTCTCTCCAGACAAATGTTAAAACAATTCTAATTGTCTTTTCAGCTTTTGTTTCTTTAGATTTTGAATCTCCTTACCTCCTTCACAAATGATCTTCAATGCTTTATATAGTGTACATCCAGTTTGATATGCATCAAGCCTTGTAAGAACTTCCAAAGGCAGTCCTTTACACATCAATGAATAGGCTTTAATATCATTCTTAACTCTTTTCAGATCATCTCCTTGAAGATCATCTTCTGGATAAGGTTCTGGAGAATCTTTAGTATACACAAATCCCCTGTCTGGCCCATCAGTTGTTATAGGAATGTATGGTCCTTTTTCTATATATTTCTAGAGATCAATGTCAATGGAATTAAAGTGTTGTTTTAGTCTAAGAGACCAATTTTTGAAATCAGCTCTATTTTTAACTTTTGGAACTCTGTTTTCAGAATCTTCTGATTTTACCATTCTTATATTTTTGTTGTTTTCTTATATTTTGAATTTTTTAAAAAAATTTAAAAAGTTTTCAAAGAATTTTCAAAAAAAAATTCTAAGTATCAAGGTTAAAACGTCTGAACAGTATTCAAACGCCTCAACAGTTGATGCGTCTAAGTTGAGAAACATCTAAGGGAATGCCTTAGAAAATTTTCCAAAACGTCTAAGTATTAATGCGTCTGGAAGTTGTCAAACGTCTAAACAGTTATCAAGTGCCTAACAATTATCAACTCAATAAAGGTGATACGTCTGATATTCTTCTCTTCAACGGTACTCAAACGACTAACTAAGAACGTCTACATAGTGTTAATGCGTCTAACACTTAGACAAATTCAGTCAATCTCAGCTCATGCGACACATTCATCATCTTCAAATGACTGTAACAAACTCAAATCTTCTGAAATCTTCAAATGTTGATGAATTCGATTGAAACTTTTCAATTAAACGAGTTTTATGAGATAAACATTCTTCTTAATATCAATTTCTTCAATTTCAAAAACAAATCACTCAATTTTGAGATTTTCAGTTCGAAACTTCAAACCTTTTTCGAACAACAAATTCAACAAATTGACTTGAATTTGATGAATAGATCTGCTAATTGTGATTCAAATCATGTTTCTGATGATGAAACATAACTGAAATTCAAAAATTTTCAATTGAATTGTATCTCAATCACAGATTCAGTGAGATTTTTAGGTTTTCAAGTTCGATGAACTTAAAAAGAAAATCAATCACTAACAGCTTACCAATAGCTCTGATACCATTTGATAGGATCAAATGAATAAATCTGTGATGATTTGTAAACACAATTCAATGAAATTCACAAAAAGTAATCAAATCAAAACAAGATATCAATAAGATTCAAGTTTTCATTAATATCAAGCTAAGACAATTACAAGTATGAAAGCAGATTCGAATATCTTGTGTATTCGTTACTATCTACCTACAAATGTAAGCTATTTATACTGAAAAACAAAAAGTAAAGGAACTAACAAACTACACAAATAGTCTACAGGATCGTTGAAGGGTGTGAGTTACAACACAACAACACAAAGAGGAGATTAACCAAACTTTAATCAAATAGTAAACTGGATTAACCAAGATAAGACACTAAGAACAGAAGTAATGTAAGAGACAGAACACAAGAGTATCGTTTTCAAGAATACAGTATATTGCTTTCTCTATGTTCTATTACAAGTGTTACAAAGCATAAATAAAAGATACAAGAAGATGAGATACTTATACTACATCCTACAGCTGGCTATACTATGGAAGCCAGCTAGATACAATTAACTAGAACAAACAAAATCAATTGTTGAGTCCAAAGGCAGATTGCCTTTTAACTTGTGATTATGACATGCGATAACTCACATCCTTTTCTATTACAAAAAGGATAAAGTACATAAAGTAGAAAGTATACGGACTCAAGACCTCAATGTACAGTTACCAAAAGCATGGACCTTTTCACCAACTCATGTAAGTTGGTGACTTGCAGAGATGCAGCGGAAATGTGTCCAGCTTTACAAAAAGGTACATCAGAAAAAGCATGTCTTAAAATTCTTAAAAAGAAATCTGTCTTCATAACATGAAGCTTCGGAAGACTTTGTCTCTGAGGCTTCGGAAGATATTGGTCTTGGCTTCGGAAGATTTCACACTTAGAATATTTCTATTGAGTGTGTGAAACTTCCGAAGCATTCTACTTCAGAACTTGTGTTGCAGATTAAGCCTTGGATGTTTGGGTTGCATCGGCCTCTTCATTAGTCTCTACATAGTCCCTATACTATTACAACCTATCAAAAGACAAATAAAGACAACATGTTAATATTTCTTAGAGCACTTAACAATTAGTTACATTTAGAAACCCAAGCCTTACTTGTCTTGGGCATATTAAGAGAAACAGAAGGTAATGAAACAGTAATTGATCATATGGTTGTGTTAGGAGGATCTTGAGCTGTTGTTGATGGAGAATTCTCAGTCACTTGGTTTTTCTTAGACTTCCACACCACCTTTGGAGTCTTGGACTTGACCTTCAATACTTTGGTAGCTTTTGATACTTCGGAAGTTTTGATGATTGAGCCTTTGGAAGATCCTACAGGCACTGCAGCAAATTTCAGTGCTTCTAAAGTATTCCTTCCTTCCGAGACCAACTTTTCTTCCGATTACAATTTTCCAACTGCCTTCTTCTTAGATTTGGAGCTTCCGAAGGAAACAAATTTCTCTTTTGAAGCTTGAATCTTCTTGGAACTCTTGAAGTCTTTGTCTTGGTCATGTGAACAGTACCTTTAGGATTGTATGGACAATCCTTAGCAAGATGAGCAGTACTTTCACACATGACACACTCCATTTTCTTCTTCCCAAGATCCTTCTGCTAAGAAGAATACTGACTTTGGTAACATCCCTTCTCCACCTTCATCTTTCCAGGCTGTGCAACAATGGTACACAGTAGATCAGTTTTCTTCTTAATACTGAGATGATTTGAACAAGAACCAGAACTCTTAGAAGAAGATTTTAGGTTGATGTCTTCAGTCTTTGCTACTTCAAATCCTGCAGAGATAAACACTTGTTTGTGATTGGAGTCAAAAGTAGCCTTGATCTCTTGAGTCTTCCTTGCTTTCCTTTTGCTCTTTCTGATCAAGTTCTTCCTCATTGACTTGGTCATCATAGTCCTTTTCATTGTCCTCAGAAGGATAGTGACCCTTCTTAGAATTATCCTCTTCACTCTTCTTAGAGGTTTTCTTCACTCTCACTTCTTCATCCTCTTCACTTAGAGGATCTATGAGAGGAAGCTAATCATCACAAGTTCCACACCTAGGTGCTCTTATAGACAAGATTGTGTTTGGAGGAGCTATCTCATTGGATCCTAGTCCCTGCTTGTTTTGAGAGCACACTTTCTTATGCAGGGATAAGGATATCATGTTCTCGAAGGTCTCTTCTTCAAGAACACATTTGTTTTCCCTGGCTTTGCTAATCACAAGCTCAGCCTGGCACTCAGTTAAGTTGGTTATGAGATCCTTGATTTGAGTCCTAAAATCTGTATGCTCATGTTTTAGAACTGAAATTGTTTTCTCTAAGTCCTCTATCTTTAGTTTATAATCATTTCCAGACTTTCTAAAATCAGCTTTTAAAATGATTAAGGACTCAAGATCAGATCTCATCTCCAAGTTATAGGCCCTGTATCTATTTACTTTAGCTATGCATTCAGGGGTACAGAGATGTTCCACTACCTTGGCTTCATCATGATCTGCCATAAGTGCTTGGTTTGGAGAAACATCTTCCACCTGAATGCTCCTGTCAAAGCTTCCTTCTTCAATAGCAATAAGAGCATACTACTTTGGCTTCTTATTTTGGGGAGCTTTGTCAGTGTACTTGGACCTGGACTATGTTTGGCCACCATTTGTTCATGGTGCCTTACACTCCTTGGCAAAATGGCCCATCAAGTTACAGTCGTAACACTTGACTTTGCCTTTGTCCAGGCAAAACTTTCCATGTGTTGCATTGCTTGTAAACGTCGTTCCAGTCCGCTTGTAAAACTTCTTGGCTCTGTGAGTGAGAAGAGCCATCTGCTAGACTATCTCCATGTACTCCAGATCATGTGGATGGATATAGTCCATGTCTTCAAGGGTTAAGAGGAAGCTGCCACAACTTTCATCAAAAGACACAAATGCTTGAGAAGAACTTGTCTCTCGTAATGGGCTTCCTTAGGTGTAGTTCTCTTTAGGTGTCTCTAGGAAGGTGATGAAAGGACCCTTTGGTGAGTTATGAGGGTAGCATATGAGATAATGTTGGGGTTCCATGCTATCCCATTCAACCACATGCAGGGCTGAACCCATTTGATTGTTCGAGTTGCTAGATGAACCTTACATGTTCATCTCTACCTGGTAGCCACTCAGTCCTCTTGATCACCACACAGTAGTGAGTCCACTGCCTAGGAAGTGAGGACATGAACTTTCTTACAATGTCCTTGTTCTCAAGTGGAACTCCTCCGTCCACAAGGGTTTCCACAATCTCAATATACCTGAAGTATTGCTGAGTCATGGTTTCACCTGTTTTGAAGGTGAAGTTTTCAAACTGCTGCTTCAGGAGATCCTTCTTATTCTCCTTGGCTTTAAAGGAACCCTCATACATCAGTTTCAGTGCATCCCACAGTTGCTTGGCTGTTTTGCACTTCTTCAAACCTCTGTATACAGAGCTTGGAAGAGCAGGCTGAAGGACTGTCATGGCTTTTCTATCAATCTCTACTCTCTTCTTGTCTTCATCAAAGTAGTTCGCCACAGCCTTGGGGATCATACCAGCATTAGTAGTACAGGGGGTGCTACGTATGTAAGGTCCATTCTCAATAGATTCCCACATTCCTGAGTCTAGAGACGTGATGAACCTTCCATTCTCAGGCACTAGGCATCAAAGTCATCAAGAGTGACCAGTGGGGACTTGTTTATGGTTCCAGTTTCCATATTAGTCTTGGAAATGGCTGCCATTTGAAAAGTTTAGTATTTTTGTGTGTGATGGATCTTAAGATGGTGGGATCTTATATCAAGATCCTGGAAGGCTCTCATACCAAATGCAGGACCGGTGAATGGGGTCACTTACAACACAACAACATAAAGAGAAGATTAACCACAATTAATCAAGCAGTAAACTGGATTAACCATAAGTAAGGCACTTAGAACACAAGTAACGTAAAAGACAGAACACAAGAGCACAAGTATATGGTTTTCAAGAATGCAGTATATTGCATTCTCTATGTGCTATTACAAGTGTTACAAAGCATAAAGGAAAAGATACAAGAACATGAGATACTTATACTACATCCTACAACTGGCCATACTTTGAAAGACAGCTGGATACAATTGATTAGACTAAAAACAAAATCAATTGTAGAGTCAAAAAGACAGATTGCCTTTTTGACTTTGTGACTATGACATGCCATAGCTCACATCCTTATCTATTACAAAAAGGATCAAGTACATGAAGTAGAAAGTTACAGAATCAAGACCTCAATGTACAGTTACCAAAAGCATGAACCTTCACACCAACTTATGATAGTTGGTGACTTTAAAGAGACACAACGGAAACATGACCAGCTTTATGGAATTGTACATCAGATAAAGCATGTTACTAAAACTCTTCGGAAAAAATCTGACTTCATGAGTTGAGGCTTGGGAAGACTTTGTATCTGATTCTTCGGAAGACTTCATCTTTGGCTTCGGAAGATTTCACACTTAAATATTTCTTTTGCTATGTGAAACTTCCGAAGCATTCTTTTTCAGTACTTGTGCAGCAAGCATGCACAAAGACTTTGGTTGCTTCAGCCTCTAAGCATATTCTCTACACACTTCCTCTACCTGAAATGTATCCTCCTGTCTCACCTCCAAACTAAACAGGATGTCCATCAAAATGTTGAAATTGTTGATGTAGAGATCTATTCCCACTCATGTGCCTGGAGCATCCACTGTCCACTATCCAGACATTATTGTTCTTGTCTTTTTAGTGTCCTTGCACATAAGATCAAAAGTTATTTTTGATTGGAAACCCAAGCTTTGTTGGTCTTGGGTTCGTCCATAATTGAACCAAAAAGAATGGTAGAGGGTTCAATTGATGTCTTTGAAGAGGAAGGTGTGACTACAACATCTTTTCTCATCTTCCATCCAATCCCATGGTTGGTCAGTTTTGATGAGCTTATTAAAGCTTTAGCAGCATGGACTTCTTCCGAAGCTTCTTTGTTTCCGGAAGAAGAGTTCACAACCTTCACATCCAAAGCAACCTTCTTCTCGGAAGATTTTGAGGAGGATCTTTTGTTCTTTTAAGCTTTCCTTGGCTCAAATTCCCAAGCCACTTTCCCTTCGGAAGAATGAGTTTCTTCCGAAAGCAACTTAGCTTCAGAAATTAGCTCTCCTTTTCATATCACATGAACCATGTGATAAGGTCCAAAACTGAATCTGTCCTTAGTTGCTTGTATTTTAACATTTTTTGCATAATGTGTGCTTGCTGGATTGTAGTAACAATCTTTAGCCAAGTGGTTATGCAGACCACACATTATGCATGTGATGTTAATCTTTGAGGATTTTGATGGCTGAGGTTTCTTTATCTTCTTATCTTCCTCTACAGCCTTCTCCTTTGACTTCTGATCCTTTTGCAGGATAGAAGTGCTGGTACTACACTAGTTTCCTGAATCAGAAATGCCTACCACCTGGAATTGAGCTGAAATGAAAACACCCTTTTGCTTAAGGTCAATTTTCATCATAGATTCAGCTACTTTCTTGGTAGTTCTTTTGGTTTCCTTTGCTTGGTATCTTCTAGCTTTGATGGATAGGGGTTGATCATCATAAGTATTAATGAGTTGATTTACTTGTTCCTTACCTTTGGCGGTCTCCATTATTGCATCATTCTTCAACTAAAGTAAAGATGAGTGAACAGATGGGACCTCTTGCTCTTCAATAGCATTCCTTGGTTGTCTTAAGGACTCATAAGAATATGGTGGAGCAATCTCATTAGTCCCCAACCCTCCTTTGTTCTCATAATAAATTTTGTAGTGGCAGGATGATGTAATAATAGCTCGGAAGTTTAGCTCTGAAATGGCATGCTTCCTAGCTTGAACCTTAGCTATTACTAGATGGGCTTGAGCCTTAGGTAACTTGGATATTAAATCCTTGATTTGAGTCCTATAATTAGTGTGCTCATGTTTTAAAGATGAAATTGTTTTCTCTAACTCCTTAATTTTATGTTGATAGTCAGATTTAGCCCTTTTAAAATCAACTTTTAGGAAGTTTAAGGACTCAATATCAGATTCTAATTCCATCTTATAGTCCTGGTATATTTTAACCTTGGAAATACATGTTGGAGTACAAATTTGATCATATACCTTAGAGTTATCTATTCTAGCCATGAGTGCCTGTGTAGGGGTGACATCTTGGACCTAAAGCTCCAATCAACTTCTTGTGCCATAGTAGTAGTTTCAGTTGATTTTCCAGCAGTTTTGTTGTGGAAGGATGTGAGGAGGTATGAGCAGATCCTAGGTTTGATTTGGGAGCCTTGCATTCCCTAGAAATATGACCCAAGAGGTTACAGTTGTAACACTTGGCCTTTGCTTTGTCAAACCCAAACTTCCTGCTTGTTGGGTTCTGAGGGAACTTCCTTCCTGTTCTCTTAAAGAACTTCTTCACCATGTAGGTTAGTAGAGCAATATTTTGGACTATGTCCATGCATTCCACCTCATCCGGACAGAAACACACGAGATCTTCAAAGCAAAATTAAAAAAAATTAGAGTGTACACTACCGGACATAATAACAGTGCTGTCCTAAAAGGGACTAGGCTGAGTTTGTTAAGATCTTGGGCCCTAGTGAATGTGAGGTAAGGTCCAAAAGAGCTGGATGGATGTTGTGAGTACGGTAGGTACTAGTGAGGTTGAGGGTGTATTGAGCCTTCAACAACCATGAAAGCATTGCTTGAGGAATGGTTTTAAGATCTGCTTCCTTAACGGCTACTCTTGTTTTCCATCTCTACATGATATCCATCAAGAGTACCGTATAGCTCAGTCATAGTGAGTGAGTTGAGGTTCTTTGTTCACTTGATGGAGACACAGTAGAATGTCCACTCCTTGGGAAGTGTGCTCATGAATTTCCTTGAGAGATCTCTCCATTCAGGAGCTATTCCTACACACTGAAGGGATGAGATAAGATCCACGTACCTAAAGTATTGTTGATGCAAGGTCTCTCCACCAATATGAGTGAAGTTCTCAAATTGTTGCTTTAGGTAATCTTTCTTTTAGTGGTTGGAGTTGGATTACATCAACGTTTTAGCATCAAACCGTCCTTTAGCAGTTGTGCAATTCTTCAACCCCACCATAATGGAGTTGAGAATTTTAGTCATTAGGACTGTCATTTCCTTTTCATCAATGTCTATTTGCTTTGGGTCTTCTTTATAGTAGTTCTCCACTGCCATCTCTATCATGGCACCATCACCAAAAGGTGAAGCCACCTTTGGCTTGTAGGGACCTTGGCAATGGATTTCCACATGCGGCTATCTTGATATCTGATGAACCCTTCTATACGTCTGTTCCATTGTTTGAAGTTCTGTGGGTGATGATGGGTGCTTTAGTCATCGTCCCAATTTCACATTTAGATTTATGGTTCAAGGCCAAGTTTAGAGTGTAGTAAGAGAGTGAGTAAACAAGAGGTTGATTAGGATGGTTAGATCACACAATCAAGATCCTAAGAAGCTCTCATACCAATTGCAAGATCGGTTTTTATACTTAACACAAGCGTCTTATCTGAAACTCACTAGCAAACACTCAAGAAGCAGAGATATTCTGACTGAGTATGTAGGATTGAGATTCTTACTGTGAATCGAATATGGTAATCAAGTCAATGATTGAGTGGCGGAAACAAACAATCAAAGAACATTCAATGCAAGAAATATACTCATAAATGCTTTTGTATTATATATATGAAAGTTGATTGATTACAGAGAATAAATGACAACAAAATTTTATATGTCTATTAGTCGTCACCTCATGTAAGAGGTTATCTATTCTATTTATAGGCAGACAAGATGCCTTTTACAAAATGACTAAACTACCCCCGAACTATTACATTAGAACTAGTGTAGTCTTCATCTGCATCTTTGCTTGTTCATCCGCATTGACAAATGCGGATGAGTTAACTTGGTCAGCATTTCTTCACTTGATCATCCGTATTAGATGTTGGTCATGTGCATTTGTTAATGCGGATGAACAAGTACATATGTGCATTTGTTCGGTCATCCGCATTTTTCAAATGCGGATGAGCAAAGTCTTGTCCGTATTGTTTCTTGGTCTTCCGCATTTGTCAATGTGGAAGAACAAATACTTGTCCGTATTTGTTTTATGTCTTCCTCATTGACAATTACGGAAGACAACACTTGGTTTTTCTGAGCAGGATCTTCATGCGCATTTATTCTTGGACTTGTGGGATACCAACAAAGCAATCATCATCACCCATTGAATTGGCATGTATGATATTTTCAGGGTGCAACAATACTCCCCCTAAGGATTATACAACCTATTTTCTTCAATGTTTGGGAGGTGATTAATGTTGTGAGGATTCTACTAGGTCTTGTAGAGGTAATAAAAAAGCAGCTTTAGTAGGATCTAGAATAGCTTTGATCATGTTGACAAAATATGTTGCTTCTGACATTCTGTCCCTATTCAGCACATGTATCTTCATTTTGCTCATGTTGTAGATGGCTTCTATTGGTTACTTCTTCAGTGAAATATGTTAATAAATATAAATAGTAGAAAGACCATCTCTATTAATCAGTAAGCATCCACCCACATCCAGCTCAAGTTTGACAATGTTCCCAAGTTGCAATGGTGTCTTCTTTTACTTTCTTTTATCTCTTTTGGTGTTGATACGATCATAGGCCAATTTTAGCAACTTGACGCACTTTAGGATGAAGTGCATATCTTGTTCATCTAGTTTATTGTTGATTTCCCTGAAGTGTCTGGTATATATAGTGAATGTAGGATTCATCAAGCAATCTTACTTCATATCCACTAAATACTCTTATTTCAGCACCCTCCTCTCCTCCCCACTTCCTTTCAATAACCATCTCATATGTTTTTTCATCATAGTACACATTTGAGTTGGGTGTGGAGGAATGTGTACAAGACACCATTTTTCTCTTTAAAGCTTCTGTTGGTTTCACCTTCAACTCAGGAAACACAACTTCTTCAGCTTGCATTTTCTTCTTCTTCTCAAGGGGATTAATAAAAGACTTATCTTTTCTCATGCACACAGTCTTTAATGAATTGAAATTGTCAGTACTTCTTAACATTTTGAGTATATTTTCAAATTCATATCCCTTGAACATAGCTGAATGATTGGTCAGTTCCAATTGAGCTAGTTCTTTTAAGTCATGGATCTCTAGGGCATTTACAAGAGCTGAGTACTCAGTAGAGAATTGCACCAGCCCAGAGATCCTTTTTACCATGAACATGTTCCACATGCTGTCATACTTCCGAGCAATTATTTTTTGATCAACTTTGCCTTTGGGAGTAGACACCCCTCTGATTAACTTAGCAGTTGTTAATCCTTCTTGTAGTTTTAACTGAGAGGGTTCTGTAAACCATTCGGGGTATTTATGAACTACAGGAGGCAACAGTTCTTGATCTTTCTGATTTAGTATCATGTCCTGAGTAGTTACTATAGATCTAGGCTTCTTGTTCAGGATTTTTTCTTCTACCCTCTTGAGCACGTCTTTCTTTTCAGTGATCATTTTGAGAATAGCAGCCCTTAATGATTTTGTCTTCATATTCCTAATCTTTCTTCTTGTGAATCCTTGGCTTGAAAGATAATCCTTCATTTCCTTATCTTACATGCTATAGGGATCACGAAATAGTGGATGAGAAGTTGGGGTTGATTTCTTCATTGATGATAGTTTAGGCAGACGAACCTTTCTTGAAAATGATCTTTCATACTCAGTTGTCATTGATTTCTTCATAACAGACTCTTTATGCACAAGAACCTCTTTGGTGATTGATTTTTCATACTCAGTTTCTAAGCTTGGATCTAGTAGCTTATTCACCTTTTCCTCTTCTTCCTTCATTCCTTTATATATCAAGCTAAAGACTTAATCTGGGTCATACCCATGATTGATCAAAAACATTTCTTTTATCATCAGGTCATCAGATTGGGCCTTTGACACCATTTCTTCCACTAGTTGTTCTTTATGCATAGGACTGTCCATATGAACCTTCTCTTTAGCATCATAACCTCCAGCTATCTCTCCTTCTTCCAAATCAATGAATACAGCTGGTTTCATCAATTATGCCATAGCTTTTTCATGTTCATCCAGGAATTCTACTATTGTAGCAGGACTTCTTGGGTCATCTAGTTTGGCTTTCTTTTGCTGGTTCTTCTTCTTTCATTGGACTTTTTCCTTTAGCTTTCTCAAATAAGTATTTTCTCAATCTGGAATAAGTTTGAAGTGCAGGATCAAAAGAGGATTTTCAGCTTGTTTCATTTCCTCAAGCAATTTTTAGCCTCTTCTTGTATGTTTTCTTGATCATCATCCCCTTTTTCTTTTTCTTGTTCATCTTTTCCTTTTCTTTTATCCACAATTCACTTATCATTTCTTTTGTTCCTCAGACATAGCCATAATTGGTACAATCTGCACACTCCATTCTTTCTTTAATGGAACTGGAGATTTAGGAATGACTACAATAGGTTTAGAGGTGGTCCTTTGGTCTGCAACAAAGTCCTAAAAATCTTCATCTATTGTGAATTCTTCTAAAGTAAAGCTATCCATAGCACTGGTTAGTTCTTCAAATTCATCTTTCTCAGTCTGAGTAGCCTCTGATTGCCCAGAATAAATCATCATTTCTAAGCTTTGTTCCACATTCTTTGTTTGGCTTTCATCTTCTCCTAGTTCATCATCATGAGAGGTAGATTGTTTCTAATCATCAATAATCTTTTCTTCATCATTTTTGTTTTCTCCAGTCACAGCACTTCTTTGAATTTCAAGTAACAATTCAAGTTTAGAGATCCTTTTAGATTGAGTTTCAACTTGTCTTTGGAGTTTTGATATGACTTTAGCTTGTTCTTTAATAATGTTCTCTTGTTCTTCCATAGCTATGGTTTGAATGGCAAGATTGTCAACATGGCCACTCACTTCTTCTCTAGAATGATTCAGTGCAGCTTTCAAGTGGTCAATTTCTTTCTCTTTCTCTTTCTTTTAAGAAGCATCCTTTTCTTTTAGTTCTTTTAATTCCTGCTCCTTTTCATCAAGCTCTAGAATCCTGTAATCAATGATTCTAGCTCTCCTATTTAGTATTCTTTCCAT
The DNA here is from genome assembly GCA_025506515.1 of Flaveria trinervia. Taxonomy (NCBI): domain Eukaryota; kingdom Viridiplantae; phylum Streptophyta; class Magnoliopsida; order Asterales; family Asteraceae; genus Flaveria; species Flaveria trinervia. Next base: position 39,981,491 of record CM046451.1, read on the forward strand.
CCTTTCCACCTTTTGTTGGAGCTCAGATATCAACTTATCCTTTTCATCAGGTCTACTTGTATTAGATTCAGCAAAGCTTTCTCATGGAGCAGTCTCAGAAGTTGCTCTCTTAGCAGGCATTTAAGCATGTTGATCATCTTCATCTAAAGATGATTTGGATGCTTTAGAAGTGCTAGTTGAGTCTCCAATTTCAGTTGGGTTATCATGGGTGGGCAAAGGTTGTTGTGGTAATATTGGTGAGTGATGAGGTGGTGATATTGGTGAGTGATGGGTGATATTGGAGAGTGATGATGTGGTGATATTGGTGATGGTTATGGGGTTATTTGTGGTGTTGGTTGTGGTGTTAGTTGTGGTGTTGGTTATGGTGTTTGTTGTGGTGTTGGTTGTGGTGATGGTTGTGCAGCTTGCCCATCAGCAGCCTGTTCTTGTCCTTGATTTATCTGTTGAATCATCCAAGGAAGAAGAGGTGAGTGAGCTCCACTGTAAAAGTTTCTGGGTTCCTTCTTCTTAATGTACTTGTATGATTTTACATCATAATGAGGAATATCAAGTACTAGTCCCTCAGTAGCAATATCTGGAAATGCTTCATTTATCATGCACTGGATGAATCTTGGATATATCAAGAACTTGTATCTTCTCCCTTCTTTTATGTTTGAAGTCAGGCCATTAAAACATAGTAGACATATTGAATGGCCTGTTTGTACAGAGAGCATAGATTGCTAATGAAGTGGTGATTGGAATGTCATTCCATCCTGTTTTCTTTTCAATAAGTAGTGCTAAAAAATGTTCATTAGAAATCTCCAAGGCAGATCAACCAATTCTTCAACAATTTCTTTAGCTTCAAATCCTCCTTCATAACAAATCTCAACAAAGAATGTGGTTATTACATCATCATCCAGCTCTAAAGGTGCATTAGCATCATCAGCAAAATGCAAGCATCTTCTAATAGAATCTTTAGTGATGCTCAGAGTGTGATCATTGTCAATTCTTCCAACTAGAGTTCTAACACCATCTTCTTTAATTACTTTAGCTGAATTCCAGAAAGACAGTATGAAGTTCTCATAGATGGTGGGTCTAACAGTGATAGCATAAGCTACCCTTGTTGTAGTGATGAATCTAATAATATCTCTGAGTCCCTCAGCTTCTGGCACATTAGGGTTTAAATAACCACTAACATTATGGAGCTTGCTCCATGAAAGATTCGCCATATAATCTGCATAAAAGACATATGTGTCAGTTTTAATGAGAACTCATGAGTATTGTATATCAGTTTGACATTAAGTGGTCAAAGATCAACATTCGATATTACTGTATCATTGTTGTTACATCAAATGGTGAATTTGTTGTTCACAATCATAGTTTCTATGTTTGAACCACTTATTAGATGTTATTTCATTGATTTGTTACACACGTTTCATTGTTCATCATGCTCTGTTTTTACACCAAACAAGACTATGAAGGTTTTCATGATGAGTAAAATTTCTATTGGTTTGCATGTTCATCGAAGTTGAAAAAGTGTATTATATTATATCAACAAATTGAATTTTTGTGTCCTTCATTATCATTCGGTTCATTGTTTGATTTAGGTTTAACAGTCCGAAAGTTGGGTCTTGACGAAATTTTGTTGGAAATTTCTCCTTGTTTTCGATGCAACTGTAGTTTAAGAATCAATAACAAGAACAGGTTGAGTGGAATCACACAAAAATATTTGGTTGTTAATGATGAAGATGATCAAAGTATTAAATGAATCGTTTAAATTCTTTTAAATAGTCAAATAATGCATTGTAAAAGATTTTACAAGTTTAAGATCAAATGTGGTCACCACTGTATCAAATGCGAAAGTGTACATTTTTTGACTTTTCGTCATCCGCATTGTTAACTATAGCAAATACAGAAGATAAAAGTTTGGACTTTGACTACCCGCATTTGTTCACTGTTGTAAATGCGGAAGTTTTGTTACTTCTATTTTCTTCTATCCGCATTTGTTCACTGTTGTAATGCGGAAGTTTTGTTACTTCTATTTTCTTCTATCCGCATTTGTTCACTGTTGTAAATGCGGAAGAACTAAGTTCATCAGCATTTATTCACTATAACAGATGTCGTTGACCAAACTTATTCAGCATTGCTCACTGTAGCAAATGCGGTTGAATAAAGTTTGTCAGCATTTGCTCACTATGTCAAATGCGATAGAATAAAATTCACATTTACTTGATCATCATTCAGTCACAAGCGATTGGTCACTTAATTATTTCTGCTTGATGATACATGAACATTGAAGATGTGTATCTACAAATGCGGATAAGTAAACAAATGCGGAAGTGTAAATTTCATCCGTATTTGACAAATGCGGTTGAACAATTAAAAGTTTATCCGCATTGACTAATGCGGTTGAACACTTGAAAATTATTTTTTCCGCATTAACAAATGTGGTAGAACAATTTTTGTTCCGCATAGGTTTTAACACTTCAAAATTTCATGTATACTTGTGACACACTAATGCGGTAGAGTAAAATCATTATCCGCATTAGTTTCACATGAAAATATAAAGCTACCCACACTGGTTATAAGCATGGGTTACCTTCACCCGCATTAATCAATGCACATACGTGCATTAACTTTTGAACTTAATCATAAGTTAATGTGACTGAATTGATTTTTCATCTTACGAAGACTTGTCCTTGATTGATTTTCCTTATGAAGTTGACTGTTAAAATTGTCAATTCTTGCTTGGATTGACTTGTATGTCACAAGTGATACAAGTTTCCTAATTTTAACTGATCTTGGACTTTTCATGCTTCCAAGAATCTGCATAAGCTGAGATACAATGGTATAACATTTTGCAACAACACCAAAATCTTTGATTTGTTTTGAAAGTGAGTTGAGCTCATAAACAAAAATATGGACTTACTCAACAATTTTAAATTACTCCTCGTAATTTATATCCACTTTTGGATAGAAACTCTTAAGATTTAAAAATTTTCGAAGTTTATTATGATTATTAATAATGAAGAAAATTATATCTTTTATTGGGATCATATCAGTCTTACATTACACATGTGCATCCTTTATGATTAAATGGACATGTTTATGAACTTGATGATTGAAGGTATGTTTGTCCTCTTAAATTCATGCCTGGTTGATATTTTGATACAAATGATTTTTATCATGTTTTTGGTTGATTTAATTATTTAATGTGTACCTCACACACATAAGCATGGAATGATCAACCATCCTTATACAATGCATGGTAGAAGTTTTTCATAACTTTTCTTACCATGTTACTTATGTTATGAGAACTCATTTTCACTGATCCTCATTGGGATTCTTTTACTTTGATTGTTTTCATGATGATACTCGTTGGGATTCTTTTCATTTCACTTTGGAAGGTGATACATGATGGGATTCTTTTGTTCATTCACTTGGAATGTATTGCTTTTGTAGATTCATCCAATTTGGATGCGTTCCTCATTGGGAATCTTTTGGATCAGGACATCTGCACTATGTACATGTTTCATCAAGTCTTTGTTCAGCCAAACAAATATAAAACTGATGTAAGTGAAAGAGATTCATGAAGTATCATTACCTGTTGCATTTCGGTTACTACATACACATGCACCCAGATAAGCCAATACATACGTGTACTTTTTGATGAGTGTTTCATTATTAAATAAGATTTTAGTTGATCACTGCATTTAGATTCTCTTCCAAGTTGAGCCTACCAACACATCTGGTAAGTCATTGCAGTCTTGCAATTTTTGAAATTAAGCACAGTGAATGATATAATGACTGTAATTATATCATTTCCCAAGATTCTTTTCTTCATCAAAATTGATTTCTTTTTGTGGTTTTCTCATGTTTTTAATATTTTTGATGTTTTTCATGGTTTTACTCAAGGTTATCATGCCAATTGACTGAACCAAGAATTCAAACCTACTGGGTTCAAAAGCCTTGGTAAATAAATCAGCTAAATGATTTTCAGTTGGTACTTGAATCAATTTGATTAAACCCTTTTCAGCACAATCTCCCAAAAAGTGATATCTAATTTCAATATATTTAGTTTTTGAGGTGTTGAACTGGATTATTAGTTATGAAAACAGTTGTTGTCTTGTCAATGTAAATTTGAGTGTGCAAAGAGTTAAAACCATAATCAAGCATCTGCTTTTGAATCCATAGTACTTGAGAGCAACAAGCTGATGCTACAATATACTCAGCTTCTACTGTGGACACAAAACATTTGTCTGCTTCTTGCATTGCCAAGATACTAGTCTGGGACCAACAAATTGACAACTGCCAGAGGTGGAATTTTTGTTGAAGTTGCATACTCCATAATCATTGTATGTGAAGGCATAGAGATTAAAGTCTCCTTCCTTTGGATACCATAACCTGAGAGCTAGTTTGCCCTTCAGATATCTGAATATCCTCTTCACTGCATTCACAAGTGATTCTTTTGGATGAGCATGATATCTGGCACAAACACAAACACCAAACATAAGGTCAGGCGTACTAGCTGTTAGATACATAAATGAACCGATCATTGATCGATAGTGAGTCTGATCCACTGATTTACCTTCAGGATTAGGTCTAACCTTCACTTTAGTATCCATAGGAGTTCTGTTGGACTTGCACCCCTAGAAACAAGGTGAGTTCCCCCATAGCACTCATTTGAAATTTTGAGTGCATAACGTCTTCAAATTCTTTGCAGAGTTGCTTGTTTGTAGAGCCAAATATAATGTCATCCACATAGATCTGGACTGACAACATATCTTTTCCTCTTTTTCTTCTGAAGAGAGTCTAATCAATCTTTCCTTTTTCATATCCATGTTCAAGAAGAAAGGATGATAGAGTCTCATACCACTTTCTTGGGGATTGATGAAGACCAATAGAGCTTTGTCAAGCTTGTAAACTCTATGATGGAAATTTGGATTTTAAAGCCAGGTGGTTGACTCACATAGACCTCCTCAGCAATTTTTCCATACAGGAAGGCACACTTTAGATCCATTTGAGAAATAGTAAATTTCATGGATGAAGAATATGCAAGAAAGAGTCTGATCGCTTCTAGTCTAGCAACAGGAGCAAACACTTTGTCATAGTCGATTCCTTCTTCTTGAGTGTATCCCTGTGCCACTAGTCTTGCTTTGTTTCTCATGACGATCCCTCTATCATCAGTATTGTTCCTTTTATAGCCATCTGGTACCGATAGGGTATTGGCCTTTGGGAAGATCTACCAGTTGCCATACTTCTTGCTTCTTGATTTGGAGCAATTCTTCATGCATTGCTTTAATCCAGCTATTGTCTTGAAGTGCCTCTTTGATGTTCTTGGTACTGTTTGACACAAAAAGCATGAGAACAAACAGATGTTTGCAATACTGGATTTGCTTCTTGTCACCCTCTCATTAAGATCACCAATAATGGTTTCAACTGAATGATTCTTGTGTATTCTTGTGGTTGGGATGGAGTCACTAGAAATTGTTACATCAAGATTGGAGACATTCAATTCATTATGGTCAGAGGCACATTCATCTGGTATTGTTGTTGAATTATGAAGCAGCATTGTGATTGCCTACATCATTTGATGTCCCTTGTGTTTCAATTGGAGGAGTAGCCTGTTTTTGATTTCTTATCTCATTTAACAAATCTTTGAGTGAGATGGTACCGGGCTTGGACCTCCTTCAGAAGAAACACTAAGGTTTTGTGACAGTTGTCTCATGGATCAGCTTGAAGAGGAACATCTTCATCCATGTGTTCATCAAATGTAGGAGGAATCAATGGAAAATTATCTCTTCTTTCTACAGCTGACGAAGTACCACTTCAATGTATATTTCCTGCATCAGAGAAGTGAAATTGATCAAATGATTTTGTAAACGTGTCAATATCAAACAACCAGTCGGGACCATTTCTAGATTTGGGAAACGAATGTTCCTTGAATTGAACATTTGTTGATTCATCAAGAATGTTTAATCTAGGATTAAACACTCTGTAAGCCTTTGAAACAGAAGAATATCCTACAAAGAATCCTTCATCAGACTTGGATGAAAACTTTCCCAGATAGTCTGGGTGTTTAATATTGAGACAAGACTACCAATGATTTAAGAAATCCAATGAATAGTTTTCTATAAAAGACCAGTTCATAAGGAGTCATGTTGTTTTCTTTGACAAGTAGAGTTTGATTCTGTACAAAGCACCATGTATTAACCACCTCTGTCCAGAACGTGATTGGTAGTTTAGCATGAGCTAGCATACTTCTTGATGCTTCAATCGGTGTTCTATTTCTCTTTTCAGCTACCCCATTTTGTTGAGGAGTTCTAGCTGCGCTGAATTGATGAGTAATGGCTTTGGTTGTACAAAAAGAACTCATACTTTCATTTTTGAATTCAGTACCATTATCACATCTTATTATTTTGACCTTAAGGTCGAGTTGATTTTCAATTTTAGTGATAAATCTTGTATGATTTGGGATGCCTCATTTTTATGATATAAGAAAAAAACCCATGTGAATGGTGAAAAGTCATCAATGATCACTAAACAATATTGTTTCTTTCCAATACTCATTACATGAGTTGGTCCAAACAGATCCATGTGAAGTAACTTCAATGGAGTATTGTTAGTCTTCACCAGCTTGGTTTTGTGAGACGATTTGTGTTGTTTTCCTTTGAGGCACACTGAACAATGATCGATAAAATGAAATTCTTTTTGAGGATGACCATGACATGGTTTCCTTTGACCAACTTGTTCATGTTTTTGAAGTTTGTGTGCCCCAAACGTCTATGCGAAAGCTATGACTCATCAAATGATGCTTTTGACAAAAGACATGTTTTTTCTTTAGGTGATGTAGAACACAGGTTTAAGACATATGTATTGTTCTTACTTGGGGACATTAAGACAACCCATTCCTCAAGGATTTGAAATCCAGGTTTCAGAATGTAGCAATGAGTGTTTGTAAAGTAAGTGGCATATTTCTTGTCGCAGATCTGAACGCGCTAAGTAGATTGAAATTCAGCTATTCATAGTAGTTCACTCTATCAAAGCTCAGCATCCTGTTTGTCATAGATCCTTCGCCTATAATTCTACCACCTTGTGAATCTTTACTAAATGCCACAGTAGTTCTTTGTAAATGCTTGAAATCATGAACGAGGGAACGATCTCCAGTCATGTGTCGGGAGCATCCACTGTGTCGGGAGCATCCACTGTCCACGTACCATAAGCTATTGGGCCTGTGTGGATGAACCTGCAAGTTAAAAGAGCTAATTAGAATAAGGAACCCAAGCCATGATGGTCTTGGGTTTCCGGTTCCTATTCATGATGGTGACTTCTTGGTATTTCCCTCTAAATTGTGGTTTAGATGGAGGTGTCCTCGGAGATTTTTGGTAATGACTGGGTTGAGTCATCTCATAAACATCTACTGAAGATTCAGATGAGCAATGAAATCATTCGTCTCGCTTTCTTTGAAGAAATTTAGCCCGTTTTTCATTTTCAAAGTAGGTTTTTATTTTGGAAGGTCAATATTGGGTTTCATTGTGAGATGTTTTCTTTCACCCTTCCTCGATTTGTTTAAATTATTCCTGTCATTTGTTGATCTAGGTGTCCTAGATTGAGTATTGTGAAAATGAGGTCTAACCGAATGTGTCATAGTAGATATTTTTGAGATGGGCTTGTGTGGGGAATTCTCAAACCTTTCTGATTGAAGTAACAATTAGATGTATTGTGATTGTTCATGTCACAGATTGAACAATACTTATGGAAATAGCAGTTTTTTGTTGAGTGATTGTTCATATCACAGATAGAGAAATATTGATTAAAAAAGCATTTATCTGTCTTGTGATTGTCATTTCACAAATGTCATAATACATTTGTTTGTTTCTTGAATCAGATTTTTCCTTGTGTGACTCAGTTGATATTTTCTTTTGTTGAATCACTTTCTTTTCCTTAGGGGATGAATCAAAATCAGCGCTTTTTGTAGTTTGCTTCACAACACTACCTTTGTTTAATTTTCTGGGTTGTTTCTGTTTCTTCAACCCACTTCTCACCTTTTTCTCAAACTGATCAACATGTTTCTTGTTGCAGATATAAAACCCAACTCCCTGCCTTAATCTTGATGACTAAGGGTCTGATAATGTTTTATGTGTTGAACTCAGTGTTCCTGTTTGTTTCTTTTGCAGGGAAACCTTTTCTGATTTGCTTGAATTTTTTGGAGATATGATCTCATTCTCAGAACTGCTCTCAGTAGTGATTTCACTGACTTCACATATTTCTTTTTACATTGTAAATCAGAGGGTATGAATTTTATGAAAAGGACAATTGCTTTTACGGGGCTTGAGGGTTTCATGACACTCACTGTCTTGTCTGAACACTCTTTGATTTTGGTTGGGTGACCCGACTTGATTTTATCCTCATTGGTTTCAAAGTAAATGTCAGGTTTGTTTTGAGAATTGGCCACTTGTTTTACCATAGATTTAGGTTCCATATTTTTAGTTTCAATTTCTTCAATGAGTGAGACATATTCAGGCATCACAATGTAGTTGTCATTGTATGGTGGAGGACATGAATTATACCCAATCCCCAACATGTCCTTTGGATGCTTTTGAGAATCAAGTATCTCTTGTAGGTTGACTGAAGACATTTGAAACTTTTCAAGTTTCACTTCAGTTAGTGAATGTTCAGCCTTAGATTGAGCTAACTTTTCAGTAAGGAGCTCATTCTCAGCTGCAAGAGTGTACTTTTCACCATGTAGTTTCTCTCTGTCAGAGATAAGAGATTTGATTTGGATTTCAAAGCCTTCTATTTCTCTTTTCATCATCTCTGACTTTACCTTTTCTTCCATAATTTAATCTGCCAGTTTATGGTTATGCTCCCTATAACCTTGCAACTCCTTAATACATTTTTCACTATAAAGTTAGATTTTACCTCAGTAGGCATTGGAGATGGACCATCATTGATGTGAGCCATAAGAGCATGATTCTGAAATTGAGGCTTGACTTCCTCTACATACACTCTCCAGTCACATACCCCATCTTGCTTTTCACGAGAGCACTAGCAGAGGACTGACTGCTTCCATGAGCTTGATTTGTCAGTGGGGTGGATTTGATATGATTGGTTGTGATGAGAATGATGATACTGCTGATGTTGGTTGTTGGAGTGAAAGCTTGAGTTAGGCTGTGAGGATGGTGGCTGAGAGTTCTTGATAGTTGTTTCTCTTGGGGGCATTGATTCTATGGAGAAGGGCCAGCCATGCCACAGTTGAGCATTTCACCTTCGATTGATCATTCCAAGTTTTGTATTCATTTAGGCTTAGTTTTCTACCTTTTCTAAAGAACTCTTGGCCCTCATGGCAATCATTGCCATTTGTCATTGTAGATCCATTTCTTCACATCATTAGGATCCATTCATCCAGTTCTCCTGAATTAGATGAGCAGAAGTATGCTTCAAAGCTTGCAACAAAGGCATTGTAAGTTGCCTTTTGTTCTTCTGATGTTATGTCTTCACGAGTGGTTTGAGGAGCAGTAATGACTCTCGATGTTTCTGGAGCAGCAGGACTTGGATGTTTTGGAGCAGCAGTTACTCTGGATGTTTGTGATGATGTTGAATGGATGTTGATTGTCGAGTTGCAATGAACCCAGTGTGTTCAATTGATTCTCTGATGAGATGAAATCATTGCAGGATTGTGAAAGGTGTAAAGTTACAGCACAACAACACAAGAGGAGATAAACTAAACTTAGATCAAACAGTAAACTGGATTAACCAAGTGGTGCAATAGAACACAAGTAATATATGAGACAGAACACAAAGAACACAAGTGTTTGGTTTCAAGATGCAGTATATTGCCTTTTATGTTCGATTACAGTGTTACAAAGCAATTCGAAAGATACAGAACATGAGATACTTATACAAATGCTACAGCCGCTATACTTTGAATGCCTGCAGGATACAAATGACTAGACACACACAAAATCAAAATTGTAGAGTCTAAAGGCAGATGGCCTTTTGACAAGTGACTATGACTTGACATAGCTCACATCCTACTGTTACAAAAAAGGATCAGACATAAAGTAGAAAGTTACAGACTCAAGACCTCATGTACAGTTACCAAAGCATGGACCTTTCACCAAACCAGTTAGTGGTGACTTGCATAGCGCAGCGGAAAGGTGTCCAGCTTATGGAACAGACATCAGATAAGCATGGTACAAAAGTCTTCGGAAGAAATCTGTCTTCATGAACATGAAGCTTCGGAAGACTTGGTCTCGAGGTTTGAAGACTCATCTTGGCTGGGAAGATGTTGGTTGGCCTCGGAAGATTTCACATTAGAGTATTTCTCTGCACATGTGAAACTTCCGAGCATTCCACTTTAATGCACTTGTGTAGCATGCAGGAAAGACTAAAGATATTTAGGTTGCATCAGCCTCTTCATGAATCTCTACAAACTCCCCCTAGGCTGATGCTACCAAAACATTAGAAAACTTCAGATTAACAGTCCTATTAGGATGATCATCATTCATTCTTCATAGATAATCAGGATCCTTCAGGCTGTCAATGTTGTCTTCTCATGTCAAAGAGGTCATGCCAGGCAATGAAACATATTTGCAGGTATAGATGTCTTCAATGCCTTGATCTCTAATAACATGCCCACCTTTGTTGATCTGTGTGTATTGTCCAAGACAAGATGGGTATTCTTGATGCTAGAGGAGCCTAATGAAGTTGGAGTTGATTAGCTTCTCTGGCTGCACATCCTATGGCTGCACATCCTCAGGCTGTTCTGATTCATCCTGCGGTTTAGAAGGGGATACATGCTCTTCTCTTTTAGACTTTGGTTTAGAAGCCAATATTTTCCTTCTCTTTCCAAATTTAACTGAGAAGACTGGCCTGCAACAACAGATTGATCTGCACTGTCTTTTCAGTTGGGACTTCCTCTCTCTCAGGTTCAGAGGAGAGGGAGGTGAACCCTGCTGCGGATAGAAGATTGAAGCTTGCTAGCATTAGCGGAGTGCCGATTGTGTTGTGTCTGTTTGTTCAACCGTAACTCCATGCAGGTTGGTGCCTGACTTGGAGGGGAGTGTAAGTCAATGAGCTCTAAACTATTAATCTTCTGCTTGATTATATTGATATGCTCATCCATAAGGGATGAGACATGGGTCCAAGTCTCCTAGGAGAATCCATACAGCTTCAAGAAGATCATCACCTTGACCTATCAGCAGACTTCTTCCTGCTCTTTGGATGATGGCTCTTGACTTTGCAGCTTTCTTCCGTCAACTCTTCTTGGTTGTCTTTCTTTCCTGACTCTAACTCAAGCTCAGTGTTTTTACATACTCAAACAATATAGTCTAAGGGAAGGGACGGAGTTCATGTTGGACCAAAAGAACCAATGAGCCAAGATCAGAAAACCTCTAAGTCCCACACGGTATCACAACAACTGCTGAAAGCCTCATCAGTAGTTTGACAAGTGCTGAAGACTTCAACAGCTGAAGATCAAGTGCTGAAGACCTTAACAGCTGAAGAACCAAAGTGCTGAAGTACAACAGCTGAAGAACACAAGTGCTGAAGCTGAAAGACCAAAGTACTGAAGTACAACAGCTGAAGAGTTCACAAGCTGAAGATCAACAACTGATGTACAAAGTCTGAAGACAAAGACTGAAGACATCAGCTGATGATATCTACTGAAGTCATCAGCTGATGAAACACCTGAAGGTCAAAGTCTGAAGATCAAGTACTGAAGCCTCAGTAGTTTGTCACAACTGCTGAAGAGTACTTCTTCAGTAGTTGTGATATCAGTAGTTTTATTTTCTATGTTTCAGTAGTTTTGTAAAACGACTGAAGAGCTTGTTCTTCAGTCGTTGTAGTTTCAGTAGTTTTATATTTTGTACTTAACTTGCTGATATGTTCTCAGTAGTTGTGAACATTTCAGTAGTTTGTTAAGAATTAGTTATTTCTGTATTGGATCTGCCAGTTGTCACTTTCCGTGATAACAGCAGTGACTGTTGCACTCTATATAAGGAGTGACAACCTATTGTAATCATTGAGCGAAATGAGTAATTGAATGGAATGATTGATTGATTCGATTAGAAATATTCTACATCTATAAACATTCCTAGAAATCAGAAATTCATATCTCCCTATAACCGTATGCGATCTTAATGCTTACAAATATCGTTGCTTGCTACAATTTGTCTAATTCGTGTTGTATTCCGCTGCTTTATATTCTGATACATCAAACTTGTGATCACTGATCCTGTCAAATGGTATCAGAGCAGGTTAATCATTGATCGATCTAATAATTGATCATTGAAACTGCTATTCAAGATCCAAGTTTGATTGAATTAGCTTTTGTTTTTGCAAGAAACGGTTATAGAGATTGAATTTTCTGTATTTCTGCTCATTCATCCTGAGATTTTTCTTGGTTCTCATTGAGTTTGTTGTGGTTTGTCTAAAACTTTTTAAAACTTGAACTAAACTGTTTTTGAACTGAAAATGACCACTCCCTCCAATGATCCTCACAATACTGGTTCCTCAACCAAGCCTCCTATGCTGGTTAGGAATGAGTATAACATATGGCAAAGACGTATGCTCCATCACCTGTCTGTTAACAGCGCAGGGTGTTGGACATCAGTGGTACATGGTCCACACAAGCCTATGGTGAATAACCCGGAAACCAATCAAATGGTTCCGAAGAGGAGGGAGCAATACTCAGATGAGGATAAAAAGTTGCTTGAGATTGATGCAAAAGCCCATGGAATTCTGGCCATGGCTTTGCCCAATGAAATCTATTCTGGGCTAATGCATCATGAAACTGCCCATGACCTCTGGATTGCTTTGAAAGAACAATTTGGAGGAACAGATGAGGTCTTGGCAAATAATAGAGAAATTCTTGCCCAACAATATGAGACATTCTCTCATAGAAAGGGTGAGACACTGACTCAACAATATGAGCGGTTTTCTTGTTTGATCTCTGAACTAAAAATGGTCAAACTTGAATACACCAATATTCAGATGAATAACAGATTTCTCAGATCACTGCCTGAGAGATGGGACACATATACTATTGTCCTACGCTCCAGTGCAAGTTTGGACAAACTATCTCTCACCCAACTCCATGGGAAATTGCTCACTTTTGAGAGAGAGATAGAACAGAAGAGAAAGCTGTCTTCATCTGGAAAGCTCACTGAAGACTTTATACAAGGCAACACTGCCTTGGTGGGTCATGAGTCAGAATATGCTTCATCTGAATGCCAGTATGATGAGCATATTAATTTCTCTTCGAGCACTTCTAATTCTGCATTTGTAAGTGTTGATGGTCAGTTCACTGGTGTAATAATGACAATTTATGTTTCATTATGGATGATCTCAAGGGGATTGCTGATGATGACTTAGAAGAGATGGATATTTTGAGCCAAATGGCCTTGATAAATATCAGATCTCAGAAGTTCTACAAAAGAACTGGAAGAAAATTCCCAGGACTCTCTGGCAAAACCAAAGTTGGTTTTGACAAGAGCAAGTTGAGGTGTCACAAATGCCAACGGCTTGGACACTTTGCAAGAGAGTGTAGATCAACTGGATCTAACTCTACTGCACCCTTTGTGACTTTTCCTGGCAATAGTCAACAAACAGAGGGCAACATCCTGTCACATCTAGTCATCATCCTCAACAACAATCTCCGGCATATTTTGTTCCTCAGGGTCAAATGCCATATCAGTACCCTGTTATTACATGCCACAGTCAAATCAAGTTCAAGTTCCTATGACACCACAACCTCATGCATTACCAGAACCTCAGCCTTCCCTATCTCATCAACAACCTTCATCTCAACAACACAGCTTCTTCACCCCAGGAGTTGTTGACTGGAGCAGTTTACCAGATGACTTGTCTGGTCATGATCAACTGTTCTCAGGTGCTGGTCAACATGGTGGTGACAGTCCCTTTGGGAATCTAGCTCTTATGGCTTTGGAGTCTGCTGATACTTCATCTTCCAATGCCTCTACACCTCAGGTATCACAGGTATCCTCTGAGGCAAAAGCCAAATTATGTTCTGAACAATGCATAGCAGCATTTGCTTCCATTAGAGAAGCAAATGTAGCTTTAATTAATAAGAACATTGAGCTAGAACAAATAATTTCCAAAAACAAAGCTGAGTTTGAGTTTGTGCTCAAAGATAAAAATGATGAGGTTTATAAACTGAATTGCAAAATAATTGATGATAAGGCTAGAGAAGATGTACTTCTAGAGAAGTACAAAGATCTCAAAGAAACCTTGCAGTTACCCAGGTCGAGTGTGATAGATGGGTACAATCATGCAAAGGTTTTGAAATGCTTCTTAGTAAGCAATCTGCTTCAAATGTGAAGTTTGGAATTGGCTACAATCACACTGCTCCACCTACAGATTTTACCCCAAGAGCAGAGGTAGAATCTGATGGTGAGAGTGATAACCAATCCATCAAATCATGTGATCTACCTTCTGATACAGCACAATCAGAAGTAGCAGTCAGCATCAAGTCCTCCTTGAACCTATCAGCTGATGTTGATGGTCCAAATGCTGACATTCACATGATCAATAAGTTGATCAACTCAGGAGTTAATCCTGAAGGTCCTGAAAGGACTGGAGAGCAGGATTTAACACCTGAAGTTCAAACTTCAACTGCTGTCAGCACTGAAGAGAAAAAACTGGCAGTAGAAAGAGTTTGAAGGTACTAAAGAGGATGTCAAGAAAGCAACCAATGCTTCCAAAGCATTGAAGAACAAGTCTTCTGTTGCTTCACCATCTTTAGTTGATGATCAACCTAAGATGAAGAAGAAACCATGTGAATATGTGGTTTGTTCAATCATCTTACAGATGATTGTTGGTACAAAAGAGGTTCCAAACTCAAACAAAAGAAGAAATTAATGAGAAAATGGTAAAAATGAAAACTGAGTTTGAGACCACATTTGTATCAGCAACATCAAATCCTGTAACCCTTAAGTCCTTAAAGCAATTCAAAAAGGAAGGAGTTAAACAGGTGACAGCTGAGGGTGCTCAAAAGAAGAAGGTGCAACATAGGACCTTATCTAACTCCACTAGCAATGTGTCTGATGAGCTGAAAGCTTTATCACAAAATCAGACACAGCTGGTGATGATGGTACAACATCTGTTGGGTAGAGTTAACCAACTAGATTCTCCTATGTTGAAACCACAGAAAAGGAGGTCTAAGCCAAAGGACTCCTCTTCTACACCATCTTCCTCTTCTCAGGCTGTTGTTACAAATAAACATGTTAGTTTACCATCTATTGATGAGACCAGGCCCAAAACCAAAAAGGTTTGGGTCTCTAAAACTAACTGATTGTTTATTATTGCAGGGTTCTTCAACATGCCAAAGTAGCATCTGGTATGTAGACAGTGGGGGATCTATGCACATGACTGGGAACATCTCTCTTCTTCATGACTACTCTCAAGGAAAGAAGGGATTTGTCTCTTTTGGCAATGATGCTAGGGGTTACATCATCGGTAAGGGCTTTGTCTCCAATGGAGAAATCAAATTTGATGATGTTAATCATGTGGAAAATCTCAAGTACAACCTCTTGAGTGTCAGTCAAATGTGTGATAAAGGCCATGTTGCCCTTTTCACAAGTCAAAACTGTAGGATTCTGTCATCCAAAGTTTTGCACTTGATTGACAAGGTGTTGGATGATCACACTCTCCTGAAAGCCAACAGGACAGGAAGAGTGTATGCCTTAGATCTCTCTAAGAAGATAGATCTCAAAGGCAATCCTTGCCTATTTTCCAAAGCCTCTTTTCAAGAATCTAAACTGTGGCACAGGAGGCTTGGTCATGTTAATCTCAAAAACATGAATCAGCTTAGCCACAATAGTTTAGTCAGAGGCTTACCAATAAAGGAGTTCCACTGTGATGAAACATGCACTGCTTGTTTAAAAGGAAAACAGCACAAGGTCTCATTTCCTCCTATTGAAGTGTCCAAGTCCACTGCCTGCTTGCAATTACTGCATATGGATCTATTTGGTCCTGTGAGAGTAATGAGCATGGCAAAGAAGAAATACTGTCTGGTAATTGTGGATGATTACTCCAGATTTGTATGGACTTTCTTTCTACATTCAAAGGATGAGGCTGCTCAGAAGATTATCCACTTTGTGCTGTACATTGAGAAGCAGTATTCCCTTCCAGTCAAGTGTATTAGGAGTGATAATGGAACTGAGTTCAGAAATCATACACTTGATGACTTCTATCTTTCAAAGGGAATCAAAAGGCAGTTCAGCATTCCAAGGACTCCAGAACAAAATGGAGTAGTGGAGAGAAAGAACAGGACCCTCATTGAAGCTGCAAGGTCCATGCTGGCTGACTCAGGTTTGCCATTGACCTTTTGGGCCGAAGCTGTCAACACAGCTTGTTATGTGCAAAATAGAGTTTTAGTAAATCAGAGGTTGATGAAGACTCCATATGAAGTTCTCCATCATTTGGCTCCTCTGATTTCATTTTTCAAAGCATTTGGGTGTCCCTGTTTTATTCTCAACACAAAGGATCAACTCCACAAATTTGATCCTAAGGTGGATGCAGGATACTTTGTTGGTTATTCATCTACTTGCAAGGCATACAGAGTCTTCAACTGCAGAACAAAGATGGTTGAAGAAACTCTACATGTTAAGTTTAATGAATCTCCAAAGGACAAGATTCCACAAAGTCCTGTGGAGTTATTTGATTTGGACATACTGCAATATGTTCCTTATCAAACTCCTGCTGTTGCTCCTGTCAACAGTTCACCACCTGGTGGTACTGCTGATGATGATGATGATTGCAGTACTCACCTCTTCAGGTTTAGTGATCAGCTGCCTGACTCAACTAGACCTGATGTTCCTGTAGCGCCAGTAGCACCATCCACAACAAATGCTGATGAGATTTCTTCGAATTCAACTTCCTTTGAATTACCATCCACTGATTGGTTTCAAGGAAATGATTCACCATCACCATCTGTTGCTGCTGAACCGGCTACAAACACTTGCACAGATCTCATTGTGTATCAAGATCTGAAGAATCACCCTATGTCTCAAATCATTGGTGATATCACTGCTGGAGTATCAACAAGAAGTCAATTGTCAAATTTCTGCTCTATGCTCTCATCAGTCAGCAAGAGCCAAAGAATTATCACATTGCTTTAAAGGACAATGGATGGGTTGATGCCATGCAGCTTGAGCTTCTTCAGTTCAAGAAACAGCAAGTGTGGGAACTGGTTCCTCTACCTCCAGGTAAGTGTGCAATAGGCACTAAATGGGTGTTTAGGAACAAAACTGATGAAAATGGGCTTATTGTTAAGAACAAGGCCAGACTGGTTGTTCAGGGGTTTGCACAAGAAGAAGGTATTGATTATGATGAAACCTTTGCCCCTGTAGCCAGACTGGAAGCAATTCGATTGTTTTTAGCTTATGCTGCTTATCAAAACTTAAAGTCTTTCAAATGGATGTCAAAAGTGCATTTTTGTATGGAAAAGTTAAAGAAGAGTTTATGTATGTCAACCTCCAGGCTTTGAGGACAATAAACATCCTAATTGGGTGTATAAGCTTGATAAAGCTCTTTATGGGTTAAAACAAGCTCCCAGAGCCTGGTATGAGACATTATCAAACTTTCTTCTGGAAAACAATTTCACTAGAGGCTCCATAGACAAGACTTTATTTATTAAGAAAGCTGGGCAGCATAATCTACTTGTTCAAATTTATGTAGATGATATCATTTTTGCATCCTCTGATCCAAAGTTGTGTGATGCCTTTACAAAGTTGATGCAACAGAAGTTTGAAATGAGTGCCATGGGAGAATTACAGTTCTTTCTGGGGTTGCAAATCAAACAAAAGGCTGATGGAATTTTTATTCATCAATCCAAATATACAAAAGATCTTTTGCAAAAGTTTGATTTACAAAACTGTAAGCCCTGTTCTACTCCCATGAGCAGCACCACACAACTGGACTCAGATCAGAAAGGTAAAGTGGTTGATGAAACACTTTACAGATGTATGATTGGGTCCTTGATGTATTTAACAGCTTCTAGACCAGATATTATGTTTGCTACATGTGTTTGTGCTAGATTTCAGGCTGCACCTAAAGAGTCTCATCTGATTGCAGTCAAGAGGATCTTTAGATATCTGCAAGGCACTCCATCTCTAGGTTTATGGTATTCTACCAGACATTCTGGTAAATTAGTTGCTTTTTCTGACAGTGACTATGCAGGGTGTAGTTGACCAGGAAATCAACTTCTGGTGGATGTCAATTCCTAGGCAACTGCTTGATTTCTTGGCAGAGCAAGAAACAGACCTCAGTTGCTACATCCACTGCGGAAGCAGAGTACATTGCTGCTGCAAGCTGTACATCTCAGGTACTCTGGCTTCAAAACCAACTTTTGGATTATGGCATTACAGAGACTAAGACTCCATTGTTAATGGATAGTGCTTCAGCTCTTTGCATTGTCAAAAATCCAGTCCAGCACTCTAGGACCAAACATATAGAGATCAGACATCATTTTATAAGGATTGTTTTGAAAAAGGTCTGATTGATCCTAAGTTTGTGCCTAGTGCTGATGAGCTTGCAGACATTTTTACTAAGCCTTTGGATAGTTCAACTTTCCAAAACCTGGTGTTAAGGCTTGGTATGCTGCAGCTAGAATAGGTGACAACTACTGATGATCTCAGTAATTCATACTGATGATCATGAGTGCCTGTCACATATAAGTACTGATGAGCTCTTTTAACCTCAGTTTTTTATAACTACTGAAGGCTAAATGTCTCACAAGTACTGAAGTACTTCATCTGCTCTAAACTACTGAAGTAGTTACAACTACTGATGCAGTCATAACTACTGCAATCAGTAAAAACAGATAAGTACTGATGTCCTATGAAACAACTGAAATCAGCCATAAAGACTGATGAATGTGTTGAGGACAGTTTGAAACAGCTGAAAAGCTAAGAATTGACGAAAACAGCTGAAGAGAACTTTCTCTTCAGTCGTTTGTACAACTGCTGTTTCATTTTAAACAACTGAAGCAAAACCACGTCTTCAGTAGTTTTATAACTACTGATGACCAATACCAAGTCTTCAGTTGTTTACAACAGCTGATGACAAAACCACTGTCTTCAGTAGTTTCATAACTACTGATGACAAACACCATGTCCTCAGTTGTTTCAATCATCTGAAGTCAAAACCACGGTCTTCAGTAGTTTTCTAAACTACTGATGCCTAACACCACGACTTCAGCTGTTTCAACGTCTGAAAGGATAATACCATGTCAACGGTCGTTTAAAACTACTGATGACTAACACCACATCCTTCAGTCGTTTCCTCACCCGTACCCTATAAATACCCTTAACCTGAGCTCTCCATGCTTCATCTTCTTCAAACCTAACGTTCCTCTCCAAAACTTCCATGGCGTCTATGCAAATTAAACCGCGACACAACTGTGTTGCCTACCTCACAAAATCGCCGATCTGGACTAAGTTCGATACTGCTATCGATCTTATGGTTCAGTCCCAATACAACAAGGCATTCCTTCTGAACCCCGTTTTACATGCCGAATCCTTGAACCAATTTTGGATGAACGTTACTGTTACAACTGAGGAGAGCAACACACGATCCCTCCGGTCAGTCGTCAACAACAAAGAAGTAGTGATTACTCCTGCAACAATCCGTAAAATTCTTCAACTGAGTGATGCTACCTCTCCTGCTGGATATCCGAAGGGCACCATAGATCTATCATTTGCTCAGCATGGATATCAAGGTGATCTCAGTGCCACCACCATCATGAAGAAACACTTTAATGACGCTGAGCGCCTGATTTTTCACATGGTCAATGTATGTTTGGCCCCTAAGACATCGTCTTGGGATCAAATGTCCACCAAATGGCAGCAGGTAATGTATTCTATCCTTGAGCAACAACCACTGAACTTTTCAGAATTAATATTTTCAGAGCTCAAAGATATGGCTCAAAAACTAACTGCCAACCGTTGGATACTCTATCCACGGTTCATAATGGCCATTATTATAGACCAGCTTAATGCTGAGGGACTTGTTGGCTTGGGAGTCCCTGCTACGGCTGTTCTGCCAGAAGTATACTCCCGGCACAACTCTGACCGGACACTCAAACTGGCTGCCAAGCTGCGAAAACCCACGCAGCTGGAACCCACAGCCACCACCTCCAAATCCAATGTCCCCACCAAACCCACCAAAAAGAAACCCAAAATGGCTACTCAGGGAATTGAGTCCCCTGAGGATGCTCCTGCACCACAAACGCAGGATATATCCACTAGTCCAAACCCCTAGTGGATACAATGACTCTTCCAGCCACAGCCGCTCAGGCTTCCTCTCAACAGGAGCCTGCAGCAACCCAAGGGGCACCTACTTATCTGGGATCTCCTCACTTGAGGAGATTGCCATTGAAGAGCACCATCCACCCCAGGTGCACACTGCTTCTAACCCCTTACCCCAAACAACCGCCCCTCACAGCCCAACTTTAATAGTTGCACAAGTGCTGACTCAATTGCACTCCTCACCCCCTCCCCAGAAACCACTTACTACTGGGAATACCTCTACAATTGAGGGGGAGGAACACAGTGCACCTGAGAACCCACAGCACAGGGGTTTCCCAATTCTATCTCCTGGTGTAGACAAGGAGCTTAGAATATCTAGTGAGGCTGCCACCTCCTCTGACTCAGCACATGACCAGAGTGAGGCTGGTAACATTGCTAAGACCTCCCTAGAGGCAACAGCTGATGATGGACATTGTCCTGAGGCTGGAAGTCCCCAGTACCAAGCACAAGGGGCACATGCACCAACTGGTCTACACCCAGTGCATGTAAATCCTGCTCTAAGCAGGAGGTCAGGTGATTCAGTATCAACTGATGATGACCTGAGCTTCTTCTATGATGTAGTTGCTCAAACACCATTCTAGAGGATGAGGTTAGCAGACTCAAAGAGCTGCTGGCCAAGATGTCTCAGGATGCAAGTCCATCTGCCACCATCATACACCACAGATGGCACCTTCCCTTGAAGGTTTCCCAAACACAGAGCCACCCAAAAAAATCAACCACCTGCCTCTGCTTCAGGCCCTACTTCTCAGGAACAGAACCCTCCTGAGCAAATAGGTGCTGTACTCCAAAATTCCCTCCCTCTCATCACCCCATAATCACTGATATAGTGATCAAAGCCCTTGATGAGAGGCTTTCCTCACATTACAGCCCTGGTTGATGCTGCTGTCCAAAAGACTCTTTCTGCGGTACCAACCCCTTCCTCCAATGCAACCAAAAGGGGGAGAGTACTGCAGTGAAAGAAAGAAAGAGGAAAAGATCTGAGGAAAAGAAGAGGAGGAAAAAGAAAAGCAACCTCTGCTCACGTACAAGCGAAAGAGAAGTGCTGATGATCACACTGCTGAAGACAAATCCTTGGAGGAGCTGGTCAAAGAAGCTGACACCACACACAGCCGCTCCATGGATAAAATAATTGAACAACTATTCAGGCAGGGGTTTGACACAGCCACACTGGATAGTGAGATCAGAAGGTTAGAAGTACAAGAGATACAAACCCGATGGGCAGGGTATGATGCTCTTGAGAAAGAGAGGTTGGAAATAATGATCCGCTTTATTGCAAAATACTTGGGAAGATCATTAATGGAGATCCGCGCATGGTCCAGGGACAGCATTCTGGCTATAGCCACCAGAATCTGTCTGTCTGAGCAATTCAACAAAGGGATATTGTGGAAGCCCTTGATGAGGCTGGGGCTGGCAAAAGGTTAGAGATGGCTAAACTCACAAAGGCGAAATAACTACAAGGATGCTAGATCAACCTTCCCTTCCACCCACTCAAACAGATCCTATCCCTCAAATCTCCCAACCAACCTCTAAGCCAAAATCCAAACATCCTCTTTCTTCAAAACCAATCCCTTCACCAACCCAACCATCATCCAGTGATGTACCCCGAAGGAGGAGAAGGGTGCTGAGGATGGAAGAAGAAGAAGAAGAGAGGATGAAGATGATAGTCTGCCACTCTCTGCTGTTCTGAAGCTACCAAAACCCCGGAGTCAATCCATGATCACACCTGACTCTCAAAGGGAAATGGTCAGAGTCAAGATAGAAGAAGAAGAACAGCAGAAACAGCACGATGAGCAACTGTTGAAGATGGTTGACAAGGAATTTCCTCAGTCATCATCTATTCAAGCCATGAAAGGGCATGCTCAAAGGCTGTACACTCTCAGGCACACCTTTCAGTATCAGAAGGAGAGAGTGAGAGTATGGCCAGACCCCAGGGTGAGTTCTAGAATCCATAAAAGAACTATCCCACACAGATACAACGGCCAAGTACGAAAAACAATAGAATCTACCATCATGTTGGCCGTTGTAGTCTCACCTTGGGAAATCATTGATGAATTCAAGAAAGCTCACCAAGCAAAGAAGACACCTCAAGCCTTACTAGAAAACAAGATGATTAAGAAGGGGTTGTTATATAAAAAGCTTGAAGACATCCAAAAGAATGAGCTCCAGTTACTCCTTGAAGGCAACCATCCTGATGAATTTGTATATAGGGAGGTAACTACGGTGGAGCTGAAAAATGGCAGGACCATGAAGTACTTATCAGAGTACTATGGTCCAGAGTTCTTCTTCGAAGGAGGAGCTGAAGAACTCTCTCAAGAGGAACAATTGTTCTCCTTGAGGCCTATGTTCGTGAGTCATACAGACTCATTATGGGGAAGTAAATCTCATGAATGGGATAACAACTCTGTGTCCAGTTCCCCAAAACAGAGTTCCCATTCATACTCTGCCAAACAAATATTTGAGATTTCTTCCCAGGCCGGAGCTTACATGGGTCATCTTCTCTACTGATCAAGAAGGAAAAAGACCAACATTTTGCCATCAATAAGTGGGAGTATAAATAAGTTAGAGGTTTTGGCTGCATTGGTTCAGGGGGAGTTTGTTGGACCAAAAGAACCAATGAGCCAAGATCAGAAAATCTCTAAGTCCCACACGGTATCACAACAACTGCTGAAAGCCTCATCAGTAGTTTGACAAGTGCTGAAGACTTCAACAGCTGAAGATCAAGTGCTGAAGACCTTAACAGCTGAAGAACCAAAGTGCTGAAGTACAACAGCTGAAGAACACAAGTGCTGAAGCTGAAAGACCAAAGTACTGAAGAACAACAGCTGAAGAGTTCACAAGTGCTGAAGATCAACAACTGATGTACAAAGTCTGAAGACAAAGACTGAAGACATCAGCTGATGATATCTACTGAAGTCATCAGCTGATGAAACACCTGAAGGTCAAAGTCTGAAGATCAAGTACTGAAGCCTCAGTAGTTTGTCACAACTGCTGAAGAGTACTTCTTCAGTAGTTGTGATATCAGTTTTTTTATTTTCTATGTTTCAGTAGTTTTGTAAAACGACTGAAGAGCTTGTTCTTCAGTCGTTGTAGTTTCAGTAGTTTTATTTTGTACTTAACTTGCTGATATTCTCAGTAGTTGTGAACATTTCAGTAGTTTGTTAAGAATTAGTTATTTCTGTATTGGATCTGCCAGTTGTCACTTTCCGTGATAACAGCAGTGACTGTTGCACTCTATAAGGAGTGACAACCTATTGTAATCATTGAGCGAAATGAGTAATTGAATGGAATGATTGATTGATTCGATTAGAAATATTCTACATCTATAAACATTCCTAGAAATCAGAAATTCATATTCTCTCCCTATAACTGTATGCGATCTTAATGATCACAAATATCATTGCTTGCTACAATTTGTCTAATTCGTGTTTGTATTCCGCTGCTTTATATTCTGATACGTCAAACTTGTGATCACTGATCCTGTCAGTGCATCTGCCTGATAAAGGTCTGTGGCACTCAGGTAGTCAATCATCTTGATTCTGTCTTCTTCCTTATCTACCTGAGGATCTTGTTGAACCACATCCTCTTGTTCAGGACTTTCTTGAAATGATGAGAGGGTAGGCATACCTTTGTATGGTCTTTTTCTTCTTCTCTCTTCTTTGACTTGTACTAGGAGTTCTGCATCTTCTGCCTCCTTCTTCTCTCTTGACCTTTCCAGATCAACCAGCTCATTCAATTCATCCAAGGGGAGAGAAATGACATTATCTATCTCATAGTTCCTAGTCTGCAGATAGTTCCTCATCACTGCCCTTAACTCATCATTCTGAGTATCTGGTCTGGGGGCAGCCCTGATTGCAGACTCCATGAGTCTTGGAGACTCAGTAGAGGAACTTTCTCCCCTTAGCATGCTTTTCCTCTCTCTCTCCTCCTCCTCAATCTCCTTAGATGTCATATTTCTTTTCCCTTTGTCACTCTTTGACTTTTGTGACTCAGGGTGGAGAGAGCTTTGGCCTTCATTGCTCGTTGCAACATCTGAGCTCAGGCCAGAGAGAGGTTGAGAAGCACCTTCAGCAGCAGGTGTCTTAGACGGAATATGGATCTCTGCAGCAGTTGGAGATGATAAGACAAGGCTCTCAGGTTCTATCACTAGGCCTTCAGTCAAGGTTTCCCCTATGAAGCTAATCTTAGGGTCTGCCTCAACATCGAGTTGATCGATGACATTGCCTGATTGCCTTAGTATCCTTCTTAGGCTGAACTCTGCAATAATCCTGTCTTGGATTCTTTTAGCCAGTCTGTCAGCTTGTCTTGATTGGCTGGGTTGAGAAGTGGCATATTGACTAGATCCAGACCTTCATAATAGTCCAAGTTCTGAAAATTGAAGACTTCTTGCTGTCCTTGAACTCTTATGATGATGAGGGCCTTCCTGTTGTTGTCATACCTCCACCCAATAATGTCATTGAAGGATGGTGAAGGTGACATAGCCCTTGGTATCCCATCCTCAAACAGACTCTGTATGAAGGAGTCTGTGTAGTCCACATCAATGTGAACTAGAGGAGGTTGCTGAGAATGCACAATTGCAAGTGAGGATGGTGAGTCCTCAATGTCCATTCTCTCAGTGGAACTCCCAGGTTCTATGGCTGTAATGACTCTCTCCCCCTTTTTGGTAGCATCACCCACTTGTATAGGTGAGCTGGAGGATAGTTCAATCACATCCACAGGTTCTTGTGTTCCTCGTTGAGCTTTCCTTAAGGGTCTCCCAGCTAGTTTTTCCTTAAGATATGAAATCTCAAGTTGTTGATCATTGATCATGTGTTGTAAGGTAGTCACCTGAGATTAAGGTGACTGACCTTTTAGACTTGGTAAGTGCATGTTTTAGACAGTTTTTGCACTTTTAGTCTCAGATCCCCCTCATCTTCATCAGAAGAATCACTGGGGGTGGAAAAGACTGGATCAGAGTCTTTTCTCTCATGACCAGTTCAAAGTTCTTGGCTACTGGATTTCCACTGCTCACTAGCAGTCTAAGTTGAGATGTCAGTGGGCTGAGTTGCCATGGTTGAGGTCTTAATGATGTAATCACTTTCAGAAGTGAGTGCCTCCTCCATATGGACATCCTGAATAGGTTAGGAGTGTCCACCTCAGTTGTAGGTGACTGATGTGGGATAGATGTAGGAGACTCAGTATTACTCGTCTCTATTTGAGTAGAGGGAGAGAAGAGAGATTCATTATACTCACTGAAACCTATATCTACATCAATATAGAATTCAAGGTTGGGAATGGATTGGTTGAGATCTATAGGCTGGGGATGGTAACTGTCCCCTGAAGGTTGATCACTTGAGTGTTGAGACTCAGAGTGATGGCTTAAGGCAGTAGGGCTAATGAGCTCATCAGGCTGAGCATGAGGAACCTCAACACTGATTTCTGAAGAGATGGGAGTGGTCTGCTCCTCAGGAGAAATCGGAGCTCCAGTGTCCATTTCTTCCTGTATGGGTGAGTATATGGGGACCTCCATAGACTGAATAGTCTTAGCAGGAGTTTGTTTGTATTTGCTTTGGTAGGTGATGGAGAATTGAGGTTGTGTGGGTGGTGGGAAGTAGCAGGTGTGGTTCAACACTAGCTTGTGCTGCTAGGTTGTCACCTTGAGCAATGAGCTCTAACATTTTGGGACTAGGGCTGTTTCTACCCCAGAGAATCCAACAGTGGACTTTCTCAATATTTTAATGATGTCGGGCTTCATTTGTCCCAATTTAAGAATGTTACCTCTTTCCCTTAACTGTGAGCCCAGTTCATATATAAGAATGTTTTGGACGTATCTAGGAAGCATGTAATATTCTAAGGAGTCTAAATTAGCAAGCAAATTGTATAAACAAACTGAGAGTACCTGAATTTGACCCCTTGAACCATTCTATGGACTATGAAGGAGAGATCTTTAGGAATCTGGTCCCATCCGCCATGCTTGTTTGATAAGCTGTGGATCACTAAATGGAGCAGGAATCTCCATTGGGATGAGACCTTCCCTTTCTTGAAGGTCTTTACAGTGAAATCTCCCTCATACCCCATGTGCTCAAAGGAATGATTAACAGCTTCCTTTGGGAAGAACACCTCACCTTCTTCATCATCCAGCTGAAGATGTCGGTTGATGATGGCCGGAGTGATGAAGATTGTTCTCCCATGCACTGTGGCAGACATGCCTTCTCCCCATCCATAATGACCTCTTGGCAGGTCTTCCAGAATTCAAGCAACTGATCCTCATAGAGTGGAGGATCAATGGTGAGGGAAGTGAAGTAGTTTGATAGAGACAAGAAACGAGAAACCTCTGAGAAATGAGGATATTTCTCAGAGCATAACATAGCAACTTGATTGTGTTGTCTCTGTAGCTCCATGGTAAAGTTGGGATCATTTTTGTGAGCAAGGTTGGCCATTTTGAAGTAGCTTAAGGACGAAGGAAGAAAAAAGAAATTTCAGAGAGAAATTTGGGTTTTAAGTTTGGAGGAAGAACAAATGATAGAAAAAAGGGGGAAACCGTTGGGTTTATATGTGAGAAGGATTTCAGATAAAGTTTAATGAAAGAGGATAAACTTTGAAATCTAGATGTCGGTCCCACCTCTGAAAAAGTTGTTTACTTTTTGCTCAAAAAGTAGTTTTCTTGGAAGTCAAAAAACTTCGAAGGTTAATTATCTTCGGAAAGTTTAATTAAAAAGCTTCCGAAGCTAAAATGACTTCGAAGAATTTCCTGAGAGATTTGAAAATTTGCTTCGGAAGAAAAATTAAAGCTGGAGTGCTTTGTGTATAAACTAACAAAGCTTCCGAGAATTAATTTTGCTTCGGAAGTAAATGGTCCTTAAAATGAGTAAGTGTCTGAGACAATATTTTAAGCTTGGGAAGAAAATTTGAAAACTTTTCCGAAGGTAAACTTCTTAGACAGTTATTTATTTTGAAGGCATGATTTACTTCCGAAGTTAAAAATAACTTCCAAAGTATCAGAAATTTTCAAAAATCTAAGAAAAGTCTTCAAAAAGAAATTTTTCATCCAAAGAAAACATGAGCTTATGAAGTAATGAATTAGACAACTTAGGACACACATGAATTTAAAGAAATAACAAGAATTAGATTTAAAAAAGATCTACTCAAGGTTGATCATCCCAATAGCTGATATAAGATATTTAAATCTCTGTTCATCAAAAGCCTTTGTAAAAAATCAGCATATTGTTCATCTGTGTGAACTTGACTAGTTTAATTAATCTTTTTCATAGTATCTCTTATTAAATGATACCTGATATGATGTGCTTTGTCCTTGAGTGTTGCATAGGGTTCTCTGATTGAGATAGCACTGTTGTTGTCTATGAATGGAGTCTCCTTGAAGTTAATCCATAGTCCAACATCTAATTTGAATCCAAAGTACTTGAGCATAGCAGCTTGCAGCAGCAATGTATTCAGCTTCAGCAGTTGATGCAGAGACACATGATTGTTTCATGCATTGCCATGAGACAACCCTTCCACCAAGAAATTGACGTCCCCCAGATGTAGACTTTGCAGTCATGTTGCAACCACCAAATCACTATCTGTATAGGCATACAGATTGAAGTCAGAATTCTTGGGATACCATAGGCCAAGTGTTGATGCACACTTGAGGTATCTTAGAATCCTCTTGACAGTGATAAGGTGAGACATCTTAGGGTTGGCTTGATATCTTACACAAATACATGTAGCAAACATGATATCAGGCATGCTAGCAGTAAGATACATAAGAGACCCAATCATAGCCCTGTATAAATGCTCATCTACGCACTCCCCCTCAAGATCAGGACCAAGAGAGTGGTTTCAGGCTATGGGTGTCTTAGCAATCTTACAATCAGTCATATTAACCTCTTGAGTATGTCCTGAACATACTTTGACTGACTTATGAAGATGCCATCTTCAACTTGCTTCACTTGAATTCACAGAAAGAAATTGAGTTCCTCCATGGCACTCATGTCAAATCTGTCTTTCATCAGTTTCTCAAAGTCTTTGCAGAGCTTTGGATTAGTTGAACCAAAGATGATGTCATCCACATATACTTGAACTAGCAATATGTCTTTTCCTTGTCCTTTGATGAAAAGAGTTCCATCTATAGTACCCCTCCTGTATCCATGTTACACAGATACTCAGATAGTGTTTCATACCACTTCTTGGCGCCTGATGCAGCCCACAGAGAGCTTTGTCAAGCTTGCTGACAGAATCAGGATGATCAAGATCTACAAAACGAGGTGGCTGTTTGACGTAAACCTCTTCATCTATCACTCCATACAAAAAGGCACACTTCACATCATGTTGAAAAACCTTGAAGTTCTTGGATGCAGCAAATGCCAGAATATCCTAACAGCTTCTAATCTTGGCACTGGAGCAAAGACATCAGTGTAGTCAATCCTTTCTTCTTGTGTGTATCCTTGAACAACCAGTCTAGCTTTTTTCTTGATGATGATGCCTCTATCATCTTTCTTGTTCCTAAACACCCATTTGGTTCCAATGGTAGTCTTCCCAGAAGGAAGAGGACAAAGGTTCCAAACTTTCTGCCTTTTGAATTGAAGCTCTTGTTGCATAGCTTCAACCCACTTCCATCCTTTAGAGCTTCATCAACTTTCTTTGGCTCTATCTGGGATAGAAAACAAGAGTGAAGACAAACATTTGCTTCATGGGTTTGTCTCTTGTCTTTACCCCAGACAACATCTCCAATGATGTTTGTGGTAGGGTGAGACTTGTGGATCCTAAGCTGAGGGATCACAGCAAGTTGTTAAGAAAGATCTAAATTTGAAAATTTTGATCTGGCATAGATGTTTCTCGACCACATCAGCACACTTTTCAAGTGAAACTTGATCCAAGCAGTGTGTGACATCATTGATGTTCTCATCTATGGTGTGGTTAGTGGCATCAAGAAATTCTTGGTCACTGTCACCATCACCATTGTTGTCTTCCACAGTTGAGGTGTTCTTATCTGGTTGTAGAGCCTCTGAGCTGGAATTTGAAGGCATACCAGATGTATCAGCTGAATTTGTCATTGTTGGGCTGATAGAAACCTCATTTGCAAAAGTGGTTCCAACTGGAGCTGAAGATATATGTCTTGAAGATCTTCCTAGCTCAAATCTTGGATCAGGATCATCTGTATTCAAATTTCTGCAAATCCTGAAACATTCTCACAAGATTTGTTAAAACAGTTGGTAACCAAATCAAGATCAAACACCCAATCCGGACTAGAACCAGTAACACAAGGTGTGTGTTCATTGATAGTCACATTGGCTGACTCTTTCACAATTCTAGTTCTAAGATTGTACACTCTATAAGCCTTAGCTTGGGAAGAGTATCCAATAAAGTGTCCATCATCTGATATCTCAGCAAACTTGGAATTTGATCTTTGGTATTCAAGATGGTGCAAGGACATCCAAATGACCTGAGAAAACCAATGAAAGGTCTCCTCTTGTGCCAAAGTTCATAAGGAGTTTTGCCATGAGTCTTAACTACTAAACTCTTTCTGCACATAGCAGGCAGTGTTGACTGCCTCTACCCAGAAGGTGATGGGCAATTTAGAATCAGACAACATGGTTCTTGCAGCTTCAATTACTGTCCTGTTTCTCCTCTCAGCAACACTGTTTTGCTGAGGAGTCCTGGGAGCACTAATTGTCTTGTAATACCCTTTTCATCACAAATGTGTCAAGGATATGGTTCTTAAATTGGTTCCTTGATCACATCTTGTGATCTTGACCTTGTGATCAGATTGATTCTCAATCTTCAAGATGAAATTTTTAGAATCTCAGGAGTCTCATCCTTAGTTCTAAGGGAAAACCCAAGTGAATCTTATAAAGTCATCTGTGATCACTAGACAGTATAAGGTCCTTCCTAAACTCATTACACTGGTGGGGCCAAAAAGATCCATATGTAACAAGTGTAGGGGAGTAGTGATTGAGTTCTTTTCTTAGGCTTGTGAGATACCTTATGTTGCTTCCCTTTCAGGCCTGCGACACAGTGGTCATCACTTGCAAACTCTTTCTTTGGCATTCCAGTTACCAAGTCATGCTTAATAACTTATTCATGTTTTTAAAGTTTACATGGCACATTCTTTTTGCCATAGGAAAGACTCATCACTATTGGCTTTAGACAGAAGCATGAAACTTCTCTAGAGGGAGAGGTTTCTTAAAAATCCATCTTGTACATGTTTCCTTTCTTGGGGGCTCTAAGCAGGATATGCTCATGAGGAATGACCACACAGGCTTAAGAACAATGCACTCATGCTCAATAAAGAGCATGTTATGACTCTGATCACAAAATTGAGATACACTCAGAAGATGTATCCAAGCTCCTTTACAAAGTTTACCTTTTCTATGCTAAGCTTACCATTTGTGACCTTGCCCCTCCCAGAAATGTAACCACCTTCATCTCCTCCAAAAGCAACAGGTCCTCTATCAATCCTTTCCAAGTTCTGGGTAGTGACCTATTGCCAGTCATGTGCCTGGAGCAGCCACTGTCTATGATCCAGACATTTCTGTCTGTCTTCAGCTGTCCCTGCACAAAAGAGAATGATTAGTTACATCTGGAAACCTAAGCCTTGCTTGTCTTGGGCTCATTTGCAGAAGGTAATTTAACAGTAATAGATCCT
Organism: Flaveria trinervia; assembly: GCA_025506515.1. Lineage (NCBI taxonomy): Eukaryota > Viridiplantae > Streptophyta > Magnoliopsida > Asterales > Asteraceae > Flaveria > Flaveria trinervia. Next base: position 40,012,424 of record CM046451.1, read on the forward strand.
ATGGTTGTACTAAGAGGATCTTGAGTTGTTTTGATAGAGAAATCTCAGTCACTTGGTCTTTCTTAGACGTCCACACCACCTTTGTAGTCTTGGACTTGACCTACAAAACTTTAGAAGCTTTTGGAGCTTCAGATGTTTTGATGACTGAACCTTCGGAAGATTCTGCAAACACTGTAGCAGACTTCAGTGCTTCGGAAGAACTCCTTTCTTCCGAGACCAAATATTCTTCCGAAGAGAATTTTCCACTTCCCTTCTTATTAGATTTGGAACTTCCAAAGGAAACTGGTTTTCCTTCTAAACTTTGAATCTTCTTAGAACTCTTTGTTTTGGCCATATGGACAGTACCTTTAGGATTGAAGGGACAATCCTTACAATGTGAGTGGTGCTGTCACACATAACAAAATTCATCTTCTTCTTCACAAGAGCCTAGTCTTGAGAGTAAGACTGTCTTTGGTCACTTCCCTTCTCCACCTTCATCTTTGCAGATGCTGAGACAGTCCTCTTGGGCTGAGGACTGTGCTTGGAGATTGAAGGTCCACACTGTGCAACATTGATACACAGCAGATCAGTCGTCTTCTTGCTGCTGAGCTGAGTTGAACAAGAACCAGAACTCTTAGCAGAGGAGTTTTGGTTGATGTCTTCAGTCCCTACCACTTTAAACCCTATAGAAATAAAAACTTGTTTCTGCTTAGAGTCAAAAGTAGCCTTGATCCCTTGAGCCTTCCTTGCCTTTCTTTTGCTCTTTCTGATCAAGTTTTTTCTCATGGACTTCGTCATCACAGTCTTCATTTTCTCCTAAGAAGGATAGTGGCCCTTCTTGGAATCCTCCCCTTCACTCTTTGTAGAGGGATTCTTCACTATCTCTTCTTCATCCTCCTCACTCATAGGATCTATGAGAAGAAGCTCATCTTCACAAGTTCCACACCTAAGAGATCTTACTGAAAAGATGTGTGTGGAGGAGCTATCTCATTGGATCCCAGTCCCTGTCTGTTTTGATAGCACACTTTGTTGTGCAAGGATAAGGATATGATGTTCTTGAAGGTCTCCTTTTCAAGAACACTCTTTTATGCCCTGGCATTGCTCATCACAAGCTCAGCCTGGCACTCAGTTAACTTGTTTATGAGATCTTTAATTTGAGTCCTAAAATCTGTGTGTTCATGTTTTAGAACTGAAATGGTTTTCTCTAAGTCCTCTATTTTCAGCTTATAATCATTTTCGGACTTTCTAAAATCAGATTTTAAAATGTTTAAGGACTTAACATCAAATCTTATTTCCAAGTTATACGACCTGTACCTGTTGACTTTAGCAATGCATTCAGGAGTACAGAGATGTTCCAATACCTTGGCTTCGTCATGATCTGCCATTAGTGCTTGGTTTGGAGAAGCATCTTCCACCTGAAAGCTCCAGTCAAAGCATCCTTCTTCAACAGCAACAGCAGCTTGCTGCTTTGACTTTTCATTATGGAGAGCTTTGTGAGTGTAGTTTGGTCTGGATTGTGTTTGGCCATCATTTGTTCTAGGTCCCTTACACTCTCTGTCAAATGGCCCATCAGGTTACAGTTGTAACACTTGACTTTGCCTTTGTTCAGTCCAAACATTCCACTGGTTGCATTGCTTGGAAACTTCCATCCAGTCCTCTTGTAGAATTTCTTGGCTCTATGAGTGAGAAGAGCCATCTGCTAGACTATTTCCATGTATTCCAGATCATCTGGATGGATACAGTCTAGGTCTTCAAGAGTGAAAAGAGAGTTGCCACAACTTTCATCAGAAAACGCAAAAGCTTGAGAAGAGCTTGTCTCTTGGAATGGGCTTCCTTGAGTGTAGTTCTCCTTTGGTGTCTCTGGGAAGTTGATGAAAGGACCCCTGGGTGAGTTCTCAGGGTAGCATAAGAGATGTTGTTTGGTATCTATGCTTTCCCTTTAAACCACATGTAGGACTGAACCCATTTGATTGTTGGAGTTGCCAGATTAACCTTGCATGTTCATTTCTATTTGGTATCCACTAAGAATCCCATACAACTCTGTCAGAGTAAGAGTTTTGAGATTTTTAGTTCTCTTGATCACCACACAATAGTGTGTCCACTGCCTACGAAGTGAGGACATGAACTTCCTTACAATGTCTCTGTTTTCAAGAGAAACTTCTCCATCTACTAGGGTATCCATAATCTCAACATACCTGAAGTACTGCTGAGTCATGGTTTCACCTGTTTTGAAGGTGAAGTTTTCAAACTGTTGCTTCAGGAGATCCTTCTTGTTCTCCTTGGCTTCAGAAGAACATACATCAGTTTCAGTGCATCCCACGGCAGCTTGGTTGTTTTGCACTTCTTGAAACCTCTGTACACAGAGTTTGGAAGGGCTGTTTGAAGAGCTGTCATGGCTTTTCTCTCTATCTCTACTCTCTTCCTATCTTCATCAGAGTAGTTACCCACATCTTTAGGGATCGTACCTGCACCAGTAGCAGAAAGTGTGCTGGCTATGAAAGGTCTATTCTCAATAGACTCCCACATTCTTGAATCAACAGACCTGATGAAATCTTCCATTCTTAAACACGAGGTGTCAAACTCATGAAGAGTGATCAATGGAGACTTATTCATGGTTCTAGTTTCCATATCAGTTTTGGAAATGGCTGTCATTTGAAAAGTTTAGTATTTGTGTGTGTGAGGGATCTAAAGATGGTGAGATCTTATATCAAGAGCCTGGAACGCTCTGATACCAAATGCAGGATCATTGAAGGATTTAGAGTTACAACACAACACCACAAAGAGGAGATAAACTAAACTTAGATCAAACAATAAACTGGATTAACCAAGTGGTGACACTAAGAACACAAGTAATATATGAGACAGAACACAAAGAACACAAGTGTTTGGTTTTAAAGAATGCAGTATATTGCCTTCTCTATGTTCGATTACAAGTGTTACAAAAGCATATTCGAAAGATACAAGAACATGAGATACTTATACAACATCCTACAACCAGCTATACTTTGAAAGCCTGCAGGATACAAATGACTAGACACACACAAAATCAATTGTAGAGTCTAAAGGCAGATGGCCTTTTGACAAGTGACTATGACTTGCCATAGCTCACATCCTTATCTATTATAAAAAGGATAAAGTACATAAAGTAGAAAGTTACAGACTCAAGACCTCAATGTACAGTTACCAAACGCATGGACCTTTTCACCAAACCATGTTAGTTAGTGACTTGCAGAGTCGTAGCGGAAAGGTGTCCAGCTTTATGGAACAGTACATCAGATAAAGAATGTTACTAAAAGTATTCGGAAGAAATCTATCTTCATGAACTTGAAGCTTCGGAAGACCTTGTCTCTGAGGATTCGGAAGACTTCATCTTTTGCTTTGGAAGATTTCACACTTAGAGTATTTCTGTTGCACATGTGAAACTTCTGAAGCATTCCACAATCATCCTCCTCAATGATGATGGAATTTTCCACAGAATGAGATTCTAATGGAAATTTGTAAGCCTCAATCACTCTTGGTGCACCAAGATTTCTGCTTTTTTAATCAAGTTCTAATGCTTCAATTATGGCTATCATAATATCCAAAGTAGTACTCTCAAGATCAAGAGCATTTTTTAGCATTGTTAGATGCTGCTTACAGTTTTCATGGAGGCTGTGAAGCATCTTCTTGTTTAATTCTTTGATCTTGTAGGATACACCCAAGATTTCCAAATCATTTACCAAGTATACAAATCTGTGCAGTTTTTTGGATATGGACTCTCCCTTGGTGTGGTGGAATGTTTCATACTCATTAACAAGCTTATCCTTGTTAATTTCAGCAAGCTCACTGCTTCCTTCACACATGATTTTCAATGCATCCCACACAACTTTTGCAGTACCATACTTCTTTAATCTTTTTGGCACATCCATATTGGGTGCTTGAGTTAGAATGGGGTAAGCTTTGAGTTCAATCTTGATTTTCTTATAGTCTTCATCATCAAGAGTTAGATCTTCAATGGGTATTCTTGCAGTTTTGTAATTGCAGCTTCATCTGCAGATAGAGTGACAGGGATGTGTGGCCCCTTGCATATTGAGATCCAGAAATCAGGATCTACACCTGTGATGTAATTCCTAAATCTGATTTTCCACTTTTTAAACTCAGATTTGTGTTTAAGCATAAGAGGTTTAGGTGTATGGCCAAGTTTGAGTAACTGTTAGAATCCATCTTAACTAAGTGTTTAACTGGTATAAATATAGATTTAGATGAATTTTAGGATTGATTAGTCCAACTTGTCGAAACAGTTCAAACGGATTTCAGAATCAGATCTGTGATTGTTGTAAGTTTCTTGCTGTTGTGAATATTTTGGTGAGAATGTGTTCACAAGAGTATTTTCTGCTGTTACTAAGTAGAGATGATGATATACTCTACTAGCAACTCGATTACCAGATCAATCGAATTTTATTCAGTTCTTGTGCAGATCTGAAAGAGAACCGAAAGCCATAGCTCTAATACCAATTGACTGGGTAAGTAAGATTGAGATTCTTACTGTGAATCGAATATGGTAATCAAGTCAATGATTGAGTGGCGGAAACAAACAATCAAAGAACATTCAATGCAAGAAATATACTCATAAATGCTTTTGTATTATATATATGAAAGTTGATTGATTACAGAGAATAAATGACAACAAAATTCTCTGTCTATGAGCCGTCACCTCATGTACGAGGTTATCTATTCAACTTATTGGCAGACAAGATGCCTCTTACAAATGACTAAACTACCCTGACCTACTACATGAGAACTAGTCTAAGTCTTCATCCGCATCTTTGCTTGTCCATCCGCATTAACAAATGCGGATGAGTTAACTTGATGAGCATTTCTTCACTTGATCATCCGCATTAGTATGTTGGTTATCCGGATTTGTTAATGCGGATGAACAAATACTTATGCGCATTGTTCGGTCATCCGCATTTGTCAAATGCGGATGAGCAAAGTCTTGTCCGCATTGTTTCTTGGTCTTCCACATTTCTCAATGCGGAAGAACAAATACTTGTCCGTATTTGTTTTATGTCTTCCGCATTGACAAATGCAGAAGACAACACTTGGTTTTTGTGAGCAGGATCTTCATCCACATTTATTCTTGGACTTGTGGGATACCAGCTACGCAATCATCAAATCACCCATTGAATTGACATGTATGATCCTTTCAGGGTGCAACATCTTCTAAGAGTTGATTAAAACATACTAACTAAGACAAAAGAGAAGCACAAGAGAGTAATTTAAAGATACTTGAATATATTATTTCTCAAGTCAAAGTTTACAAGTCTTTTTACAAGCTTACTACAAGAGTTACAATGACAAACTATATATACTACTCTCTACAGCCGGATATACTTTGATACCAACTGGAATCCTCTAACTAAAGCAAATACTACAAAGCTATAGTTTTAGGTATCTTATATGATATCTTATCTAATATATGATAGTCATGACATGTCCATGACTTACTTATTGGACCAACTAAAGTTGGTAACTTGTATTAACATACAAAGGTGAATAGTGGAATAAAGTATGGTCAACTACATGGCCTTTTCGGAAAACATCATGCAGTATTAGAGGTCTGCAACAGAGTGTTAGAGACCACACTTATGTCCACTGGTTCGTTAGTAGCATCTTTCGAAGGTTAAATGGGTTCAGAAGAACAAGTTCTTTCGAAGCCTTTTATACATCTGAATAGTCTACTTGGGGACTTCTACTTCAGAAGTCAATTTTTTTAATTTCTTCTAAGTCATGAACTTCAGAAGAGAAAACTTTGTCTTTGAAAGTTGGAGCATTTCCTTTGGAATTTGATCTTGCTATTTATCTTCGGATGAACTCCACATCCTTTGGAAGTTCCATACTTAGCTTTAGAAGTCCTTTATAAGTTGTACCAAAATTTGTCTAAGTGTTTGGTTGTGGTTGCACTAGCCTTCTTATTGATCAAACGGTACTATAGTATTAGGAAGAGCTTCCGAAGGACCGGTCATCAAAACTTCCAAAGTCATCAAAATTTTTGAATTGTTGTAGTTCAAGTCTAAGACTCTAAAGGCTGTGTGGATGTCAAAGAAAGACCAGGTGACTAAATGTTCTTCATCAACATTAGCAAGTTATCCTCAAAACATGATAATAGGATATATTACTATTGCATTGTCTTCAAATTCTTTTGATGAGCCCAAGACTAATAAGGCTTGGGTTTCCAGATGTAACTAACCATCTCTTTTGTGCAGGAACAACTAAAGACAAACAGAAATGTATGGATCATTGATAGTGGTTGTTCCAGGCACATGACAAGCAATAGGTTACTACTTCAGAGATTTGAAAGAATTGATGTACGACGAGTTGTTTTTGGAGAAGATGCTGGAGATTACATTACAGGAAGGGGCGGGGTCACAAATGGTAAGCTTAGTATTAAGAATGTAAAGTTTGTGGAGGAGCTTTGATACAATCTTTTAGGTGTATCTGAATTTTGTGATTAGAGGCACAACATGTTCATTTCTGAGTATGAGTGTATTGTTCTCAAGCCCGAGGTAGTCACTCCTCACGAGCATATCTTGCTTAGAGCCCCTAGGAAAGAGAACATGTAGAAGATGGACTTTCAAGAAACATCTCTATGAGGAGAAGTTTCATGCTTTCTGTCTAAAGCAAATCATGATGATTTTTTCTTCTGGCATAAAACTATATGCCATGTAAACTTTAAAACATGAATAAATTAATTAAGAATTATTTGGTAACTGGAATGCCAAAGAAAGAGTTTACAAGTGATGACCGTTTTGTTGCATGCCTGAAAGGGAAGCAACACAAGGTATCTCACAAGCCAAAAGAAAGAAAATCCATTACTACTCCCCTACACTTGTAACATATGGATTTCTTTGGCCCCACCAGTGTAATGAGTTTAGGAAGGACCTCTCATTGTGTGGAGATCAGAAATGACTTTTCAAGATTCACTTGTGTCTTCTTTCTTAAAACTAAGGATGAGACCCTAAGATTATGAAGAATTTCATCTTAAAGATTGAGAATCAATGTCATCAAAATGTCAAAACAATAAGATGTGATCTGGGAACTGAACATAAGAACCAAATCCTTGATACATTTTATGGTGAAAAGGGTATTACAAGACAATATAGTTCTCGCAGGACTCCTCAACAAAATGGTGTTGCTGAAACTAGAAAAAAGACCCTCATTGAAGTTGCAAGAACGATGTTGTCTGACTATAAACTCCGCATCACCTTTTGGGCAAAGGCAGTTAACACTGCTTGCTATGTCCAAAACATAGTTTAGTGGTTAAGACACATGGTGAAAATCCTAATGAACTTTGGCATAAGAGGAAACCTTTCATTTGATTTCTCAAGTCATTTGGATGTCCTTGCACCATCTTAAATACCAAAGATCAAATTGCCAAGTTTGACGAGAAACCAGATGAAGAATGTTTTATTGGATACTCTACCAAAGATAAGGCTTATAGAGTACAATCTAAGAACTAGAGTAGTTGAGGATCAGCCAATGTGACCTATAATGAGCACACTCCTATTGTGAAAGGTTCTAGACATGAATGGGTATTTGATCTTGATTTAGTTACCAACTGTTTTCAAAAAATTTGTGAGCATGTTTCAGGATCTATAGATATACTACCTACAAGTACTCTAGTTTGCAAATGGAATATCTTTCAGCATAACAATGACAGATCTAGCTGATACCTCTGGGGTGCCTTCAAATTCAAGCTTAGAGGCACAAAACTCAAATATGGGAGCTTCAAATGTAGGAGACAATGGGGGTGGAGATAGTAATCAAGAATTTCTTGATGCTTACAACCACTCCATTGAAGACATCACCAATGATGTCACACACTCATTGGATCAAGTCTATTTTGATAAGTGTGTTGATGTGGAAGGAGAAACATTAGTGCCAAATCTAAATTCTCTATTTTAGATCTCTCTAAGAAATTTGTTGTGATCCTTAAATTAAGGATCCATATATCTCATCCAACTACAGACATCATTGGAGATGTTGATTCAGGGGCAAAAACATAGGGACAAACCCATGATGTAAATATTTGTCTTCACTCTCGTTTCTTATCCCAGATAGAGCATAAGAAAATTGATGTGGCTTTAAAAGATGGAAGTTGGGTTGAAGCTATGCAGGAGGAGCTGCTTCAATTCAAAAGGCAGAAGGTTTTAAAGTTATGTCTTCTTCGTCAATGTAAAACTATCATAAAAAACCAAATGGGTTTTCAGAAACAAGAAGGATGATAGAGGACTTGTCATCAATAAAAAGGCTAGACAAGTTGAAGGATACACACAAGAAGAAGGAATTGAGTACACATATGTCTTTTATCCTCTTCCAAGACCTGAGGCTGTTAGCATATTCTTATCATTTGTTGCATCCAAGAATTTCAAGGTCTACGAACTAGATGATAAGTGTTCTTTTCTATATAGGTTGATTGATGAAGTGTTTTATGTCAAACAACCACTTGGGTTTGCAGATCCTGATCAACCTCATTATGTTTACAGGCTTCATATTGCTCTTTATGGGCTGCACCAAGCACCATGAAAGTGGTATGAGAGTTTATCTCAGTATCTTTGACAGCGTGGCTAAAGAAGGGGCACTATAGATGGAACTCCCTTCATCAAAGGAACATGGAATGATCTAATGCCAGTCCTAGTGTATGTAGATAAAATTATCTTTGGGTCAACTAATCCAGAACTCTACAATGACTTTGAGTAGCTGATGAATGATAGATTTGAAATAAGAGCCATGCGGGAGCACAATTTCTTTCTAGGAATTCAAGTGAAGCTAGTTGGCAGTGGCATCTTCATAAGTCAGTAATAGTATGTACATGTCATACTTAAAAGATTCAACATAACTGACTGCAAGGTTGCTAAGACACCCATAGTAAGAAACCACTCCCTTGAACCTGATCTTGAGGGGGAGTGTGTGGATGAACATCTCTACAGGGCTATGATTGGTCGCTAATGTACCTTACTCCTAGCAAGCCTAATATCATGTTTGCCACATGTATTTGTGCAAGATATCAAGCAAATCTCAAGATGTCAAACCTAGTCACTATAAAGAGAATTTCAAGATATCTCAATGGTGCTTCAACACTTGACCTTTGGTATCCAAACAATTCTGACGTCATTATGTATGCATATACAAATAGTGACTATGGTGGCTACAACATAACTGTAATTTAAACATCTGGGGTATGTCAGTTCTTTGGTGGAAGGGTAGTCTTATGGAAATGCAAGAAACATTCTTGTGTCTCTACATCAACTGCTGAAACAGAATATATTGTTCTAGCAAGCTATTGTGCTCAAGTGCTTTGGATTCAGAATAAGATATTGGATTATAGATTCAAATTCAAAGAGACTCCTATCCACATAGACAACAACAGTGCTATCTCTATCACAGAGATTCCTATGCAGCGTTCGACAACAAAACACATCAATATCAGGGATTAATCAAACTAGTTAGAGTTAACACAAACGAACAATATGCTGATCTGTTCACCAATGCTTTTGATGAGCAGAGATTAAAATATCTTGTATCAGCTACTGGGATGATTAACTTTTTGTATCTTTTCTTTTAACTTAATCATATTAATTCTAAATTCGTGTTTCCTAAGTTGTCTATTTTATCACCTTCATAAGTCCTTGTTTACTTTGGAAGAAACAATTCTTTGAGAAGACATTCCTTAGATTTTTGAAAATTTTGATCTTTTTCTCTTTAAAAGATATGCATTTAGCTTGGGAATAAATTTATGTGTTCAGAACAAACAATTACCTAAAAACAATTTTCTTCCGAAAGTAAATTTGCTCCTAAGTACTTGTATATTTTCAAGAACAATTTTCTTCCAAAAGCTAATTTGCTCTCGGAAACTTTATTAAAACTTACGAGTCTTATTCTCTTCCGAAGCAAATTTTTCTAAACTCTCGGAAACTTTATTAAAACTTACGAGTCTTATTCTCGGAAACTTTATTAAAACTATTTAGCTTCTGAAGCTTTTCCTCAAAACTTCCGAAATATAATTACTTTCGAAAGATTTTAGTCTACCATGAAAACTAACCTTTAGGGCAAAAGTAACATATTTTTTCAGAAGTGGGACCATCATTCGAATTTCAAAGTTTATCATTTTTTATTAACTTTGTCTGAGATCCATTTCATATATATACCCAATGGTTCCCCTCTCTTTCACTCTCTTCATCCACTGTGCTATTCCAAAACATAATTTCACCGGAAACCACCTTTGTTCTTCACCATTAAGCTTTCTAAAATGGCGAACCTAAACCGCAGGAGAATCTTCATCGTTATAGCCATCATAAGCACTCATCTTCAGCTAGATGATGAGGAATGTGAATGGTTCTTCCCAAAAGAAGCTCTTAACCACTCTTTTCAGCATATGGGCTATAAAGGATATTTCTTTACAAAGACCTTTAGGAATGGAAGGTCTTATCCCAATGGAAGTGCCTGCTTTATGTGGTTATCCATAATTTGTCCAACAAGCATGGTGGGTGGGACTAGATTCCAAAATATTTCTCTTCCATACTGCATGGACTTGTTCAAGGGGTCAAGTTCAGGTACTCATAATTCCTCTTAAAGTATTACATGTTTCCTAGATATGTTCATTACATTCTTAACTGTGAACTGGGCTCATAGTTAAAGTAAACTGTTAGTATTCATGAATTGGGTTCAATAAAGCCTGACATCATTAAAATCATGAAGAAGCCAATTGTTACCTTCTTTAGGGTAGATACAACCCTTGTCCCCAACATGTTAGAGCTCAATGCTTCAGGTGAAAACCTAGCAGCACAAGATGGGTTGAACCCACAACTTCTACCTTCCAACCACCAAAACATTCTAAATCACTAATAAGCTCATTAGCTGATGATCCTTAAGCTTTAACTCTGAGTCTCAACACTCAAGTGCATAACTTTCAAGGGAGAGTTACCATCCCCAGCCTTTAGATCTTAACCAACCTACCCCTAACCTTCAATTTTATGATGATAAAGACATGTGATTCAGTGAGTACCATGAGTCTCTCTACTCTTCCCCTTCTTAAAGAAGGATGAGTGCTCCTGCCTCTCCTTTTTCTAGCCCATATCATCCACCTAGTATTGAGGTGTATCTCAAAGGTAAAACATGCACCTACCTAGTCTTTAAGGTTAGTCACTTGGAATCTTAGATGACTACATTACAAAACAAGGTCAATGATCAACAACTTCAAATATCGTATCTAAAGGAAAAACTAGTTGGGAGACCTTTTAGGAGAGCTCATCCAGGAGCACAAGAACTTGTGGATGTGATTGACCTAACTCCTAGCTCACCTATGCAAGTGGGTGATGCTACCAAAAAGGGAGAGAAAGTCACAAAAATCACAGAACCTAAGAGTTCTTCACAAAGTATCAACATTAAGTACTCACCATCCTCACTAGCAATTGTTCATACTCAACAATTTCCTCTAGTTAACATCGATGTGGACTCATTAGACTCTCTCATTCAGGGTTTCTTTAAGGAAGGTATTCCAAGGGCTATGTCATTCCCACCTCAAGGAACTTGAAACTACATAATTGGGTGGAGATATGATGTTGATAGAAGAGCCCTCATACTTCAAAAAGTTCAAGGGCCGCAAGAAGTCTTTAATTTTTAGACCTTGAACTACTATGAAGGTCTTAATCTAATGAACATGCCATTTAACAATCCAAGCCAATCTATGCAAGCTGCTAGGCTGGTAGAAAGGATTCAAGATAGGATTACTAAAGTATTCAGCCAAAGAAGAAGACAAAGGCAATCAGGTAATGTCATTGGTTAACTGGATGTTGCAGAAGAACCTGAGATTAGCATTAAAGGGAAAACTTTAAGTGAAGGCCTACTGATAGAGACTTAGGGCCCTTACACACCTATAACTACTTCAGAAATTCATTCCCTCGGTGAAACACCTGCTGGTGAAGGTGTATCATAGCCTTTCTCTAATCACAACATGGATGCTACGCCAAGTAATAAAGACCCAAATTCTCTACACCCTGAGTCATTGTTGTTTGTGGGTGACAAAGGGAAAAGGAAAATGAATCCTGAAGAGATTGAGGAGGAGGACACAGAGAGGAAGAGGAAGCTAAAGGGAGATAGTTTCACTTGGTCTTCAGGCTTCATGCAAGCTACAATCAGGGTTGCCCCAAGACTTGATACTCAAAATAATGAGTTAAGGGCAATCATGATTTCTTACTTAAAGACAAGGAACTATGATCTTGAGCAAATCATCTCTCTCCTCTTAGATGAACTAAATGAACTAGCAGACATGGAAATCTCAAGAGAGAGAATGGAAGCAAAGGATGCAAGGTTGCTCCTTCAAATAAAAGAAGAAAAGAGAATGGAAAAACGCTACAAACATGTTCCTATTCTCTCACTAGTTCAAGAAAGCCTTGTGCAAGAGACTGTGACACCACAAGAACCTCAGGAAGATAAAGGTATTGACAGGCCAAACCTGATCGACTACCTAAGTGCCACAGGTCTCTACCAGGCAGATGCTTTTTTTCTATTGCCTTTTGAGCATATTAAGTTTGAGTACCTCAAACAACTTGAACTTCAAGTACTCAAAGAGTAGAAGGCTACAAAGAGGAAAATGAGGGAGAAACAGCCAAAACAAGAGCCATTATCCAGAAGAGTCCAAAGTAGTCTACTGATAGGCAAATGATGATGAGCTTCTTGAAGCTATATGAATTCTCCAGAAGGAGACTTGGGCCTATATCTCTATCCACCACGGATGATCACATAAGGCTGATCAAGCAGAAGATTACAAGAGGAGAACTCATTGATTTACACTCGTCATTGAGTCAAGCTCCTCAAGAATTAGAGGTTAAGGTTGAACATTTTAAGACAACACAATGTGGGCCACATGCTGAATTTTAGCAATATTTATCTTCTGATCCACAACAATTTCAAACTCCCTCTCCTTCTGAACCTATAAGGAAGGTAGACCCAACTAAGAAAGAAAAAAACAAAACAATAAGGTTTTGCGGCGAGTCTTCTTAGTTAAAGAGTTCAAAGATGAGGAAAAGGATGGCCTCTAAGCCTAAGTCAAAGAAGAAGAAGACATGGTCATCTACCTCCAAACCTCTACATGAGATAGAACATCTTGAGGAAGTGCATCAAAAGGAAGCTCAAACAACACCCATTCAAATAAATCCTCTGACATCAAGAATGCCCCATCTTGTCCTGGACTTACTCTACTAATCTAGAAAGATGAAATGTAATTAGAGATCAAGGTATTAAGGATGTGTACACATGGAAGGATATGTTCAACCTACCAAAATATTTGAAGATCTTAGATGAGGTCTATTAACATCTAAGATCTTCAAATGTTTTTCTAGAACCAGCCAAGGGGGAGTTTGTAAGGTTTTATGTTAGGGTGACACACCTAAAACATTCAAAGTCTTTAGTGCATGCATGCACTTAAGTACAGAAGTATAGATGCCTTGAAAGTTTTACACCATGCTCTAGAAATATTCTAAGTGTAAAATCTTCCAAATCTAAGACCAACATCTTGCAAAGCCAAAAGTGATGTCTTCTGAAGCTTCAAAGACAAAGTCTTCCGAAGCCATGAAGTGAAGACATGTTGGACCGTACAAGGATCATACAAGCCAATTCAAGTGATGGTTGATGGTTTTTTTGCTGGAAATCTCCCCAACTCCAAGAACCAATGCGGATGAAGAATCTATATATTAGAACAAAAGTGTTGGCTATTCGCATTTGTTCATGCAGATGACCATGGAACAAATGTTGACAAGTATTTGTTCTTTTGTGCATGCGGACAATCAAACAAATGTTGCCAAGTATTTGTACATCCACTTTAACTAATGCGGATGTTCAACAACAATGTGCCAAGTGTTTGAACATCTGCATTTCTCAATGCTGATGACCAAACACCTATGCGATAGAAGAAAACGAAATGTTGATGAAGATTAACACATTCATATTAGTTAATGAGGATGAACATAAGAAATGCTACTGATGACTTTGGTACTTGGACTACATTTCTTATGTATCGTATATGGGTAGTTTAGTCTTTTTGTAAAGGTATATTGTCAGCCTATTAGTAGGATAGAAAATCCCACTTGTGGGTTGACTTGACAATTAGAATATCATTAATAGTCTTTTGTTTCAAAACTGTCTTGTTACTTTTGCATGCTAAAATCCTAGAATTCATTGTCACTTTACACCACCATTAATAAAAAGCATTTATGAGTATTTCAAGCATTCAATTATCAATATTTATATGATTCCGCATATATTCAATGACTTAATCATCATATTCGGTCCTACTTGATTCACATCAACTGAGAATTTCATTCTCACACCCAGTCAATTGGTATCAGAGCTTTGCTCTCGGTTCATTTTCAGATCTACTCAGATCTGAACTGAAACTCGCTTGATCTGGTAATTGAGTTTTTTTAGAGAGTTCGTCAACTTCTAACTAGTACTCATGCTGAAATTCTTCTGAAACATCAACTGTCACTGTTCATTTGTACCGATCCAAGAATATATCATTGAACAACCTATTCTACTTAAAAATTAGGAAAACAATATCATAATCAACAAATATTAAAGCTAACATAATAGTTATAGACGGTTCTCAAAAATCAAAACAATTGTTACTATTCATCAGAACTATTATTATCCTAAAAAATAGACTGATTGGACCACTTGGACTTAAAATTAATGTACTTTTTATTCCAACAATCTAAAACAAATTTATTACAATGGATTCTCATAACTTTTCTAAACTTTGTCATGCTCCCAAACCTCCTATGCTTAAACACAAATCTGAGTTTAAGCAATGTAAAATTAGGTTTATGAATTACATTACAGGTGTATATCTGTATTATTAGATTTCTATATGCAAAGGATCTCACATCCCTGTGACACTCTTGGTTGACCAAGTTGCGTTATACAAAACATGAAGAATACCCATTGAAGATCTAACTCTCGATGATGATTTTTACAAGAAGAAAAAGATTGACCTTAAAGCATAATCCATTCTCACACAAGCTTTGAAAATGGATGTACTCAAAAGACTTGAGAAATATGGAACAATAACGACTATGTGGGATGCACTACAAATCATGTGTGAAGGCAACAATGAAGTAGCTGAAATCAACAAAGACAAGTTGGACAATCAATAAAAAACCTTTCATCACTCTAAAGTGTAGTCAATCTCAAAACAACTACATAGGTTTGTGCAATTGGTCAATGATCTTAAAATTATGGGGGTTACATATAAAGTAAGGGAGCTGAACAAGATGATGTTGCACAATCTCCTGGAGAGTTGGAAGCATAATGTGACAATGTTGAAAAACACACTTGATTTGGAGAGGACAACTGCGGATATAATGATTGAAAAAACTGAAGCTCTTGAACTCAATGAAAGGAGTAGAAACCTTGGTGGACCTCAAGTCATTGAAGCATACAAATTTCCAACACACACTTATTTTGTGGAAAATGCATTCATTACTAAAGAAAATGATTTTGTCTCATCCGAAGACCATGTAAAATCAACTAGATTCATTTCTTCAGCATCAACCAACAAGCCTTGAACCTCATCCCAATCAACTGGGTTCACTACTACTCCTTCAAGTATGCCTGAAGACAAGAGATCTGAAGAGCAAAAGGCTATTTAAAATGACTTTGTTGCATGTTTTGAAGTTTTCTTGGGAGGAAGACTCACTTCTGTTCATTAAATCCAAGAAGACCTAGAAGAAATGATTTCCTTATGATGTAGAAGAGATGGATCTATATGTAGGGTTTGCAAGAACATAAAACAAAGTTTAACCCGTTAAACTTACTGAAAACACAGCGCAATTTCAACATATTATTTACTTACTTATAAGCTGAAAATATGTTCATTAGGTGACCATTTCAATGTATAAAGCAAACCCAAAACAAAGGATCTTAAATATGTGAATGAACAAGCTAAGAACATATGTTAAAACAACATAAAATCACAACTACATGAAGCTGTGATTAACTACCTTTCTGCTGCTGAAAAGTCGACTAAGGTAGAGAAATAAGTTGCTAAAACTTCGGCCAAGGCTCCAAGGAAGGATCCCTCAAGCTAGTATACCCCAAGCACTATCACAAAACACCTTAGATGCTAGGATTGAACACCAAAACGAAGAGAACCTCTTCTGGAATAACTTTCAGCCGAGTTCTATCTATCAAGAACAAGAAAACCTTTTTTTTCTATTGCATGTGTGAGAAAGAAAGAAGAGATTGAGTGAATGTGTATCTAAAGAGTGTATATTTTCAAGGATATCAACAATACCAAGAGAAAGACCCCCTCCAAGGGCGGCCGAATCTCTCTTTTAAAATGGTGTTTCCCCCCTTAAAAGTTAAATGACTTATTAACACATCAATAAGTCATTTCCTTTTAAAAGTTGTTCATCGAATAAACGTTTTATTAGAATAACACATACACATTCACTAGTTATTTGATGTTATTTAAATAAATTAAATAACATTACAAACAATATCTCTAAACAAAATATCCATATAAATTGTTCAATCTCATATGCAACTTATTTAGAAAAACCATTTTCTAAATTGGTGTTATTATTTAATTGCGTGATCATATCATCAATTGAATAATTGTCTGTGATTGCAAAGCTTGTTATTGGGTATAACCCGACTTGGATCATGACATACTAACCGTATCAATGTTCTATGTGTCTTGGGCATATAGAATCTAACAATCTACCACTTGCCCAAGACTCATAGAAGATTGATGCAAGCAGTAAATACCGCCTAACAACGGTTTACTACCCTTAATACGCATGACTTATAGCCATTCAATAACATCATCTTATTCAAGTATCCTACTTGAAATGATTTAGGTGAATGAATCATCGTTCCTTTTGTTACTGATGTCATGTTAAATCCAAGAACATAGAGTGATCATTCCTTGTTGATTTAACTTATCAGGCCTTAGACATATAACTCTCAACTAATAAGAGGAAAAAATTCCATCTTGACCACATACGTTTCTCACAAACACCTCGTGTCATACCTGAACATATCCTTATGTGCTGTCCACTATTTCAGGACAGTGAAGAATTAGCTCAAGGTATAATACTTGGTGAATATCAAAACCCAATATGTATCTCAGGTCAGAGGATACCAAATGATATTCGCCTTTACTCAAAATTACTTATGATTAATCAATAAGATTCGATGTTGTAAAGTTTGAGTTGCGGGTTTGTCCAATATTTGTATCCCACAAATATCTATGAACCTTGGTAGCAACCCATTGCTCTATATTCATCCTTATGAATATCAACCAATCCAAGTTCATAATAATCTTACCCTCACACTTGTTCCCACAAGTATGAACGACTACGGACATTTAGAGTAAACAGTTTACTCATGGATTAAACATGCTAAATTGGAACATTAATTGAAACATTATAACCAAATAATTTATTCAAATAATAGAGAGTTCTACATATCCAAATACAAAATTACAGATCAAATCCAATCACTAGAATATCGAAGTCCCATGGCACAAGTATGACCTTCGCGCTTTGCCTTTTCAAGGAGCTTCGTGAGAGGATCCGCAATGTTCTGATCCGTGTGAACTTTGCGAATACATATCCTTCCTTTTTCAACTTCATCCCGTATGTAGTTGAATCTCCGCTCAATGTGCCTAGTCTTTTGGTGAGCACGAGGTTCCTTGATTTGAGCAATCGCACCCTCGTTGTCACAAAAGATCTCTAGGGGGTCCTGAATGGAAGGGACAACCCCTAAATCGGCAATGAATTTCTTTAACCATGCAGCTTCTTGAGCTGCTAATGAGGCGGTGACGTATTCTGATTCTGTAGTTGATGGAGCCACCACATCCTGTTTGGAGCTTTTCCAAGAGACCGCTCCTCCATTCAGAATGAAAATATATCCCGATTGTGACCGAGAATCATCACGATCGGTTTGGAAACTCACATCCGCGTAACCTTTTACAACGAGTTCCTCATCACCAGATCCATAGATTAAGAACATAACTCTTGTCCTCCTTAGGTATTAAGTATGTTCTTAACAGCCATCCAATGACTGTTTCCAGGATTTTGCTGGTAACGGCTTGTCATGCTTAAGGCGCATGATACGTCCGGTCGAGTGCATATCATCGCATACATGATGGATCCAATAGCATATGCGTATGGGATAGCCTTCATTTTATCCTGCTCATCCTTTGAGCTAGGACATTGAGTCGTACTCAATATCGTTCCTCTTTGAATAGGTACGGTACCTTTCTTAGAGTTCTCCATCTTGAACCTTTTCAAGATTTTATCAATATACGCACTTTGATTTAAACCAATCAGCCGTCTAGATCTATCCCTATAGATCTTTATTCCCAGAATATAGGCGGCTTCTCTAAGATCCTTAATGGAAAAACAACTTCCAAGCCAGGTTTTTACACTTTCCAAGGTTGGAATGTCATTTCCAAATAGTAGTATGTCATCAACATACAATACTAGGAAAGTTATTGTGCTCCCACTAGCCTTCTTATACACACAAGCCTCATCAGCGTTTTTGATGAAGCCAAATTTCTTTACCTCCTCATCAAAATGATGATTCCAGCTTCTCGATGCTTGTTTCAATCCATAGATTGATTTCTTTAACTTGCATACTTTATTAGGATGTTTTGGATCGACAAAACCTTTAGGCTGAACCATATAAACATCTTCCTCAAGATATCCATTTAGGAAAGCGGTTTTGACATCCATTTGCCAATCTCATAATCATAATGAGCAGCTATGGCAAACAATATCCTTATAGACTTAGCATCGCAACAGGTGAGAAGGTTTCATCATAATCAACCCCTTGAGTTTGAGTGAAACCCTTTGCTACAAGTCTAGCTTTATAAGTATCCAAGTTTCCATGCATATCGGTTTTCTTCTTGAAAACCCACTTACTTCCAACTACCTTGGAATTAAGAGGTGGTACAACAAGTTCCCAAACTTGATTGTCATACATGGATTGCATCTCAACGTTCATGGCCTCAAGCCATTTATCACAATCCAAATTGGACACTGCATCATGGTATGTGGTTGGTTCATCTGAATCTACCAGATAGCATCCATCCATGAAAAATCCGTATCTTTCAGGTGGATTACTAGTTCTACCACTTCTATGAACGTTTTGTGTGTATTGATCAACTACTTGATCAACTTCAACATCCTCATGTTGAGTGCTAACTTCAACCAATGTGCATCGGGTTGTGGTTCTTGATCCTCCTCAAGATTCACTATTCTACTGCTAGTCCCTTCCATAAGGAACTTTCCTTCTAAGAACTCACCCTTTCTGGAAACAAACACCTTTTGTTCCAGTGGATCATAGAAATAATATCCCATAGAATCTCTAGGGTATCCAACAAAGATACACTTGGTGGATCGGACTTCCAATTTGTTTGGGGTGGGAGTCTTAACATAAACCTCACAACCCCAGACCCTTAAGTATGATAGGGATGGAACTCTTTCATGCCATATCTCGAAAGGTGTCCTTTCCACCTTTTTGGTTGGGGGCATATTTAGAATACGGGCCGCGAAGAGCAAAGCGAAACCCAAAATGATAGAGGTAATGTGCTTCTAGCCATCATAGATCGGACCATATCCAATAAGGTTCGATTCCTCCTCTCAGACACACCATTATGTTGTGGTGTTCCAGGTGGAGTGAGTCGTGAGATAATCCCACAACTCCTAAGATGGTCTTGAAAAGCATCACTGAGGTATTCACCTCCTCTATCGGTGCGGAGAACTTTAATCGACTTGTTGAGTTGATTTTCTACTTCATTCTTGAAGATTTTGAACATTTCAAAAGCTTCATCTTTGTGCCTTAATAAGTACACATACCCATAGCGACTATAATCGTCGGTAAAGGTAATGAAGTATCTTTCACCATTCCTAGTCATTGGCTTAAAAGGACCACATACATCCGAATGTATGATTCCTAATAAATCTTTTGCCCTTTCGTTAGTTCCACTAAAGGGTGCCTTAGTCATTTTACCTTGTAAACAAGACTCACATACATCAAATGAATCACATTCATTCATTTTTAAAAGACCATTCTTTTGTAGTGTTTGTATACGTTTCTTGTTTATATGACCAAGACGACAATGCAAAAGATAGGTTACATTCAAATCCAACTTTAGTTTCTTGGTGCTAGTTTGGTACAATGAACTATTTAAAGTATTTTCATGAACCAATTCATAAATACCATTAATGGGGATAGTGTTAGGACCTGGTATTTGACCGAAATACCTAGAGATTAACGTGTAAACCAGATCAAATAGTGCGGAATCCTATTTGATTGGTGATCCAATTAGTGAGAACACACGAAGAATCAATCAAGAATTGAAACCAACGTTAGAAATCGATTGGGAATCGATCTAATGTGTTCTATGAACTTCGAGAACGAATTGGGAGCTTTCTGGACGGCTAGGGTATGCTTGGAATCGTAATTGATCGAGAGTACTTCTTTTTCACGAATTGAGTTGTATTTATAGGTTGGTATTATTCAATCGTGCGACTGAATCATTAGTCTGGTTCAATCGTGCGATTGAACCATGCGGTTGATTCATTAGTACGACTGAGTGTTCAGTCGTGCGACTGAGCCAATCTTATGTTACAATCGTACGACTGATCCAGTCTCCTGGTTCAGTCGTGCGACTGAGTCAATCGTGTGAAGTTATTCATGCGTATGGTTCATTCGCATGAGAACTTTATTATGTTAAGTTTGAATGTATTGTGTATTAATTAATAAACATTATGTGTAATCATTCAAGCAATCACTAACCTAATTAACCAATTCAATGTCGACACATTAATGAAACATTAAACATTATAACTAACAAACTATCAATATCATTTCATTAATCATACCAAACAAGATCTATTACATCACATATCATGATCTAGGGACATACATGTATCAACAAACTCCCCCTTGGACCTAGATCTTTCTAATGTTTTTTTTTCTTCATTACCTCCTCATATTGTTGTAGTTGTCCTCTTTTGTGACTCCCGCGTGAATATCAAATGCGAAGCAAAGTCTTATGACATTTTGGAACTGGAGGGCCTGTACAATATCTTGCGTATCATAGAACAGTGGCCACTTGTATAGTGTATAGACATCCTTTTCCGACAAGTTGGTAAGCCACATCGGGTCGAATACTCTGATTGTATCCATTTGGCCCTCTTTATTTAGGACTATGACCGCTTCTGCTGTTCTCCAATCGTATTACCACCACTTAAAGTGTGGTGTGAAATCCTTTGTCATTTCCCGGAGTGGGATTCTTGACATTGTGCGCGGAGGATTCCACTTCAACACTATCTTTGGTTTTCCAGTAATGGCATCCATCTCAGACCTTCTAATATACCTTGTAGGTTGTTGAGGTCTGAAGTTAATCCACCTGGTGTGGTACTCTTTCTTTAGGGCAGCCTCAAACCAGCCTGACATCTTTCTTGGGTCAGCATACAACAGCTTCAGTTTGGCTAGCTGGTTGAGCTCAAAACCTGGTAGAGTCTTTAAATCATGTGGAAATCTAAAGTACTCTATGCCCTTCTCCCCCTTAACGACATAAACGTTAAGATCATCAAAATATGCCCATGCTATAATCCTGCCTGACACCTTAAGATGTTTCTTGACTCTGTAGAGCTTGGTGTAGGCATCCCTCTTCGGTGCAGCACGTTGGGCTCTAACTTCTTTAAAACATGCAGCCCATTCAGCCTTACGGATATCAACATCATCCTTTGAGGCTTGGGCCATTCCCTCTATCTTCTCTGACTCTTGCTCCATTTTGTCTAACATCTCAAATGTATCACCGACAAGGGATTCACCCAGATTGGGAACCACATTGCCCTCATTGTCAGCATACTGAGGATAGTGCTTTGCAGTGACATCTTCTATCTCTATTTCATCTACGTCATTTAGCTCGACATCACAGGTAGAATTACATTTCGTAGCATCTTTCACTATTTCATCAGGATTGAGCTTGAAAATTTCTGCCAGTTGCTCGTTTGATAGATCGTGAATTATTTCCCCTTCTTTAGGGGTATAACTCACTGACCTTCTGACAATCCCTTGCAGATCAAGAACCATTGTGAGTTGAGACTTGACCTGCTGAAGGGGAGCAATATCAAACTCATCTCTTTTGTAATTTGGATCTGTTTGATTTACACATTTCACACTCAAATCATTAGTAATTTATCAAACGAAATGCATTAACTTAATATAAACATTTAATACATGCTTTTTCAATACAGAGTACAAAAGTAAATAAATACATAAACACCTAATATTTACTTTTATCCTGAATACTCGGCTCATCACATGAAGGTGCAGAAGCAGAAGCTGACCGATCTTGTCTGTTCTTTGATCTTTTCTCTTGCCCTGGAGCTAAGACAGATTCAGCTGCTTCTCCTCCGTCAGTGTCATCATCTTCGTGCCATTCTTTAGTTTTCTCTTCGTCAGTTTCACTCTCATCATCATCATCGTCTTCATCATCATCATCATTTCTGTCCCCATCCCTTATCTTTAAGGGCTCATCCTTCGATCCTTTCAGCTTTAGCAAAATGGTCTTTTTAGCCTTTTCCAACTCCTCTATTATCTTCCCTGAGGTGACGCTTTGAGCTTGAAGAATGGCTATCTCGTTGCTCTGGGCAGTCATCTGTCGGGCCTGTCTTTCAATCACTTGAGCCTACTCTGCAATTTGGTGAGTTTGTGCAGCAGTCAGGTCAGTAAGCTGGCGGATTTGGGAGGCCTTTTCCTCATTGGCAGCCAGCAAACGCATTACCATTCTGTTTAGTGCTGACAATTGTTCTTCTACCGCAACTGTAGGTAGAGGTGATCTGTAAGTGAATGAGGGATAGGCTGAGGGCTTGGTTTGGTGGCTAGTTGTGGTGGTGGTGGCTATGGTGAATATCGGGTCAGGTCGGGATGATAGTGGTGGTGAGTGAGGGGTGAATGATGTAGTGGTGGCTAGGATCTGTATTGTGGTGGTAGGTCTGGTGGTGTCTGTGGTTGTTGTGGGGGCTGTGGTGGCTATGGTGGTGGATGGTGTGTCTGAAGAGGTGGTAGTGGTGGTGCTAGTGGCTGTGGTGGCTGAGGTAGTAGTGATGAAGGTCAAACGACGCTTCTTCTCTGGTTTCTACCCATGGGGTTGAGCCATCCATTTTCTCCTCGTTCCCTTCGAGGTGGATGCTCCCCCTCCTACCTGCCGATTGACCCTGGAGCATAGGTCGGGTCGGTCTCTGTCTCTCTAGAGTCTCTTGGGTGCTCACCAACCACCCAAAGCCCATGTACTGTGGGAACCACTTTTCTTCCCACAGTCCTGGTGAGGGGCTCCTCATGAGACTCTTCTTCTTCTACTTCTGTCTCAAGGACAAAATCATGATGAAACCCTGCTGATTCGGTAACCTCTGCAGCCGGGGCAGATGCTGGAGGCACGACATCAGACGTAGTGCCTCTCTATGGAACAGGCATATTGTCTCCGGCACCCCCACTATCATCATCATCTGAATCTTCAGTGGGTAGGACAATTGGCTCCACGTCGGAGTCACTGTCCTCGTGATGCCATTGGCATCTCCCTGGTGCCACATAACTTTCATCTGCTAAATGGCCAATCAGCCTCTTTGCCTGGGGCTTCACTTGCTTGCCCCGGTACACCACCATCCTACCCAAAGTAGTGTCATCCATAAGTTCGAAAGTCACTACATCGTGACTTTCCTTGGGGAGGAAAGGCAGCTTCTCATTGAATATCATCTCAAGAAACCTTGGATACATACAAAAACCTTCTTTCCCTTTTGCTTCAATGTTCTCTACCAAATAAGCAAAGATCATATTCGAGAAGCTGAAAGGGTGGTTCAGCACCAGAGCCACGAAGGCATTTTGTATCTGATCTGATAGGTCATCGAAACCACCCCTTCTCGAAGCAATGCACTCAAGAATCACATGTGCCAGATATTTGTATTGTGGGCACAAGTTGATCTTATTTAGCACCCCCGAGTTAATGTCCCCCGCATACTTGATTCGGAGGAAACACCCTCTCACTGTCAAAGGATGTAACTTAGTGGGGTGAGTGGAGTCATCCCCAAACTCAAGGATTCTCTGGATGTCAGTAGCGGTAATGTCGATAGCTTGACCCAAAATGGTGTTCGGATGCTGCATGGCTCACGAGAGAGATCCACTGAAGCATTCTCCCAGAATGCCTGGTGTAGTGATTTGTAAGGTGTGCACGGTGTAGATATAGCCTTATGTATCCGTGAGCATTTGAGGAAGGCTATAATCTCGGAGAACTTGGTCCGTTCCGAGTGTGTGGTCCAAATGGGCACATATGTTGTGCTTTGGATTAAGAGAGCACCTGTCAGCCATTTTTCCTCAAACCCAAAACACATGATCATTAGTTCATAATACATCAGAATTCAGTTCTAAGTGTAGTGTTTCACTTCCATTCTAATTAATTCATGCGAATGAATCATGCGACTGGAGTCATTCGGTTGTTCTTAAGTACGACTGAGTTCATTTGGTTGACTGAGACATGCGATTGAGTTCAATCTGCCGACTGAGTCTTCGATTGGTTCAGTCGGCCGACTAAACTCATTCGGGTGGTTCATTCGGGCGAATGACCCAATCACAAGGTTCAATCGTGCGATTGGAGTTCATTCGAACGACCAGTCGCTTGCCCCACTGTTCGATCGCCTGTGGGTCGAATCTTGACCAATTTATGTCATTTAACAGTGTTTAATGGTCCATTAGACTCACCCACTTGTCACTAATAACCCATTAAACTTAATTTTAACATTTTGCTTAGTTAACGTAGGTGATTTGGTCATTTCATAGTTCGGTTCTTGATTCAATCGAGTGTCTCTTATGTAGGTTCTTTAATCTTCTGATTTTGGTAAGATTCAAGAGTAATGTACCTGTGAAATCGTCACTCGAATGTAAGAAAATCAACAGCAATGTAAATCAGGATCTGTAGCAATTTTTGGCAGAGTAACGGAAGAATGCGATTTGGGTGCGATTTGGTGTGATGAGGAACATGCGATCGACTGAGGCCCTTAAATACTGAACTTAAGTTCAATCGGCCGACTGGCCTCATTCGCTCAGTTCATTAGGGCGACTGAGTCTCAGTCGTACGATTGGCCTAGTCAATCGCATTCAGTCGGCCGACTGAGTCTCAGTCGGCCGACTTCCTCATTCGGTCTCTTTCATTCGCATCTTTAGTTGACCGACTGAGCCAAAGTCGGTAGACTGCTTCATTCTCCCACTTCTATTCGGTCGAATGGATCATTCTCATGCCCATTCGGCCGATTGGGAGCCATTCGCATAGTTGGTCCATAACCATGATCCAATCGTGCGAATGGGTCACACTTAGTGAGTTTACAGTCATTTTGAACATTTTACTTTTAAGACCCTTTTAACTTTTGACAATAACATTATAAGCTCTTAACCAAATCAGTCACCTCAGACGTGACTCTTTAAACATTGAAAAACATGTGGCCATCTCAGACATGACCCTTTTCGGTGAGTTAATTCCATTCTGATTTTCCTGATGGAGTCCGACAGACACACACACTAAAAGATTAAACTAGAAACTTAAACTAAATACACAAATAAAATTGTTTTTGGACTTTTGTGAGGGATAAAACCCTAAGATGGAAATCTACGGGATTTGATTCCGGAATCGAAAGCTTCAACTTAGATTGACCACACCTGGACCAATTCAATTTTGGAATCATACAGGAACATCAAATCATTTGGGACTTGTTATCAAAATCTTTCGATGCTCAATTCTTGGTGTTCATCCCGAGTCATCAGCAGCTTTAGGGAATCATACTGGAACTCTTAGATTACCACATTGATTTGAACTTTCAAGAATTGCAGCCACAATGATTGTCAATATGTTTGTCCACTTAAATCCATACACAGACTCTTGACTCAAACCGGTGATTGTTTTTGGTTTATTAATTCAACGAACATTTGTGGATCCCACACTTATATGGTAATCAACATCCCTCAGGAGCTTTTGAGCGGTCTACGGTATTGTTAAAAGAAGAGACTATTCTTAGAGCTTTCATAGAGAAACCAGTCCTCAGGTCAGTGCCATCGCACAACAAAGAGGCGGCAAACAACAATGATTCAAGAATATCTAGGTTATGCTTATCCTCAGGTCAGTGCCATCGCACAGCAGAGAGGCACACAACCTATCTCCTTGTTAGAGCAGCTTTTATTTTGCACCAATGCACCAACAACATAGGTCATTAGCTTGATAGCATTTTTCTTTCATTTTTTTTCCGTGCTTTGCTCTATTATGGTCATCCGCACACATTTGTGGCGTTTACATGCTCATTACCCCTTATTGGAATATTATTGATTGTGTTAACCAGTGATAAGATGGAAGCCCACAGTCAGTTGAACAACTTAATTTGATCTTGAGATTACCAGTCCGGTCTAATCATCTATTGTGTTGAATCTACCGACATATCAATTGTGGTCTACCAACCTCTAGGTCTACTCTCATTGTGTTACCTTAGGAGTTACCAGTTTTTCTACATCTTCCCTTTTATATTGCTTAGGCTACACAGACTTATACTTTCAAAATTTTTTTCAACTTTGCTAAATTAGGATTTTAAAGTCCCTCTTGACTTGTTCCTGTGTACTATCATATTCCAAAGGGTTTGAATCGGTATCACAGAAACAATCTACCTTGTATCAGCTTTCCACTCCTTCTCCCTCGGTTTCCTTTTCTTTTCTTTTTTTTTAATGTTGCTTGCTCACTTATTCTCCCCCTAAAATACTAAAATCAAACCTAGTTTAATTATTTTAGGATTTTAATAAAACAGCAGAATAACATGAGTTTAATTTAAACAGACTAAAATAAACAAATAAAATAAAATAAAAAAGAAAAATTAACTAAACTACATCGGACTACACATGATCATCATCTGGAATAACATCACTTCTCTTTTTAACGCTGTTGACCTCTAGCAGATATTGAAAACGGGTTTATCAAAGGCTTTAGTATAGAGGTCAGCGCGTTGAAAATCAGTATTAATTTTTACCACATCAATAAGTTCTTTTCGAAACAATCTCGTATGAAGTGATATTAATACCGATATGTTGGTCTTAGGATGTTGGACCGGATTTTTAGTTACTGCAATTGCAGCAGAGTTATCTACAAAAATAGGGTAGAATAGAACGTTAAACCATAATCCCGCATTTGCTGTTGAATCCAGATGATTTGTGAACAGCAACTTGCAGAAGCAACATATTTGGCTTCACAGGTTGACAATGCAACCGATGTCTGCTTCTTACACTGCCAGGTAATTAATCTTCTCCAAAGAATTAACACCTTGCTGATGTAGACTTGTAGTTCATCTTGCAGCCTCCGTAGTCCGAGTCACTATACGCCGTGAGCTCATAATCATCATCATGAGGTTACCACAACCCAAGTGTGCGTGTACCCTTTAGATAGCGAAAAATCCTTTTGACCCCGATCAGATGATTGACCTTAGGTTTAGCCTGATATCTAGACCATAAACATGTCGCATACATGATATCTGGTCTAGAGGCAGTGAGATACATGAGGGATCCACTCATTCCTCGGTACATCGTGGCATCCACCAGATATCCATTTTCATCCGGAGCTATGTCGTGATTCGTAGCCAGTGGAGTACCAGCAGCAGATGCATTCTCCATGTCAAAATGATTGAGAATGTCTCTTACGTACTTGGTCTGATGTAGAAAGATCCCATTTGGTGTTTGATCCATCTGTAGCCCGAGAAAGAACTTCATCTCCACCATAGCACTCATCTCAAACTCTTTCTGCATAACTGCTTCAAATTCTTTGCATAACTCTTCGTTCTTTGAACCAAAAATTATGTCATCAACATAGATTTGTACGAGCAGTAGGTCGCCATCTTTTTCTTTAATGAACAGCGTGCAGTCAATGACTCCCCTGCGAAAGCCGTGTTTCACAAGATCAGTCGAGAGTTTCTCATACCAAGCTCTTGGAGCTTGATGAAACCCGTATAAAGCCTTGTCGAGCTTGTAGACTCTATCCCGATGATAAGGATCTTCAAATCCCTCGGGTTGACTGACATAAACTGTTTCTCTAATTTCCCCTGAAGAAATGCACTCTTCACATCTAATTGATAGACTTTAATCTTCATGTACGATGCATAGGCAAGGAAGATACGAATGGCTTCCATCCTTGCCACAGGTGCAAATACCTCATTGTAATCAATTCCCTCGACTTGGCGAAAGCCCTGAACAACCAGTCGAGCCTAGTTCCTGATAATGACCCCTTGGTCATCTTTGTTGCATTTTAAAACCCATTTGGTGCCAATGACCTTAGCACCTTTAGGTCTATCAACCAGAGACCATACACCTAACTTCTTGAACTGAAGAAGTTCTTCTTGCATTGCACTCACCCATGCCTCATCATTTAGTGCTTCACTGACATATTTTCGCTCAACCTGTGAGACAAAACACGATAGGCACCATCATGGATATATCCTTTTCCATAACAGAGGCAGAGTCAGCTGAGTACAACTGATTTCGGGTTGAACTCCTGATCGAACACCCCCAATGACATTGTCTAAGGGATGATAAACATTTAGACGTGATCCTGGAGTAGTAGGAACAACTACCTCAGAGCCAAGATGATGAACATTGGTTCTTCATCTGAGGTAGTTGGAGTTTGAGGCTCTGACGTCGAAGGTGCACCACTGGTAGATGCTTGTGGACTTTCAGGAACTGAAACCTGTTCTCCTGACTGTTCTGGGTATTTTCTTCAGCTTCATTTTCAGAGGAGGTGTCACTGTCGTCGATTACTCCCCCTGAATGAGTAGATGATTCTCCCTGTGAGCTAGATGTTGGTGGATTCAAGCTATCATACATCATTCGTGTAGCTATTCGTCATCCGAGGGAGAGAGAGGAATGTTGAAGGACTTGAAGAATCCATCATAGTCAAAGAAGTAGGCGGGTCCTTTGCCAGTAGGTGGTGTGGTGAATCGCTGAACATCAACATTACACCAAACTTCTACTAGACCTATTGAGTTATTGTAAACTCGCTTGTTAGGTATGTTGTATCCTAGAAAGATTCCTACATCTGCCTTCTTGCCGAATTTACCCTCTTGTGTCTTCTTCAAAAGTGTGCACGGCGCCCCAAATGGTTCGAGATACTCCAAGTTCGGTTTGCGTCTTTGTAGTAGCTCGTAACATGTTTTTTCGTGGTGCTTGACTATCAGGACTCGATTCAGTGTATAACATGCATTTGCCACTGCCTCATTTCAGAATTGGATAGGCAGTTTCGAGTCTGCTAGCATAGTCCGTGCTTTCTCTATCAAGCTCCTGTTCTTTCTCTCAGCAATGCCATTCATCTGAGGTGTGTAAGCAGAAGTGAATTGATGCACAATCCCCTTTTCCTTGCAGTATTCCTCCATCCAGTGGTTCTTGAATTCCGTTCCGTTGTCTGAGCGTACTTGTCTAACTTTCAGCTTGTAGAGAGATTCCAGTGTGGTTACCAACTCCTTGAATGATTCAAATGTTTCTGATTTGGATTTCAGAAACATTACCCAAGTGAACCTTGAGTAGTCATCGGTGACCACAAAACAGTACAAGTCCCCTGTAATGCTCTTTGTACTGACTGGACCGAACAGATCCATGTGTAGAAGTTCAAGAGGAAGTTCTATTAAATTAACTTTCTTTTCCTTTATGAGACTTCTTTGTCTGTTTACCTTTCTTGCAAGCTATACAGAAATCAGGAAGCTGAAAGTTCTTGACATTTACACCTCTCACCAGATCCTTCTGAATCAAGTGATTCATCTTCCTTTGACTGATGTGTCCCATTCTCCTATGACAGGAGATGGAGTCTTTTTCAGTAGCTTTGGATAGAAAACACTGAACCTCATGATCCATTGTAGAAGCTGTTGACAGATCCAAGACATACAGATCTTTATATCTTGAAGCAGTCATCAAAACTTGGTCCTCTGGGATCACGTAGTCTTTCTTCAGTACGTAACACCTCTTGTTGTCGAAGATGACATTAAATTCCTTATCATATTTGAGAAACAAAGAGTAAGTTGTTTTGAAGTTGCTGGACGTAGTTCACCCTATCAAACTTAACTTTCTGATTTCCAACTTCTCCCCGAGCTGTGATATATCCTCCCTTGTTTCCAGCAAACGAAACATGCCCTCCTTTTATTTGTTTGAAATTTGATAAAAGAGCTATGTTTCCTGTCATGTGCCTGGATGCTCCGCCGTTTACTATCCACGTGTTAGTTTCAGCACTGTATTGAACAACCTGCACATACAAGGTAAAAGATTAGTTTAGGTTAGGAACCCAAGCCTTTACTGGCTTGGGTTTCCCAGAGGCATCACACATCAGAAATTCAACCCATTGACCCTTAGAAGGTGAGGGTAGCTCAGGTTCCTTCTTGTCATCATTATCAGC
The DNA here is from genome assembly GCA_025506515.1 of Flaveria trinervia. Lineage (NCBI taxonomy): Eukaryota > Viridiplantae > Streptophyta > Magnoliopsida > Asterales > Asteraceae > Flaveria > Flaveria trinervia. The sequence continues at coordinate 40,042,911 of CM046451.1, forward strand.
CACAGAGGTTGACTTTTCTTTCCATAAGCCAGATTTGTGCAATGCCTGTTTGAGATAAATAGTCGACTCGCTAACGGATTGAACTTTCTGTTCATTAGTTCTTCTAGGTGGAGTTAAAGAGCTCCTCTTAGAAGACTTAGGTTTTGAGTCCTGAAGTTCAATCTTCATCCTAGGTGTCTGATAATAAGGACATTAGGAAGCAATGTGTCCACATTCTCCATAGTTGTAGCACGCCCTGCTATCAACTTTATGATTAAACTTTCTTTGTGGAGAGGTGTGTGACACTCTAATAACATCACTCACTTTAGGTTTTGACTCTGGTTTTTTGAAGTGTTTACTGGTTTAACAAAATTAACTGATTTAACCTGTTTTACATCCTTTTCTTTTTGGTTAATTGGTCTTTGACTTGAAGTATGTGAAAGATTATCCTTAAAAGCCCTTTTTGGTTCTGATTTGACTTTGTTAGAACCTTACTTTAAGTTAACCTTTTCAAATTTCTTTTCCAGATTAACACAAGGTAATTTACCCTTTGCCTTTGAAGTGGTCTCCTTTTGTTTGTTTCCAGTGTCAATAGATGAACATAAGGAATCTGGATCACTAACAAGAGGAGTAGACACTACATGATCCTTGATGGGATTACTACTTAAAGGTCTAGTTTTAGTGTTCATCAAAGTCGCAGGTGGTGGCGGAACCACTTTATAACCCAGTCCCTCCCCGTTGTTCCTTTCTTTCACTAAGTGTTGGACTATGTGCGACGAACTAGTCCAACTATGCAGTTTGTTTTAGTGAATTTACTTCTCTTCTAGAATTGCCTTTTGTTTCTTAGTGTCTTCTAGGGAGTTTAGATAATACCTAATGTCATTAGCTTGATTAAAGGCAACTACTTCGGTTTCCCTAACCTGTTTAGTCAAAAGGTCTATCTTTTCTTTATAACTGAGCTCATTTTGTTTTAGTACCCTATTAGCCTCAGTGCATATATGCAAATCTTTTATCAAGTTATAATTATGATCTAATAACCTAGCAAATTTAGCATCTATGCTTCCTAAAGGCATCACAATCAGAACAAGCATGATTATTAAACATTGTGTCAGTAGTACTTACCTGAGCAGATTCAGAAGCGTTGCCATCAATGCAGTATCAGATGATTCTGATTCTTTTGCTTCTGTCTTTTCTGTCTCTCACATGGTAGTCTCCACTTTTGGCTTGTAACTGACCTCGGTTGCAGTTGCTTCTTCACTATGTGACATTGCTATCTCAACTGCTAGATCTCCTTCACTAGCGGAATCACTATCAATATCTTCTACATTTGCAATGTTGATTCCCCTGGTGAGACAAACCTAAAGCTCCAATCCTGTCCTTCATCATCATGAGTAGTCAAGGCTTTTGAGTACTTGTTTGAGGAAGTAGAACTGGTAGTTTGCTTGTCTAGACGAGTGAAGGATGTGAACGGGTTCCCGTTCCCAGTCTTCTTTGGCTTCACACATTCTCTCTTGAAGTGTCCCTTTTCACCACAGTAAAGCAGGTCACTTTACTCTTGTCGAAGCCAAAGGTGGTATCCTTAGTAGCAACCAAGTTCTGTCCAGTCTTTTTCACAAAACTCTTCGCCCTCGGACAGCACTTGCTAAGGCCCACATTATGTCCATTCTCTCAAGCTCCATTTCGTCCACCTGCTCGTAGTCCTCGTCTGCCAGATGGCAGTTTCCAATCTTTCCAGCAACAAGTTCATCATAGGAATGGACCATTGCTGCTAATAGATCCATGTGCTCTCGAGCTACTTCCACAGTCACATTACCGAGGTTCTCGGTCTTCAGTCTAGTAGCATTTGCTTCAGATCCAATGTATTGGGTACAAGAAGACCCTAACATTTCTGAACCTGAAGAAGGTGCATATGTAGGACTCGATGAGCTAGAGACAAATGCAGTCTGGAGGGGTGCTCCAGATGTCTTAGCTTGAGGAGTGGCATTGTATAAAGCTGGATTTTGATTGTACGTAGACTTCTGAGCTCTGTACTTCATTCTAAGTGATTCTTCTCGTAACTTAAGAATGAAGTCATTAATATCCAGTTTTGATAGCATTCCATTCTGTCTAAGATTAGACATGAATGAAACCCATTTCTCAGGCAATCCATCTGCAAAATTATTAACTTTCTCTTCCATGGTAGTAGCCACCCCATGTGTATGCAGTTCACTCATCAGATGGTAGAATCTATCTATAACATCGTCCAAACTCTCGTTTCCCATCGATGAGAAGTTGTCGAATTCCTTCTTTAACTCCTTAGCCTTGATTGCCTTCAACGAGGCATTCCCGTCGTACCACTTCTCTAGCTCATCCCAAAGTTTCTTGGATTGCTTATTTTCTGAGTACTGGTGGAATATCTCTTTAGGGATATACTGTGTAATCAATGCATAGACCCTCTTCTCTGTATTATATTTGACTTTCTGCGCGTCTGTCATCCCTCCTAAGGTTAACTTTACTCCATCGGCTCCCACCGGTGTACTATATCCATTCTCGATGGCCTCCCATAGATTCGGATCCACTCCATTGAGGTAGATCTCAAAACGTTGTTTCCAGTGGGGAAACTCATCTAACGTTAAAAGCTTTGTGGTTTATTATGATTACCCACCTCACTCTCAAGTAGCAGCAGGTTCTGGATCCTAGAGTCCTTCCCAGCAGTAAAGGCTGACATTTGATCTTCCATTTTAAATAACTTTAAGTCTAATAAGCAATTTTCACTCGGCCGACTGAAGGGTGCGAATGGACTAGGCGTGCGTATGAACACTCAGTCGTGCGTATGAACTCTACGACTGGTTCAATCGTGCGGCTGAACTAAGTGATTAGCTCAGTCGTGCGAATGAATCTGATGCGTATGAACCGTGTGACCAAACGTTTCAATCGTACGAATGGAGATACGACTATGTCCAATCGTGCGACTGAGCAATGCGAATGAGTCCAGTCGTGTGAATGGCTCACTCATGTGATTGAAGCTACTGTTATGTGAAAATTTCTAGGTTAAACGTGTTTAGCCTAAAAAATTCGAACTTTCGCAAGGTTGAATTGCCTAAGTCCTAGTAGAAGCCAAACTTTGATGAGCAGGGAACATCCAAGATCACTTTTGACACAAAAGATTGCGTTTTTAGTGCAAAAACACAAACTTTTTATCAATCTTGATTGAATCACACTTAATCAAGAGCCAATGCTCTGATACCACTTGTTAGGACCTGGTATTTGACCGAAATACCTAGAGATTAACGTGTAAACCAGATCAAATAGTGCGGAATCCTATTTGATTGGCGATCCAATCAGTGAGAACACACGAAGAATCAATCAAGAATTGAAACCAACGTTAGAAATCCATGGGAATCGATCTAATGTGTTCTATGAACTTGGAGAACGAATTGGGAGGTTTCTGGACGGCTAGGGTACGCCTGGAATCGTAATTGATCGAGAGTACTTCTTTTTCACGAATTGAGTTGTATTTATAGGTTGGTATTATTCAATCGTGCGACTGAATCATTAGTCTGGTTTAGTCGTGCGATTGAACCATGCGGTTGATTCATTAGTACGACTGAGTGTTCAGTCGTGCGACTGAGCCAATCTTATGTTACAATCGTACGACTGATCCAGTCTCCTGGTTCAGTCGTGCGACTGAGTCAATCGTGTGAAGTTATTCATGCGTATGGTTCATTCGCATGAGCCATTCGCATGAGAACTTTATTATGTTAAGTTTGAATGTATTGTGTATTAATTAATAAACATTATGTGTAATCATTCAAGCAATCACTAACCTAATTAACCAATTCAATGTCGACACATTGATGAAACATTAAACATTATAACTAACAAACTATCAATATCATTTCATTAATCATACCAAACAAGATCTATTTCATCACATATCATGATCTAGGGACATACATGTATCAACATATAGCTTTAAAATAGAACATATCATTTAAAGAAACATGAATATCATTTTCAACAAAAGATAATACATAATCATAAAGTCTTAATTGGGATACAAAAATAATGTTCCTAGTCAAACTAGGAGCATACAAAACATTCTTCAAAATAACATCCAAGCCACTTGGAAGTTTCAAGATGTAGTCCCCACGAGCTTCAACTTGGACTTTGGTTCCATTGCCCATGAAGAGGCTAACATCCCCTTGATTGAAGTCCCTACTTCTTTTGAACCCCTGCAACAAATTGCAAATATGAGTTCCACATCCGGTATCTAATACCCATGTGTTTGAAGATGTAACATTAAGATCAATATGAATCATGTATATTGTACCTGAGGTCTGCCCGGCATCCCTCTTGGCTTTCAACTCTTGCAAATGGACAGGACAATTTCTTGCCCAATGTCCAATCTCCCCACACTTGAAGCATGGGTCATTGGTAGCAACATTTTGCTTCTTCTCTTGTGGTTTGGGTGGCACCCTTGCCACCCCTTTCCCTTTTCCCCAGACGGGTCTCTTACCCTTGGCAACCTTTGCCTAGGGTGCGGGATGAGGCCTTTTCTTGTTCCCTCCTTCATTGATGGTGAGAACGGGTAAAACCCTTTTACCCATGGCCGCCTCGGCCGTTTTAGCATTGAGTGAAGCTCACCAATGCTTTTGTCCCAAGCATTCATGTTGTAGTTCAACACAAATGTCTCGAACTTCTTGGTAAGGCCATTGAGGATCAAATCCGTGGCCAATTCCTTCGAGACGGGACAATTAACCCTCTCGAGGCGGCCAATATGACTTTTCATCTTAAGTACATAAAATGAAACAGATTGGTTGTCGTCCAGACGACATGCATGGAGTGCTCGAACCGTTTCGAAGTTCTCAACCCTTGCATGCTGTTGGAACGTTTCCTTCAGCTGAGTTATCATGTCATAAGCTCCGTGATGTTCATATCCTTTTGGAGATCCGGAGTCATGCTCGCCAGCATGAGACAAGACACTTGGACGGAGTCCTCAGTGTACTTTAGCCAATCGTTATAGGCCTCCTCATCATCCTCAGCAGGTTGATCGGGGATAGGGTCGTCTAAAATATATGATCGTCTTTCTTGCTTGAGAACGATTCTCAAGTTTCGATACCAATCAATAAAGTTGTTATGATTTAGACGTTCCTTTTGGAGGATTGCTCGTAATGATTGGTTGGACGCGGATGAGTTATCGTGATTATCATTATTGGTGGCCATCTACAAAATTTAACAATGATCTATTTTAGTATTTTCGATATAGTTATATTTTTAAAATTAATGCCTTTTAAGGTCATCTGAATATTAAAGTCTAGAATCCAACATTGCATTTAAATTGCGGTTAGGTGACCTTTATCCCACGATTTAAATTAATAAGGTGGTCAACGTTGACCATTGCAACCATTTGCAACTTCTAGAAATATGGGATCGACTTGAAACATCATATGTAAAGTCGGCATGTTAATCCCATCAACACCATTTGGAAACCACACCGTAGGTGATCCATTTTACATGGTTTGCAAATCAAGATACCCTACTTACACCTACGTGTGAGTTTGCCAAAATAAGTGGTTAAGTGACCTTTATCCCACAAATAAGACATTCTCACCTCAAGTCGCAAGTTCCCTCAAAATGGTTAGGTGACCTTTATCCCACTAAGAGTTCCCAAGTGACTCAAGTGTTGTGTAAAAGGACGGTGTTTATCTTGTTAAAATGTTAAGTGATTTCATAATACAAGTTTTAGAAAACTCTATGTACTTGTATTTGCATGCTTTCAAATACAAGGTACCCTATGGTCCTTTGATTAAAACCAATTTTTAATCCTTAAAATCATTAAATCATTTTAATAACATTTTATTAATTTTTAATGATTAAGAACCATCATTTTTATAGCTTGTTAGTTTGTTAATTAGTTTGTAATGCATATCAAGATATCAACCATACAATCAAATAACAAACATACAAACAAGCATAAACATAAACAACCATAATGTGCATAACCATAGCTACTATTGTGACCACACTTGTTTGCCATCACAAGTGTGATCATAAGGTCTTTCCTAAGGTTGGAAATCAACACAAAATTGAGGTCATCATAGGCCCCCACTTGAACTTGCATCCATATGTTTCAAGTTCCATGTCTTTGATGTCCATCTTTGGGTCTTGATCTTGTGCATCTTCCTATTACAAAATTGTATCCTAATACATTTTTCTAATAAAAGAAATGCACCTAATCTATTAATTACATAACCAAATGAATAAATAATTACAACCCAAATAATAAAGATGAATATTACAACCCAATTGAATGAATAAAACAACCATTCCAATCATCCAAACAACAAAAGGCCAAAAGCAAGGTTATGCACTAACAAGAGAAAAATCATAAACATCAATCAACAAACTAAATAAACCCCATCAAACCCAAAATTTTCAGCCAACATAAACTGAAAATTTGGGTTTGTTTGTCCAAACAAACAACATCCAAAATAATCAACCAATTGACATTTCCATCTTTCATAGTTTAATCATAAGCATGAAGATATAACCATGAAAGACTTGGGGTTTACAAAATCAGCCAAAATCAGCCTCTAATAGGTTGATAATAACCTTCTAAAACAGATTTTAAAGAACAAGAATAAGCAAGTTATCCACATAACCGGCTCTTGATGCCATTGTAGGGTTCGCAACAACATAAAACAAAGTTTAACCCATTAAACTTACTGAAAACGCAGCGGAATTTCAACATATTATTTACTTACTTATACTGAAAATATGTTCATTAGGTGACCATTTCAATGTATAAAGCAAACCCAAAACAAAGGATCTTAAATATATGAATGAACAAGCTAAGAACATATGTTAAAACAACATAAAATCACAGCTACATGAAGCTGAGATTAACTACCTTTCTGCTGCTGAAAAGTCGACTAAGGTAGAGAAATAAGTTGCTAAAACTTCCGCCAAGGCTCCAAGGAAGGATCCCTCAAGCTAGTATACCCCAAGCACTATCACAAAACACCTTAGATGCTAGGATTGAACACCAAAACGAAGAGAAACTCTTCTGGAATAACTTTCAGCCGAGTTCTATCAATCAAGAACAAGAAAACCTTTTTTTTTTGTTCTATTGCATGTGTGAGAGAGAAAGAAGAGATTGAGTGAATGTGTATCTAAAGAGTGTATATTTTCAAGGATATCAACAATACCAAGAGAAAGACCCCCTCCAAGGGCGGCCGAATCTCTCTTTTAAAATGGTGTTTCCCCCATTAAAAGTTAAATGACTTATTAACACATCAATAAGTCATTTCCTTTTAAAAGTTGTTCATCCAATAAACTTTTTATTAGAATAACACATACACATTCACTAGTTATTTGATGTTATTTAAATAAATTAAATAACATTACAAACAATATCTATAAACAAAATATCCATATAAATTGTTCAATCTCATATGCAACTTATTTAGAAAACCCATTTTCTAAAATTGGTGTTATTATTTAATTGCATGATCATATCATCAATTGAATAATTGTCGGTGATTGCAAAGCTTGTTATTGGGTATAACCCGACTTGGATCATGACATACTAACCGTATCAATGTTCTATGTGTCTTGGGCATATAGAATCTAACACTATAGTGGCAGATGGTTATAATAGCCGTGAGGGCCAAAAAGCTTTTAGAAAAGAAACAAAGTTAAATATGAATAAGAATACCAAACTTGGATATGACAAATCCAAAGTTAAATGCCTCAACTATGGTATGACTAGCCACTTCTCAAAAGAATTCAATTCTCCAAGAATAAACAACAACAGCTTTCAAAGGAGTTCTCAGGGTCAATCATGATCACAACCAAGCTCAAGATTCCAATCCAACAATGACCATCAATATCATTATCAAAATCAACATCAATAACCATACAAAAATTAGCCACAATTGACTAATCAAGATCACGGAAACAGCCAACCTACATCTAATGCTCTTGTCATGAGACAAGATGGAGTATGTGATTGAAGCATGTATGTTGAAGAAGTGAAACCATAATTTCAAAACCATGCTTTTATGGCTCACATCAATGATGGCCCAACACCTATACAGTGATAAATGCATTGCTAAACTATAAGGTTATCATGAGCATAATCACAAATTAACTGCTAAGACTAAAGAAGAAAAGGTGAAATCAGATATGCTTAAAAGAGAACTAAAAAGTTTGTAAATTAATATGAAGTCACTCATATCAGACATTGAAAAACTTCATTGAGAAATTATACTCTTGCAGTTGAAAATGAACTAGTTAACTGAAAAGTTAGCTCAATCCAAAGTTGAGCAATACATCACTAAAGTGAAACTTGAAAAGTTTCAATTGTCTTCAGCCATGTTGCAAGAGATGCTTTACTCATAAAAGGATCCTAAGGATATGAGTGGGATCAAAAACAATTCATGTCCCCCCTATACAATAATAATTACACTATCATGCCTCAGTTAGTCACTCTTAATGTGTAAAATGAACATAATCCTATTCAACCTAAATGAGTACTAACACAAATTACAAATCCTCAAAACAAACCAAGTGTTTACATTAAAAAAAATTAGGGGAAATCCAGCTGGGCCATCCAATTAAAATCAAAGAGTGCTGAGACAAGTCAGCGAATGTCATTAAACCAAGAAACCCCAGTCAAAGTCAAAAGACCATTTGTGAAATTCATCCCTACAATTTGCAAAGAAAAGAATAAAATCAATGCTTCTGTGTAACCATCTATTGAAATCAGATCTGATTATGAGATCAAATCTCCAAACAATTCAATCAAATCAGAACTCATCTGACTGAAAAACAAAAACAAAATCTCCCTTATTTCAAAAACAAAGAACAAATAAGATCCACAATCATCAAAACCAAAGCAAAGGGGTCGTTTTGATATTTTCAATACAGATCATATAAATCAGGTAGAACAAGAAATCATAAGAAGCATAAGGAAATGGCATTAGCCATAAAGAATGTAAAACAAGATTATTATGAAACAACTACGAACAAGGCTGATATTGCTTCGTCATTAAAATCAATGAGTTATGCTGAGTTAAAAACTAGAAAATAGACGAAGGCATCAAGGTTAATGAAAAGAGACAAACTCAGGTATTGTGACATCTATGACATGTCAAATCACTAAAAAGATAAATGCTTTCTCAAACAATACTGTTCAATTTGTGACATGAACAATCATTTCACCAAAAATGTTATTTTAACAAATATTGCTCTGTCTGTGATATGGCTAACCACAACACATTTGATTGTTTATATAAACAAAACAAGCCCATCTCTCCAATATCATCTATGGAGCCTTAAATAAGAAGTCGAAGTTATAAAAATCATAACAACAAACAAACTCATTATTTTCATAACTTAAAATTTATGTTTGACAATCATATATATGTCCAATTTCTTAAAAGAAATAGGACCTAAAGGTTTGAATACTCTTTTGGCTCCATGGATGCAGTAGATGAGATGAAATCAACTAACCATAAAAAATTAATCACAAATTCATCCACTAATTTACAATTTGAAGGAAAAATATCAAAAAGTTACTGACATGGATAAGAACGGGAAACCAAAGAACATCATGCTTGGGTTCCACATTCTAATTAGTTCTTTTTATGCGTACAGGGCCGTCCATACAGGCCCAATAGCCCATGCTATGTGGACAGTGGATGCACCGGACACATGACGGGAGACTGTTCCCTCTTTCATGACTTCAAGCATATTCAAGAAACTACGATGGCATTTGGTGGAGATTCACAAGGTGGTAGAATCACTGGTGAATGATTTGTGAGAAATGGGTTGTTGAGCTTTGATAGAGTGAACTACTATGAAGAATTGGACTTCAATTTGCTTACTGTGTCTTAGATCTGCAACAAGAAATATTCCACTCACTTCACTGACATTCTTTGTTACATTCTTAAACTAGGATTTCAAATTCGTGATGAATGGGTTGTCTTGAAGACTCAAAGGAAGAATAATACTTATGTCTCAAATGTCAATTCTTCTATACCAAAAGAAGAAACATGTCTTTTGTCAAAAGCATCTATTGATGAGTCATAGCTTTGGCAAAGACGTTTACGACACAAAAAATTCAAAAAATGAACAGATTTGTCAAGGGAAATCATATAATTTGTTTACCCCAAAAAGAATTTCACTTATTGATTACTATTCACCATCTCTCAAAGGAAACAACATAACTCTTCCCACATGCCAAAACTTGTGAACACAAACAATTCTCCATGGAAGTTACGTCATATGGATCATTTCGGACCAAATCATGTTATGAGTATTGAAAAGAAATGTTAGGGAACGTGTACATACGGAATACTAACTGATTTTGTGTTATACCGGATCAAATAATGCGGAATCCTGTTTAATTGGCAATCCAATTAGTGAGAATGATTACCCGATCGATATAAAATTGAAACCAAACGTTAAGAACGAGTAGAAATCGATTAGGAATGAACTATGAACTTGGATAGGATGTTTGGGATGCTTAGGACGGCTAGGGTTTATGTGTATGCATAATTTCTCTTCCACTGTTTTGTTTTTCCACTTATAGGTGATATTTATAGGTTAGGGGTTTCCATTCGTACAACTGAACCATTAGCGTGATTCAGTCGTGCGACTGAATCATGCGATTGAGTCAATCTTATGTCTCAGTCATACGACTGATCCCGTCTCCTGCTTCAGTCGTGCGACTAGTCCATAAGAATGATGTATTCATGCGTATGGTCCATAAGTATAGGCCATTAGCATGTATACTCATCCAACTATGTTGAACATAATACTCAATCATTATTGACTAAGAACTATGCACAACAACCACAAACCTATATAAAAATCATACATATGAATTAAAGATAATAAACATCAAAGCATATATCATAATTCATTACATCGTCAAATTACACATCTTTAAGAAATGAAAGACTTTTATATTTAAGCTCATAAACTAGGTACACATGTATCTACAAACTCCCCCTTCGACCTAGTTTACTCTATCGTGTAACATTCTTAACAAGTTCTTGGAACTTCTTGTACTTCTCCTATTTTGTGACTCCTGCATGTATTTCAAATGCAAAGTAGAGTTTTATCACATGTTGGAACTATAGAGCTTGTACAATGTCCTGCCTATCATAGAACAGTAGCCGCTTCTATAATGTATAGACATCTTCAGCCGAGAAGTTAGTGAGCCATATTGGGTTACCCTGATTGTCTCTATTTTACCATCTCTGTCCAAAACTATGACCGCTTCCCTGGTCCGCTAGTCATAATACCACCATTTGAAGTGTGGAGTGAAGTCCTGAGGCATTTCTCGTAATGGAATCTTTGACATTATGCGTGGGGGTCTCCACTTCAACACTACGTTAGGCATTCCAAATATAGGGTCCACTTCAGACTTATGTATGAACCTCTTCGGTTGTTGAGGTCTGAAGTTTACCCACCTGGTGTAGTATTCCTTTTTAACGCGGCCTCAAACCAACCTGACATCTTCCATGGATTAGCATATAGCAGATCTAAACAAGCGAGTCGGTTGATCTCAAAACCAAGAATAATGTTTATATCATAAGGATATCTGAAGTACTAAATCCCATTTTCCCTCTTTACAACATATACGGCCAAATCTTCAAATATGCCCAAACTATAATCTTGGCAAACACTTTGTGATGTCTTTTAACTCTATTAAGCTTTGTGTAGGCATTCTGCTTTTGAGGCGCGCGTTGGGCTTCCATCTCTGCAAAACAAGCTACCCATTCAGCTTTCTTGATATCAACATTAGCATTCGATGCTTGGGCTATGCTTTCTTCTTTTTCTTTCTCCTTTTCCATATCCTCTAGTTTCTCAAATGTAGCACTACCAAAAGTATCACCGAAGTTGGGGATTACATTGCCATCATGGTCAGTGTACTCTGGATAATGCTCAATGTAACGTCCTCAATCTTAATCTCGTCAACATCCTGTAGCTCCTCATCACTCATGACATCGACTTCTGGAGCATATTTGACAATTTCATTAGGATTGAGTCGGAACATCTCAGCTAGCTGGTCGTCCGTTAGATCATGAATAATCTTTCCCTCTTCCGAAGTGTAGCTCACAGATCTCCTGACAATCCCTTCCAAGTCAAGAATCATGGTAAATGAGTCTTAACTTGCTAAAGGGGTCGACATCATACTCGTTTCTCTGTCAAGCTTCATCTGTTTGATTAAACATTTAGCACATCACACATAAGTCATTATATAAAACATTAAAACATAAACAAACATAGATGATCATTAATTACAATAATGTAATATATAATTCAGGTACAAAAGTTTTAAATACAAAGACATCTAATAATTACTTTTGTCTTGATTTGTCAATTCTTCAGCTCGAGGTCCTGAAGACAAGGCTCCTTGATCATGGTTTCTTTTAGTACGCCTCTCCTGAGCTTGAGGATTTGAGGCGGACATAGATGCATCACCCTCCTGATCATCATCATCCTCTTTATCCTTTCCGCTCCGTCCTCCTTCATCAACATCCTCCTCGAAATCATCTTCATCCTCATCATCATCATGACCATCATCAGCATCCTTTATCTTTAATGGCTCACTCTTTGATTCCTTAAGCATTAGCATTATCTTCTTTTTCTTCTTCGCAAGCTTATCTATCCTCTTAACTGAAGCCAACACCAGCTCATTTTGACTAGTATGTGCATGGTGGGCTTCGCCTAGAGCTCTCTCATACTGGGCACTCTTCTTGGTGAGCTGTACAATCTGCTTTGCCTGAGGTGCATTCACCTACATCAACTTGTGTAACTGATTTTCCCTTACCTCATTGATGGCAAGCAACGTTGGCACAATGCGGTTGAGGTTAGCAAGCTGTTCCTCTAACCCGATCATGGGTAGAGTTGGTCCAGCTATGAATGTGGATTGGGTGTAGGGACCAGTTTGGTGAGTGGTGGTGGTGGTGGTGGTAGTGGTGGATGTGGTGAAAATAGGAGGAGGTGTGGGAAGTGGTGGAGTGGTTGTGGTAGTGGTGGTGGATGAGTGATAGTGGTAGTGGGAGGAGTGGTGGTGGTAGTAGTAGTTGAGGTGGTGGTGGTAGTGGTAGTGGTGGTGGCAGTGGCTGTAATGGTGGTTGTGGCAGTGGGTGTGGCTGTAGCAGTGGCAGTAGAAAAGTAATCAAAGTAAACCTCAGCCTCTTACTCTTCTTTCCATGAGAATGGGCAATTATATTTTTCCTTGAGCCCTTGGAGACCGAAGCTCCCCTTGAGCTGTGTGGCTGGTCTGGGGGTGTAAGAAGGATCCCTGACATCTGTAGCAGCACCCTTTGACGCAGCCTGGCATTCGCCCACCGCCTGTTTCCCTCTGTCTGTCGCAACAACCCTGCTCCCAATAGACCTTACCAATGGCTCCTCATCTGACTCTTCCTCTTCATCAAGCAGGAAGTGTTGGTGGAAGCCAGCCTCCCTGTTCCATCAAGTGCATCATCACCTAGACCCTAATCATGGTCGTCATCATCGGTGGATGCCATGATAGGCTCAGTATCGGAGTCACTGTCATCGTGACACCACTTCTTCCGAGATGGTGCCACGTACTCCGCGTTGGCCAAATGACCACACAGTCTCCTCACCGGGGGCTTTACATGCTTCCCCCGGTAGACCTTCGTCCTAACCAAGGTGGTATCATCCATAACCTCTAAAACAACTGCATCCTCCCTCTCTTTAGACCCTGAAGGATGCTTCTGATCAATGATCATTTATAGAAATCGTTGGTACATGCAGAACCCTTCCTTCCCTTTTGCCTCTATGTTCTCTATCATATATGTGAAAAGCATATGGGAGAAACTGAATCGGTGGTTCAGTACTAGAGCAACATTTGCATTCTTGATTTGATCTGACATCTCGTCAAATCCTCCTCTACTCGACGCAATGCACTTCAGGATGACGTGAGCTAAGTACTTAAGCTGGGGGGACAAGTTGCTCTTGTTGAGAACACCTGTGTTGATTTCCGTAGTGCACTTCATCCACAGAAAGCAACCCCTAACTATCAGAGGGTGTAGCTTGGCCGGGTGGTAACCATCTTCACCCAGATCCAGGACTTGCCTGAGATCTGCTGTAGTAACACTGATATCTTGTCTGAAGATCGAGCTCCGGATACTGTATGGCTATTTGGACCTGTCTACTATAGCACTTTCCCAGAAGGCATGCTGTATAGACCTTAGGGTATGCAGGGAGCAGAGTTAGCCTTGAAGATCCTCGACCTATGTAGAAAGGCTATAATCCCTGCAAACTCAGCGCCCTTCCTCGAAGTAGCATCGAGATGAGCACAGATATTGTGCTTGGTCCTCATAGTCCATCTATCAGTCATGATGCTACAAACAAGAAACATCTACGACTGAGTTTTAGTCGTACGATTGAGTTCATTCATACGGTTGAGCCTGCGGCTGTGTTCAGTCGTGTGATTGAGCCTGCGACTAAGCTTAGACATATGTTACACCAAGTGCTAGAGTTAGTCATGGGACTGAACCCATATGTATGATTCATACGTGTGATTGAGTCATTCACCTGGCTCAATCGCGCGACTTATGTTCATCAGCATGACTATTCGTATCCTACAGTGTTGAAAACACTAGAATTGAATCTTTGTTAAAACATGATATTAGCCTTTGTGTTTAGACGCATTAGACTCGTAGAGACTCGAAATAACACTTAATGTCTTTTAAATAAACATTTAGGTCCAGTTAAGTGGTCCATTTTAGGGTTTTAGTCTCGGTTCTATGTTTTTGCCCAATCGGCCCTTAAGAATGCGATTAAGATGTTCATTTTGATCGATTGCAATCTCCCAGTACCTATAGATGAGTGGAAACACTGTTAGAAACAAAGATCGGTCGGTAAGAACAGGCAAATGAACTTTGGGCAGAGTATGTTCATATGAGCGATTTCAGAGGATTTGAAGGGTGGTAAGGGTTACGACCGACCGACCCCCTTATTTATTGTTATGAGCAGTGATCTAAATTTGATTGATTTGAGAGTATAGCAGCGGAGAACAAACAATGAATTAGCCAATTCACAAGAACACAAAAGATATTCAAGGTAAGAACAAACGGTTATAGACAGAAGAATTCTGCAAAATATATTTCATTCAATATTCGCTTTCGTGGTAACAGAATGTCACAAAGACAATTAGGTCAACACCTCTTATATAGGAGATGTGACGTCTGTTGATGTCACTTGATAGTGACATCTAACAGAATTTATTCAAACTACTGATAGTTAACACAACTACTGAAGATGTCAAACAGCTGACATTTTCTTACAAAAATGCTAAGTGTTAACTATCACTACAACTACTGAAAAGAAACTACTGAAACTACAACGACTGAAGAACATGCTCTTCATTCGTTTTACAAATACTAAAAAAAGGATACTACTGAAAGGAAACCATCACAACAACTGAAGAATGCTTCTTCAGTTGTTGTAACAAACTCTGAAGGTTTCAGTACTTGTACTTGAACTTCAGCTGTTGTCATCAGCTAATGTCTTCAGTCTTTGTACTTCAGCTGTTGATCTTCAATACTTTGTTCTTCAGCTGTTGATCTTCAGACTTTGGTCTTCAGCTGTTGAAGTCTTTAGTACTTTAGTCTTCAGCTGTTGAAGTCTTCAGTACTTTAGTCTTCAGCTGTTGAAGTCTTCAGTACTTTAGTCTTCAGCTGTTGAAGTCTTCAGTACTTTAGTCTTTAGTTGTTGATCTTCAGACATTGTCAAACAGCTGATCAAGTCTTTAGCAGTTGTTGTGATGTCTATGGGACTTAGAGGTTTTTCTGATCATGCTCATTGGTTCTTTTGGCCAACATTTATACTATTTTAAATTTCAGTCATGCGACTAGACAATACTCATACTCTAGTCGTGCGACTGGACCATAATCACACTCCAGTCGTGCTAGTGAGTCCATACTTATGCTACAGTCGTCCGACTGAGGCTTAGTCGTGCGACTGGCTCATACTCCATCATCCATTCGTACGATTGGTTCAGTCTTGTAGGCCAATCACATCGTTGTCCCATACTCATGGTCCAATCGGATGACTGACTCATACTTATGGTTCAATCGTGCGATTGGCTCATCCTTATGATTCATTGGTACGATTGGCTCATCCTTATGAGTTTGATCTCATGCACTTTCAAACACTTAACAATTTTAACTATTGATTATAACATTATGACCTTTGATCATCTCCGACAGGATCCTTTTAATTTAAAACCAATTGGTCACATTAGACGTGACCGCTTTTAATGAGTGATTCATAGATTACCTCCAGTTGGATAGTGCGACATGTATGCTACAAACGACTAGATAATACAAAATAACTTAGAAATTTAAAAGAAAACAAGATGTATTTTTATTGTTTTGGGTTTGAGTAGAACAGCTTCAAGTTGATTTGATCATTTCTGGAGCGATTCATTATGGAATCATACAAGAATATCAGAATCGTTTGGGAACCCCCATTAATGGACTTTGATGCTAGATTCTTGTTGTCTAAAATTCAATAGCACTTTCAAGAAATCATACTAGGGCTATAAGATGCACATAATGATTTTGATTGTCAAGAATTGCAGCCACGATGATTGTCAGTATGTTTGTGCACTTAAATCAACACACAGATTTTTTACATACATTGGTGATGACTTAGGTTTAATTATTTCAACAAGCATTTATGGTTCCCACACTTATATGCTAATCAACATTCCTTATGAGATTTTTGAGCGGTCTACGGGTATATTTCAAGAAGAAGCTATTCTAAGAGATTTCAAAGACATGCCAATCCTCAGGTCAGTGCCATCGCATAGTAGAGAGGCGCAAACAACAATGAATTCTAGAATATTAAGGTTAGTCTTATCCTCAGGTCAGTGCCACCACACAGCAGAGAGGCACACAACCTATCTTCTTGTTAGAGCATTTATTTTTCTTTTGAACATATCGCACCAACAACATAAGTCATTAGCTTGATTGCCTTTAGCAGGTTTTCCATGTGCTTTGCTTTTTGTTATGGTCATCCGCACACATTTGTGGCGTTTATTTTGCTCATCACCCCTTATTGGAAGTGCATTGATAGTGTTAAATAGGGATAAGATGAGAGCGCACAACAAGTTGAACAAGTTAGTTTGAATTTTTAATTCACCAATGAAGTCTACTCATCTATTGAACAAGTTGAACCTCTAGGTCTATTTTCTTTATGTTACCTCAGTAGTAGACTAGTTTATCTATCATTTTTCTTTATTTATGCTTAGACTTTGTAGACTTGTACATCGAATTTTGCATTTTGAGCAAACTAGTTTTGAAGTCCGAACCACTTTGTTCCCTATGTACTCATTTTCCATAGGTTTTGAATCAAAATTACAGACCTGATTTCACTTCTTTCAGCTGACCTACCTCTCCTCTCGTTTTTTTATGTAAAAAAACTGCAATTTAATACTAACCTACGGCCATTCTCCCCCTAAAATACTAAAACCGAAAATCTTTTTGTGTTTTTGGATTTTAATAGACAGGAAAATAAAATAAAATAAAATAAGACAAACTAGTCGGAGTAAGAATTGTCTTGAATCACATCACTTTTCTTTTTCACGCCATTAACCTGTAAAAGATATAAAAACCTAGGTTTGTCGAATGTTTTTGTGTAGAGGTCGGGGCGTTGAAAATCAGTATTAAGTTTAACAACATCAATTAATGGTTTTCAAAATAGTCACGTATAAAGTGACATTTAATACTGATGTGTTTTGTTTTAGGATGTGGGACCAGATTTTTGGTTACAGCAATTGCAGCAGAATTATCAACAAATATAGGGGTGTTTGAAAATTGCAAACCGTAGTTGTGCATTTGCTGTTGAATGCAAATGATTTGCGAGTAGCAACTTGCAACAGCAACGTATTCAACTTCACATTTTGACCGAGCAACTGAGGTCTGCTTCTTACACTGCCAGGTGACTAACCGTCTACCAAATAATTGACATCCCGCAGATGCTGACTTGTAATTCTTTTTGCAACCACCATAGTCCGAGTCACTATACGTTGTAAGCCCGATGAGATAATTTACTTTTGGTTTCGCCTGATATCTGGAGCAAAGACACGTGCTATACATGATATCAGGACGTGAGGCTGTGAGATACATGAGAGATCTGATCATTCCTCTGTACATGGTAGCATCAACCACATAACCTTTTTCATCGTGGTTCGTGGCAAGTGGAGTTCTAGCTGCCGAAGCATTCTCCTGGTCGAATCGACTGAGCATATCTCCTACAGATGTAGGAAGATTCCCTTTGGTGTTTGATCCACCTATAAGATGAGAAAGAACTTCATCTCCCCCATGGCACTCATCTCAAACTCTGCTTTCATTACAAATTCGAATTCTTTAAATAATTCTTTATTTTTGGAACCGAAGATTAAGTCATCCATATATATCTGTAATAGCAGTAAATCTCCATTTCTTTCTTTGATGAACAATGTACATTTAATCACTCCTCTGTGTGCGTTCTCACTGATTGGATAGCCAATCAAATAGGATTCCGCACTATTTGGTTTGGTTTAACACATTAATCAGTTGGTGTTTGGTTCAAATACCAGATCCTAACATAGCTGTTCATCAACTTCAATATCCTCCAATGGCACCACCATATCCTCCTCGGCAAAGCACATTCTTAGGTGAGATACATCAAATGTTAGATGAATTCCACTTAACTCACTAGGCAACTCCAACCTATAGGCCAGCTCTCCTACACGAGCAATGATTCGAAAAGGCCCTATCTATGTCGGGCTCAACTTGCCCCGCTTCCTAAACCGAATGATACCCTTCCAAGGTGATACCTTTATCATAAACCTATCACCCACCTGGAACTCAATCGGTCTACGTCATTTATCAGCATATGACTTTTGCCTATCTTTGGCTACCTTCATAAAGGCTTTGATCTTTTCAAGATTTTCAACCGTAGCCTCGATCACCTATATACTCCCCAACTCTTTCTGGCCAATATCACCCCAACAAACGGGTGTTCTACATCTTTTAGCGTGTAGCATCTCATAAGGGCGCATACCAAGGTTGGCATGATAACTATTGTATATGAGAACGTAGCTAACGGTAAGTGGTCATCCCAACATCCTCCAAAATCAATGACCCATGCCCGAAGCATATCTTCTAGCATCTGAATCGTCCTCTCTGACTGACCATGCTTCTGAGGATGATAAGTCATGCTAATATGTAGCCTTGTCCCTATCGCATCATGGATTTTCTTCTATAATTTAGATGTAAACCCAGTGTCATGATTAGACACAATAGACACAAGAACACGATGACAAGTCACAATCTCCTTGATGAATAGATCTGCCAACCTATCGGATGAATATGTCTCGCGAATCGGTAGGAAGTGAGCGCTCTTCATTAGACGATTAACTATCACCCATATAGCATCGTACCCTCGCGCTGTGCACGGTAGCTTCATAAGAAAGTCCACGGTGATATGCTCCCACTTCCACTCTGGTATATCCAAATGTTGGATCTTCCCATACGGCTTGTTGTGCTCATCCTTCACTTGTAAAAAACTAAGGCACTTACTCACATACTCCGCTACATCGAGCTTCATACCCGACCACCAATAATCTTTCCTCATGTCTTGGTACATCTTCATAGCACCAGGATGAATAGAGTATGAAGTCTTTTGAGTTTCATCAATAATCTTCACACGTAGATCCCCAAAATATGGAATCCACATCCATCCGAATTGAGTTCTAACATCAAGAGTGTTTTCACCAAGCTCCGCGACTAGACCTCTCATCCTTTTGGAGTTAAGGTGATCTTCCATCAATGCCTCATGTTGAAACTCCTTGACCTGCTTCATCACATCACAGGTCATTATTAATTGGTAAGCCTTCACCCGAATCGGCTTTGGTCTCTCCTTTCGGCTAAAGGCATCTGCCATTACATTGGCCTTGCCAAGATGGTAATGGATATCGCAATCATAATCCTTTATGAGCTCCAACCATCTTCTCTGCCTCACGTTCAAGTCCTTCTGCTTGAAGAAGTACTTTAAGCTCTTCTGGTCAGCGAATATGATGCACTTCGTCCAAGGTAGTGCCTCCAACTCTTTAACACGAAGACCATAGCTGCTAGCTCCAAGTCATGAGTAGGATCATTAACCTCATAACCTTTCAACTATCAGGATGCATAGGCTATAACCATTCCTCGCTACATCAAGACACATCCCAACACCGAGTAAGAAGCATGTGAATAAACCACCAAATCTTCACTTCCAATGGGTAACAACAAGACATGAGCTTGAGTCAACCTCACCTTTAACTCCTCAAACGCCTTCTCTTAAGCTTGACCCCATACAAACTTTACATCCTTACAGGTTAACTTAGTAAACAGAGAAACTATCTTAGAGAAGTCTTGAATGAATCTTCTAAAATAGCCCGCCAAACCCAAGAAACTTCGAATCTCAAATGGCCTCTTTGGTGGGTTCCATTGCATCACCGCCTCCACCTTTGCCGTGTCCACCATAATCCCCTCCGGATTCACCACGTGACCCAAAAACTGAACCTCACGTAGCCAGAATACGCACTTGGAGAACTAGGCATACAACTTCTCCCTTCTCAACATCTCTAACACCTCTCGAATATGACCGGCATGCTCCTCCTCACTCTTGGAAAAAATCAAGATATCATCGATAAACACAATCACTGATTTATCCAACATCGGCTGACGCACTAGATTCGTCAAGTCCATAAAAGCAGCTGGCATGTTGGTCAATCCAAAAGACATAACAAGAAACCCGTAATGTCTATAGCATGTGGGAAAAGCTATTTAGAAATATCCTGCTCCTTTACCTTCAACTGATGGTAAGCAGATCAAAGTTCTATCCTCGAGAACCAACTGACACCTTGGAGCTGATCAAATAGATCATCAAGTCGCGGTAAGGGGTACCGATTCTTCACTATCAACTTGTTCAACTCATGGTAGTCTATACACATCCTCATGCTACCATATTTCTTCTTCACAAATAAGACTGTAACACCCAGTTATTCTACTAAAGTAAATAAAAGAAGGAAACATCAATTAACCCATGATGAGGGGTAAAAATGTACAAAGGAAGATACAACCAAAGTTGCACTAGGTGAGTTTCTAGACCCGGTTTTACTTGTTTTAAACTTTTTGGGGTTGAAAAAGTATTTAAACAATTTGACAATGTTTAAGTATGTATACCCATATATATTATTCAAGTTTGATGATGATTCCTACTTGCTTATTGGTTGTTCATGTTCAGAATAGCCTTGGTAAGCTTAGAACAAATAGGCTTGATGTTTGGGTTTGAAAATATCCTAGAAACATTTTGAGAAGAAGGTTCATGCGCATAAATAAGGCTCATGTGCCTGGAAATGCTTTAGAAATGTTTTAAGTGTAACTCATGCGCTTGAACAGTGGTTCATACGCCTAGAGTTTGTAATCGTACGACTAAGTGTCAGGCCATGCTCCCCGATAGTGTTCATGCATCCGGATGGCCATGCGCCTAAGTGTTCATGCGTCTGAATGGCCATGTGCCCAAGTGTCCATGTGTCACACCCCCGCTAAGAGCGGAAACACGGGGATGTAACGAGACGGGAATCGTCATAACACATGGTAAGCGATAGAGATGCAATAATAATAATGATGACAAGCGTGTCATGACAACACCCGACAACAAGGAGACTTGTGTCATGCTTAGTCAGTATTCACGACAACATAGCCATAAGCATAAATATGATATAAGATAAACATAGATAATAACATTGTATGCAATTCCCACAACTCGGGAACATGTTACAATGTGTAATGTTGTTTGAAACAGATAAAACAATTGTTTTCAGAATGACAAGTTTAGCCCGGAAATGCATCCTAGGGTCTCAACTAAGGCAGCACACCTAGAACCTCAGCTAGCATGATCACCTGAAAAGATATGCTCAAAGTGGTCAACAAAATTGTTGGTGAGCTCGCAAGTTTAAAAGTTAATAAGTAATGATGCTGTATAAAGTTGTTGAAGAATACCGTGCATACAGTTATAAGCAAGCAAAATCACATGACAAGAGCTTTACAACCAAACTTAACGACGTACACAAAGAATCTTGTCGGAATATATTCACCCAAGGCCTGTTCCTGGCTTTTGTTGGTACTAACTAGTATACCAACACGAGGGTGGGGGTGTCAACCCAGTAGTACTACCAAGACCTATCCGTCTGTTCCCACACTGAACTAAATGGTTGTAAGAAAGAACCACAAAGCAGACTCAAGCATGTATTAGATAAGTACCCACAAAACAGTAGCACGTTGATTCCAAGTATGTGAATTGTATGTATGTTATACAACATAGAAAATGGGCGAGCAAACTTTTCCCCCATGTTTGTAAATGTTTGTAAAGTAGTATAAGCATAAAAAGGGGCCACGAAACTCACATGTTAAGTGGTAAGTATGAATGATCAAGACTCTCAACAGTTGAATGCAATGAACAGTCAAACACCTATTGACAGTTATTGTTAAGCATTAATGACGTGTATAAAGCGTATAGTAATGTTTGGTCGGTTCGGGCTGTATCGGTTCGGTCGTGGGTAGCACACACACAAGCGGACACACGTATCAGATCTTATGTAGATCCAAGTACTAAGAGTAGTCGTCATTGCTTATGACATCCGTGTAAAGATCTCATTGTTATGAAAGATAGCACTTGTTAAGTATTTGAAGTTCCAAATGGGTTGTCGATACTTGTAAAATGTTAGGTTGATTTCAATTGAAATAGTATGTGCATGTTGATAGCGTTGACTTTAATCTTTGTGGTCAAGCAATGACACTTTTACTGATGTTACCTTATCATCATCAGACGTTCAAGAGGAAATTCACACTCAACATCATCAGTCACACAACAGGACCAGACGCTCGACTCAACGCTCCATTCGTATGAATCAACCTTCAATCGTACAAATCAGCTTCATTGGCGTGATTGAACCTTCAGTCGTATGACTGGCATTCAGTCGTATCACACAACACTAATCACATGACTTAACCTCCATACGCACGAATCAACATTCATTCGTACGAATCAGCTTCATTCGTACCACTGAACCTTCATTCGTACGATTGGCCTTCAGTCGTGCGATACACGCACAGTCGCATGCATTCATTCACCCGCATTGACTCAATCGCACACACAATCATCCGCATTGACTCAATCGCACACACATTCATTCGATCGCACAACTCAGTCGTATGACATCGCTAGTCGCATGATTCAGTCCCCCGAAAGACACAGTCGCATGACTCAATCGCACGACTCACCCAGTCGCACGGCTCAGTCGCATGACAGACCAAGTCGCCTGAACTGCAGGTTCGCGACTGCTGAAGTGTAGAGAAGCCTTCGGCTGCCCCAAGCACGGGTTTTACACAACAAGGACTTCCAGAATCACACAACAAACACACACGAACAACAAGCACACGCAGAAAGTCATCACACGCACCCACACGACCTCTTGTGTTGAGTTGATCCGAACACCCGAAACCCTAGAAATGGACAGTAGTAAAACGAGCAAGAAATGGACAACCAAGGTCGTCCACCTACAAGGATGGAGTAGACTAAGTTGTAGGTGATGTCTAGACGACGAAAACATGACCAAACGGGCGTTTTTGGTGCTAAGAGGAAGATGTGAAGTGGGAAGAAGATGATGAAGAAGAAATGGGGAGAGAATGAAGAAAATGGCTGGAATGGGGTTTTTATACCCATCCCAGGTTTGCAAAATGTCAATTTTAGTCCCTGCACTTAGCCCCCGAGTTTCCAAGTTTGCTTCAGTTGAAAACGACTTTAAACTGTCCGTTATATTAAGGTTAAAAGCATGTTTAATGGTAATTGATAGCTTAAAATGGTTTTATTAATGACAATGGTTATAATTAAAAATGATATATTTGGTGGTAATGGTGATAAAATTTATAAAAGGTTTATGCTTAGCACACGTTCACGGAGGAAGTACAGGCACAAGGGTAACAAAGCAGACATGATTCCTCAAAGCAGGAGTTCGTGAAGAAGAGGAAGACTAACTAAAATAGTTCTATGGTTAATTATGTCGTTCGACGGACCTTAAGGTGACGGATGTCACAGTATCCCTCAGTTGAGAGAATTTCATCCCGAAATTCAGCTAGAGTTAGGTCCAAGAGTATCATCCACGAATAGGTGTGGGTATTTGAGTTACATTTGATCTTCCCGTTCCCATGTAAATTCTGGTCCTCGCTTTGAATTCCACCTTACACGAACAATTGGTATTCTACTGCGCTTCAACTGTTTGACCTTACGATCCATGATCTCAACGGGTTCCTTAATAAAATGAAGTTTTTCGTCGATTTTGATATCTCAATGGGTACGTGAAGTAATTCATCAGCCAAACACTTCTTGAGGTTCGACACATGGAAAGTATCATGCACACCATTGAGTTCTTGTGGTAACCTTAATCGGTAAGCCACTGGACCAATTCTTTCTATAATCTCGAATGGTCCAACGTATCTTGGGGCTAACTTCCCTTTCTTTCCAAACCGAACAACTCCTTTCCAAGGAGAGACTTTGAGTAACACTTGGTCCGCAACGTTGAATTCTAGAGGCTTCCGACGATTGTCGGCATAGCTCTTTTGGCGAACTCTAGCAGCTTTCAGTCTATCTTTGATTTGGAAGATCTTGTTGGTTGTTTCTTGAATGATCACTGGGCCTTAACTGACTTTCACCAATCTTGGCCAAACAACCGGGTGATCTACACTTCCTTCCGTACAACGCTTCGAACGGAGCACACCCAATGCTGGTGTGGTAGCTGTTATTGTAAGAGACCTCAATCAAAGGCAAATGAGTATCCCAACTACCCCCAAATTCGATTACACGCTCTCAGCATGTCTTCCAGTGTTGTATGGTTCGTTCACTTTGGCCATCTATTTGAGGGTGATAGGCAGTACTCATGTCTAATTGAGTGCCCATCGCTTTCTATAGTGTCTGCCAAAATAGTGAAG
Organism: Flaveria trinervia; assembly: GCA_025506515.1. Taxonomy (NCBI): domain Eukaryota; kingdom Viridiplantae; phylum Streptophyta; class Magnoliopsida; order Asterales; family Asteraceae; genus Flaveria; species Flaveria trinervia. Next base: position 40,067,942 of record CM046451.1, read on the forward strand.
TGAATCGGCGTCACGGTCGATATGATTGACACCGGCACTCCGTGTCTTGTCACGACCTCTTTTATGTACAATCTCGCCAACTTGTCAATTTTGTAGTCTTCTCGGATTGGCAAGAAGTGTGCTAATTTCGTCATTCGATCCACTACGACCATATCGAGTCATGCCCGTTGCTCGCTCGAGGGAGTTTCGTAATGAAATCCATGGCTATGTTCTCCCTTTCCAGGGGAATCTCAGGTTGCTGTAACAATCTCGATGGTTTCTGATGTTCAGCTTTAACTTTCGAGCATGTCAAGCATCTGCTGACGTACATGGCAATGTCTTTCTTCATGCCTGACCACCAGTTCAGATCTTTGAGATCGTGGTACATCTTGTCTGCGCCAGGATGAATAGAATATCACGTCTTGTGAGCTTCATCCATGACCAAGGTACGTACACCTCCCCACATGGGTACCCATATACAGTCCACGAAGTACTGTACACCGTCTTCCTTGCACATCAGTTGTTTATCCAACCCTCGGAATTCTTCTCCAGCAAGGTTTTCTCTTTTCAACACCTCACTTTGTGCAATTTGGATCTGAGCTTTCAAATTTGTTTGAATGGTCAATACCAAAGCTCAAGCACGTAGTGGTTTCACACGTTCTTTGCGGCTTAGAGCATCAGCCACCACATTAGCTTTCCCCGGATGATACCGGATTTCACAATCGTAGTCGCTAAGAAGCTCTACCCAGCGTCGCTGTCGCATATTGAGTTCCTTCTGGTCCAGGATATGTTGAAGGCATTTATGATCTGTGTAGATGATGCATTTGGTTCCATACAGGTAATGCGTCCATATTTTGAGTGCGAATACTATAGCGCCCAACTGAAGATCATGAGTTGTGTAGTTCTTCTCGTGCACCTTAAGTTGTCGCGAAGCATTGGCAATCACCTTATCTTTCTGCATTAGTACACATCCTAACCCTTGATGCGAAGCATCACAGTATACCACAAAGTCATCAGTTCTGTCTAGGAGGGACAATATCGGTGCATTACAAAGCTTATCTTTCGGCGTTTGCAATGCTTGTTCTGTGCATGTCCCCAATCAAACTTCTTGTCCTTCTGGGTCAGCAGTGTTAACAGTTGAACGATCTTTGACTAGTTCACAATGAAACAACGATAGTATCTGGCCAATCCTAAGAATTGCCAAATCTCTGATGGTGTCTGGGGTGTATCCCATTTCTTTACCGTTTCGATCTTGTCGGGATCTACATGAATCCCATCCTTGTTAACCACATGACCCAAAAACTTCACCTCTCGTAGCCAGAATTCACACTTCGAGTACTTGGCGAAAAGTTTCTCTTCCCTTAGCCGTTCCAGTATTGCCCGGTGGTGTTCTTCATGATCCTCTTTCGATCGAGAGTAGATAAGTATGTCGTCTATGAATACGATCACAAATTATCCAAGTAAGGTTTGCACACCCGATTCATTAGGTTCATCAACACAGCTGGTGCGTTAGTCAATCCAGACGGCATGACCAGGAACTCATAGTGCCCATAACGAGTTCTAAATGTTGTCTTCGGTACGTCCTCTTCGAAAACCCTTTGGTGATGATATCCAGATCGAAGGTCGATCTTGGAAAAATATGAAGCTCCTTGTAACTGATCAAACAGGTCGTCGATCCTCGGGAGAGGATACCGATTCTTCATAGTTAATTTGTTCAATTCGCGGTAGTCGATCCACATACGAGACGACCCATCTTTCTTCTTGACAAATAACACCGGTGCTCCCCAAGGCGAGTGACTCGGCCGAATAAAACCCTTCTCTAGTAGTTCCTGTAACTGGCTAGATAACTCTTGCATTTCAGATGGTGCCAACCGATACGGTGTCTTTGCTATCGGTGTAGCTCCAGGAATCAACACAATACGAAATTCCACCTGCCATGGAGGAGGCAAACCAGGCAAGTCATCAGGAAATACATCTGAGTAATCCCGTACCATAGGGATATCTACCAATTTCTGCTCCTCTTCCTTTTTTTCTACGACATGATCCAGTAAAGCGTAACACTGTTTTCGTAAACTCCGGCGTGCTTTCATGCAGGAAATAAGTTTTAAGTTTCTCCCCGTCTTTCTCCTTCAATTCTGAGTACCTCCCCATCTGGCATGGGGATTCATACTACTTTGTCCCGACAGACAATCTCAGCTCCGTGTTTCAACAACCAATCCATTCCCACAATCACGTCGAAACTTCCTAACTCAATGGGTATCAAGTCTATATCGAAGGCATGGTCCTCCAATATCAATGAGCACTTTCTAATAATCTCGTTGGCCTGAACAACGCTACCATTGGCCATTTCTACAGAGTAGCTAGTTTGTAGCCTACTAGGACTCAAATCAAGCAATTGCGCAAACTCATAAGATATAAAGCTATTGCCTGCCCCAGTATCGAACAATATAGATGCAAAGTGATTATTGAGTAAGTGCGTACCCGTGACAACATTTGGGTCCTGACGGGCATCATTGGCTCCAATGACAAAAGCGCGTCCCCGAGCCGTATTCCCTTGATTTCCCGGGCCTTGATTTCTAGCTATGGCCATCGTCAGATGCTGGTTGTTCCCTTGTTGGCCTGGTGCCCGATTCAATTTGGGGAACATGTTTCTGTAGTGATCTGGGCTTCCACACTCATAACAGCCCTTGGCGTTCCCAGCGGGGTTAACCGCGTTGACTGCTGCAACCATATTCGGTGCTGTTCTGCAGTCTCTTGCTAAATGCACCGACCTCTACAGTTAGCGCACACCCGGCACAACATAGCTGGGGGATGATGAAAGTTGCACCTATCACATCTGGGGTGCGGACCCAGATACTCTCACCTGCCCTGGGTCACGGCCACAAAATTTCTGGTTGTGTTGGCCCTTTTCTCGAATTTCCCGGCACTCGACCGGCTCGTTTCCCTAACTTCTTTCCTTTTCTCTGCTCCCCTGTTCTCACCATCTCATCAGTTAGAGCGCCAGCCTTCCAATTGCGCTCTAAATAGTAGGAGCAGTTGCGGGTACCATTTCCTGGATTTGAGGCGCAAGTCCCCAAATATACCTCTCTATCCTTTTTGATTCCGGGGTGACCAGATGCGGAACCAATCTTGCTAGCTCGTGAAAACGATCAGTGTAAGCTGCGTGCCCAGCCCCCACCATAGCATGATTCCAGAACTCATGCTCAAGTTTTTGCAACTCGTTTAGAGGACAGTACTCCTTGGTGATTAGGGCTTTGAACTCATCCCATGACATTTGCATAGCCGATTCTCTTCCCTTATCCTGAATCCGAGTGTTCCACCACGTTAGTGCCTTGCCCTGTAGTGAGCACGTGGCATACTTAATCTCGATTCTCTTGGTTTACAAGCCACAAATTCCTTGTATGAACATCCCCGTCTAGCATTCACAACCCCGGTCTCCTTAACAATTCCAATATCGTTACCGGCTGTACCACCATTTCCGGTCTCTTGATTGCTTTCGTTCCCAATCGGGTTCCTGTTGTCCTCATTATCATTGCCACCATCCCCATGGGGGTGATAATTCTGAAGAGCATCGCTCACTTGGGCCACGATAGTCGGAATCAGTGCGGCCAACTGTTGAGCGATTAAGGCTGCCATATCAGCGTTTCCTGTTCCCGGAGTGACTTTGGTAGGACCATCACTTGTTCTCCGTGCTCTACCTCTGCCTCTTCCTCTGCCTCTGCCTCTCGGGGCTTCATTTCTGCCATTGTTGTTGCGGGTAACTCTTCGAGGCGGCATGTTCTAATCATAAGAATAGTAAACGCATAAGTTTCAACCATTGCAGGACACATTATCCATGTCATATTAAGGCCTAACTTTCCGGTTAATGCCATACTTATGGTTGTCACACATCGCTTACCAATCATGAAATTCTCACACCATGTATAGGTAACGTCCAAACAGTAGTCCATCATAATAATGGCATATCCATACATGAAATCAAGTTTATTCTAGCGGAGGTTGTCTATTTCCTCCTCTCTCGAGGTCTCAGACATAACCTCCTCGGGGTAAATCCCAGTGTCTAAGGTCAAACGCAATAGCATGATCTATGAAGATCTCTTTGGGTTCAATACCAGGATTGATAAAACCACTCGGTGCACAGAGGGAAACCGAAGATCCAATACAAGCATCCCGTAATGAGTGAGCACAAGGGCTCCCTCACAGGGTGAAATGATCACAAAACAGATAGATAACCGAACAAGTAATGAGGATCACGTATGAGATATAAAATGCACACAGTCCTGGCATGCAAATCTACATGAAGGTTCCTAGGTTATAGTCTAGGTCAAGTGTATTGCCTAATTCTCTATAACCAATGGCTCTGATACCAGTCTGTCACACCCCCGCTAAGAGGGGAAACACGGGGATGTAACGAGACGGGAATCGTCATAACACATGGTAAGCGATAGAGATACAATAATAATAATGATGACAAGCGTGTCATGACAAAACCCGACAACAAGGGGACTTGTGTCGTGCTTAGTCAGTATTCATGACAACATAGCTATAAGCATAAATATGATATAAGATAAACATAGATAACAACATTGAATGCAATTCCCACAACCCGGAACAAGTTACAAAGTGTAATGTTGTTTGAAACAGATACAACAATTGATTTCAAAATGACAAATTTAGCCCGGAAATGCATCCTAGGTTCTCAACTAAGGCAGCACACCTAGAACCTCAGCTAGCATGATCACCTGAAAAGATATGCTCAAAGTGGTCAACAAAATGTTGGTGAGCTCGCAGGTTTAAAAGTAAATAAGTAATGATGCTGTATAAAGTTGTTGCAGAATACCGTGCATACAGTTATAAGCAAGCAAAATCACATGACAAGAGCTTTACAACCAAACCTAAGACGTACACAAAGAATCTTGTCAGAATATATTCACCCAAGGCCCGTTCCTGGCTTTTGTTGGTACTAACTAGTATACCAACACGAGGGTGCGGGGTCAACCCAGTAGTACTACCAAGACCTATCCGTCTGTTCCCACGCTAGAGTTAAATGGTTGTAAGAAAGAACCATAAAGCAGACTCAAGCATGTATTAGATAAGTACCCACAAAACAGTAGCACGTTGATTCCAAGTATGTGAATTGTATGTATGGTGTACAACATAGAAAACGGGCGAGCAAACTTTTCCGCCATGTTTGTAAATGTTTGTAAAGTAGTATAAGCATAAAAAGGGGCCACAAAACTCACATGTTAAGTGGTAAGTATGAATGATCAAGATTCCCAACAGTTGAATGCAATGAACAGTCAAACACCTATTGACAGTTATTGTTAAGCATTAATAACGTGTATAAAGCGTACAGTAATGTTTGGTCGGTTCGGGTTGTATCGGTTCAGTCGTGGGTAGCACACACACAAGCGGACACACGTATCAAATCTTATGTAGATCCAAGTACTAAGAGTAGTCGTCATTGCTTATGACATCCGTGTAAAGATCTCATTGTTATGAAAGATAGCACTTGTTAAGTATTTGTAGTTCCAAATGGGTTGTCGATACTTGTAAAATGTGAGGTTGATTTCAATTGAAATAGTATGTGCATGTTGATAGCATTGACTTTAATCTTTGTGGTCAAGCAATGACACTTTTACTGATGTTACCTTATCATCATCAGACGTTCAAGAGGAAATTCACACTCAACATCATCAGTCACACAACAGGACCAGACGCTCGACTCAACGCTCCATTCGTACAAATCAACCTTCAATCGTACAAATCAGCTTCATTGGCAAGATTGAACTTCAGTCGTACGACTGGCATTCAATCGTACCACAAAACACTCAATCGCATGACTTAACCTCCATACGCACGAATCAACATTCATTCGTACGAATCAGCTTCATTCGTATGACTCAACCTTCATTCGTACGATTGGCCTTCAGTCGTGCGATACACGCACAGTTGCATGCATTTATTCACCCGCATTGACTCAATCGCACACACTCATCCGCATTGACTCAATCACACACACATTCATTCGATCACACAACTCAGTCGCATGACATCCCTAGTCGCACGATTCAGACGCCCGAAAGACACAGTCGCATGACTCAATCGCACAACTCACCCAGTCGCACGGTTCAGTCGCATGACAGACCCAGTCGCCTGAACTGCAGGTTCGCGACTGCTGAAGTGCAGAGCAGCCTTCGACTACCCCAAGCATGGGTTTTACACAACAACAACTTCCAGAATCACATAACGAACACACACGAACTAGAAGCACACGCAGAAAGTCATCACACGCACCCACATGACCTCTTGTGTTCGAGTGACCCGAACACCCAAAACCCTAGAAATGGACAACAGTAAAACGAGCAAGAAATGCGCAACAAAGGTTGTCTACCTGCAAGGATGGGGTAGAATAAGTTGTAGGTGAAGTCTAAACGACAAAAACGTGACCAAACGGGGCGTTTTTGGTGCTAAGAGGAAGATGTGAAGTGGAGAAGAAGATGTGAAGTGGAGAAGAAGATGATGAAGAAGAAATTGGGAGAATGAAGAAAATGGCTGGGAATGGGGTTTTTATACCCATCCCAGGTTTGCAAGATGTCAATTTTAGTCCCTGCACTTATCCCCCGAGTTTCCAAAGTTTGCTTCAGTTGAAAACGACTTTAAAATGTCCGTTATATTATGGTTAAAAGCGTGTTTAATGGTAATTGATAGCTTAAAATGGTTTTATTAATGACAATGGTTATAATTAAAAATGATATATTTGGTGGTAATGATGATGAAATTATAAAAGGTTTATGCTTAGCACACATTCACGGAGGAAGTACATGCATAAGGGTAACAAAGCAGACATGATTCCTTAAAGCAGGAGTTCATGAAGAAGAGGAAGAATAACTAAAATAGTTCTATGGTAAATTATGTCGTTCAATGGACCTTAAGGTGACGGATGTCACACCATGCGTCCAAATGGAGCATATGCCCGAATAGTTCATACGCCTGAATGGTTCATGCGCCTAGGTGTTAAAGCAGTTAAGTGTTGGTTGATGCGCCTGCATAGTGATGAAGCACCCAAACCAGGCTCATGCGCCCAAATAGTATTGGTGCGCCTAAAGACTTGGAATTTATTACGAAATTTTTGGGAGTCTGTGCTATTAGGGTTTTGACCAAGGTTTGACTAGGCTTATTAATGCTTAGTTTTTATGCATGAATATGATTGTTTTATGATTGTTCCGTATTATTATATTATTACCATTAGGGTATGACTTTACGTGGTGTGTTTATTATCATAACGTAAAGTATTACTAATAATAAAGCGAAAGAGCAATGAAGAAGAGAAGTGAAACGTAAATAAAATGTTAACAAGTCTTGCAAGCTTATACAAGGTGCATAACCATGTTGTCGGTAGCTCAACTATGATGCAGGTTAGCTACCCTATTATGCAGACGGCCAGTCAATTGAGATTGGTGGACCTTTGCAGCGTACCGTAAGTGACTGGGCCGGCCTTGTATACAGTAATCAGAGCCCATTGAGGGATCAGAGGGCCCAGCACCAGTTTCCCCCGCGCATATAGTTTAGGGTATTGCTTATTGGTCCACATACACAGTGAAAGATAATTATAGAAGAGTACAGAATAAACAAGGCATACGGTAAAGAGAAGAAGCATTATGTGGTTGTATAGTTAATATGTGCTCATGTATAAAGAGATGAAATTTCATAAAAAGAGAATTTTCATATGTATACCTTACACAAAGCATTTTATTACTTTTAAAACTAGAACTCACTTAGCAAAGCTGACTTTTATACATTTTCAGTTGGCAGGTAAACATTGTTGGGAATGGCACGAGGGTGAAACTTCTCGGCAGGGAAAGACTAACATCCATTCATAGTTGTTATTGTTGTTGTTGTTTTGTAATGCAAATAAACAATTCTTTTGTATTCGGTTCAACAATAGTGTCTTGCTCAACAACAGGGTTTTTAATGAAATGAATGGCTTTTGTTAAAATAATTCCGCTGCTTAAGCTTGTAAATTTATAATGTTTAATGTATTTAATGTTGTGAATGACCAACTATGAGGTCTCCGGGAACGGGGCCTTACAACTTGGTATGAGAGCCAAAGTATAAGAGAATTGGGTTAAATAATTTTTTAAAACCTAAACTTAAACTGAAAATGGGACAACTGGAGGGGTGTTAGCCCGAGTAGCTACGTGCCATCAGGTATGTCTTTTCTTGATGATTAACCGGTGTTATGTGCGCATGCGATTTGATCTATGTGCTCTTAATAAATTTAGATACTCATTAAGTCAGGATAGGAAATGCTTGGGGTATGAAGAGTAAAGTAAGTGGCTAATCACAACTAGCCACTGTAGTTAGGGACTTACTATACTTGACATAAACTGAGTTATTACCTTGAATGATGGCCAGACAGAAATCTTCCAAGACTCCTAGAGGCAGAGGCCGTCCACGTGTGACTAGGAGTAGTGCTAAGGCTCCTGAGATGACCCATGGGAACCCTGAGGTTTATGGCCGGAGCGAAGAGAATGAGAATGCTAGCTTGAATGCCTCAGTTATGGAGCCGATTGCTGATGAAGTACACCAGGTCATGCAAACAGTCTTACTGTCTGTGGTGACTGAAGTTATCAAGGTTGTGAGAAGCAACGAATAGGAGACTAGAAGGGGATCAACGGGCAAGGGAACGAAAGGTTTGGACGAACAACTAGAGCCTGAGACCGTGTTGTCCGATAAGGAGAGGGATGATGTAGTAGGGGTAGCGACCTGAGGGTGCAGTTATGGGGCATTCCAAAGGTGTAAGCCCCCCAACATTTGATGGAAATGGCAATGCTACTGCCGCTCACCGCTCGGTGAGGGATATGGAGGCAGTCTTGAAGATCAGTGAGTGCCGCGACGACCAGAAGATGAAGTTCGCTACTCACTCTTAATTGATTTTAGCACTTTGTTGGTGGGACAATATTGTCCAAGCTGAGGGTGCCAGAGCCATCGAGAAAATGCAATGGAAGGAGTTTAAGCAGTTGGTGATCTAGGAATTTTGTCCTCATAGGGAACTTGATAAAATCGAGAGGGAGTTCTTGCAACTTCACACGGGAACCATGACCCACCTGCAGTACACCACAAAATTCAACGAGATGGCGAGGCTGGTGCTGGATTAGGTGACGCCGGTGTGAAGGAAGTTCAAGAGATACGTCCAGGGACTTCCTGCTGACATTCGCAGGCACCTGATTGCTGCTCAGCCAGGTACCTTTTGATCAGTAGTGGATTTTGGCGGGTAGATTGTATGATGAGCGAGAGGAGACTGGGGTGGAGGTGAAGAAGATGAGTGGGGATGGTAAGACCTGGAATGGGAATAGGTTTGAATGTTGTGGTCTCACTCCAAACAACAAGAAGATGAAGGTGGATGACCGTGGGGTGTCGTCAAGATCAGGGCTAAAAAAGTGTGGCAGATTTGGAAGGGAGCATACCGGTGAGTTTTGGATGAGAATAAATGTGTGCTTCAGTTGTGGCAAGCCTGGCCACATCGCTAGAGACTGTAAGGCGCTAGAGTGCTATAACTCTGGCGGGTAGGGCCACGCGACCAAAGACTGTAGAAGCCGAGGGCGGAGAGCTCGAGAGCGAAGAAGAAGCCGGAGGAAGGAGGGTAGGGGGCAAGTGCTAGAGCTTACACCATGACCCGGGAGGAAGCTAGAGCTGATCCTGATGTCGTGTCTGGTATGTTTCAAGTAAACCAAACTTGTGCCTCGGTATTGTTTGATTCTAGTGCTAGTAGGAGTTTTATTTCCACTACTTTCTGTGCTAAGTTGCCTATTAGTAGTAGAAATATCAGTGAACCATTCGATGTAGAAACTGCTATTGGTAAGTCCACCAGAATTATTGATGTGATAGAGGAATGTGCTATAGAACTAGAAGGTCATAGGTTGCTGCTATGTTACACGTGATGCCGCTAGGTGGATTTGATGTAGTACTAGGGATGGACTTGTTAGCAACCTATGACGCAAACATTGTATGTCACAAGAAGATGATTCGATTAGTTGCACCGATGGGAGTTTGGTTACGATTTATGGAGATTGCATTACTGTGATCCCGAAGGTGATTTCGATGGCGGTGGCGGGGCAGTGCATGAAACGTGGATATAGTGCCTACTTGGCATACGTAAACGATGTGGATGCGTCAGTATCGCAATTATCTGAGGTACCAGTGGTCTGCGACTTTCTGGATGTATTCTCGGAAGACTTACCCGGCGTGCCACCGGATCGCGAGATTGAGATCCAAATAGATTTGATACTCGGTGCTCAACCCGTTGCCAAAGCACCATATCGATTAGCTCGGACTAAGATGAAGGAACTCATGAGCCAAATGCAGGAGTTAAGGGATAAGGGATTCATTTGACCGAGTATCTCTCCGTGGGGTGATTCGGTATTGTTTGTAAAGAAAAAGGACGGAAGTATGCGAATGTGCATTGACTATCTAGAGCTGAACAAGTTGATGGTGAAGAATCGGTACCCGTTACCAAGGATTGATGACTTGTTGGAACAGCTCCAAGGTGCCAGTTGGTTCTCGAGAATAGATCTATGGTCTGGCTACAATCAATTGAAGGTGAAGGAACAAGATATTCCTAAGACAGCTTTTCGTACGTGTTATGGACACTACGAGTTCCTCGTTATGTCTTTTGGTCTAACTAATACGCCAGCTGCCTTTATGGATTTGATGAATCGAGTGTGTTGGCTGATATTGGATAGATCAGTGATTGTGTTCATTGATGATATCCTGATCTACTCGAAGAGCAAAGAAAAGCATGCCGGTCACATTCGGGAGGTGTTGGAGACATTAAGAAGGAAGAAGTTGTATGCCAAATTCTCCAAGTGCGCATTCTGGTTGCGCAAAGTTTAATTCTTGTGTGATGTGGTGAATTTTGATGTAATCATGGTGGACCCAGAAATGGTGGAGGCGGTTATGCAATGGAAGTCACCAAAGATGCCATCCGAGATTTGTAGCTTCTTGGGTTTGGCGGGCTACTACAAAAGATTCATCCAAGACTTTCGCAAGATCACTTCTCCACTAACCAAGTTGACCTGAAAGGATGTAAAGTTTATATGGGGTCAAACTCAAGAGAAGGCATTCGATGAACTGAAGGCGAGGTTGACTCAAGCTCCTGTTCCTGTCACTACCTGATGGAAATAAAGATCTGGTGGTTTATTCTGATGCTTCCTACTCAGGGTTAGGGTGCGTGTTAATGCACAGAGGGAAGGTTATGGCCTATGCATCCTGACAGTTGAAGGTTCATGAGCTTAATTACCCTACTCATGACTTGGAGCTAGCAGCCGTGGTCTTTGGACTAAAGATTTACAGGCACTATCTGTAGGGGAAGAAGTGCACTATTTTCACTGACCATAAGAGCTTGAAGTACTTCTTCGATCAAAAGGATCTAAACATGAGGCAGAGGAGGTAGTTGGAGCTCATAAAAGATTATGATTGCGAGATCTAGTACCATCCGGGCAAGGCCAATGTGGTGGCTGATGCCTTTAGCCGAAAAGAGAGGCCCGAGCCGATTCGGGTGAAAGCATATGAACTGATCATGACCTCTAATGTAATGAAGCACGTCAAAGAGTTTCAAGATGAGGCACCGAAGAAAATCATCTTAACTCGGAAAGAATGAGAGGTCTGGTTGGGGAATTGGGTGAAAACACACTTGGTGTTAAAACCCGATACGGAAGGGTGTGGATTCCTCATTTTGGGAATCTACCAGTGAAGATTATGGATGAAGCTCACAAGACTCAATACTCCATTCATCCTAGTGCCACAAAAATGTATCAAGATATGAAGAAAGATTATTGGTGGTCGGGTATGAAGCGTGATGTGGTGGGGTATGTGAGTAAGTCCCTTACTTACTTACAGGTGAAGGCCGAACATCAGAAGCCGTATAGGAAGATTCAACTTTTTGATATACCAGAATGGAAGTGGGAGCACATCACCATGGATTTCATTACGAACCTGCCGTGTATTCCGAAAGGGTACGATGCCATATGGGTTATTGTTGACCATCTGATGAAGAGTGCTCACTTTCTACCAATCCTCGAGACATATTCATCTGAGAGGCTGGCTGACCTATTCATCAGGGAAATTGTATGTCGTCATGGTGTGCCGGTGTCTATTGTGTCTCGTCGTGACACTCGGTTTACATCAAAATTTTTGAAAAAATCCCACGACACCATGGGGATGAGGTTACATATTAGCACAGCTTATCATCCCCAAACTGATGGTCAGTCAGAAAGGACCATTCAGACACTACAATACATGCTTCAGGCATGTGTGATTGATTTTGGGGGAAGTTGGAATGACCACTTACCGTTAGCTGAATTCTCATACAACAACAGTTATCATGCCAGCATTGGTATACCACCATATGAGATGCTATACGGTAGGAGATGCAGAATACCCGTTTGTTGGGGTGATATTGGTCGGAAGGAATTGGGGAGCATCGAGGTAATCGAGGCTACGAGTGAGAAGCTTGAGAAGATTAAAGCCTTCATGAAGGCAGCCAAAGATACACATAAGTCGTATGCTAATAAACGACGGGGACCGATTGAGTTCCATATGTGTGACGGGGTTCTGTTGAAGGTCTCACCTTGGAAGGGTATTATCTGATTCAGGAGGCGAGGCAAGTGGAGCCCAAGGTATATAGGCCTTTTCCGAATCATTGCTCGAGTAGGAGAGGTGGCCTATAGATTGGAGTTACGAGATGAGTTAAGTGGATTTCACTCAACATTCCATGTATCTCATCTGAGAAAGTGCTTACCTGATGAAGACATGATTGTTCCACTAGAGGATATCAAAGTAGACGAAAGGCTCAAATATGGGGAGCACCCAGTGGCAATCATCGATAAAAAATAGAAGAGGTTGAGGAAGAACGTGGTTCCCCTTGTGCGTGTGTAGTGGAAGCACAGAAAGGGATCCAAATCTACATGGAAGACTGAGAAGGAGATGAGGCAACATTATCCTCATCTGTTTGCGGAAAAACAGGTTTCTGGGATGAAACCTAAATAAGCGCGGTGGACATGTAACACCTGGTTATTCTATTAATGTAAATAAAAGAAGAAAACATCGATAAACCCAAGTTGAGGGGTTAAAAATGTAAAAGGGGACAAAAGTATAAAAATTTGGTATAAAGGTGGGCATGGCCGCCCACCCTGTCTTCACATCACCTTTTCAATCGGATTAGAGAGAGAGAGAGGGGAAAAAGAACCTACGGATTTGAAGAAGAAGAAGAAGAGGCTGAATTCAAGGTAATAATTCATGGGTTTTAAGTGTTTATGATGGGTTTTGTCTCGGTTATGTGCTTATGTTTGTTTGTGCGTGTGTTCATGTGTGTGTCTTTGGTGAGTTTCTAGATGTTTGAACTCATTCGCATACGGGTTAGAAGGAAGATACACCCAAAGTTGCACCTGGTGAGTTTCTAGACCCTGGTTTTACTTGTTTTAAACTCTTTGGGGCAGATGTTTAAGTATGTATACCTATATGTATTAAGCATGTTTGATGATGATTCTTAAATGCTTATAGGTTGTCCATGTTTAGAATAGACATGGTAAGCTTAGAACAATAGGCTTGATGTTTGGGTTCGAAAATATCCTAGAAACATGTTGAGCAGAAGGTTCATGCGCTTAAATAAAGCTCATGCGCCTGGAAATGCCTTAGAAATGTTTTATGTGTAACTCATGCGCCTGAATAGTGGTTCATGCGCCTAGAATTTGTAATCGGATGACTAAGTGTCGGGCAATGCGCCCCGATAGTGTTCATGCGTCCGGATGCCCATGTGCCTAAGTGTTCATGCGTTCGAATGGCCATGCGCCTAAGTGTCCATGTGTCCGAATGGACCATATGCCCGAATAGTTCATACGCCGGAATGGTTCATGCGCCTAAGTGTTAAAGCGGTTAAGTGTTGGCTGATGTGCCTGCATAGTGATCAAGCGCCCAAACAGGGCTCATGCACCCAAATAGTATTGGTGCGCCTAAACACTTAGAACTTATTACAAAATTTTTGGGAGCCTGTGCTATTAGGGTTTTGACCACAGTTTGACTAGGGCTTATTAATGCTTAGTTTTTATGCATGATTATGATTGTTCCATATTATTATTATTATTACTATTAGTGTATAACTTTACGTGGTGTGTTTATTATCGTAACGTAAAGTATTACTAATAATAATAAAGTGAAAGAGTAATGAAGAAGAGAAGTGGAACTGAAATAAATTGTTAACAAGTCTTGCAAGCTTATTGGAGGTGCACGACCATGTTGTCATTAGCTCTAGTCCTCCTGAGGACCTGTTCCACTCGCTCAGTCTCCGTATAGCCTTAATCACTTCAGTCACCAGAGACAGTAGGATCGTCTGCATGACCTGACGAACCTCTTCCACTACGGCATCCTTCACTGAAGCTCTCAAGTTAGAACTCTCATCTCCGCCCTCTAGATGAGGGGTCTCGAGCTCTTCGTGAGCCACCACTTTAGCCCTAGGCCTCCCTTTTGTGACTGGTGGTTCAACACCATGTCCACCACGACCTCCACCACAAGAAGCCTTAGAAGATCTACCGCCAGCTATCTTCTAAGCACGCTATAAGATTCAAACACCAACACGGTCATTTAAGGTAATATCTCAGTTTATGTCAAGTATAGTAAGTCCTAATTACAGTGGCCATTTTGATTAGCCACTTACTTTACTTTTCATACCCCAAGCATTTCTTATCTTGACTACATTAGTATCTAAATCTACTAAAGGCATATAAACCACATAACATCGCATGTAATACCGGTTAAAATTAAGAAAATACATGATGTCATGCAGCTACTCGGACTGGCATCCTTTGCCTTTTGTCTCATTCTGAGATTAAGTTTAGGTTTCTTTTGAAAATTTTACCCTTTTCACTTAAACTTTAGCTCTTAGACCTACATGTAAGGTCCCATTCCCGAGACGCTCACAGTACGTCAATCATCACACATAAAACATTTATTTACATTAAGTTAAATTAAACATCATAGCGGAATGAATTTAAACCATCATTTCATTTCATATAAATAATTGCTTTTTGCAAAATAATACAAAAGTGAAACAATTACAAAAGTGTTGGATTCTTTATGCCCAAGACACATAGAACATTGATGTGCTTAGTACGCTATGATCCAAGTCGGGTCATACCCATTAACAAGCTTTACAAATATCAATATAAATATTTAATTGATGATATGATCATGTAATTAAATAAATACACCAACTTAGAAAATGGGTTTTCTAAATAAGTTGCATATGAGATGAAACAACTTATAAGGATATTTTGTTCATAGACAGTATTTGTAATCTTATTTAAGTTGGTTAAATAAAATCAAATAATAATAATAGTATGTGTATAGTTATATAATTAAAAGGTTAACTAGATAACTTATAGTTGTAATTAGGTAAACAAATTCTAAAAGAGTTTTGGGAGAAAACCCCAATTTCCTTTTAGATTCGGCCGCCCCCTTTAAGGTGGTCTTTTGGCCTTCTGTTTTTGCTTCTTCAGTTCTTGAAACACACACACATCCTCTTCTCTCTCTCTCATATGCAAGGAACCAAGAACCCACTTCTATCTATCTTCTTGAAGGAGTTCAAAGCTGAAAAATCGTTTTTCAGCTCATCTTGGTTTGAGATTGGTGCTCAAATCCTAGCAACAAGGTGTTTGCTTAATGCTTGTGGGTATGGATGCTTGAGGACACCTTTCCTTGGTCTTTTGGCTGTTCAACACATCATTCTCTTCATCAAAATCCTGTTTTTCAGCAGCCTTTGGAAGGTAGTTCCATGGTTTGTTTTTGGTTGTTATTTCTTGTTGATAGCTAGTTCATACACATATAAATGACCATTATGTTCTTGGGTTTGTTGTGGTTATGATATGAGCCTTAATTTTTCAGATTACAAATGATAATACAAAGGTTTTATTCCGCTGTGTTTTCATGTTTAAATGGTTAAACTTCTTTGATATGGTCCAAAAAACCCCAACATTGGCATCTAGAGCCGGATATATGGATGACTAGCTTCCATTGTCCTTGTAAAATTGGTTTTATAGGACTTTAACAACCTTATAGGGGCTGTTTTGTGTTGATGTTATAAATCCCCAACCTTTCAAGGTTATATCTAACATGCTTGTGATTAAACCTTGAAAGAAAGATATCAATGGTTTATTGTGTTTTGTTTGGACAAAAACACCCTAAATTCTTGGTTTATGTTGGCTGAAAATTTAGGGTCAAATAGGGATTTATTTGGTTCTTGTATGTTCTATATGATGTTTCATATTGGTGCATAACCTAGGCTTGACCTTGTGTTGATTTGGTTTTGAATAGATGTTTGTTTTTGGTTGATTTCATTCATAATGGGTTGTAATATTATTATTTTATGTTTGCATTTGGATGTAATTTATTTATTCATTCAATAGGAATGTAATAGATAGATTAAGTGTGTATTCTTTTATTAGAAAATTTGTATTAGGATATAAATTTTGTAAAAGAAGATGGACAAGATGGAAGCACAAAAGAAGACACAAAGAGAAGGACTTGAAGCATTTGGATGCAACTTCAAGTGGGGCTCTTTGGAGATCTCATCTTTTGTGTTGTGTTCAACCCTTAGGAAAGACCAAATGACAACACTTGTGATGGCAAACAAGTGTTGTCAACATAGTGGCTATGGTTATGCACATGTGGTTGTTTTATATATGCTTGTTTGATTACTCATTTTATGTTTATTGTTTGATATGTGGATATGATTAAAAATCTAAATAAAATATAATAACAAGCTGAATTTTTTGGTTCCTAATCATTAAGTGACTAATAAAAGGTTATTAAAAAGATTAATGATTTCAAAATAAAAGAGATGTTATTAAAAGAGAACCATAGGGTACCATGTATTTGAAAGCATGCGAATACAAGGTACATAGAGTTTTCATAACTAGAATTAATGGAAACTTAAATCCCTTTGGAAAGAAGTTAAACACCATCCTTTTACACCACACTCGAATCACTTGAGAACTACTTGTGGGATAAAGGTCACCTAACCACTTTTATGGAACTTGTGTGTTTGAGGTGGGCTTAACATATTTGTGGGCTAAAGGTCACCTAACCACTTGTATGAGTAAACTCACACATGTGTGTTAGTAGGACGACTTGAATTGAAAACCATGTGCATAGGGTCATCGAAGCATGGCGTACAATGTTGTTGATGGGGTTTTACATGCCGACTAAACATGATATGTTTAACTAATCCCATAAAGCTAGAAGTTGTAATAGGTTGCAATTTTCAAATGTTGACTACCTTGTTAATATAAATAATGTGATAAATGTCACCTAACCATCATTTTAATGTAACGTTGGATTCTAGATTTTAATTACTAATTGTCTATGAGACGTGTAAAGGGTATTAATAATTAAAATGCATTTTTTCAGAAATATTAAAATGAACTTTGTGATTTTGTAGTAATGGCCACAAACATAATGCTACCACCCCGACCGTCCCTACCCTATCACTAAGAACCATCTTAGAAAGGGATCGTCTTAACCATAATAACTTTTATGGACTAGTTTGAAAACTTGAGAATTGTTCTCAAGCAAGAGAAAAAGGCCAATGTCCTTGACGATCCCATTCCTGACCAACCTGACCCCGAGGATGTTGAGGCCTATAACGATTGGCTTCAATACACTGAGGATTCCATGCAGGTTTCCTGCCTCATGTTGTGAACTATGATTCCTGAACTCCAATAGGATTTGGAGCATCTTTGGGCATATGACATAACAACCCAGTTGAAGGAAATGTTCCTTTAACAAGCTAGGGTAGAGCGCTACGAAACGGTTTGAGTGCTTCATGCTTGTCGCATAGGAGAAACCCAATCGGTATCATCTTATGTTCTTAAGATGAAATGCCACGTTGATTGCCTCGAGAGGCTTAATTGTCCCGTCTCAAAGGAGCTGGCCACAGATTTGATCCGTTATGGCCTTACTAAAAGGTTTGAGACGTTCATAATGAATTAAAATATGAACGGGTGGGACAAGAGCATTGGTGAGCTTCACGCAATGCTCAAAACAGCTGAGGCAGGGATGGGTAGAAAAGTTCTACTTGTTCTCTCGATCAATGTGGGAGGCAATAAGAAAATGCCATTCCCCGATCTCAAGGAAAATGTTACCAACGGAAAGGGGTGCATCAAAGGAAATGGGAAGGGAAAGGCTAATGTGGAAGCTCCAAAGCCTAAGCTTAAGAAACCTAAGGTAACGGAGAACGATCCATGCTTTGTGTGTGGTGAGATAGGTCATTGGAAAAGAATTGTCCAACCTATCTCAAAGAGTTGAGAAAGAAGAGGGATGTTGGGCAAACCTCAGGTACAACATTCAAAATTCATATTGGTTTAAATGTTATTTCTTCAAACATATAGATATTGGATACCAGATGTGGAACTCATATGCAATTTGTTGCAGGGGTTCAAAAGAAATAACCAGTTCAAGAAGGGAGACACAAGTCTCTACATGGGCAACGTAGCAAAAGTTGATGTCGAAGCCCAAAGAGACAATATTTTGAAACTTTCAAATAGTTTGGAGGTTATTCTTAAGACCATTTTGTATGCTCCTAGTTTGACTAGGAACATAATTTCGATTTCCCTTTTAAAACAATGTGGTTATGAATTAAAGTTTGTTAACAATGGTATTTATGTTTGTATGGATGATGTATTTTATTTCAAGGCAATGCCTTTTAATGGAATCTATGAATTGGTTCATAATGATTCATCCCATAATAGCTCATTATACCAAATAAACACCAAGAAACTTAAAATGGATTTGAGTGATTCTTATCTTTGGCATTGTCGTATTGGTCACATAAACAAGAATCGGATTCAAACACCTCAAAGAATGGTCTTTTGAAAACAAATGAAAATGTTTCATTTGATAAGTATGGATCTTGTTTACAAGGCAAGATGACCAAGTCGCCTTTTAGTGATACTAATGAGAGGGAAAAAGACTTATTGGGAATCATACATTCGGATATATGTGGCCCTTTTAAGACAATGACAAGAAATGGTGAAAGATACTTCATTACCTTCACCAACGATTATAGTCGATATGGTTATGTGTACGTGATGACGCATAAACATGAGCTTTTGAAATGTTCAAAGTCTTCAAGAATGAAGTAGAAAATCAACTTAATAAAACCATCTAAGTTCTTCGTTCAGATAGAGGAGGGAAAAACCTAAGTGACGCTTTTCAGTACCATATAAGAAGTTGTGGGATGGTCTCACAGCTTACCCGACCTGGAACACCATAACATAATGGTGTATCTGAAAGGAGAAACCGAATCCTGTTGGATATGGTTCGATCTATGATGGCTATAAGCTCACTACCTCTATCATTTTAGGGTTTCGCATTGCTCTCCGTGGCTTGTATTTTGAATATGGCCTCGACCAAGAAAGTGGATTCAACACCTTTTGAAATATGGCATCGAAGAGTTCCATCACTATCACATCTAAAGGTATGGGGTTGTGAAGCTTATGTTAAGCTAAACACCCAAAACATGTTGGAAAGTCGATCCACTAGGTGTATATTTATTGGATATCCCAAAGACAGAATAGGATACTTCATCTTTGATCCAATAGAGCAAAAGGTATTTATTGCTCGAAAGGCAGAGTTCTTGGAAGCTAAGTTCCTTATTGAAGTAAATACGTATAGAATAGTGGAATTTGATGTGGATCAAGATCCACAAGCCGATACACGTTTTGTTAACACTAGCAATTAACAAGAGGAAGTTGATGTTGATCAAGATGTTGATCAATATACACAAAACATTCGCTGATCTGGTAGAGTTAGCATTCCACCTGAATGATATGGATTTTTCATGAACGGATGCTATGTGGTTGACTTGATGAGCCAACTACATATCATGAAGCAATGTCCAATTCGGATTGTGACAAATGGCTAGAAGCCATGAACGTTGAGATGCAATCCATGTATGACAATCAAGTTTTGGAATTGGTTGACCCTCCACTTAACCCCAAACCGGTTCGATGCAAGTGGGTTTCAAGAAGAAAATGGATATACATGGAAACTTGGATACTTACAAAGTAAGACTTGTAGCAAAAGTTTTCCCTCAAACTCAAAGGGTTGATTATGATGAAACTTTCTCGCCTATGGCAATGCGAAAGTCAATTTGGATATTATTTGCCATAGCTGCATATTATGACTATGAGATTTGGCAAATGGATGTCAAAACTGCTTTTCTTAATGGACATCTCAAAGAAAATATCCAATTGGTTCAGCTTGATGGTTTTGTTATCCTAATAAAGTATGCAAGTTAAAGAAGTCAACTTATGGATTGAAACAAGCATCAAGGAGTTGGAATCAACGTTTTGATGAAAAGATCAAGAAATTTGGTTTCACCAAGAACGCTAACGAGGCTTGTGTATATAAGAAGGCTAGTGGGAGCATAATAACATTATTTGTATTGTATGTTGATGACATATTACATTTTGCAAATGATATTCCAACCATGGAAGTTGTTAAAACCTGGCTTGGAAGTTATTTTTGCAAAAAAGATCTCGGTGAAGCCGCCTATATTTTGGGAATAAAGATCTATAGGGATAGATCGAGGGGGTTGATAGGTTTGAACCAAAGTGCATATATTGATAAAGTATTGAAAAGGTTCAAGATGGAAAACCCTAAGAGGGACAATATTAAGTACATCTCAATGTCCAAGCTCAAAGGATGAGCAAGATCGAATGAAGGACATCCCATATAAGTCTGCTATTGGATCCACCAGGTATGCGATGATATGCACTAGACTAGACGTGTCATGCGCGTTAAGCATGACAAGAAGATATTAGCAGAATCCAGGTAATAGCCATTGGATGGCTGTTAAAAGTAAATTGAAATACCTTAGGAGGACTAAGGGAATGTTTCTAATATATGGATCTAATGAAGAGGAACTCGCTGTAAAGGGTTACACGGATGCGAGTTTCCCAACCGATCGAGATGATTCTCGATCACAATCGGGGTATGTCTTCATTATGAATAGGGTAGCATTGTCCACTACACAATCCGAATACATAGCCGCCTCATTAGCAGCTCAGGAAGCTGCAAGGATAAAGGAATTTATCGCCAACCTAGGGTGGTCTCTACCATTCAAGACCCCTAGAAATATTTTGCGATAACGAGGGTGCGATTGCACAAATCATGGAGCCCCGTGCACATCAAAAGTCTAGGCATATTGAGCGGAAATTAAACTACATAAGGGATGAAGTTGAAAAAGGGAAAGATATGTACTCGTAAAGTTCACACCGATCAAAACATTGCGGATCCACTCACGAAGCTCCTTGAAAGGGCAAAGCATGAAAGTCATACTTGTCCCTTAGGACTTCGATATTCTAGTGACTGGAATTGATCTGTTTAGTATTAAAAGTTTGAAACAATATAATATATAACTCTTTATATACTTGTCATATTTTGAGTTATATTCATTTTAGCATGTATATATCCATGAATATGTTTATTATTCTAAATGTCCGTAGTCGGTCATGTTTGTGGGAACAAATATGAACATAAGACTAATATGAAAATGGATTGGTGGATATTCATAAGGAATGAATATAAAGCAATTGGTTGCTGCCAAAGTTCATAAATATTTATGGGATACAAATATTGGACTGACCCGCATCTCAATTTTACTACATGGAATCTTCTAGATTTATCATAAGTAAATTTGAGTAAAGGAGAATATCATTTGGTATCCTCCAACCTGAGATACATATGGGGTTTTGATATTCACCAAATTTTATACCTTGCGCTAGTTTTTCACTACTCTGAAATAATGGGCAGTACATAAGACTATGTTCAGGTATAACACGAGGTGATTGTGAGAATCGTATGTAGTCAAGATGGAATTTGTTCCTCTTATTCATTGAGAGCAAGATGTCTAAGGCCTGATTAGGTTAAATAAACAAGGAATGATCATTCCGTTTCCTTGGATTTAACATGACATCTGTAACAAAAGGATAAATGATTGATTCACCTAAATCATTTAAAGTTGGATACTTGAAGGGGATGATGTTATCGAATGGCTTTACTCATGCGTATTAAGGGTAGTAAACCATTGTTATGTGGTATTTACGGCTTGCTTCAATCTTCTATGAATCTTGTGCAAGTGGGAGATTGTTGGATTCTTTATGCCCAAGACACATAGAACATTGATGTGGTTAGTACGCTATGATCCAAGTCGGGTCATACCCAATAACAAGCTTTCAAAATACCAATACAAATATTTAATTCATGATATGGTCATGCAATTAAATAAATACTCCAAATTTAGAAAATGGGTCTAAAGAAGTTGCATATGAGATGAAACAACTTTTAAGGATATTTTGTTCATGGACATTATTTGTAATATTATTTAAGTTGGTTAAATAACATCAAATAATAATAATAGTGTGTGTATAAGTTATATAATTAAAAGGTTAATTAGATAACTATAATTGTAATTAGCTAAACAAATTGACAAAGGGTTGTGGGGGAAAACCCCAATTTCGTTTTAGATTTGGCCACCCCCTTTAAGGTGGTCTTTGGCCTTTTGTTTTTGCTTCTTCACTTCTTCAAACACACACACATCCTCTTCTCTCTCTCTCTCACATGAAAGAAACCAACAACCCACTTTCTCTCTATCATCTTGAAGGAGTTCAAAGATGAAAAATCATTTTTCAGCTCATCTTGGTTTGAGATTGGTTCTCAAATCCTAGCAACAAGGTGTTTGCTTGATGCTTGTGGGTATGGATGCTTGAGGACACCTTTCCTTGGTGTTTTTGCTATTCAACAACATCATTCTCTTCATCAAAATCCTGTTTTTCAGCAGCCTTTGGAAGGTAGTTCCACGGTTTGTTTTTGGTTGTTATTTCTTGTTCAAAGCAAGTTCATACACATATAAATGATACTTATGTTCTTGGTTTGTTATTGTTATGATATGAGCCTTAATTTTTCACATTACAAATGATAATACTAAGGTTTTATTCCGCTGTGTTTTCATGTTTAAATGGTTAAAGTACTTTGATATTGTCCAACAAAGGCTAACAAAAACATCATTTGTTCGCATTACAATGCAAAAACATCATCATTATACAAAATTGATGCCATCCAAAAACAAGCCAAGTAGCCACCAAGTGCCATCCTCAGCAATATTTACCTTCCAACTAGAAAATGCATAAAAAGTCGGCGTTACTAAGTGAGTTCTAGTTTTATAAAATAAAATACTTTTACTTCCGTTTAAACCTTCCTTTACATTCTTACGTGATTGAGCATCATACATACACATAGATAATAACATTCTTATCTTACATCATAGTTCGTTAACTTTCATTCATGCATCATCATACGTCATTGTTGTCATTTGTTACCTTTCTTATTGTCATTACGTACGTTCATCATTCTCCTTCCTTACATTCCATAACAATACCATGAACTTTACTCCAGCGTCATGCATAAAGCAGGTACTTGCTCGAGGTCTATAATAGACTCCCATACATTGCGCCCAGTGGCCTGACCATAGTACTGGGGTAAATTCTAGGCTACCAATGCCATGTGCTATACCCACCGCCATGTGCTATACCCCACCGTCATGCAAAAAGTAAGGAACATAAGAAAAGATATTATACATAAGCATAACATCGTCATGCATCATCATAAATAACATATACCATCACACATCATTGCAAATATCATGCATCATCCATTCACAAACACACACATACACAACAAGTACAAGTCATCATAGAACATAACCGATCCCATGTGAAACAGCGGGGGTTCGGGGGCCGCAGCCACTGACAGCGGGGTACTAGGGGCAGCATGCCTTGGCTGGGGTCGCGCTGCTAGGTAAGCATGAAAATTTTTTATTTTTGAACATTTACATAGCATATTTTGTTATGGAAAAAATGATCTTCTTGGTAAAACACCTTAAAATCTTAGTCGTTAAAATATATATATGGTATGCATTTCCAACCCCAAACGAGGTTAAAACCTTCAAAATAAGGGATCTAGAACTCACCTGCACTCGATGAGTAGCTTCTCAATCAAACTTTCAATACAAGGGTCACACTACACAGCCTGCAAATAAGTTAACACTTAAATGAGTTAATTTCTTCCTAATTTTTCTATTACTTTCGCTGCCAGATCAGCAGATGCGCTGCTAGTTTTACCAGCAGTTTTGTAGCTAGTTTTGCCAGCAGTTTTGATACTAGTTTCGTCGGCAGTTTCACTGCTAGTTTTGCCGGCATCTTCGTTGGCTGTTTCGCTGGCAGTTTTGCTGGCACCTTCACTGGCAGTTTCGCTGCGAGTTTTGCTGCGAGTTTCACTAAACATTTGTTGGATTACCATGTCTACGAAACTACCTGCTAAACTATAGTGTCGTAGGAAGTTTTCATAGTTTTGTTGGACGACTATGCAATTACAAACCAACCTATTTTTGACCCAAAACTTCAATATTTCTACATCCAAAACCTTGGTTTATCACCCAATAAGCTATATCTAAGCTTCTTACATGTTATCTTACATAAAAACATGAGTTTTGGGCGAATCTTTGCCATTTTCAAAAAACCCCAAGCCCTAGAATTCGGGTTTCATCAAAGGAAACGATTAAACGATGTTTCTTACCTGGATTCTTGGCCTTTTCTTGTTGTTTGAATCCCCACAAACACTGATCTTCAATCCCGTGATCAACCGAGCCTTGAATCTTCAATTCCCTCCACTTTCTCTCTTTACACACTATCTCTCTAGAATTGGGATGTTGAGTTGCAAATGTGAGTTTCTCAAGCTGATCCCTTTATACCGGGCATTCTCAGGACCTTAAACTCACCAAACTCATAACCTCCGAGGTCTAGTCGGTCCATTCTTCATTACCCACTTATTTTCTTTAAATAATCTCGGCTAAGCCGATTATTATTAATTGGCTTGTTTCGACTTTATTCCGGGCGTTACACACACAGCCCTTAGGAAAGGGAACATGTACAAGATGGATTTGCAGAAAACATTTCCCTTATGATATGTCTCTTGTTCTATAACTAAATTAGATAGTGATGAGTCTTTCATTTTGAATAAAAGAATATGCCATGTAAACTTCAAAAAATGAATAATATAGTTAAGAATGATTTGGTACCTAGAATGCCAAAGAAAAAGTTTTGAAGTAATGATCATTGTGTTGCATGCCTAAAGGGAAAGCAACACAACATGTCTCACAAACCAAAAGAAAATAACTCCATCACTACTCCTTACACTTATTACACATGGATCTCTTTGGCCTAGTAGTGTAATGAGTCTTGGAATGACCTCATATTGTTTGATGAACACAAATGACTTCACAAGACTCACTTGGGCTTGTTTCCTTAGAACTAAGGATGAGACACATGAGATCTTGAAGAACTTCATTCTAAAAGTTAAGAATCAATGTGATCACAAGGTCAAGATCATAAGATGTGATGAAAAAACAGAATTCAAGAACTAAATTTTTGACACATTTTATGATGAAAAGAGTATTAGAAGAATATACAATGCTCCTAGGAGTCCTAAGCAAAATTGTGTTGCCAAGAGGACAAACATGTCACTTATTGAAGCTGCAAGAACCTTGTTATATGATTCTAAATTTCCCATCACCTTCTGGGCAGAGGCTGTCAACACTGACTGCTATGTTCAAAATTGAGTTTTAGTATTTAAGACTCACGTTAAGACTCCTTTTGAGATGTTGCCCTAAAGGAGACTTTTCATTGGTTTTCTCATATGATTTGGATGTCCTTGTATCATATTGAATACCAAAGATCAAATAGTCATATTTGATAAGATCCGATGATGGGCAGTTTATTAGATACTCTTCCCAAGCTAAGGCTTATAGAGTATACAATCTCAAAACTTGAGTAGTTGAGCATTCAGCCAATGTGACCATTAGTGAGCATGTTTCATGATCCACGTATATCTATTAGCAGGAGATCCTAACCCAATATTTGAGCTATGAAGACCTAACAATCATACTACTTTAGCTTGAGGAGGAAGTAACCCTATAGATGGAGTTCCTATTAGCACAACTATGACAAATTTAGCTGATACATCTGAAATGCCTCAAATTTCTTGGTTAGAGGCACAAAACTCAAATGAAGGAGGTTTAAATATACTAGGAAGTTGTAGTGGTGATAACCATTAAGAGTTTCTTGATGCTGACAACCACTCCATGGAAGACAACATCAATGATGTAATATACTCATTGGATAAAGCTTCCCTTGATAAGTTGCTGATGTGGTAAAAAACCACCTCATTACCGAACCTAATAATCCTAAATACATATTTGTCAAATGAACTTGTTGTGATCCCTCAACTTAGGATCCACAACTCACACCCCACCATGAACATCATTAGAGATGTTGACAAGGGGGTGAGGGCGAGATAATAGACTCATGACAAAAATGTGTATTTACTCTTATTTCTTATCCCAGATAGAACCTAAGAAATTTGATAAGCCTTTGAAGAATCGAAGTTGGGTTAAAGCAATGCAAGAGTAGATGCTTTAATTCAAAAGACAAAAGGTCTAGAACCTATGTCATCTTCCTTATGGAAAGACTACCATAGGAACTAAGGCGGTTTTTAGGAACAAGCAAGATGATAGGGGACATTTCATCAAGAACGAGGCAAGACTAGTTGTTTAAGGGTACACAAAATATGAAGGAATTGACTACACTGTTGTCTTTGCTCCTATGGGAAGACATGAAGTTGTTAGTATATTATTAGCTTTTGCTGCATCCAAGCATTTCAAGGTCTACCAAATTGATGTCAAGTGTGTTTTTTATATGGGGTGATTGATGAAGAGTAGTATGTCAAACAACCACCTAGCTTTGCAAAGCCAAATTGTCTTGATTATATCTACAGGCATGATAAAGCTCTCTATGTACTACACTAAGCTCCAAGGAAGGGGTATGAGACCCTATCTAAGTATCTTTGCTAACATGGATACAAGAGGGTACTATAGATAGAACTCTCTACATCAAAGAATAACGAATAGCTTAATGTTCTTTAAGTATATGTAGATGACATTATCTTTGGTTCAACTAATCTAAAGCTCTATAAACACTTTGAGAGGCTGACGAAGAAATGACCTGAGAAAAGCAATGAAAGGTTTCCTCTTGTGCCAAAATTCATAAGGAGTCTTACCATGTGTCCTAACTACTAAAACTCTGTTTTGCACATAGCAAGCAGTATTAACTGCCTCTGCCCAGAAGGTGATAGGCAGTTTAGAGTCAGACAACATAGTTCTTGCAGCTTCAATAAGTGTCCTGTTTCTCCTCTCAGCAACTCCGTTTTGCTGAGGAGTCCTCGGAGCACTGTATTGTCTTGTAATACCCTTTTCATCACAAAATGTATCAAGGATTTGGTTCTTGAATTCAGTTCCTTGATCACAGCTTATGGTTTTGACCTTGTGATCACATTGATTCTCAATCTTTAAGATGAAATTCTTTAGAATCTCAGGAGTCTCATCTTTAGTTCTAAGGAAGAAGACCCATGTGAATCTTGAAAAATCATCTGTGATCACTAGACAGTATAAGGTCCTTCCTAAACTCATTACACTGGTGGGGCCAAAGAGATCCATATGTAACAAGTGTAGGGGTGTAGTGATGGAGTTCATTTCCTTAGGCTTATGGGATGCCTTATGTTGCTTCCCTTTCAGGCATGCAACACAATGATCATCACTTGTAAACTCTTTCTTTGGCATTCCAGTTACGAGATCATGCTTAATCAATTTATTCATGTTTTTAAAGTTTACATGGCACATTCTTTTATGGCATAGGAAAGACTCATCACTATTGGCTTTAGATAGAAAGCATGAAACTTCTCAAGAGGGAGTTGTTTCTTGCAAATCCATCTTCTACATGTTCCCTATCCTAGGGGCTCTGAGCAGGATGTGCTCATGAGGAATGACCACACCAAGCTTGAGAACAATGCACTCATGCTCAGTAAAGAGCATGTTATGTCTTTGATCACAAAATTGGGATACACTCAGAAGATTGTACCGAAGCTCCTTAACAAAGTTTACCTTTTCAAAGCTGAGCTTACCATTTGTGACCTTGCCCCTTCCAGAAATGTAACCACTTCATCTCCTCCAAAAGCAACTGGTCCTCCCATCAATTCTCTCAAAATTATGGAGTAGAGACCTATTGCATGTCATGTGCCTGGAACAGCCACTGTCAATTATCCAGACATTTCCGTTTGTCTTGAGTTGTTCCTGCACAAAGAAAATGATTAGTTACATTTGGAAACCAAGCCGTACTTGTCTTGGGCTCAGTAAGTGTAATAGAAGGTAATGCAACAGTAATAGATCCTATGGTTGTACTGTGAGGATCTTCAGCTATTGTTGATGGAGAAATTTCAGTCATTTGGTCCTTTTTAGACTTCCACACCACCTTTGGACTCTTGGACTTGACCTTCAAAACCTTTGAAGCTTTTGGAACTTCACAGGTTTTGATGACTGAACCTTTAGAAGATTCTGCAGTCACTGCAGCAGACTTCAGTGCTTCAGAAGAACTCCTTTCTTCCGAGACCAATTTTACTTCCGAAGGTAATTTTCCATTTACCTTCTTCTTTGATTTGGAGCTTCCGAAGGAAACAGACTTTCCTTCCGAAGCTTGAGACTTCTTGAGATTCTTTGAAGTCTTTGTATTGGTCATGTGGATGGTACTTCTAGGATTGTATGGGCAATCCTTAGCAATGTGAGAAGTATTTTCACATATGACACATAACATTTTCTTCTTCAAAAGAATCTCCTTTTGAGAGCAAGACTGGCTTTGGTCACATCCCTTCTCCACCTTCACCTTGGTAGATGCTGAGACAGTTCTTTTGGGCTGTGAACTGTTCTTGGAGTTTGATGGTCCAGCCTGTGCAGCAGTGGTACACAGCAACTCAGTGTTCTTCTTTGCTCTGAGATGATTTGAACATGAACCAGGACTCTTAGATGAGGAGTCTTGGTTGATGTCTTCAGTCCTTACTACTTTGAAACCTGCAGAGATAAAAACTTGTTTCTGCTTAGCATCAAAAGTAGCCTTGATTTCTTGAGCCTTCTTGCTTTCCTTTTGCTCTTCCTGATCAAGTTCTTTCTTTTGGACTTGGTCATCACAGATGATTTCTTCTCCTCAGAAGAATAGTGGCCCTTGGAAGAATCTCTTCTTCACTCTTCTCAGAGGAATTCTTCACTATCACTTCTTCATCATCCTCACTTATAGGATCTATGAGAGGAAGCCCATCTTCACAAGTTCCACACCTAGGATATCTTACAGACAAGATTATGTGTGGAGGAGCTATCTCATTTGATCCTAGTCCCTGTCTATTTTGATAGCACACTTTGTTATGCAGGGATGAGGATATCATATTTTTGAAGGTCCCTTCCTCAAGAACACTTTTCTCTGCCTTCGCTTTGCTGATCACAAGCTCAGCCTGGCAGTCAGTCAATTTAGATATGAGATCTTGGATCTGAGTTCTAAAATCTGTATGTTCATGTTTTAGTACTGAAATGGTTTTCTCCAAATCTTCTATTTTTAACTTGTAATCATTTTCAGACTTTCTAAAATCAGATTTTAATATGTTTAATGACTCAAGATCGGATCACGTCTCTAAGTTGTAGCACCTGTATCTATTCACTTTAGCAATGCATTCAGGAGTACAGAGATGTTCCAATGCCTTGGCTTCATCATGGTCAGCCATCAGTGCTTGGTTTGGAGAAGCATCTTCCACCTGAAAACTCCAGTCAAAGCCTCCTTCTTCAACAGCAACAGCAGCATGTTGCTTAGGCTTCTCAGACTAAGGAGCTTTGTCAGTGTAGTTTGGTCTGGGTGGTGTTTGGCCCCCATTTGATTTAGGTGCCTTACACTCCCTAGCAAAGTGACCCATAAGGTTACAGTTGTAACACTTAACTTTGCTTTTATCCAGCCCAAACTTTCAACTGGTAGCATTGCTTGGAAATCTTCTTCCTATTCTCTTGTAGAACTTCTTGGCTCTGTGAGTGAGGAGAGCCATCTGCTGAACTATCTCCATGTATTCCAGGTCATCTGGATGAATAAAGTCCAGGTCTTCAAGAGTGAAGAGATAATTCCCACAGCTTTCATCAGTAGACACAAAGGCTTGAGAAGAACTTGTCTTTTGGAATGGACTTCCTTGAGTAAAGTTTTCCCTAGGTGTGTCTGGGAAGGTGATGAAAGGACCCTTTTGTGAGTTGTCAGGGTAGCATATGAGATGATGTTGGGGTTCTATGCTGTCCCTTTCAACCACATGAAGGGCTGAACCCATTTGATTGTTGGAGTTGCCAGATGAACCTTGTATGTTCATCTCCATCTGGTATCCACTGAGAATCCCATATAACTCTGTCAGAGTAAGAGTTTTAAGGTTCTCAGTCCTCTTGATCACCACACAATAGTGTGTCCATTGCCTAGGAAGTGAGGACATGAACTTCCTTACAATGTCTCTGTTCTCAAGAGGAACTCCGCCATCCACTAGGGTATCCACAATCTCAACATACCTGAAGTATTGTTGGGTCATGGTTTCACCTGCTTTAAAGGTGAAATTTTCAAACTGCTGCTTCAGAAGATCTTTCTTGTTCTCCTTGGCTTCAGAGGAGCCTTCATACATCAGCTTCAGTGCATCCCACAGCTGTTTAGCTGTTTTGCACTTCTTAAAACCTCTGTATACAGAGTTTGGGAGAGCAGTCTGAAGAGCAGTCATGGCCTTCCTATCAATCTCTACTCTTTTTCTATCTTCATCTGAGTAGTTGGCCATATCTTTAGGAATCATACCAGCACCAGTAGCAGAGGGGGTGCTGGGTATGAAAAGTCCATTTTCAACAGATTCCCACATTCCTGAGTCAAGAGACCTGATGAAGCCTTCCATCCTCATGCACCAGGTGTCAAAATCATCAAGAGTGATCAGTGGGGATTTGTTCATGGTTGCAGTCTCCATATCAGTCTTTGAGATGGAAGCCATTTGAAAAGTTTAGTTTTGTGTGTGTGAGGGATCTTAAGATGGTTAGATCTTATATCAAGAGCCTGAAAGCTCTGATACCAATTGCAGGATCGTTTAAGGGTTTGAACACAATTACAACACAACAACACAATGAGGAGATTATCTAAACTCTAATCAAACAGTAAACTAGGTTAACCAAAAGTGATACAAAGAACACAAGTAAAGCAAGAGACAGAACAGGAGAATATGGTTTTCAAGGATGCAGTATATTATTTTCTCAAGTTCTTTTACAAGTGTTACAAAGTATGTTAAAGATACTAGAAACTTCAAATACTTATACTACAACCTACAGCCGGCTATACTATGAAAGCCAGCTGGATACAATTGACTAGACACTAACAAAATCAATTGTAGAATCAAAAGGCATATCTGCCTTTTGACCTTGTGACTAACACATGCCATAGCTCACATCCTTATACATTACAAAAAGGATAAAGTACATAAAGTGGAAACTTTCAGACTCAAGACCTCGATGTACAGTTACCAAAAGCATGGACCTTTTTCACCAACTCTTGTAAGTTGGTGACCTATCAGAGACACAGCGAAAAAGGTGCTTTATGGAACAGTACATCAGATAAAGCATGTGTACTAAAAGTCTTCGGAAGAAATCTGTCTTCATAGGGTGAAGCTTCGGAAGACTTTGTCTCTTGAAGCTTCAGAAGACTTCATGTTTGGGTTCAGAAGATATTGGTCTTGACTTCGGAAGATTTTACACTTAGAATGTGTTCTAATGTATTGTGTAAAACTTCCGAAGCATTCTTCACTTCAGTACTTAGTACATGTTGCTGAGACACTTTGGATGTTTTGGGTTGCATCAGTCTTAAGGAATCCTTACACCAGTTGTGTGGTGTTGCACATGGGAGTAGAACAGGGCTTACAATTTTGTAAATCAAACTTATTCAAAATATCTTTAGTATATTTAGACTGATGAATGAAAGTCCCATCAGCCTTTTGTTTGATTTGCAATCCTAGAAAGAACTGTAATTCTCCCATTGCACTCATTTCAAACTTCTTATGCATTAAATTGGTAAAGTCATCACACAACTGGGGATCAGAGGATGCAAAAATAATATCATCAACATAAATTTGAACAAGTAGCTTATGCTGATCCACCTTTTTAATGAACAAAGTTTTATCTATGGAGCCTCTAGTGAAATTATTTTGAAGAAGAAAATTTGATAATGTCTCATACCAGGCTCTAGGAGCTTGTTTCAACCCATAAAGAGCCTTATCAAGCTTGTATACCCAATCTGGATGTTTATTATCCTCAAAACCTGGTGGTTGACATACATAAACTTCTTCTTTTATTTTACCATATAAAAATGCACTTTTAACATCCATTTGAAAAACTTGAAAATTGTGAAATGCAGCATAGCCTAAGAACAATCTAATTGCCTCCAGTCTGGCTACAGGGGCAAAGGTCTCATCATAATCAATACCTTCTTCTTGTGAAAACCCCTGAACAACCAGTCTGGCCTTGTTCTTAACAATAAGTCCATTTTAATCTGTTTTGTTCCTAAACACCCATTTAGTGCCTATTGCACACTTACCTGGGGGTAGAGGAACCAGTTCCCACACTTGCTGTTTCTTGAACTGAAGTAGCTCAAGTTGCATGGCTTCCACCCATCCATTGTCTCTCAGAGCAACATGATAGTTCTTTGGCTCTTGCTGACTGATGAAGAGAGCATAGAAGCACAAGTTAGACAATTGACTTCTGGTTGAGATGCCAGCATTGATACCACCAATGACTTGAGACATGGGGTGATCCTTCAGCTCTTGGTGCACAATAAGATCAGTGCAAGTGTTTGTAGCCGGTTCAGCATCAGCAGATGTTGATTCAGATTCTTGAAACCAAGTATTAGATGGCAAATCAAACGATGTAGAGGAATCAGAAATCTCATCAGCATTTGTTATGGATGGAGCTGCTGAAGGTACAGGAACATCAAGTTTAGCAGACTCAGGCAATTGGTCACTGAACTTGAAAAGATGAGTACTGATATCATCATCATCTTCAGTACCACCAGGTGGAAGGCTTGCTGCAGAAGATGATTTATCCACATGATCTGCAACAACTGGAGTTTGATAAGGAGCATATTGCAGTATGTCCAGATCAAACAACTCCATAGGGTTTTGTGGAATTTTATCCTTAGGAGATTCATTGAATTTCACATGCAAGGTTTCTTCAACTATCTTTGTTCAGCAGGTGGAGACTCTGTAAGCCTTGCAAGTGGATGAATAACCTACAAAATACCATGCATCTACCTTAGGATCAAATTTGTGGAGTTGACGCTTTGTGTTGAGAATGAAACAAGGACATCCAAAACTCTGAAGAATGAAATCAAAGGAGCCAAATGATGTAGAGCTTCATATGGAGTCTTCATCAACCTCTGATTTACTAATACTCTATTCTGCACATATCAAGCTGTATTAACAGCTTCAGCCCAAAAGGTCAAAGGCAAACCATAGTCAGCCAACATGGTCCTTGCGGCTTCAATTAAAGTCCTATTCTTTCTCTCCACTACTCCATTTTGTTCTGGAGTCCTTGGGATGCTAAACTGCCTTTTGATTCCTTTTGAAAGATAAAAATCATCAAGTGTATGGTTTCTGAATTCAGTTCATTGTCACTCCTTATACACTTGACTGATAGGGAATACTGCTTCTCAACATACAACACAAAGTTTGTAATCTTATGAGCAACCTCATCCTTGAATGTAGAAAGAAAGTCCATACGAATCTGGAGTAATCGTCCACAATTAACAAATAGTATTTCTTCTTTGCCATGCTCATCACTCTCACAAGACCAAATAAATCCATGTGCAGTAACTGCAAGCAGGCAATGGACTTAGGTTCTTCAATGGGAGGGAATGAGACTTTGTGTTGTTTTCCTTTCAAACAAGCAGTGCAGGCTTCATCACAGTAGAACTCCTTTATTAATAAACTTCTCACTAAATGATTGTTGATCAGCTGATTCATGCTTCTGAGATTTACATGACCCAACCTTCTATGCCATTGTTTAGATTCCTGAAGAGAGGCTTTGGAGAACATGCATGGATGACCCTTCACATCAATCTTCTTTCACAAATCCAAGGCATACACTCTTCCAATCCTGTTGGCCTTTAGGAGAGTATGTTCATCAATTACCTTGTCAATCAGCCTCAGAACTTGGGAAGACAGAATCCTGCAGTTCTGGCTTGTGAAAAGTGCAACATGCCCTTTATCACACATCTGACTAACACTCAGCAGATTATACTTGAGATTCTCCACATGGTTGACATCATCAAACCTGATTTGTCCTTTAAACACATATCATTTCCCAATGATGTAACCTCTGGCATCATTTCCAAATGAAACAAATCCCTTCTTTCCTTGAGAGTAGTCATTAAGAAGAGAACTACTCCCAGTCATATGCATAGATCCTCCACTGTCCACATACTAGATGCTCCTTTGGCATGTTGAAGAACCCTGCATGAAAGAAAACTAGTTAGATTTTGAGACCCAAACCTTTTTGGTTTTGGGTCTGTTTTCATCAACAGATGCAACCATAACTTGTTTCTTATGATTAACAGCTAAAGAAGGAGATGGTGTTGAAATGGATTCCTTAGATTTGGGCTTGGAATGCCTTTTCAGTGACTTGATCACAGGTGCATCTAGCTGGTTAACTCTCCCCAACAAATGCTAAACCATCATAAAAAGTTGTGTCTGATTTATAGCCAAAGCTTTCAGCTCTTGTGACATATCAGTACTTGTGTTTGATGAGTTCCTGTGATCCACCATTTCCTCATTAAAATTAACAAACTTGGTCTGATGTTTATCATAAGGAGTACCATCAGCTGTTTTGTGATGAACCTTATCCTTCCTTTTGAATTTGGTTGAAGGCTTGGGTTTATCATAATGGAATGATTGCGGTACAAACTTGGTCTCAAACTCAGTTTTCATTTCATCCATCTGGATTTTGATGAGCTTATCTCTGTTGAGTTTGGAACCCTTTCTATACCAACATTCATCAGAAAGATGATTGAATTTACCACATATTTCACATGGCTTATTCTTCATCTTGGATTGATCGACTGCTGGTGAGGAAACTACTAAAGGTGTGCTCTTCAATACTTTCCGCTCAGTAATTTTGTTCAGTACTGAAAAATCTGTAACGACTGAAGAGTTGTTCTCCAGCTGTTTATTGTCAGCAGTTGTTAATCCATTTATTTCAGCTGATTTGAAGTGCTTTTCAGTTGTTGTAACTTGCCCTTCAATACTTAAGTTACTTTGAGGGACATCTGAAATACTCAGCTTCATGTGCTTATTAGTAGTTAGCCCATCAGCCAATTGAGTTGCCGAGGTATCAACCCTTATCTCATCTTGTGATTTTGGGAGATCACTTGTGGATGATGCACATGATAATGTGGTTCGGAGATTGCTTTCACTTTCAGATTTTACTATTGGTTTTGGAGTAAAATCTGTTAGAGGTGCAATATGGTTATAACCAATTCCAAACTTCACATTCGAAGCAGATTGCTTATTGAGCAGCATTTCAAATCCCTTGCAGGATGACACCCAGCGGTCACACTCAACTTGGGTAACTGCAAGTTTGTCTTTGAGTTCCTTATGGTTCTCAAGAATGACCTCTAGCTTAGCCTTTTCATCATTTAATTGGCATTTAAGCTTATAAATCTCATAATCTTTATCCTTAAGGACAGACTCATATTCAACTTTTCTTTTGGAAATAGTTTGCTCAAGCTCTAGATTTTGATTAATTGCAGCTACATTTGCTTTTCTAATAGAGACAAATGCATCTATGCAAGATTCAGAACACAGCTTGGCCTTAGCCTCAGAAGATACCTGGGTTACCTGTGAAGAAGATGCATTGAAGCAAGCACCCTCAGTAGATTCCAGGGCCATGAGAGCTAGATTCCCAAAAGGATGTTCACCACCATGTTGACCATCACCAGTAAATAATTGCTCAGTACCAGAGAGATCATCTGGTAAACTGCTCCAGTAAACATTACCAGGGGTGAAAAAGCTGTGATGAGGTTATGAAAGAGATGGTAGAGGCTAAGGTAGTGCTTGTGGTTGTTGTGCAGTAAGAACTTGAACTGGATTTGGCTGAGGCATGTAATAGCAGGGATACGGATATGACATTCGACCCTGAGGGACAAAATATGCAGGTGGAACAGGTTGTGAATGATGACCAAAACTAGCAGGTTGTTGCCCCCTGTTTTGTGGACTAGTGCTTGGAAAAGTCACAAAGGGTGCAGAGGAGTTAGATCCAGATGATCTACACTTTCTTGCAAAGTGTCCAAGCCTTTGGCATTTATGACACCTCAACTTACTCTTGTCAAAACCAACTTTGGTTTTGCCAGAGAGTCCTGGAAATTTCCTGCCAGTTCTCTTGTAGAACTTCTGAGATCTGATATTAATCAAGGGCATTTGGCTCAGAATATCCATCTCTTCTAGATCATCATCAGCTATTCCTTTCAAATCATCCATGATAAAACATAAATTGTCACTATTACAGCCTGAGTGACTATCAACACCAACAAATGCATGATCTGAACTCTTTGAAGAGAAATCTATATGCTCATCATAATTACTTTTAGATGCAGCATATTCTGACTCATGACCAACCAAGGCAGTGTTCCCTAGTGCAAAGTCATGAGTGACCTTTCCTGATGATGCCAGTTTCCTTTTCTGCTCTATCTCTCTCTCTCAAATGTAAGCAGTTTCCCATGAAGTTGGGTGAGAGATAGTTTATCCAATTTGCACTGGAGCATAGGACAATAGTGTATGTGTCCCATCTCTCAAGCAGGGATCTAAGGAATCTGTTGTTCATCTGGCTATTGGTATATTCATGTTTGACCATTTTTAGCTCAGAGATCAAACAGGAAAAACGCTCAAACTGTTGAGTCAGCGTCTCACCCTTCCTATGAGAGAATGTTTCATATTGTTGGGCAAGGATTTCTCTGTTGTTTGCTAAGACCTCATCAGTTCCACCGAATTGTTCCTTCAGTGCATTCCAGAGGTCATGAGAAGTTTCATGATGCATAAGCCCGAAATAGATTTCATTCGACAGTGCCATGGCCAGAATTCCATGGGCTTTAGCATCAATCTCAAACAATTTCCGATCTTCATCTGAGTATTGTTCCTTCTTCTTCAGAACCATTTGATTGGTTTCTGGATTGTTTACCATAGGCTTATGTGGGCCATGTACCACTGATGTCCAACAACCTGAACTGTTAACAGACAGATGATGAAGCATTCTTTGATGCCATATGTTATACTCAGTCCTAACCAGCATCGGAGGCTTGGTTGAGGAACCGGTATTGTGAGGGTCATTAGAAGGAGTAGTCATTCTCAGATTCAACCAAAATCAATTAAGTTGTAAAAGATTCAGAACAGAACACAACAGACCAAATTGAACCAAGAGAAAACAGAAAGCAATAAAACGAAAGTAGCAGAAATTCAATTTAACTATAACCAATTCTTGCAAATATGCCAATTCAATCAAATGCAGATATTGATTAGCAGTTTCAATGACCAATTGTTAGATCGATCACTGATTAACTCGCTCTGATACCAATTTTTAGGATCAGTGATCTACGTTCGATTGATTAGAGAGTATTGCAGCGGAAATCAAACAATGAATTAGACATTCACAAGATACAGTTGATATTCAAGTAAGAACAAATGATTATAGAAAGAATTCTGCAAATCAAATATTTTATTCAATACGCGCTTTTGTGGTGGCAAAATGTCACCCTTACAATCAGGTCAATCATCCCTTATATAAGAATGTCATGGTGGAACATTCCTTATATAGGAGATGTGACGTCTGCTGATGTCATTGATAGTGACATCTAAGAGAATTATTCAACTACTGAAAGTTAACACAACTACTGAAGATGTCAAAATAGTTGACATCTTCTTACAAAAATACTAAGTGTTAACTGTCACTACAACTACTGAAAAGAAACTACTTAAACTACAACGACTGAAGAACATGCTCTTCAGTCGTTTACAAATACTGAAACAAAAAGAAAACTACTGAAAGGAAACCATCACAACAACTGAAGAATGCTTCTTCAGCTGTTGTAACAAACTCTGAAGGCTTCAGTACTTGTACTTGAACTTCAGCTGTTGTCATCGGCTGATGTCTTCAGTCTTTGTACTTCAGCTGTTGATCTTCAGCTATTGATCTTCAGACTTTGGTCTTCAGCTGTGAAAGTCTTCGGTACTTTAGTCTTCAGCTGTTGAAGTCTTCAGTACTTTAGTCTTCAGCTGTTGAAGTCTTTAGTACTTTTGTCTTCAGTTGTTGAAGTCTTCAGACTTTGTCAAATAGCTGATCAAGTCTTCAACAGTTGTTGTGATGTCTGTAGGACTTAGAGGTTTTTCTCATCAGGCTCATTGGTTCCTTTGGTCCAACATTCCTATTTGTTCTTAACATTTAGATTAGTCTTATATCGAACTGATTAATCTACACCATTTGATTCGGTATACCCGTGATTCAATTAGTACTCCATCCAGTACACGATCCCTAAGAAAAACTCAAACCAACACGTTTGAGACGAAGAATCGAGACAAGACGTTGAAGATTTAGATGATTAAGAGCTTGATTCTAACAAATATATTTTGTGTGGACAAAATATATTTTACTTTGTTTGAGTCATGTTTTAGTCTTGTTACAAAGTCTAGGGGGTATGTGTGAATATGGAAAAACTTAGACTAGAATATAAATAGCATAGTTGTAATTAAAAATAGGATAATGGTTGTATGACCAATAGATTGATGGATTACTTGTAAACACATTATTAGCAATCTAATTGAAGATCAAAGGGGTTTTGATTATGATTATCATATTTTGATCTGTAATCTTCATGATTTGATTCTAGTGTGATCAACGTGGGTTTATGTAGGACCGGTGAAGGGTGGTCACTTACAACACAACAACACTAAGAGGAGAGTAACTTAACTAAATCAAACAGTGAAGTAGATTAAACACAAGTAAAGAAACTAAGAACACAAGTAATTAAGAACAGAACACAAGAGCAAGATACACAAAGAGATGGTTTTCAAGGTTCTTGTGTATTGCTTTCTCAATGTTGTATTACAAGTGTCATACAACAAAAAAAAGTTACAAGAACAAGAGATACTTATACTACATCCAACATTTGGCCATACTTTGAAGGCCAGGTAGATACAATTGACTAGATACAACTCAAAATCAATTGTAGAGCCAAAAGGTAGATTGCCTTTTGACTTATGACTATGACATGCCATAGCTCACATTGTTATCTATTACAAAAAGCATAAAGCACATGAAGTAGAAAGTTTACAAACTCAAGACCTCAATGTACAGTTACCAAAAGCATGGACCTCTTCACCAACTCATGTACATTGGTGAGTTTACAGAGTTGCAGTTGAAATGGGTCCACCTTTATGGAAAAGTACATTAGATAAAGCATGTTGTTAAAAGTCTTTGGAATAAATCTGTCTTCGTAGAGATTAATGAGGAAGCTGATGCAACCTAAACATCAAATGTCTATCATGCATGCTAGACAAGTGCAATGAAGAAGAATGCTTAGGAAGTTTTACACATGCAACTGAAAATACTCTAAGTGTAAAATCTTCCGAAGCCAAGACCAATATCTTCTGATGCCAAATATGAAGTCTTTCGAAGCCTCAGACACAAAGTCTTCCGAAGCTTCAACTTATGAAGACAGATTTTTTTCGAAAACTTTTAATACATGATTTATCTGATGTACTTTTCCATAAAGCTAGACACCTTTCCGTTGAACCTCTTTAAGGTCACCAACTTACATAAGTTGGTGAAAAGGTCCATGCTTTTGGTAACTATACATTGAGGTCTTAAGTATGCAACTTTCTACTTAATGTACTTTATCCTTTTTGTAATAGATAAGGATGTGAGCTATGGCATGTCATAGTCACAAGTCAAAAGGCAATCTGCCTTTTGACTCTACAATTGATTATGTTTTGTGTCTAGTCAATTGTATCCGGATGGCTTTCAAAGTATAGCCGGCCGTAGGATGTAGTATAAGTATCTCATGTTCTTGTATATTTCTATTATGCTTTGTAACACATGTAATAGAACATAAAGAAAGCAATATACTGTAATCTTGAAAACCATATACTTGTGTTATTTATGTTCTGTCTCTTATATTACTTGTTCTTAGTGTCTTACCTTGTTTAATCCAGTTTACTGTTTGATTAAGTTTTAGGTAATCTTCTCTTTGCGTTGTTGTGTTGTAAATCTACACCCTTCAACGCTCCTGCATTTGGTATCAGAGCTTTTCAAGCTCTTGATATAAGATCTCACCATTTCCAAATACTAAACTTTTCAAATGGCAGCCATTTCCAAGACTGATATGGAAACTGGAAACATGAACAAGTCCCCATTAGTCTCTCTTGATGAGTTTGATACCTGGTGTTTGAGAATGGAAGGTTTCATCAGGTCTCTTCATTCAAGAATGTGGGAGTCTATTGAGAATGGACCTTTCATACCCAGCACCCCTTCTGCTACTGGTGCTGGTATTATCCCAAAAGATGCGGCTAGCTACTCTGATGAAGATAGGAAGAGACTAGAGATTGACAGAAAAGCCATGACAGCTCTTCAAACTGCCCTTCCAAACTCTGTGTACAGAGGTTTCAAGAAATGCAAAACAGCCAAGCAGTTATGGGATGCACTGAAACTTATGTATGAGGGTTCCTCGAAGCCAAGGAGAACAAGAAGGATCTCCTGAACCAGCTGTTTGAAAACTTCACCTTCAAAACAGGAGAAACCATGACTCAGTAGTATTTCAGGTATGTTGAGATTGTGGATACCCTGGTGGATGGATGAGTTTCTCTTGAGAATAGAGACATTGTAAGGAAGTTCATGTCCTCACTTCCTAGGCAATGAACACAATACTATATGGTGATCAAGAGAACTAAAAATCTCAAAACTCTTACTCTGACAGAGTTATATAGGATTCTCAGTGGCTACCAAATGGAGATGAATATGCAAGGTTCCTCTGGCAACTGTAACAATCAAATGGGTTCAGCCCTACATGTGGTTGAAAAGGATAGCATAGAACCCAAACATCATCTCTTATGCTACCCTGACAATTCACCAAATGGTCCTTTCATCACCTTCCTAGAGACACCAAGGGAGAACTACACTCAAGGAAGCCCATGCCAAGAGACAAGCTCTTCTCAAGCTTTTGTGTCTTCTGATGAAAGTTGTGGCAACTCTCTTTTCTCTCTTGAAGACCGGGACTGTATTCACCCAGATGATCTGGAATACATGGAAACAGTCCAGCAGATGGCTCTTCTCACTCACAGAGCCAAGAAGTTCTACAAGAGGACTGGAAGGAAGTTCCTAAGCAATACAACCAGTGGAAAGTTTGGCCTGGACAAAGGCAAAGTCAAGTGTTACAACTGTAACTTGATGGGCCACTTTGCTAGAGAGTGTAAGGCACCTAGAGCAAATGGTGCCCAAACACAGTCCAGACCAAACTACATTGACAAAGCTCTCTAGAATGAAATGTTAGGTGGAAGATGCTTGTCTTAACCAAGCATTAACTGAAGCTTTGACTTGAGCTTTCAGCTCGAAGATGCTTCTCCTAACCAAGCATTAATGGTAGATGATAAGGAAGCCAAGGCATTAGAACATCTATGTACTCCGGAATGCATTGCTAAAGTTAACAGATACAGGTCCAATAACCTGGAAATGAGATTTGACCTTGAGTCCTTAAACATTTTAAAATTTGATTTTAGAAAGTTTGAAAATGATTATAGACTGAAGATAGAGGACCTAGAGAAAACCATTTCAGTTCTTAAACATGAACACACAGAGTTTAGGTCTCAAATCAAAGATCTCATAACAAAGTTAATTGAGTGCTAGGCTGAGCTTGTGATCAGCAAAGCCAGGGCAGAAAAGGGTGTTCTTGAAGAATAGAACTTCAAGAACATGATATCCTCATCCCTGCACAACACGGTGTGCTATCAAAAGAGGCAAGGACTGGGATCAAATGAGATAGCTCCACCACACACAATCTTGTCTGTAAGATCTCCTAGGTGTGGAACTTATGAAGATGAGCTTCCTCTCATAGATCCTATGAGTGAAGAGGATGAAAAAGAGATAGTTAAGAAATCCTCTGAGAAGAGTGAAGAGGAGGATTCCAAGAAGGGTCACTATTCTTCTGAGGAGAAAAAGAAGAATGTGATGACCAAGTCCATATGAAAGAACTTGATCAGAAAGAGCAAAAGAAAGGGAAGGAAGGCTCAAGAGATCAAAGCTACTTTTGATTCTAAGCAGAAACAAGTTTTCATCTCTGCAGGGTTTAAAGTGGTAAGGACTGAAGACATCAACCAAAACTCTTCTGCTAAGAGTTTGGTTCTTGTTCAACTCATCTATGTAACAAGAAGAAGACTGATGTGCTGTGTACCGCTACTGCACAGCCTGGACAATCAAACTCCAAGCATAGTTCTCAGACCAAGAGGACTGTCTCAGCATGTGCAAAGACGAAGGTGGAAAGGGATGTGAACAAAGATAGTCTTCCTCTCAAGAAAAGGCTCTTGTGAAGAAGAAGATGAAATGTGTCATGTGTGATAGCACCACTCACATTGCTAAGGATTGTCCATACAATCCTAAAGGTACTGTCCATATGACCAAAACAAAGACTTCAAAGGGTCTCAAGAAGATTCAAGCTTCGGAAGGAAAATCTGTTTCCCTCGAAAGCTCTAAATCTCAGATGAAGGCAATTGGAAAATTACCTTGGGAAAAGAAGTTGGTCTCGGAAGAAAGGAGTTCTTCTGATGCACTAAAGTCTGTTGTAGTGTCTACAGAATCTTCTAAAGGATCAGTCATCAAAACTTCCGAAGTTCCAAAAGCTTCCGAACTTTTGAAGATCAAGTCCAAGACTCCAAAGGTGGTGTGGATGTGTAACAAAGACCAAGTGACTGACATTTCTTCATCAACAATAGCTCAAGATCCTCTTAGTAGAACCATAGTATCTATTACTATTGAATTACCTTCTGTAAATGACCCCAAGACAAGCATGGCTTGGGTTTCCAAATATAACTAATCATTTTCTTTGTGTAGGGACAGCTGAAGACAAAAAAATATCTGGATCATAGATAGTGGTTGTTCCAGGCACATGATAGGCAATAGGTCACCACTCCAAAACTTTGAAAGGATTGATGGAGGACCAGTTGCTTTTAGAGGAGATAAAGGTGGTTTCAAGTCTGGAAGGGGCAAGGTCACAAATGGTATGCTGAGCATAGAAAAAGTAAACTTTGTCAAGGAGCTTGGATATAATCTTCTGAGTGTATCTTAATTTTGTGATTAGAGTCATAACATGCTCTTTACTAAGCATGAGTGCATTGTTCTTAAGCCTGGTGTGGTCATTCCTCATCAGCATAACCTGTTTAGAGCCACCAGGAAAGGAATAATGTACAAGATGGACTTGCAAGAAACCTCTCCCTCAGGAAAAGTTTCATGCTTTCTGTCTAAAGCAAATAGTGACGAGTCTTTCCTATGGCATAAAAGAATGTTCCATGTAAATTTTAAGAGCATGAATAAATTAATTAAGCAAGATTTGGTAATTGGAATGCCAAAGAAAGAGTTTACAAGTGATGACCACTGTGTTGCATGCCTGAAAGGGAAGAAGCATAAGGTTTCTCAGAAGCCTAAGGAAAGAAACTCCATAACTACACCCCTACACTTGTTACATATGGATCTATTTGGCCCCACCAGTGTAATGATTTTAGGAAGGATGTCACGACCTGGTATTTGAACAAAATACCTATTGATTAACGTGTAAACCAAACCAAATAGTGCGGAATCCTATTTGATTGCCGATCCAATCAGTGAGAACGCATGTAGAATCAATAAAGTATTGAATCAAACGTTTAGAATCGATTAAGAATCGATCTACAGTGTTCTATGATCTTCGAGTATCAACTTGGAGGTTTTTGGATGGCTAGGGTACGTCTAGAATCGAAAATAGAATCAATTCACTTGTTTTTACATGAATTGGGTTGTATTTATAGGTTAGTATTGTTCATTCGTGCGACTGAACCATTAGTATATTCAGTCATGCGATTGAACCATACGGTTGATTCATCCGCACGACTGAGTGTTCAGTCGTGCGACTGAGTCATTTGTACGAAGTCATTCATGCGTATGGACTATTTAGGCGCATGGACACTTAGTCGCATGGCCATTCGGACACATGATCACTGTTGGGATGCATGGTCCAGTCGGACGCATGAGAACTTCACTTCACCAAGTTTGAGTGTATTTAACATTATAACATTATGCATGACACTTCAAACAGCCACAAACCTAATTAACCAATTCAACATCGACTCATTAATGAAATATTAAATGTTATAAATACTAGACAATCAATATCATTCATTAATCATTCGAACCATTACATCAGAATTAGAAAAACAAGATCTATTACATTCATAACGTGATATAGGGTCTTGTTGTCTTGGACCTAAATCATTACATATAATATTAAATATTATATGTACCAACAAACTCCCCTTTGGACCTAGATCTCTCTAATGTCTTGTTGTCTTCATTACCTCCTTAAACTTCTTGTACGTATCCTCTTTTGTAACTCCTGCATGAATGTCAAATGCAAAACAGGGTCTTATAACATTTTGGAACTGGAGGGCTTGTACTATGTCCTACGTATCATAGAACAGTGGCCACTTGTATAGAGTGTAGACATCATTTGCTGACAAGTTGGTGGGCCACATTGGGTCAAATACCCTGATGGTATCTATTTAGC
Organism: Flaveria trinervia; assembly: GCA_025506515.1. Classification (NCBI taxonomy): domain Eukaryota; kingdom Viridiplantae; phylum Streptophyta; class Magnoliopsida; order Asterales; family Asteraceae; genus Flaveria; species Flaveria trinervia. Next base: position 40,112,800 of record CM046451.1, read on the forward strand.
CCTCTTTTTTCAGGACTATGACCGCTTCTCCTGTCCTCCAATCATAGTACCACCACTTAAAGTGTGGAGTGAAGTCTTATGGCATTTCCCTGAGTGGGATTCTTGACATCGTGCACGGAGGACTCCACTTCAACAATATCTTTCGCTTTTCAGTAATGGCATCAACTTCAGATCTTCTGATGTATCTTGTAGGCTGTTGGGGTCTGAAGTTAACCCACCTGGTGTGGTACTCCTTTCTTAGGGCAGCCTCAAACCAGCCTGACATCTTTCTCGTGTCAGCATACAACAGCTTCAGTTTGGCAGCTGGTTGATGTCAAAACCGGGTATAGTCTTTAGATCATGTGGGAATCTAAAATACTCTATGCCCTTCTCCCTCTTAACTGCATAAACGTTAAGGTTATCAAAATATGCCCATGCTATAATCCTGCCTGACACCTTATGATGTTTCTTGAATCTATAGAGTTTGGTGTAGGCGTCATGTTTAGGTGCAGCTTGTTGGGCTCTAACTTCTTCAAAACATGCAGCCCACTCAGCCTTTCGGATATCAACATCATCATTTGAGGCTTGGGCCGTTTCTTCTGTCTTCTCAGACTCCTGCTCCATTTTGTCTAACACCTCAAACATATCAGTGACAAGGGATTCACCCAGATTGGGGACTACATTTCCCTCATTGTCTGCATACTGAGGGTAGTGCTCTGCAGTGACATCTTCTATCTCTATTTCATCAACGTCGTTGAGCTCTTCGTCACTTGTCGAGTCGCACGTTGGAGCATCCTTTACAATCTCATCGGGATTTAGCTTGAAGATCTCAGCTAGTTGCTCATTTGATAGATCGTGAATTATTTCCCCTTGTTCAGGAGTATAACTCACCGACCATCTGACGATCCCTTGCACATCAAGAATCATAGTTAGCTGAGTCTTGATCTGCTAAAGGGGAGCAACATCAAACTCATCCCTCTGATAGTTTGGGTCTGTTTGATATAAACATGTAGTACATCAACCAATAGCTAATAATCAAAACAGAAAAGCATTAATCTTAACATAACCATTAAATACATGATTCAAATACAAAAGTAATCAAATACATAGACATGTAATTATTACTTTTATCTTGGATTACTGGGTCATCACTTGGTGGAGCAGAGGAGGAAGCTTGTTGGTCTTGATTCTTCTTAGACCTCCTTTCTTGACCATGAGTAGAGGTAGATGCAGCTGCATCACCTCCTTCTTCATCATCATCCTCATTCCTCACCTCCGTCCTCTCGTCCTCAATCCCCTTATCATCCTCAGTCTCATCATCATCTTCATCATCATCATCACCATCTGCCTCTTTAATCATCAGAGGCTCATCTTTAGATCTCTTAAGTTTGAGTATGATGGTCTTCTTAGCATTCTCCAACTCCTCAATCTTCTTAGCAGAAGTGACTCTATGCTCTTGGAGTTGGGCGATCTCATGGCTCTGAGCAGCCATTTGTTGGGCCTGCTCCTTGATCAGCCGAGCCTGCTCCGAGATCTGGTGTGACTGCGCAGCTGTGAGATCTTGAAGCTGTCAGATCTGCGTAGTCTTCTCTTCATCAACAGCTAACAGTCGCATCACCATACGGTTTAGCACTGAAAGCTGGTCCTCTACCCCAAATTGAGGTAGATGAGATCCATATACATGTGTGGGATGACATGAGGGTCCTGTTTGGTGGCTAGTAGTGGTGGTGGTGGCTGTGGTGAAAATGGGGTTGGGTCTGTGAGATAGTGGAGGTGATGTAGGAGTGAATGATATGGTGGTGGTTGGCATATGTTCAGTGGTGGGAGGTGTGGTGGTGGTTGTTGTGGTGGCTGTGGTGGTGGATGGTGTGGCTGTAGAAGGGGTAGTGGTGATGGTAGAGTAGTGGTGTGGTGGAGAGGAAGGTCAGTCTTCTTCTCTTCTTCTTCTGGCCGTGGGGCTGAGCCATCCGTTTCTTCCTCGATCCAGTTGTGGTGGATGCCCCCCCTAGAACACGGCTAGTAGACTCAGGAGCATAGCTGGGATCTGCAGTCGTTTCTCCCGAATCCCTGGGGCGTTCACCAACCGCCCGTAGTCCATACTCTGTGGGAACAACCTTTCTTCCCACAGTCCTAGTCAATGGCTCCTCGTCTGACTTTTCTTCCTCCTCACCAAGTATAAAGTCCTAGTGGAACCCGGCTGACTCAGCTATGTCTCCCATGGGGGCAGATACTGGAGGTATAACGTCTGTAGTTGCGCCCCTCGGTGGAATGGGCATGTCATCTCCAGCATCCCCACCGTCATCATCATCAGAGTTATCGGCGGGTAGAGCAATCTACTCAACATCAGAATCACTGTCATCGTGGCACCACTTCCTCCTAGCTGGCAACACATAGTTTTCACGGGCCAGATGCCCAAACAATCTCCTGACAGGGGGTTTCACCTGCTTTCCCCTGTATACCTTAATCCGGCCCAAGGTGGTATCATCCATCACCTCAAGCACTAAGCATCATCCTTTTCCTTTGGCAGGGAGGGGAGCTTCTGATCTATGATCATTTGCATAAATCGGGGGTACATGCAGAAGCCCTCCTTCCTTTTCCCCTCAATGTTCTCCACCAAGTAGGTGAAGATCATCCTGGAGAAGCTGAACGGATGGTTCAGCACCAACGCAACAAAAGCGTTCTGGATCTGGTCCGAGAACTCATCAAAGCCTCCCTTTCTGGAGGGTATTCATTTCAGCAATACGTGAGCAAGGTACTTGAGCTGGGGACAGAGGTTGCTCTTGGTGAGCACCCCAGCATTGATGTCCCCAACGTACTTGGCTCGAAGAAAACATCCTCTGACAGTAAGGGCGTGTAATTTAGTGGGACAGTTAGCATTGTCCCCCAACTGTAACACGGTCCTTAGATCCTGCTCTGTGATAGCTATAGCCTCTCCAAAGATAGTACCTCTGATACAGTGAGGCTCAGAAGATCGATCAACAACCGCACCTTCCCAAAAGGCCGGCTGAATAGACCGAGAAGGTGTACCTGGAGGAGATATAGCGTGTGCAATCCTCGATCTCCTGAGGAAGGTTATAATGCCTGAGAAGTCTGAAGCATTTCTGGATGTGAGATCCAGATGAGCACAAATATTGTGCTTCGTACTCATAGACCAACGGCTGGCCATCAATTACACAAGGAAAGTAAACATTAGTACCCATTGGTTAAGAATGTCATGAAACACTCGGACTTGAACACAATTCTTTTCTGTCATGCGAATGAAGTGTGCGACTGGGATTCAGTCATCCGAATGACTCCATGCATACTACTGAGTGTGCGACTGGACTCATGCATATGTAGCCTCATGCGGTTACACCAGTCGTGCGTCTGAACTCATACTCATAGTTCAGTCGTGCGGTTACGCTATTCGCACTCTTCAGTCGTGCGACTGAAGCTCATCAACCTGTCCATTCGCATGTCTTTCTGTCCGCTCAATTCAAATTCAATTTTTCACCAATTTTGTGTTTTAAGCTTCGTGTTCTAGTTCCTTAGACTCGTAATTCATTCGTTTAACACCTAAAACCTTTAATTTCATTTGTTTACGTCGTTTAGTTAGGTTAGTTTGCTACACAAGACACGGTTTTTCTGACGAATCCGATTGTCCAGATTTATAGTCAAATTGAATGATTTGATAATGTTTCTGCACCGTAAATTACCTGTAGAGTCAATGCAAATGGTCAGTATGTGAGAATGGAGGGTTTATAGTGATCAAACGAAATTTGGGCAGCGTAACGTTAGTCGTGCGATTTAGGGTAAATTTGAGAGTGGTGAGTCTCTACGACTGACTCACTCTCTATTTATACTAACCGTAAATTCAATCGTACGACTGGGCTCATACGCACGTTTCATTCGGGCGAATGTGCCTCAGTCGTGCGATTGATTCAGTCGCCCCATTCAATCTTCTCATTCAGTCGTCCGACTGGAGTTCAGTCATGCGACTTACCCATTATAATCATTTGAACCCTTTTCAAACTATAGTATAATCATTATAATTATTTGATCACCTCAGACATGATCCTTTTAGGTGAGTGAATCCCATACTGATTTTCATGATATAGTCCAACGAACAAACAAACTAAAATGACTAACTAACTTGAAATTTAAACTAAATACAACAATAAACACTTGTTTTTGACTTTTTGTGAGAGATAAATCCTAGGATAGACATCTACAGGATTTGGTTCCAAAATTGGCAGCTTCAATTAAGTTTGACACACCTGGACCAATTCAATTTTGGAATCATACAGGCAAGTCAAATCATTTGGGACTAGTTATCGAAACCTTTTGATGCTCACTTCTTGGTTTTCATCCAGAGTCTGTAGCAATTTTACGAAATCACACTTGTACTATTAGATTCCCACATTGATTTGAACTTTCAAGAATTGCAGCCACAATGATTGTCAATATATTTGTCCTCTTAAATTCATACACAGACTTTAGAGACAAACTGGTGATAGTTTTGGTTTAATTATTTCAACTAACATTTGTGGATCCCAACTTATATGGTAATCAACATTCCTCAGGAGCTTTTGAGCGGTCTACGGGTATTTTTACAAGAAGAGACTATTCTTAGAGCTTTCACAGAGAAGCCAATCCTCAGGTCAGTGCCATCGCATAGCAGAGAGGCGGCAAACAACAATGAAGTCTAGAATATGTAGGTTATGCTTATCCTCAGGTCAGTGCCATCGCACAACATAAAGGCACACAACCTATCTTCTTGTTAAAGCAGCTAAATGTTCTTTTGTACAGAATGCACCAACAACATATGTCATTAGCTTGATTGCATTTGTCTTTCATTTTTTCGTGCTTTGCTCTAATTTTGGTCATCCGCACACATTTGTGGCGTTAAATGCTCATTACCCCTTATTGGAATATTGTTGATTGTGTTAACCAGTGATATGATGGCAGCCCACAGTCAGTTGAGCAGCTTAGTTTGATCTTAAAATCACCAGTCAGGTCTACTCATCCATTGTGTTGAATCTACCGACGTATCATTTGTGGTCTAGCAACCTCTAGGTCTACTTTCTTTGTGTTACCTTACTAGTTTTTCTATCATCTTCCCTTTTATATGGCTTAGACTACACAGAATTATACTTTGAATTTTGCATCTTTTCTAAATTAAATTTTAAAGTCCCTTTTGATTTGTTCCTGTGTACTATCATTGTCCAAAAGGTTTGAATCGGTATCACAGATACGATCTACCCATATCAGTTGTCTACTCCTTCTCCCGCATTTTTTTAATGTTACTAGCTAACCTACTCTCCCCCTAAAATTCTAAAATCATACTAGATTGAATTATTTTAGGATTTTAACAGACAGCTAAATAATATGAATTTAAGCAAAATAAAATAAATAAGGAAAAATGAAAAAAAAATGTAACTACAATGCATCGGACTACACATGATCATCATCAGGAATAACATCACTTTTCTTTTTAACGCTGTTGACCTCTAACAAATATAGAAAACATGGTTTATCAAAGGCTTTTGTATAGAGGTCAGCGCGTTGAATATCAGTATTAATTTTTACCACATCTATTAAGTTCTTTTCAAAACAGTCTCTTATGAAATGGTATTTAATACCGATGTGTTTGGTCTTTGGATGTTGTACCAGATTTTTAGTTACTGCAATTGCAGCAGAGTTATCAACAAAAATAGGAGTTGAAGAAAACTTTAAACTATAATCCCGCATTTGCTGTTGAATCCAGATAATTTGTGAACAGTTACTTGCAGCAGCAATGTATTCGGCTTCACAGGTTGACAATACAACCGAGGTCTGCTTCTTACACTGCCAGGTAACTAATCTCCTCCCAAAGAAGTGACACCATGCTGATGTAGACTTGTAGTTCATCTTGCAGCCCTCGTAATCCGAGTCACTATACGTCGTGAGCTCAATGTCATCATCATGAGGATACCACAACCCAAGTGTGGGTGTACCCTTCAGATAACGAAATATCCTTTTGACCCCAATCAGATGGTTAACCTTAGGCTTAGCCTGATATCTAGAACATAAACATGTAGCATACATGATATCAGGTCTTGAGGCAGTGAGATACATTAGGGATCCAATCATTCCTCGGTACATTGTGGCATCTACCAAATCTCCATTTTCATCAGGTTCTATATCATGATTTGTAGCAAGTGGAGTCCCAGCTACAGAAGCATGCTCCATGTCAAACCGATAGAGAATGTCTCCCATATACTTGGTCTGATGTAGAAAGATCCCATTTGGCGTCCGATCCACCTGTAACCTGAGAAAGAATTTCATCTCCCCTATAGCACTAATTTCAAACTCTTTCTTCATAACTGCTTCAAACTCTTTGCATAATTCTTCGTTCTTTGAACTAAAGATTATGTCATCGACATAGATTTGTACTAGCAGTAGGTCTCCATCTTTTTCTTTGATGAACAGTGTGCATTCAATAATTCCCCTGCGAAAGCCGTGTTTCACAAGATGAGTTGAGAGTTTCTCATACCAGGCCCTAGGAGCTTGATGAAGCTCGTATAAGGCCTTGTCGAGTTTGTAAACTCTATCCCGATGATAAAGATCTTCAAATCCCACAGGTTGACTGACATACACTGTCTCTCAAACTTCCCCATGAAGGAATGGACTCTTCACATCTAATTGATAGACTTTAATCTTCATATACGATGCATAGGCAAGGAAGATACGGATGGCTTCCATCCTTTCCACTGGTGCAAACACTTCATTGTAGTCACTCCCCTCGACTTGGCGAACTCCCTGAACAACCAGTCGAGCCTTGTTCCTGATAATGACCCCTTGGGCATCCTTCTTGCATTTAGAGTCCCATTTGGTGCCAATGACTTTAGCACCTTTAGGTCTATCTACCAGAGTCCATACTCCTAACTTCTTGAATTGAAGAAGTTCTCCTTGCATGGCGCTCACCCATGCCTCATCGTTTAATGCATCACTTACGTATTTTGGCTCAAACTGCAAGACAAAACACCGATAAGCACCATCATGAATGTAACCCTTTTCCATAACAGAGGCATAATCAGCTGAGTACAGCTGATTTCGGGTTTGTACTCCTGATCTGACATCCCCAATGACATTGTCCAAGGGATGATAGACGTTTAGATGTGATCCTGGAGTAGTAGGAACAACTACCTCAGAGCCAAGATTATGAACATTTGGTTCTGCATTTGAGGTAGAAGAAGTTTGAGATTCCGAAGTCGAAGATGCATCACCAATAGATGCTTGTGGACTTTTAGGAACTGAAACCTGTTGCTCCTGACTGTTCTGGTCATCTTTTTCAGCGTCATCTTCAGAGGAGGAGTCACTATCGTCCACTACTTCCCCTGAATGAGTAGATGATTCTCCCTGTGAAGTCGATGATGTTGAATCAAGAGTTGGTGTATTCAAGATATCGTCCATCATCCGAGTAGCCAACTCATCATCAGAAGGAGAGATAGGGATGTTGAAGTACTTAAAGAATCCATCATAGTCGAAAAAGTAGGCAGGTCCTTTGCCAGTAGGTTGTGTCGTATATCTCTGAACATCAACATTACACCACACTTCTACTAGACCTGTTGAGTTGTTGTAAACACTCTTGTTCGGTATGTTGTATCCTAGGAAGATTCCTTCATCAGCCTTCTTGCTGAATTTACCTTATTGAGTCTTCTTCAGGAGTGTACACGGCGCGCCAAATGGTTCGAGATACTCTAGATTCGGTTTACGACGTTGTAGTATCTCGTAAAATATCTTTCTATGGCGCTTCACTATCAGAACTAGATTCAGTGTATAACATGCATTAGCCACTGCCTCATTCCAGAATTGGATAGGCAGTTTTGAGTCTGGCAGCATTGCCCGTGCTGTTTCTATCAAGCTTCTGTTCTTTCTCTCAGCAACACCATTCATCTGAGGCGTGTAGTAGAAGTGAATTGATGCACAATTCTCTTTTCCTCGTAGTAATCCGCCATCCACTGATTCTTGAATTCAGTTCCATTTTCTGAGCGTACTTGTCTCACCTTTAGCTTGTAGAGAGATTCCAGTGTGGTCACTAACTCCTTGAATGACTCAAATGTTTCTGATTTGGACTTTAGAAACATTACCCAAGAGAATCTTGAGTAGTCATCAGTAACCACAAAACAGTACAAGTCGCCTGCAATGCTCTTTGTACTGACTGGGCCAAACAGATCCATGTGAATAAGGTCAACAGGAAGTTCTACTGAATGAACTTTCTTTTCCTTATGACACTTCTTCGTCTGTTTTCCTTTCTTGCAAGCTACACAAGAATCAGGAAGTTGGAAATTCTTGACATTAACTCCTCTCACAAGATCCTTCTGGATCAAGTGATTCATCTTCCGTTGATTGATGTGACCCATTGTCCTATGCCAGGAGATGGAGTCCTTCTCAGTGGCTTTTGATAGAAAGCACTGAACTTCATAATCCGTTGTAGAAGCTGTTGAGAGATCCAAAACATAAAGGTCTTTATATCTTGAAGCTGTCATCAGCACTTGGTCCTCCGGAATCATGTAATCTTTCCTTAGGACGTAACACTTCTTTTTATCGAATATGACTTTAAAACCTTTATCACAGATTTGGGAAACAGAAAGTAAGTTGTTTTGAAGTTGCTGGACGTAGTTCACCCTATCAAACATAACTTTCTGATTTCCAACTTCTCCCTGAGCTGTGATATAGCGTCCCTTGTTTCCCGCAAACAAAACATGCCCTCCTTTTATTTTCTTTACATTTGATAAAAGAGCCATGTTTCCTGTCATGTACCTGGATGCTCCGCTGTCTACAATCCACGTGTTGGTTTAAGCACTGTAGTGAACACCCTGCACATACCAAGTAAAACCATTAGTTTAGGTTAGGTACCCAAGCCTTTACTGGCTTGGTGTTAGGATCAGTGATCTATGTTCGATTGATTTGAGAGTATAGCAGCGGAATTCAAACAAGGAATTAGTCGATTCACAAGAATGAAACAATATTCAATGAAGAACAAAGACGGTTATAGAGAGAGAATTCTGCAAATATATTTCATTCAATATTCGCTTTCGTGGTAACAGAATGTCACAATTACAATTAGGTCGACACCTCTTATATAAGAGATGTGACGTCTGCTGATGTCACTTGATAGTGACATCTAACAGATTTATTACAACTTAAACACAACTACTGATGATGTCAAAACAGCTGACATCTCCTTACAAAAATGCTAAGTGTTATCAGTTGTTATAACTACTGAAAAACATAAAACTACTGAAACTACAACGACTGAAGAACAAGCTCTTCAGTCGTTTTACAAAACTACTGAAACTAAAAATATAAAACTACTGATATCACAACTACTGAAGAAGTATTCTTCAGCTGTTGTGACAAACTACTGAAACTTCAGTACTTGGTCTTCAGACTTGAACTTCAGATGTTTCATCAGCTGATGACTTCAGTAGATATCGTCAGCTGATGTCTTCAGTCTTTGTCTTCAGACTTTGTACATCAGTTGTTGATCTCCAGTACTTGTAAACTCTTCAGTTGTTGTACTTCAGTACTTTGAACTTCAGCTTCAGCACTTGTGTTCTTCAGCTGTTCAGCTTCTGTACTTGTGTTCTTCAGCTGTTGTACTTCAGCACTTTAGTTCTTCAGTTGTTGAAGTCTTCAACACTTGATCTTCAGCTGTTGAAGTCTTCAGTACTTTGTCAAACTGCTGATGAAGCTTTCAGCAGTTGTTGTGATACCATGTGGGACTTAGAGGTTTTCTGATCTTGGCTCATTGGTTCTTTTGGTCCAACAAACTCCCCCTGAACCAATGCAGCAAAACCTCTAATTTTTTATCATCCCACTTATTGTTGGCAAAAGGTTGGTCTTTTTCCTTCTTGATCAGTAGAGAAGATGACCCATATAAGTTCCGGTCTGGGAAGAAGTGTCAGATATTTGTTTGGCAAGATATGAATGGGAACTCTGTTTTGGGGAACTGGACACAGAGTTGTTATCCCATTCATGAGACTACTTCCCGTGTATGAGCCTGTAGGACTCTCTGGTGTAGGCTCTGAGAAACATGATTTGTTCTTCCATGGTCAGGTTCTCGGCTTCACCATCAAACAATCCTTCTCGCCCATACAGCTCTGAGATGTACTTGGCTTGTTTGCCGTTTTTGAGCTCAACTGTTGTAATTTGTCTGTATGCAAACTCATCAGGATGATTCCCTTCGAGTAACAGACTGAGCTCATTTTGTTTGAAGTTCTCAAGCCTCTTGTAGACTAACCCCTTTTTAATAATTCTGTTCTCTAGCATCTTCTGGGGTGGTTGTTTAGTCTCGTAGGCCTTCTTGATATCTTCGACAATCTCCCAGGGTGATACTACAAGGGCCACTGTGATCTCTTCATCTACGATCCTCTTGACTTGACCCTTGTATCTCAAAGGAATGTCTTTCTTTACAATCCTGTGAGCCACCCTCGGATCAGGCCATACTCTCACCCTTTCCTTCTAATATTGAAATGTGTTGGCGAGAGTGTACAATCTCAGAGCTTCTTTCTTCATGCTGATAATTGATGACGAAGCAGTATCGGTTTTGTCAATTCTTTTCAGCATTTCATCATCATGAAGCTTTTGCTGCTCCTCTTCTTCAATCTTTACTCTCACAACATCCATCTGTGTGGTGGGAGTGATGGGCATAGGTTTGGCTTTCGCCAATGTTAGGACTGCAGACAGAGGCATCCTATCTTCTTCCACATCATCCTCTTCTTCTTCTTCTTCTAGCCTCAACACCATTCTCTTCTTCTTCTTCGGTGCATCATCGGCTATTGGTTTAGATGGTAAGGGAGTTGGTTTTGTGGGTTGTGATTGTGGTTGTTTGGATTTGGGCTTTGATATTGGTTTGGAGATTTGAGGGGTAGGCTATTTTTGAGTGGGTGGAAGGGAAGGTTGTTCCAGCATCTTTGTTGTGAGTTTAGCCTTTGTAAGTCTTGCCATTTCAAACCTTTTTCCAGCCCCAGCCTCATCAAGGGCTTCAATGATAATCCCCTTGTGGAATTGCTCAGACAGACAGATTCTGGTGGCTATAGCCAGAATACTGTCTCTGGTCCATGCACGAATCTCCATCAAAGATCGTCCTAAGTATTTGGCAATGAAATGGATCATGATCTCCAATCTCTCCTTTTCAAGTGCATCATACCCCGCCCATCGGGTTTGAATCTCCTCCACTTCCAACTTCCTGATTTCACTATCTAATGTGGCTGTATCAAAACCTTGCCAGAAGAGTTGCTCAATGATTTTATCCATGGATCGGCTGTGTGTATCATCAGCATCTTTTACTAGCTCTTCCAAGGATTTTTCTTCAGCAGTAGGTTGATCATCAGCACTTTTCTTTCGTTTATAGGTGATCAGTTGTTGCTTTTCTTTTTCCAACTCCTGGGCTGCTCTTGGGCCTTCTCATCATCTATTCTGTTCCTCTTCTTTTGTTTCACTGCAGTACTCTCCCCCTTTTTGGATGCATTGGTGGTAGGGGTTTGTACCGCAGAAAGTGTCTTTTGCACAGCAGCATCAATCAATGGTTGTAAAGTTGAGGAAACCCTCTCATCAATGGCTTTAGTCACAATGTCAGTGATTATGGGTGTGATGAGAGGGAGGGAATTTTGAAGGACAGCAACTATTTGCTCAGGAGGGTTCTGTCCTGAGAAATAGTGCCATAAGCAGAGGCAGGTGGCTGAGTTGTTGGGATGGCTCAGTGTTTGGGGAACCTTCAACTGAAGGTGCCATCTGTGGGTTGGTGGAGGCAGATGGTCTTTCTCCATGAAAGAGTTGGTCAAATAGGTTGTGCAGCCTACTGACTTCCTCCTCAAGGATTGTGTTCTGGGCAAGAACATCGTAGAAAAAGCCCAGGTCATCATCAGCAGAAGCTGAATCACCTGACCTCCTGCTTGGAGCAGGATGTACATGCACTGGGTGTAGACCAGTTGTAGCATGTGCCCCTTTGTCTTGGTACCGGGACTTCCAGCCTCAGGACTATGTCCATCATCAGCTATTGCCTCTAGTGAGGTCTTAGCAATGTTACCAGCCTCATTCTGATCATGTGCTGATGCAGAAGAGGTGGCAGCCTCACTAGATATTCTAATCTCCCTATCTACACCAGGAGATAGAAGTGGTAAACCCCTATGCTGTGGGTTCTCAATTGCACTTTGGTCCTCCCCCTCAATGGTAGAGGTATCCTAGTAGTATTGGTATCTGTGAGGGGGTGAGGAGTGCAATTGAGTCAGCACTTGTGCAACAAGCAATGTTGGGCTTTGGGGGGCGGTTGCATGGGGTGAAGGGATAGAAGCAGTGTGCACCTGGGGAGGATGGTGCTCTTCAATGGCAATCCCCTCAAGTGAGGAAGATCCCAGATGTGTGGGTACCCCTTTTGTGGTTGCTGCAGGCTCCTGTTGAGAGGAATCCTGAGCGGCTATGGCTGGAAGAGTCCTTATATCCACTAGGGGGTTATGACCAGTGTATCTCCTGCGTTTGTGTTGCAGGGGCATCCTCAGGGGACTCATTTCCCTAAGTAGCCGTTTTGGGTTTCTTTTTGGTGGGTTTGGTGGGGACTTTTGATTTGGAGGTGGTGGCTGTGGGTTCCAGTTGCGTGGCTTTCGCAGCTTGGCAGCCAATTTGAGTGTGTGGTCAGAGTTGTGCTGGGAGTATACTTCAGGCAAAACAGCCATAGCAGGGACTCCCAGGCCAACAAGTCCCTCAGTGTGAAGCTGGTTTGTAATTATGGCCATTATGAACCGCGGATATAATATCCAATGGTTAGCAGTTAGTTTTTGAGCCATATCCTTGAGCTCTGAAAATATTATTTCTGAAAAATTTAAAGGTTGTTGCTCAAGAATAGAATACATTACCTGCTGCCACTTCGTAGACATTTGATCCCAAGACGAAGTCTTAGGAGCCAAACAGACATTTACCATGTAAAAATTAGGCGTTTAGCGTCATGGAAATGTTTCTTTATTATAGTGGAGGCACTAAGGTTGCCCTGATATCCATGATGGCAAAGGATAGATCAGTTGTGCCCTTTGGATATCCACAGGAGAAATGGCATCATCCAGATGTAGAGTTTGGCAAAGTATTTCGGAGTGATGACCACTTCTTTGTTGTTGACGACCGACCGAAGAGATGTTGTGTTGTTCTCCCCAGTGGTGATGGTGGCGTTCATCCAAAACTGTTTGAGGGATTCGGCATGTAGGATGGGATTGAGAAGAAATGCCGTTTTGTATTGTGACTGGACCATAAGATCGATAGCAGTATCGAACTTAGCCCAGACTGGCGATTTGGTAAGGTAAGCTACACAGTTGTGTCGCGGTTTGATTTGCATGGACGCCATTTAGAAGAGAGAAGTTTTGGAGAGGAACGTTAGGTTTGATGGATTAGGCTAGGGATATTTATAGGGTACGGTTTAGAAAATGACTGAAGGATGTGGTGTTAGTCATCAGTAGTTTTAAACGACTGTTGACATGGTATTACCCTTTCAGTCGTTAAAACAACTGAAGTTGTGGTGTTAGGCATCAGTAGTTAGAAAACTACTGAAAGCCGTGGTTTTGACTTCAGATGATGAAACAACTGAGGACTTGGTGTTTGTCATCAGTAGTTGTGAAACTACTGAAGACAATGGTTTTGTCATCAGTTGTTGTAAACAGTTGAAGACTTGGTATTAGTCATCAATAGTTAGAAAACTACTGAAGACATGGTTTTGCTTCAGTTGTTTAGAATGAAACAGCAGTTGTTGAAACAACTGAAGAGAAAGTTTTCTTCAGTAGTTTTCGCAATTCATAGCCTTTCAGCTGTTTCATACTGTCCTCAACACTTACTCATCAGACTTTGCATCTGCTTTTCAGGTGTTTCATAGGACGTCAGTACTTATCTGTTTGTACTGATTTCAATAGTTGTAACTACATCAGTAGTTTGGAACAGATAAGTACTTCAGTACTTGTGAGGCATTTAGCCATCAGTAGTTATAAAAACTACTGAAGGTGAAAGGACTCATCAGTACGTATATGTGACGGGTACTAATGATCACCAGTAATTATTAATGAAATCATCAGTAGTGTCACTTATTCTAGCTGCAGCATATGAAGCCTTAACACAAGGTTTTGGAAAGTAGAACTATCCAAAGGCTTAGTAAAAATATTTGCAAGCACATCAGCACTAGGCACAAACTTAGGATCAATCAGACCTTTTTCAAAGCAATCCCGAATAAAACGATGTCTGATCTCTATATGTTTGGTCCTAGAGTGCTGGACTGGATTTTTGACAATACACAGAGCTGAAGCACTATCCATTAATAATGGAGTCTTAGTCTCTGTAATGCCATAATCCAGAAGTTGGTTCTGAAGCCAAAGTACTTGAGAAGTACAACTTGCAGCAGCAATGTACTCGGCCTCAGCAGTTGATGTAGCAACAGATGTTTGTTTCTTACTCTGCCAAGAAATCAAACAGTTGCCTAGGAATTGACAACCACCAGAAGTTGACTTTCTAGTTAACTTGCACCCTGCTTAGTCACTATCTGAAAAAGCAACTAATTTGCAAGAGTGTCCAGTTGAATACCATAAACCCAGAGATTGTGTACCTTGCAAATATCTAAAGATTCTCTTGACTGCAATCAAATGAGACTCTTTAGGAGCAGCCTGAAATCTAGCATAAACACATGTAGCAAACTATAATATCTGGTCTAGAAGCTGTTAAATACATCAAGGACCCAATCATACATCTGTAAAGCGTTTCATCAACAGCTTTACCTTTCTGATCAGCATCCAGTTGTGTGGTGTTGCACATGGGAGTAGAACAGGGGTTACAGTTTTGTAAATCAAACTTATTCAAAAGATCTTTTGTATTTTTGACTGATGAATAAAAGTTCCATCAGCCTTTTGTTTGATTTGCAAGCCTAGAAAGAACAGTAATTCTCCCATTGCACTCATTTCAAACCTCTTTTCATTAATGTTGTAAAATCATCACACAACTGGGGATCAGAGAATGCAAAAATAATATCATCAACATAAATCTGAACAAGTAGCTTATGCTGATCCACCTTCTTAATAAACAAAGTTTTATCAATGGAGCCTCTAGTGAAATTATTCTTAAGAAGAAAAGTAGAGAGTGTCTCATACCAGGCTCTAGGAGCTTGTTTCAACCCATAAAGAGCCTTATCAAGTTTATACACCTATTCAGGATGTTTATTATCCTCAAAGCCTGGTGGTTGACACATATAAACTTCTTCCTTATTTTACCATATAAAAGGCACTTTTGACATCCATTTGAAAAACTTTAAGATTGTGGAATGCAGCATAGGCTAAGAACAATCTGATTGCCTCTAGTCTGGCTACAGGGGCAAAGGTTTCATCATAGTCAATACCTTCTTCTTGTGAAAACCCCTGTACAACCAGTCTAGCCTTGTTCTTAACAATAAGCCCATTTTCATCAGTTTTGTTCCTAAACACCCATTTAGTGCCTATTGCACACTTACCTGGGGGAAGAGGAACCAGTTCCCACACTTGCTGTTTCTTGAACTGAAGTAGCTCAAGCTGCATAGCTTCAACCCATCCATTGTCTCTCAAAGCAACATGGTAGTTCTTTGGCTCTAGCTGACTGATGAAGAGAGCATAGAAGCAGAAGTTAGACAATTGACTTCTTGTTGAAACACCAGCATTGTTATCACCAATAATCTAGAGACATGGGGTGATTCTTCAGTTCTTGATAAACAATGAGATCTGTGCAAGTGTTTGTAGAACCTTCAGCAGCAGCAAATGTTGATGTAGACTCTTGAAACCAAGAATTAGATGGTAACTCAAAAGATGTAGAGGAAACAGAGATCTCATCAACATTTGTTGTGGATGGAACTGCTGAAGCTACAGGAACATCAAATTTAGCAGACACAGGCAGTTGGTCACTAAACTTGAATTGGTGAGTATTGATATTATCATCATCATCATCAATACTACCAGGTGGAAGACATGCTGCAAAAGATGATTTATCCACAGGATCTGCAACAGCTGGAGGTTGATAAGGAACATATTGCAGTATGTCCAAATCAAACTACTCTACAGGGTTTTGTGGAATCTTGTCCAAAGGAGATTCATTAAACTTCACATGGAAAGTCTCTTCAACTATCTTTGTTCGGTAGTTGAAGACTCTGTATGCCTTGCATGTAGATGAATAACCAAGTGATGGAGAACTTCATATGGAGTCTTCATCAACCTCTGATTTACTAAAACTCTATTTTGCACATAGCAAGCTGTGTTAACAGCTTCAGCCCAAAAGGTCAGTGGCAAACCAGAGTCAGCCAGCATGGACCTTGCAGCTTCAATGAGGGTCCTGTTCTTTCTCTCCACTACTCCATTTTGTTCTGAAGTCCTTGGGATGCTAAACTGCCTTTTGATTCCCTTTGAAAGATAGAAGTCATCAAGTGTATGATTTCTGAATTCAGTTCCATTGTCACTCCTAATACACTTGACTGGAAGGGAATACTGCTTCTCAATATACAACACAAAGTGAATAATCTTCTGAGCAACCTCATCCTTTGAATGTAGAAAGAAAGTCCATACAAATCTGAAGTAATCATCCACACTTACGAGACAGTATTTCTTCTTTGCCATGCTCATTACTCTCACAGCACCAAATAGATCCATATGCAGTAATTGCAAGCAAGCAGTGGACTTACGCTCTTCAATATGATGGAATGAGACTTTGTGCTGTTTTCCTTTTAAACAAGCAGTGCAGGTTTCATCACAGTGGAACTCCTTTATTGGTAAGCCTCTGACTAAACTATTGTGGGTAAGCTGATTCATGTTTTTGAAATTAACATGACCCAGCCTTCTGTGCCACAGTTTAGATTCTTGAGAAGAGGCTTTGGAAAATAGGCAAGGATTGCCTCTTAGATCTATTTTCTTGGAAAGATCTAAGGCATACACTCTTCCTGTCCTGTTGGCTCTCAGGAGAGTGTGATCATCCAACACCTTATCAATAAAATGCAGAACTTTGGATGACAGAATCCTACAGTTCTGACTGGTGAAAAGAGCAACATGGCCTTTATCACACATTTGACTGACACTCAAGAGATTGTACTTGAGATTTTACACATGATTAACATCATCAAACTTGATTTCTCCATTGGAGACAAAGCCATTTCCAATGATGTAACCCCTAGCATCATTGCCAAAAGAAACAAAGCCCTTCTTTCCTTGAGAGTAGTCATGAAGAAGAGAACTGTTCCCAGTCATGTGCATAGATCCCCCACTGTCTACATACCAGATGCTACTTTGGCATGTTGGAGAACCCTGCAATAATAAACAATCAGTAGTTTTAGAGACCCAAACCTTTTTGGTTTTGGGCCTGGTCTCATCAACAGATGGTAAACTAACAGGTTATTAGTAACAATAGCTTGAGAGGAAGAAGATGGTGAAGAAGAGGAATCCTTTGGCTTGGATCTCCTTTTCTGTGGTTTCAACATAGGAGCATCTAATTGGTTAACTCCACCCAATAGATGTTGAACCATCATAACCAGCTGTGTCTGATTTTGTGATAAAGCTTTCAGCTCATCAGACACATTGCCAGTGGAGTTTGATAAGTTCCTATGTTGCACCTTCTTCTTCTAAGCACTCTCAGCTGTCACCTGTTTAACCCCTTCCTTTTTGGATTTCTTTGAGGACTTAAGGGTTACAGGATTTGATGTTGCTGATACTAATGTGGTCTCAAACTCAGTTTTCATTTTTACCATTTTCTCTTTAATTTCTTCTTTTTGTTTGAGTTTGGAACCTCTTTTGTACCAGCAATCATCTGTAAGATGATTGAACAAACACATACTTTACATGGTTTCTTCTTCATCTTAGGTTCATCATCAACTAAAGACGGTGAAGCAACTGAGACTTGCTCTTCAATGCTTTGGAAGCATTGTTTGCTTTCTTGACTTCCTCTTTAGTAGCTTCAAACTCTTTCTACTGACAGTTTTCTTCTTTTCAGTACTGACAGTAGTTGGAGTTTGAACTTCAGGTGTTAAATCCTGCTCTCTAGTCCTTTCAGGACTTTCAGAATTAACTCCCGAGTTAATCAACTCATTGATCATGTAAGTGTCAGTATTTGAACCATCAACATCAGCTGAAAGGTTCTGAGAGGGCTTGATGCTGACTTCTACTTCTGATTGTGCTGTATCAGAAAGTAGATCACATGATGAGATGGATTGGTTATTACTCTCACCATCAGATTCTACCTCTGCTCTTGGAGTAAAATCTGTAGGTGGAGCAGTGTGATTGTAACCAATGCCAAACTTCACATTGGAAGCAGATTGCTTACTAAGAAGCATTTCAAAACCTTTGCATGATTGTACCCATCTATCACACTCTACCTGGGTAACTGCAAGGGTTTCTTTGAGATCTTTATACTTCTCAAGAAGTATCTCTTCCCTAGCCTTCTCATCAGTTATTTGGCATTTCAGTTTGTAAATGTCATCATTTTTATCATTAAGCACAGACTCAAACTCAGCTTTGCTTTTGGAAATTATTTGTTCTAGCTCAATGTTCTTGTTGATTAAAGCTACATTTGCTTCTCTAATAGATGCAAATGCTGCTATGCATGGTTCAGAACATAATTTGGCTTTTGCCTCAGAGGATACCTGTGATACCTTTGATGCAGAGGCATTAGTGGATGAAGTATCAGCAGAATCCAAAGCCATAAGAGCTAGATTTCCAAAGGGACTTTCACCACCATGTTGACCAGCACCTGAGAACAGTTGTTCATGACCAGACAAGTCATCTGGTAAACTGCTCCAGTCAACAACTCCTGGGGTGAAGAAGCTGTGTTGTTGAGGTTGAGTTTGTTGATGAGATTGGGAAGGTTGTGGTTCAGGCAATGCTTGTGGTTGATGTGCAATTGGAGCTTGAACAGGATTTGGTTGAGGCATATAATAGCAGGGATAAGGATATGACATTTGACCCTGGGGAACAAAGTATGCAGGAGATCTAGGATGTGAATGATGACCAGAACCAGCAGGATGTTGCCCTCTGTTTTGTGGATTAGTACTAGGAAAAGTCACAAAGGGTGCAGAAGAGTTAGATCCAGTTGATCTACACTCTCTTGCAAAGTCTCCTAGCCTTTGGCATTTGTGACACCTCAACTTTGGTTTTGCCAGAGAGTCTAGGAAATTTCTTGCCAGTTCTCTTATAGAACTTCTGTGATCTGATATTAATCAATGCCATTTGGCTCAGAATATCCATCTCTTCTAGATCATCATGAGCAATTCCTTTCAGATCATCCATAACAAAGCATAAATTGTCACTATTACTGCCAGAATGACTCTCAATACCAACAAATGCATGATCAGAACTGTTTGAAGAGAAATCTATATGCTCATCATATTTGATTTCAGATGAAGCATATTCTAACTCATGACCAACCAAGGCAGTATTGCCTGGTAGAAAGTCATCAGTGAGCTTTCCTGAAGATGTCAGTTTCCTTTTCTGCTCTATCTCGCTTTCAAATGTAAGCAGTTTTCCATGAAGTTGGGTGAGAGATAGGCTATTCAGATTTGCACTGGAGCGTAGGATAATAGTGTATTTGTCCCATCTCTCAGGCAGTGATCTGAGGAATCTGTTGTTCATATGGCTATTGGTGTATTCCTGTTTCACCATTTTCAGCTCAGATATCAAGCAGGAGAAACGCTCAAACTGTTGAGTCAGTGTCTCACCCTTTCTATGAGAGAATGTCTCATATTGTTGGGCAAGGATTTCTCTATTGTATGCTAAGACCTCATCTGTGCCACCGAATTGTTCCTTTAGGGCATTCCAGAGATCATGAGCAGTTGCATGATGCATAAGCCCAGAATAGATTTCATTAGGCAGTGCCATGGCCAGAATTCCATGGGCTTTAGCATCAATCTCAAATAGTTTCTGATCTTCATCAGAGTATTGTTCCTTCTTCTTCGAAACCATTTGATTGGTTTCCGGATTGTTCACCATAGGCTTATGTGGTCCATGTACCACAGATGTCCAAAAACCTGAACTGTTAACAGACAGGTGATGAAGCATTCTTTGTTGCCATATGTTATACTCGGTGCTAACCAGCATCGGAGGCTTGGTTGAGGAACTGGTATTCTGAGGATCATTAGAAGGAGTCGTCATCTCAGATTCAATCAAATTCAATTAAGCTAAACCAATTTTAGAACAAAACACAACAACCAATTGAACCAGAAGATCTCAAAATAAATGAACGAAAGCGACAGAAATTCAATAATCTATAACCAGTTCTTGCGAATACGCTAATTCAATCAAACACAAATATCAATTAGCAGTTTCAATGATCAATTGTTAGATCGATCAATGATTAACCTGCTCTGATACCACTTGTTAGGATCAGTGATCTATGTTCGATTGATTTGAGAGTATAGCAGCGGAATTCAAACAATGAATTAGTCGATTCACAAGAACGAAACGATATTCAATGAAGAACAAAGACGGTTATAGAGAGAGAATTCTGCAAATATATTTCATTCAATACTCGCTTTCGTGGTAACAGAATGTCACAATTACAATTAGGTCGACACCTCTTATATAAGAGATGTGACGTCTGCTGATGTCACTTGATAGTGACATCTAACAGATTTATTACAACTGAAACACAACTACTGAAGATGTCAAAATAGCTGACATCTCCTTACAAAAATGCTAAGTGTTATCAGTTGTTATAACTACTAAAAAACATAAAATTACTGAAACTACAACGACTGAAGAACAAGCTCTTCAGTCGTTTTACAAAACTACTGAAACTAAAAATATAAAACTACTGATATCATAACTACTGAAGAAGTATTCTTCAGCTGTTGTGACAAACTACAAAAACTTCAGTACTTGGTCTTCGGACTTGAACTTCAGATGTTTCATCAGCTGATGACTTCAGTAGATATCGTCAGCTGATGTCTTCAGTCTTTGTCTTCAGACTTTGTACATCAGTTGTTGATCTTCAGTACTTGTAAACTCTTCAGCTGTTGTACTTCAGTACTTTGAACTTCAGCTTCAGCACTTGTGTTCTTCAGCTGTTCAGCTTCAGTACTTGTGTTCTTCAGCTGTTGTACTTCAGCACTTTAGTTCTTCACTGTTGAAGTCTTCAGCACTTGATCTTCAGCTGTTGAAGTCTTCAGTACTTTGTCAAACTGCTGATGAAGCTTTCAGTAGTTGTTGTGATACCATGTGGGACTTAGATGTTTTCTGATCTTGGCTCATTGGTTCTTTTGGTCCAACACTTGGGTTTCCCAAGGCATCACACATCATGAATTCCACCCATTGACCCTTAGAGAGTGAGGGTAGCTCAGGTTCCTTCTTGTCATCATTACCAGACACAGAGGATGACTTTTCTTTCCATAATCCAGATTTGTGCAATGCCTGTTTATGATAAACATTCAACTGGCTGACGGATTGAACATTAGGTTCGATAGTTCTTCTAGGTGGAGTTAAAGAACTCCTCTTACAAGACCTAGGTTTTGAATTCTGAAGTTCAATCTTCTTTCTAGGTGTCTGATAGTAAGGATAAAAGGAAGCAATGTGTCCACACTCTCCACAGTTGTAGCACGACCTGCTATCAACTTTATGATTAAACTTTCTTTGTGGAGATGTGTGTGACACCCTAGTAACATCACTTAGTTTGGGCTTTAACTCTGTGTCTTTTGATGTTTTATTTTGTTGAACAAAATTAATTGTCTTAACATTTGTAACACCTTTTTCCTTTTGGTTAACTGGTTTTTGACATGAAGCTTATGAAAGATTAGCATTAGCAGTTCTTTTAGATTCAGATTTGACTTTGTTTGACCTGGACTATATATTAACCTTTTCAAATTCTTTTTCCAGATTAACGCAAGGCATTTTACTCTTTGCCTTTGAAGGGCCTCCTTCTATTTTGTTCCAGATTCATCGATGAACATGAGGTATCTGGATCACTAACAAGAGAGGTAGATACCACATGATCCTTGATGGGGTTGTTATTTATTGGTCTACTCTTTGTGTTCATCAAGGTCTCAGGTGGTGGTGGAACCACTTTATAAGCCAACCCCCCCCCCCCCCCCCGTTGTTTCTTTGTCTTACTAAGTGCTGGACAATATGTGATGAACTTGTCGAGCTATGCAGTTTTTGCTTTAATGAGTTTACTTCTACTTCTAAAACTGCCTTTTGTTTCTTAGTGCCTTCTAGGGTGTTAAGATAGTACCTAATATCATTAGCTTGGTTAAATGCAACTACTTCAGTTTCCCTAAGTTGTTTAATCAAAAGGTCTATCTTTTCTTTGTAACTGTGCTTATTTTGTTTTAAAACTCTATTAGCCTCAATGCATAGTTGCAATTCTTTCACTAAGTTATCATTATTATCTAATAACCTAGCAAATTTCTCATCTATGCTATCTCTAAAAGTATCACAATCAGAACAAGCATGTTTTTTAAACAATTTGTCAGTTGTACTTACCTGAGGAGATTCAATAGAGTTAGCCATTATCGCAGCATCAGATGTCTCTGGTTCTGGTGATTCTTTCTTTGCTGTTGTCTCTTCAATATTTGACATTCCTATCTCAACTACAATATCTCCCTCACTCGTGGAATCATCATCCAATCTTCTACACTTGCAATATTTGATTCCCCTGGACAGACAAACCGAAAGCTCCAGTCCTGTCTTTCATCAGCATGAGCAGTCAAGGCTTTTGGATCCTTGCTTGATGAAGTAGAGCTGCTGGCTTGCTTGTCTTGGCGAGTGATGGATGAGAATGGGTTCCCGTTCCCAATCTTCTTTGGCTTCACACATTCTCTCTTGAAGTGCCCCTTTTCTCCACAATTAAAATAGGTCACTTTACTTTTGTCAAAGCCAAATGTGGTATCCTTAGTAGCAACCAAGTTTTGTCCGGTCTTTTTCACAAACTTCTTCATCCTCCGGACAGCCCTAGCTAAGGCCCACATAATATCCATTATTTCCAGCTCCAATTCATCCACCTGCTCGTAGTCCTCATCTGCCAGATGGTAGTTTCCAATCTTCCCAGCAACCAGTCCATCATAAGACTGAACCACTGCTGCCAAAAGATCCATGTGCTCTCGAGCTACTTCCACAGACACATTACCGAGATTCTCAGTCTTTAGTCTAGTAGCATTTGCTTTAGTTCCAATGTACTGGGTATAAGAGGACCCTAAAGTTTCTGAACCTGAAGGAGAAGCTTGTGAACGACCCGATGAGCTAGACACAAATGCAGTCTGAAGAGGTGCTCCAGACGCCTTGGCTTGTGGCATGGCATTGTACAAAGCTGGATTCTAAGTGTACGATGACTTCTGAGCTCTGTACTTCATCCTAAGTGCTTCTTCTTGTAGCTTTAGAATGAAGTCATTGATATCCAACTTTGCCAGCATCTCACTCTCTCTTAGATTTGACACAAATGAAGCCAACTTTTCCGGCAAACCATCTGCAAAATTTGACACCTTTTCTTCCATGGTAGTAGTAACACCATGTGTATGCATTTCAGTCATCAGATGGTAGAATCTATCAATCACATCGTCCAAACTCTCGTTCCCCATAGATGAGAAGTTGTAAAATTCTTCCTTCAATTCCTTACCTTTAATTGCCTTCAGTGAAGCATTCCCGTCGTATCTCTTTTCCAGCTCATCCCACAATTTCTTGTCCTGTTTATTCTCCGAGTACTGGTGGAAAATATCTTTAGGAATAGACTGAGTAATCAATGCATAAACTCTCTTCTCTGCATTATACTTGACTTTCTGAGCATCAGTCATTCCTCCCAAATTAAGCTTTACCCCATCTGCTCCCACCGGCATACTATACCCAATCTCGATAGCTTCCCACAAATTTGGATCCACTCCATTGAGGTAGATCTCAAAACGTTGTTTCCAGTGGGGAAACTCATCTAACGTTAAAAGTTTTGGTAGTTTCTTGTGATTACCCACCTCACTCTCAAGTAACAATAGATTTTGGATCCTTGAGTACTTACCGGCAGTAAACGCTGACATCTGATCTTCCATCTCGATTAACTTTTAAGAATGTTAACCAAACTGTCAAACGGGTGCGACTGGGTAAAGCGAATGGGCTATCCGTGCGTATGAACTATGCGATTGGTTCAATCATGCGGCTGAACTGAGCGATTAGTTCAGTTGAGCGAATGAAGCTGAGGCATATGAACACTGTGAACGGATGGTTCAGTCGTACTAATGGAGATGCGACTCAGTCCAATCATGCGTCTGGTGTATGCGAATGAGTCCAGTCATGCGAATGGCCCACTCGTGCGACTGAAGCTGCTATTTTGCGAGAATTTCTAGGTTAAACGTATGTTAGCCGTAAAAATTCGAAATTTCATAAACCCTAATCGCCTAAGGCCGTAGAAACCGAAACTTGATGAGCAGGGAACGTCCAAGACACCTTTTGACACAAAAGATTCCGTTTTTAGTGTAAAAACACAAACCTTTTATCAATCTTGATTGAATCACACGTAATCAAGAGCCAAAGCTCTGATACCACTTGTCAGGACCTGGTATTTGAACAAAATACCTAATTATTAACGTGTAAACCAAACCAAATAGCGTGGAATCCTATTTGATTGACCATCCAATCAGTGAGAACGCACGTAGAATCAATAAAGTATTGAATCAAACGTTTAGAATCGATTAAGAATCGATCTACAGCGTTCTATGAACTTGGAGTATCAACTTGGAGGTTTCTGGACGACTAGGGTACGTCTGGAATCGAAAATAGAATCAATTCGCTCATTTTTCCAGAATTAGGTTGTATTTATAGGTTAGTATTGTTCATTCGTGTGACTGAACCATTAGTATGATTCAGTCGTGCAATTGAACATACGGTTGATTCATCCACACGACTAAGTGTTCAGTCATGCGGCTGAGTCATTTGTACGAAGTTATTCATGCGTATGGAGTATTTAGGTGCATGGACACTTGGTCGCATGGCCATACGGATGCATGATTAGTGTTGGGACGCATGGTCCAGTCAGACGCATGAGAACTTCACTTCACCAAGTTTGAGTGTATTTAACATTATAACATTATGCATGACACTTCAAACAGTCACAAAGCTAATTAACCAATTCGACATCGACTCATTAATGAAATATTAAATGTTATAAATACCAGAGAATCAATATCATTTCATTAATCATTCGAACCATTACATCAGAATTAGGCAAACAAGATCTATTACATTCATAACATGATCTAGGGACATATATGTACCAACAAAGGACCTCTTACTGTTTAGTGATCACAGATGACTTTACAAGATTCACCTGGGTTTTCTTCCATAGAACTAAGCATGAGACTCCTGAGATTCTGAAGAATTTCATCTTGAAATTGAGAATCAATCTGATCACAAGGTTATGATCATAAGATGTGATAAAGCAATTGAATTTAAGAACCAAATCCTTGATACATTCTGTGATGAAAAGGGTATTACAAGACAATTCAGTTCTCCCAGGACTCCTCAGCAGAATGGTGTTGCTAAGAGGAGAAAGAAGAAACTTATTGAAGCTGCCAGAACCAAGCTATCTGACTCTAAGCTTCCCATCACCTTTTGGGCAGAGGCAATCAACACTGCTTGCTATGTGCAGAACAGAGTTTTAGTGGTTAAGACTCATGACAAGACTCCTTATGAACTTTGGCGCAAGAGGAAACCTTTCATTGGTTTTCTCAGGTCATTTGGACGTCCTTGCACCATCTTGAATACCGAAGATCAAATTGGCAATTTTGCTAAGAAGTCAGATGATGGACAATTTATTGGATACTCTTCTTAAGCTAAAGCTTATAGAGTATACAATCTCAGAACTAGAATTGTTGAGGAGTTAGCCAATGTGACTTTCAATGAACACACACCAAATCTTGTGAGAATGTTTCAGGATGTGCAAAAAATTTAAATACATGTGATCCTCATCCAAGATCTGAGCTAAGAAAACCTTCAAGTCATACATCTTCAGCTCCAGTTGGAACTACTTCTGCTAATGAAGTTTCTATCAGCACTACAATGACAAACTCAGCTCATATATCTGGGGTGCCTTCAAATTCCTGCTCAGAGGCTCCACAACCAAATAAGAACACCTCAATTGTGGAAGACAACAATCGTGGCAGTGACAGTGACCAAGAATTTCTTGATGCCACTAACCCATAGATGAGAACATCAATGATGTCACACACTGCTTGGATCAAGTCTCTCTTGAAAAGTGTGCTGATGTGGTGGAAGAAACATCTATGCCAGATCTCAATTTCTCTAATTTAGATCTCTCTCAACAACTTGTTGTGATCCCTCAGCTTAGGATCCACAAGTCTCACCCCACCACAAACAACATTGAAGATGTTGTCACAGGGGTAAGGATAAGAGGACAAACCCATGAAGCAAATGTTTGTCTTCACTCTTGTTTCTTATCCCAGATAGAGCCAAAGAAATTTGATGAACCTCTAAAGGATGAAAGTTGGGTTGAAGCTATGCAATAAAAGCTACTCGAATTCAAAAGGCAGAAAGTTTGGAACCTTTGTCCTCTTCTTTCCGGGTAGACTACCATTGGAACCAAATGGGTGTTTAGGAATAAGAAAGATGATAGAGGCATCATCATCAAGAATAAAGCTAGACTGGTTGTTCAAGGATACACACAAGAAGAAAGGATTTGACTACACTGATGTCTTTGCTCCAGTGGCAAGATTAGAAGCTGTTAGGATATTCCTGGCATTTGCCGCATCCAAGAACTTCAAGGTTTTTCAGCTTGATGTGAAGTGTGCCTTTTTATATGGAGTGATAGATGAATAGGTATATGTCAAACAACCACCTGGTTTTGTACATCCTGATTATGTCTGCAAGCTTGAAAAAGCTCTTTATGGGCTACATCAGGCACCCAGGAAATGGTATGAGACACTGTTTGAGTATCTTTGTAAACATGGATACAGGAGAGGTACTATTGATAGAACTCTCTTCATCAAAGGATAGGGAAATGACATATTGCTAATTCAAGTGTATGCGGATGACATCATTTTTGGTTCACTAAGCCAAAGCTCTGCAAAGACTTTGAGAAGCTAATGAAAGACAGATTTGAAATGAGTGCCATGGGGAAACTCAATTTCTTTCTAGGAATTCAAGTGAAGCAAGTTGAAAATGGCATCTTCATGAGTAAGTCAAGGTATGTTCAGGACATACTTAAGAGGTTCAACATGACTAACTTTAATATTGCTAAGACACCCATAGCCAGAAACCACTCCCTTTGACCTGATCTGGAGGGGGAGTGTGTAGATGAGCACTTATATAGGGCTATGATTGGGTCTCTTATGTATCTTACTGCTAGTAGGCTTGATATTATGTTTGCTACATGCATCTGTGCAAGATATCAAGCCACCCCTAAGATGTCTCACCTTATCACTAACAAAAGGATTCTAAGATACCTCAAAGGTGCTTCAACACTTGGTTTATGGTACCCTAAGAATCCTAACTTAAATGTGTATGCTTATAGAGAGAGTGATTATGGTCGCAACAACATGACTGCAAAGTCTACATTTTGGGGATGTCAATTCCTTAGTGGAAGGGCTGTCTCATGGCAATGAAAGAATCAATCTTGTGTCTCTGCATCAAGTGCTGAAGCTGAATACATTGCTGCTACTAGCTGCTGTGCTCAAGTACTTTGGATTCAGAATCAGATGTTGGACTATGGGTTAAACTTCAAGGAGACTCCCATTCATATAGACAACAACAGTGCTATCTCAATCACAGAGAATCCTGTGCAGCACTCAAGGGCAAAGCACATCAATATCAGGTATCATTTAATAAGAGATAACGATGAAAATAGACTAATTAAACTAGTCAAACTTCACATAGATGAACAATATGCTGATCTGTTTACAAAGAGTTTTGATGAACAGAGATTAAAATATCTAATATCAGCTATTGGGATGATAAACTTTGAGTAAGCTTTTTCTTAAAACTAATTCTTATTATTTCTTAAAATATGTGTCTTCAGTTGTCTAGTTCATCACTCTCATAAGCTCATGTTTTCTTTGGATGAAAATTTCTATTTGAAGACTTTTCTTAGATTTTTGAAAATTTCTGATACTTCGGAAGTTATGCTTTTAACTTCAGAAGCAAATCATGCCTTCAAAATAAATAACTGTCTAAGAAATTTACCTTCGGAAGAACTTTCAGATTTATCTTCTGAAGCTTAAATACTTGTCTCAGACACTCACTTATTTTCAAGGACCATTTACTTCTGAAGAAAAATTAACTCTCGGAAGTTTTGTTGTCTTATATGCAAAGCATTCAAGTCTTAATTTCTCTTCCGACGCAAAACTCTCAAAACTCTCAGAAAATCCTTCTGAAGTTATTTTAGCTTCAGAAGCTTTTTAATTAAAACTTCTGAAGATAATAAACCTTTAGATGCTTTTTGACTTCCAAGAAAACTTCTTTTTGAGCAAAAGTAAACTACTTCTTCAGAGGTGGGACCGACATCTGGATTTCAAAGTTTATCCTCTTTCATTAAACTTTATCTGCAATCCCTCTCTCATATAAACTCAACGGTTTCCCCCTCTTTCTATCATCTGTTCTTACTCCAAACCTAAAAACCCAGAAATTTCTCTCTTAAATTTCTTTCTTCCTTCTTTCTTCATCTCTAAGCTACCTCAAAATGGCCAACCTTGCTCACAGCAGTGATCCCAACTTTACCATGCAGCTACACAGACAACATAATCAGTTACTCTGTTAAGCTCTGAGAAGATCCTCATTTCTTAGAGGTTTGTCGTTTCTTAGCTCTGTCTAACTACTTCACCTCCCTAACCATTGATCCTCCACTTTATGAGGATCATCTGCTAGAATTCTGGAAAACCTGCCAAGAGGTTGTTATGGATGGGGAGAAGGGACTGTCTGCCACAGTGCAGGGGAGAACAATCTACATCACTCCGGCTATCATCAACATGCATCTTTGTGACTGGATCTAACTGGATCTAACTCCTCTGCACCCTTTATGACTTTTCAAAGCAATAGTTAACAAAACAGAGGGCAACATCCTGCAAGTTCTGGTCATCATTCACAACCTATATCTCCTGCGTATTTTGTCCCTCAAGGTCCAATGTCATATCCATATCCCTGCTATTATATGCCTCGGCCAAATCAAGTTCAAGTTCCTATTGCACAACAACCTCAAGCCTTACCTGAGCCTCAACCATCTCAATCATCTAAATCACAACCTCATCATAGCTTCTTCACCCCTGGTGTTGTTGACTGGAGCAGTTTACCACATGATCTCTCTGGTAATGAGCAATTATTTGCTGGTGATGGTCCACATGGTGGTGAACATCCTTTTGGGAATCTAGCTCTCATGGCCCTGGAGTCTTCTGAGAGTTCATGCTCCAATGCATCTTCATCACAGATAACCCAGGTATCCTCTGAGGCTAAGGCCAAGCTATGTTCCGAATCTTGCATAGCTGCATTTATCTCTATTAGAGAGGCAAATGTAGCTTTAATTAATCAAAATCTTGAGCTTGAGCAAACTATTTCCAAAAGAAAAGCTGAATATGGGCATGTCTTTAAGGATTTGAAATGAAAAGGCTAAGCTAGAGGTCATTCTTGCAAGGCTAAGCTAGAGGTCATTCTTGAGAACCACAGAGAACTCAAAGAAAAACTTGCTGCTACCCAAGTTGAGTGTGACCGCTGGGTACCGTCCTGCAAGGGATTTGAAATGTTGCTCATCAAGCAATCTGCTTCGAATGTGAAGTTTGGAATAGGTTTCAACCACATTGCACCACCTACAGATTTTACTCCAAAATCAATAGTAAAACCTAAAGGTGAAAGTAATTTCCAAACCACATCATCATATGCATCATCCTCAAGTGATCACCCAAAATCACAAGATGAAATCAGTGTTGACACCTCAGCAAATCAATTGCCTGATGGGTCAACTACTGATAAGCACATGAAGCTGAGTACTTCAGATGTTGTCCCTCAAAGTACCTCAACCACTGAAGGGAAAGACACAACATCTGAAAAGCATTTCAAATCAGTTGAAATAAAAGGATTAACAAATACAGATAGAGAACAGCTAAAGAACAAGTCTTCAGTTGCTACAGATCCTTCAGTACTTAACACAAGTACTGAAAGGAGGAAAGTACTGAAGAGCACACCTTCAGTAGTTTCCACATCAGCAGTTGATCAATTCAAGATGAAGAATAAGCCATGTGAAATATGTGGTAAATTCAATCATCTTTCTGATGAATGTGGTACAGAAAAGGTTCCAAACTCAACAGAGATAAGCTCATTAAAATCCAGATGGATGAAATGAAAAAGGAGTTTGAGACCAAGTTTGTACCACAGTCATCCCAATGTGACAAACCCAAGCCTTCATCCAAATCCAAAAAGAAGGATAGGGTTTATCATAAAACAGCTCATAATGCTCCTCATGATAACATCAGACTAAGTCTGTGAATTTCAAGGAGGAAATGGTGGGCCACAAGAACTCATCATACACAAGTACTGATATGTCATAAGAGCTGAAAGCTTTGGCTACAAATCAAACACAACTTGTTATGATGGTTCAACATTTGTTGGAGAGAGTTAACCAACTAGATGCACCTGTGATCAAACCACTGAAAAGGACTTCCAAGCCCAAATCCAAGGAATCCATTTCAGCACCATCTCCTTCTTCATCAGCTGTTAATCATAAGAAACAAGTTATGGTTAAATCTGTTGATGAAACCAGATCCAAAACAAAAAAGGTTTTGGTCTCAAAACCTAACTAGTTCTTTATGATAAATGCAGGGTTCTTCAGCATGCCAATGGAGCATCTGGTATGTAGACAGTGGAGGATCTATGCATATGACTGGGAGCAGTTCTCTTCTTAATGACTACTCTCAAGGAAAGAAGGGATTTGTTTCATTTGGAAATGATGCCAAGGGTTACATCATCGGGAAAGGATATATGTCTAATGGAGATATGAGATTTGATGATGTTAACCATGTGGAGAATCTCAAGTATAATCTACTGAGTGTCAATCAGATGTGTGATAAAGGGCATGTTGCACTTTTCACAAGCCAGAACAGCAGGATTCTGTCTTCCCAAGTTCTGAGGCTGAATGACAAGGTATTGGATGATCATACTCTCCTAAAGGCCAACAGGATTGGAAGAGTATATGCCTTGGATTTGTCAAAGAAGATTGATTTGAAGGGTCATCCTTGTCTGTTCTCCAAAGCCTCTCCTCAGGAATCTAAACTGTGGCATACAAGGCTGGGTCATGTTAATCTCAAAAACATGAATCAGCTGATCCACAATAGCTTAGTGAGAGGTCTACCAATAAAGGAGTTCCACTGTGATGAAACCTACACTGCTTGTTTAAAAGGAAAACAACACAATGTCTCATTCCCTCCTATTGAAGAACCTACGTCCACTGCCTGCTTGCAGTTACTGCACATGGATCTATTTGGTCTTGTGAGAGGATGAGCATGGCAAAGAAGAAATACTGTCTGGTAATTATGGATGATTACTCCTGATTTGTATGGACTTTCTTCTTGCATTCAAAGGTTGAGGTTGCTCAGACGATTATAAACTTTGTGTTGTATGTTGAGAAGCAGCATTCCCTATCAGTCAAGTGTATAAGGAGTGATAATGGAACTGAATTCAGAAACCATACACTTGATGATTTTCATCTATCAAAAGGAATCAAGAGGCAGTTTAGCATCCCAAGGACTCAAGAACAAAATGGAGTAGGGAATTAGATTGTTCTTAGCCTATGCTGCATTCCACAATCTTAATGGTTTTCAAATGGATGTCAAAAGTGCATTTTTATATGGTAAAATAAAAGAAGTGGTTTATGTGTGTCAACCACCAGGTTTTAAGGACAATAAACATCGTGATTGGGTGTATAAACTTGATAAGGCTCTTTACGGGTTGAAGCAAGCTCCTAGAGCCTGGTATGAAATACTTTCAATTTTCTTCTTAAAAATAATTTCACTAGAGGCTCCATAGATAAAACTTTGTTTATTAAGAAAGTCGATCAACATAAGATACTTGTTCAAATTTATGTTGATGATATTATTTTTGCATCCTCTGATCCCCAGTTGTGTGATGATTTTACAAGTTTAATGAAACAAAAGTTTGAAATGAGAGCAATGGGAGAAATACAGTTCTTTCTAGGCTTGCAAATCAAACAAAAGGCTGATGGAACCTTTATTCATCAATCAAAATATACAAAAGAACTTTTGAATAAGTTTGATTTAGAACTGACTATCGGATTATGGCATTACAGAGACTAAGACTCCATTATTAATGGATAGTGCTTCAGCTCTATGCATTGTCAAGAATCCAGTCCAGCACTCTAGGACCAAACATATAGAGATGAAGCACCATTTTATTAGGGATTGTTTTGAAAAAGGCCTGATTGATCCAAAGTTTGTGCCTAGTGCTGATGAGCTTGCAGATATATTTACTAAACCTTTGATAGTTCAACTTTCCAAAACCTTGTGTTAAGGTTTGGTATGCTGCAGCTAGAATAAGTGATAACTACTGATGATCTCAGTAAACAAGTACTGATGATCATTATTAACCATGTCACAAATATGTACTGATTCTGTTAAAAGACACTGATGCAGTTACAACTACTGATGTAGTTATAACTACTGATGTCAGTAAAAACAGATAAGTACTGATGTCCTTTGAAACAACTGAAAACAGCTAAAAAGTCTAATGACTAAGTGTTGCGGACAGTATGAAATAGCTGAAAAGCTAAGAATTGACAAAAACTACTGATGAGAATTTTCTCTTCCATTGTTTCCACAAACTGCTGTTTCACCCTAAACAGCTGATGACAAAACCATGTCTTTAGTAGTTTCACAACTACTGATGACTAATACCAAGTCCTCAGTTGTTTACAACAGCTGAAGCCAAAACCAAGGTTTTCAGTAGTTTCACAACTACTGATGACTAAAACCAAGTCTTCTGTTGTTTTCAAACGTCTGATAGTTAAAACCAAGTCTTCAGTTGTTTTCATAACAACTGATGCCAACACCAACACTTTCAGTCGTTTTCTTTTTAGCCTTTTCTTAACCTATAAATACCTGCACTTATAGCCAAACATTTCATTACCCGTTTTTCAAACCTTTTCTCTCTCAACAATTGCGACCATGAAACTCAAACCCCGACACAACTGTGTTGCCTACCTTTCGAAATCGGCTTTCTGGAACAAGTTTGACAATGCCATCGATCTTATGGTGGATTCCCAATACCGAACAACCTTTCTTCTGAATCCTACCATATACCCTGATTCCTTAACCCAGTTCTGGACCAACGTCTCTGTAATAACTGGTGAGACTGATAGCCAACTCACTCTCCAGTCGTTGGTGAACCAGAAACAGGTGCTCATCACCCCCGACATCATTCGCAAAACCCTAAATTAGCATGATGGCACGTATGTTAAAGAATACCCGAAAGGCACCACTAATATGTCCTTCATCAATAATGGGTATGAAGGCGACTTAAGTGCTACAACCATACTTAAAAAGCACTTCCACGATGCTGAACACTTATCTTTCATATGGTGAATGTCTGCCTTGCATCAAAGACATCTTCTTGGGATCAGATGTCTTCCCAATGGCAACAGGTATTGTACTCTATCTTTGAACGCCAAAATCTAAATTTTTCTGAGATAGTGTTCATGGAACTAAAGGATCTGGCTCAGAAACGTATGGCAAACAGATGGCTACTTTATCCCAGGTTTTTGATGGGCATAATTTTGAATCAATTAAAATCTGATGGCCTTGTTGGTCTTGGAATCCCTGATCCAGCTGTTTTAGCTGAGGTATACTCCAGACATAACTCAGACCCTACTCTAAAACGGGCTGCCCGGATGCTAAAACCTAAGCAGAGGGAACCCATAGCCTCCACTTCTAGATCCAAAGTCCCCACCAAACCCAAATCCAAAAAGCCCAAAAAGGCTACTCAAGGAGATGAGTCCCCTGAGGATGCCCCTGTACCACAAACACAGGAAATACATACTGGTTCTAACCCTCTAGTTATGTCCAAGACTCAACCTGCTGAAGCCGCACAGGTATCCTCTCAATAGGATCTTGTTGCAACCACAATTGGGGATCCCACATTTCTGGAACCTATCTCAATTAAGAGGGTTACCATTGAAGAGCACCTCTCACCCCGGGTGCAATCTGCGTCGGACCAATCTCCACATTCAACCGCCCCTCAAAACCCAACACTGATAGTTGCTAAAGTGCTAAGTCAGTTGCATTCCTCACCCCCTCCCCAGAAACCACTTACCACTGGGAATACCTCAACCAATGAGGGGGAGGACCAAAATGCTCTTGATAACCCATAGCACAGGGGTTACAATGTTCAATCTCCAAGTGTAGAAACGGAGGTTAGAACATCTGGTAAGGGTGCCACTTCTACTGATTCAGCAAATGATCAGGATGAAGTTGGTAACATCCATTAGACCTTACTAGAGGCAACTGCCAATGAAGGACACAGTCCTGAGGCAGGAAGTTCCCAGTACCAACAACAAGGGGCATATGCTTCTACTGGTCTACCCTCAGAGCATGTACATCCTGATTCAATCAGGAGGTCAGGTGATTCAGCACAGACTGATGATGACCTGGGCTTTTTCTATGATGTATTAGCCCATAATACCATCCTAGAGACTGAGGTGAGCAGACTCAAAGAGCTGCTAGCCAAAATTTCTCAGGATCAAAGTCCATCTACCCTAAAAACCCCACAGATGGCACCTTCAATTGAAGGTTCACCAAATACTGTGCCGACACACTTAACTGAGCTACCAGCCACTACTTTTGGCACCACCTCTCAGGGACAGAACCCCTCTGAGCAGATGGTTGCTATCTTTCAAAACTCCTTACCTCTCATCACTCCCATCATCTCTGACATAGTGCATAAAGCCATTGATGAGAGGATCTCCTCAAAACTACAAACCCTCATTGATGATGCTATTCACAAATCTCTTTCTTCCTTTCAAGCCCCTGATCCTAATGCAACCAAAAAGGGGGAGACTTCCAAGTCTAAGGCAGTGAAAGAAAAGAAAAGAAAAAGAGTTGATGATGAGAAAGAACCTGCAAAAAAGAAGGAGGTGGAGAAAGAACTGATCTCAGAACAGCTGATCGCATATAAAAAGAAGGAAGATCAGCTGATCACATATAAAAGAAAGAAAAGGGCTGAGTCAAAAGCTGATGAAGATAAATCCTTAGAAGATCTTGTCAAAGATGCTGATGAAGCTCACAACAGATCCATTGATAAAATTATAGATCAGCTCTTTCGACAAGGTCATGACACAGCCACACTAGACACTGAGATCAGAAGGCTGGAAATGGAAGAGATTCAAGCTAGATGGGCTGGTTATAGTGTCTTGGAAAGGGAAAGATTGGAGATAATGATCAGATTCATTGCCAAATACCTTGGAAGATCATTGATAGAGATAAAGGCCTGGTCCAGAGACAGTATCTTGGAGATAACCAACAAAATCTGCTCTGCTGGAGGCTATAATAAAGGGTTGATCATCGAAGCATTGGATGAAGCAGGTGCAGGAAGAGAACTGAAATGGCAAAGCTCTCCAAAGCCAAACTCACCACCAAAATGCTAAGACAGTCTTCTCACACTGGCACTCAAACACAACCCTTATCTCTAAAATCTCCCAAATCAATCCCTAAACCAAAGCCACCCACAACGCAACCCACAAGACCAATTCCTTTATACCAAAAACCACCTCAAACCTTACCCAGTGATACACCAAGAAGGAGGAGAAGGGTGTTGAGGGTAGAAGAAGATGAAGAAGAGGATGATGATGAAGATTGTCTGCCAATCTCTGCTGTTCTCAACCTTAAAACACC
The DNA here is from genome assembly GCA_025506515.1 of Flaveria trinervia. Classification (NCBI taxonomy): domain Eukaryota; kingdom Viridiplantae; phylum Streptophyta; class Magnoliopsida; order Asterales; family Asteraceae; genus Flaveria; species Flaveria trinervia. Next base: position 40,148,636 of record CM046451.1, read on the forward strand.
TAAGCACAGAAGTGAACAAGTGATTACACCTGACTTGCAAATGTAGATGGTGAAGGTAAAGATTGAAGAAGAAGAATAGTAGAAGCAGCAGGATGAGCAGTTTTTCAAGATGGTTGACAAGGATTTCCCTCGGTCCTCATCCATTCAAGAAATAAAGAATATGGCTCTGAGGTTGTACACTCTTTGACATACTTTTCAACATCATAGAGAAAGAGTGCGGATCTGGCCAGACCCCAGGGTAAGTTCTAGAATTCATAAGAAGAATATACCAAGTAGATATCATGGCCAAGTGAAGAAGACCTTGAATGCTGCAATTACGTTGGCCATGGTAGTCTCACCGTGGGAAATCATTGAAGAATTCAAGAGAGCTCACAACTCCAAGACAACCCCTCAATATGATCAAGATGGGGTTGTTGTAGAAAATACTTGAAGATCTTCAGAAGAGTGAACTCCAGTTTTTGCTTGAAGGCTCTCACCCTGATGAATTTGCTTACAGAGAGATAACAACTGTGGAGTTGAAAAATGGAAAGACAGTGAGATACCTGTCTGAGTATTATGGCCCAGAGTTCTTCTTTGAGAGAGAAGCAGAAGAACTCACCAAGGAGGAACAAGTTGTTCTCCTTGAGGCCTATGAGGGTTCCTCTGAAGCCAAGGAGAACAAGAAGGATCTCCTGAACCAGCTGTTTGAAAACTTCACCTTCAAAACAGGTGAAACCATGACTCAAAACAAGAAGAATCTCCTGACAGCATGTTGGACCAAAAGAACCAATGAGCCTGATCAGAAAACCCTCTAAGTCCCACAGACATTACACTGCTGAAGAAGATCTCAACAGCTGAAGACATCAGCTGATTACAAGGTCTGAAGACAAAGTCTGAAAGAAAAGTACTAAAGACAAAGTCTGAAAGTAAAGTATTGAAGACAAAGTATGAAAGTAAAGTACTGAAGACAAAGTCTGAAGCTATGAGCTGAAGACAAAGTCTGAAAGTAAAAATCTGAAGAACAAAGACTGAAGACAAAGACTGAAGACCAAAGTGATCAGTAGTTGTCACAACAGCAGAAGTTATTAACTTCAGTAGTTGTGATGATTTCCTTTCAGTACTTGTAACTTACTTTTCAGTAGTTATAGTTTTAGTAGTTGTAGTTCAGTAGTTTTATGTTTTTGTACTTAGCATTCTCTGAGATGTAATCAGTAGTTGAGAACATTCTCAGTAGTTTGCATAGTTTCAGTAGTTTGAATAATTCTGTTAGATGTCACTATCAAGTGACATCAACAGACGTCACATTTCCTATATAAGGAATGTTGACCTAGTTGTAATGTGTGACATTGAGCCACCACGAAAGCATATGAATGAAATATTTCTTTTGCAGAATTCTCTCTTTCTATAACCGTTTACCGTTACATTGAATATCAACTATGTTCGTGTGAATTGTTTAATTCATTGTTCGAATTCCGCTGCAATACTCTCTAATTAATCAAACTTAGATCACTGATCTTAACACAGCAGTCTTCAAGAGTTGAGCTTTCGAAGACTTTGTCTCTGAAGCTTCGAAAGACTTCATCTTTGGCTTCGAAAGATATTGGTCTTGGCTTCGGAATATTTTAGCCTTAGAATATTTCTGTTGCACGTGTGAAACTTCGGAAGCATTCTTCTTGAGTACTTGTGTAGCGTGCATGTAGAAAGACTTTGGGTGTTTGGTTGCTTTAGCCTCTTCATATAATCTCTACAAACTCCCCCTAGGCTGATGCTAACAAAACACTTAAAGACTTCGGATATCAACAGTCCTTATTAGGATAATGACTAGCCCATTCTTCATATGATGATCACGATCCTTTAGACTATCAAAGTGTCTTCTCATGCCAAAGAGGTCATGTAAAGGTAGATTGAACATGTCTTGCCATGTGTACACATTCTCAATGCCATGATCTCTAATGACATGCCACCTTTTAGGATTTGTAGTATATGTCGAGGATATGATGGGTGTTTCTGATGTTAGTGGAGCTATTGGAATGGGAGATGATGTAGAATCTTCTGGCTGCACATCCTCAGGATGTTCTAACTCATCCTCAGGTTCAGAAAAGGATGTTTCTTTCTTCTTCTTTGGATTTGGTTATAAGCCATCTTTTCTTTCTCTTTGTTCTTTTAACTTAAAAGACTGTCGTGCAGTACCTGATTGATCTTCATTGTCTTTTTTAGTTGGGTCTTTCACTCTCACAGGTCCAGAATGAGAGGGAGTGTGAGAAGCTTGCTGAGATTCAGCTAGAGGTCCATGTTGTGTTGTATCTGGTTGTTCAACCTTAACCTCTACTTCAGGTTGTGCTTGATTTGGAGAGGAATGTAAGTCAACTAGCTCTTTACTCTTTATCTTCTTCTTGATCAACCTGATATGCACATCTATAGTGGATAGAGACATGGGACCAAGTCTCCTTCCGGAGAATCCATACAGCTTCAAGAATCTCATCATCCTCTGCCTGTCTGTAGATTGCTTCATGTTTTTGTGGATGATGACTCTTGACTTAGCAGCCTCTTCTGTTGGCTTCTTTTTAGTTGTCTTTCTTTCCTTGACTATCTCAAGTTCAAGTTGTTTTAAATACTCAAATTCAACATAGTCACAGGATCAGGGAAAAAGTACATTTGCCTGATAGAGGCCTGTGGCACTCAGGTAATTGATCATCATGATCCTTTCTTCTTCCCTATCTACGTAAGGTTCTTGTTGAACCACATCCTCATGTGCAGGACTTTCTCGAACTGGGGAGAGAGCAGGCACATGCTTGTACAATCTTTTCTTTCTTTTATCTTCTTTGATTTGTATTAGTAGTTGTGCATCTTGTGCCTCTTTCTTCTCCTTTGACCTTTCCAAGTTAACCAGTTCATTCAATTCCTCTAAGGGGAGAGAAATGACACTATGTCATAATTCCTAGTCTATAGGTAGTTTATCCTGACTACCCTTAACTCATCATTCTGAGTATCTGGTCTGGGGGCAGCCCTGATAGTAGACTCCATGAGTCTTGTAGACTCAGAAGAGGAACTTTCTCCCCTCAGCTTCCTTTTCCTTACTCTCTTCTCCTCAATATCCTTAGAAGTCATTTTTCTTTTCCCATTGCTTGGTGTAGCTTCCAAGCTCAGGCTAGAGAGAGGTTGAGAAGCACCTTAACCAGCAGGTGTCTTAAAAAGGGTATTGATCTCTGCAGCAGCTTTCGTTATCAGATAGGGCTCTCAGGTTCTGTCACTAGGCCTTCAGTCAAGGTTTCCCCTATGAAACTAATCTTAGGGTCTGCCTCAACATCTGGTTGACCGATGACATTTCTTGATTGCCTTAGTCTTCTTCTAAAGTTAAACTCTACAGTGATCCGGTCTTGGATTCTTCGAGCCAACTTGTCAGCTTGTCTTGATTGGCTTGGATTGACAAGTGGCCTGTTGACTAAATCCACACATTCATAGAAGTTCAAGGTCTAAAAGTTGAAGACCTCTTGCTTCCCTTGAACTCTAATGATGACTAGGGCTCTTCTATTGTTGTCATACCTCCACCCAATGATGTGATTTGAAGATGGTGGAGATGACATAGCCCTTGGTATCCCTTCCTCAAACAGACTCTGTATGTAGGAGTCTATGTAGTCCACATCAATGTGAACTTGAGGAACATGCTAAGAATGCCCAAGTGCAAGTGCGGATGGTGAGTCCTTAATGTCCACTCTCTCTGAAGAACTCCTAGGTTCTATGATTGTAATGACTTTCTCCCCCTTTTGGGTAGCATCACCCACTTGCATAGGTGTGCTAGGAGTTAGGTCAATCACATTCATAGGTTCTTGTGTTCCTGGTTGAGCTCCTCTTAAACGTCTCCTAGCTAGTTTGTCCTTAAGATAAGAAATCTCAAGTTGCTGATCATTGACCCTGTTCTGCAAGGTAATCACTTGAGATTCAAAGTGACTGACCTTGGAGACTAAATAGGTGCATGTTTTAGACAGTTTTTTCACCTTTAGTCTTAAGTTCCCCTTATCTTCAGCAGAAGAATCATTGGGGGATAAGATGATTGGACCTAAGTCCTCTCTCTTACCACTAGGTTCAGGTTCTTGGCTGGTGTATTTTCTGTACTCACTAGCAACTCAGTTGAGATGTCAGTGGGATGAGTTATGATGGTTGAGTTCTTAATGATGTAATCACTTTCAAAAGTGAGAGCCTCTTCCATATGGACATCCTAAACAGGTTCAGGAGTGTCCAACTCAGTAGTAGGTGAGTGATGTGGGCTAGAAATAGGAGCCTTAGAAGCACTCATCGCTCTTTAAGAAGGGGAAAAGAAGAGAGAATCATGGTACTCGCTGAAACCTAGATCTTCGTTAGTATAGAAGTCAAGGTTAGGGATAGGTTGATTTTGATCTAAAGGCTGGGGATGGTAACTGTCCCCTAAAGGTTGATCACTTGAGTGTTGAGACTCAGAGTGATGGCTTAAGGAATTTGGGCTTTTGAGATCATCAAGTTCAGCATGAGGAACCTCAGCACTAATCCTTGAAGAGATGGGAGTGGTCTGCTCCTATGGAGAAGTGGGAGCTCCAGTTTCTACTTCCTCCTATGTGGGTGAGTGTATAAGGGTCTACACAGACTGAATAGTCTGAGTAGGGGTTCGCTTGGATTTTCATTGGTAGGTGAGGCTGATTTGTGGTTGTTGAGGTAATTAGGAAGTAGAAGATGTGGGTTCAACACTAGCTGGTGCTGCTAGGTTTTCTCCTTTAGCAATGAGCTCTAACAATTTTGGAACAAGGGCAGTTTCTACCCCAGAGAAGCCAACAGTGGTCTTTCTTAAAATTTTAAAGATGACGACCTTCATTTGTCCCAGTATAAGAATATTACTTCTTCCTCTTAATTGTGAGCCCAGTTCACAGTTAAGAATGTATTGAACATATCTAGGGAACGTGTAAAACTCTAAGGAGTCTAAGATAGCAAGAAAATTTGAATATACAAACTAAGAGTACCTGAACTTGACCCCTTAAACCATCCTATGGACAATGAAGGAGAGATCCTTAGGAATCTGGTCCCATCCACCATGCTTGTTTGATAAGCTGTACATAACCACATGGGGCAACAATTTCCATTGGGATGACACCTTCCCTTTCCTGAAGGTCTTAACAAAGTAATCTCCATCATAGCCTATCTGCGTGAAGGACTGGTTAAGAGCTTCCTTAGGAAAGAACACCTCACCTTCTTCATCATCCAGCTAAAGGTGTAAGTTGATGATGGCCGGAGTGATGAAGATTGTTCTCCCCTGCACTGTGGCAGACAGTGTCTTCTCCCTATCCATTACGGCCTCTTGGAAGGTCTTCCAGAATTCTAGCTATTGATCCACATAAAGGGGAGGAACAATGGTTAGGGAGGTGAAGTCGCTCGATAGAGTTAAGAAACAACAAACCTCTGAGAAATGAGGATCTTTCTCAAAGCTTAACAAAGAAACCTGGTTATGTTGCCTGTGTAACTACATGGTAATGTTCGGGTCATTTCTATGATGTGGGTTGGCCATTTAAAGAAAGCTTAGGGATGAAGAAAGATGAAAGAAAGTGATTTCATAGAGAAATTTGGGGTTTTAGGTTTGGACGAAAGAAGCAGATAATAGAAAGAGGGGGAAACCGTTGGTTTATATGTGAAAATGGATTTCAGATAAAGTTTAATGAAGGAAGATAAACTTTGAAATCTGAATGTCAGTCCCACCTCTGAAAAAGTAGTTTAATTTTGCTCAAAAAATCGTTTTCTTGGAAGTCAAAAGGCTTCCGAAGGTATATTATCTTCGGAAGTTTTAATGAAAAAGCTCCCGAAGCTAAAATGACTTCGAAAGATTTTCCTAAGGATTCTGAGAATTTTGACTTCGGAGGAAAATCAAGACTTGAGAGTCTTGTTCAAAGGGACAAAACTTCCGAGAGTTAAAGAAGATTAAGCTTGAGAAGATATTTTAGAAATTTCTTCTGAAGGTAAAATACTTGGGCAGTTAGTTGTTTTAAAGGCATAAGTTTCTTTCAAAGTTAAAAAAATAACTTCCGAAGGATTACAATTATCAGAATTATAAGGAAAGTCTTCAAAAATATTTATCCGATAAAAACAAGAGCTTTTGAAAGTGATGAAATAGACAACTTAGGACACACATATTTTTAAGAAATAATAAGAATTAGTTTTAAAAAAATACCTACTCAAAGTTGATCATCCCATAGCTGATATTTGATATTTAAATCTCTGTTCATCAAAAGCCTTTGTAAATAGATCAGCATATTGTTCATTTGTTTGAACTTTGACTAGTTTAATTAATCCATTTTCATGGTTCTCTCTTTTTAAACGATACCTGATATTGATGTGTTTGGTCCTTGAGTGCTGAATAGGATTCTCTGTGACAAAGATAGCACTATTGTTGTCTATGTGAATGGGAGTGTCCTTGAAGTTTAACCCATAGTCTAGCATCTGATTCTTAATCCAAAGCACTTGAGCACAGCAGCTTGCAGCAACAATGTATTCAGCTTTAGCAGTTGATGCAGAAACACAAGATTGTTTCTTGCATTGCCATGAGACAACCCTTCCACCAAGAAACTAGCATCCCCTAGATGTAGACTTTGCAGTGATGTTGCAACCACCATAATCACTATCTGTATATGCGTACAGATTAAAGTCAGAATTCTTAGGATACCATAGACAAAGTGTTGAAGCACCTTTAAGGTGTCTTATAATCCTTTTGACAGTGATAAGGTAAGACATCTTAGGGTTGGCTTGATATCTTGCACAGATGCAAGTGGCAAAGATAATATCAGGCCTGCTAGCTATAGGATACATAAGAGACCCAATCATAGCCCTGTATAAGTGTTCATCTAGACACTCCCCCTCAAGATCAGGTCCAAGGGAGTGGTTTCTAGCTATGGGTGTCTTTGCAATCTTACAAGAAGTCATGTTGATTCTTTGAGTATGTCTTGAACATACTTCGACTGACTTATGAAGATGCCATATCCAACTTGCTTCACTTGAATTCCCAGAAAGAAAATTGAGTTCCCCCATGGCACTCATTTCAAATATGTCCTTCATCAGCTTCTCAAAGTCTTTATAGAGACTTGGATTAGTTGAACCAAAGATGATGTAATCTACATATACTTGAACTAGAAATATGTCATTTCCCTGTCCTTTAATGAAAAGAGTTCCATCTATAGTACCTCTCCCTATTCATTTTTGCAAAGATACTAAGAGTCTCATAACACTTCTTGGGTGCCTGATACAGCCCATAAAGATCTTTGCAAGCTTGCAGACATAATGGATATTCAGGATCTACAAAAGGAGATGGTTTTTTGACATACACCTCTTTATCAATCACTCAATACAAAAAAGCACACTTCATATCAAGTTGATAGACCATGAAGATCTTGCATGTAGCAAATGCCAGGAATATTCTAACAGCTTCCAGTCTTGCTACAGGAGCAAACACATCTGTGTAGTCAATCCCTTCTTGTTATGTGTATCCTTCAATAACTAGTGTAGGTTTGTTGTTGATGATAATGCCTCTATCATCCTTCTTATTCCTAAACACCCATTTGGTTCCAATGGTATTCTTCCTAGAAGGAAGAGGACAAAGGTTCCAACATTTTTGTCTTTTGAATTGAACTAGCTCCTCTTCTATAGCTTCTTTGGCTCTATTTGGGATAAGAAACAAGAGTGAAGACAAACATTTGCTTAATGGGTTTGGCCTCTTGTTCTTACCCATGTGACAACATCTCCAATGATGTTTGTGGTGGGGTGAGACTTGTGGATACTTAGCTGAGTGATCACAACATGTTGTTGAGAAATATCTAAATTAGAGAAATTTAGATCTGGCATAGATGTTTCTCCCACTAGATCAGCACATTTATCAAGAGAATCTTGATCCAAGCAGTGTGTGGCATCATTGATGTTGTCATTTATAGAGTGGTTGTGAGCATCAAGAAAGTCTTGATCACTATCACCACCACCATCATTGTCTTCTACATTTGAAGTATCTTTATCTGGTTGTGTAGCCTCTGAGCTGAGATTTGAAGGCATACCAAATGTATTAGCTGAGTTTGTCATTGTGGTGCTAATAGAAACCTCATTTACAGAAGTAGTTCCAACTGGACCTGAAAATGTGTTACTTGAAGGTCTTCTCAGCTCAAATCTTGGATCAGGATCACTTGTATTTAAGTTTTGTGCAGACCTTGAAACAATCTCATTGGTTTGTTAAAACAGTTGGTAACTAAATCGAGATCAAACAGCCAATCAGGATCAAAACTAGCCATACAGGGTGTGTGTTCATTGAAAGTCACATTGGTTGACTCCTCAACAATTCTTGTTCTGAGATTGTATACTATGTAAGCCTTAGCTTGGGAAGAGTATCCAATAAAGTATCCATCATCTGATTTCTCTACAAATTTGGCAATTGATCTTTTGTATTCAAAATGGTTCAAGGATAACCAAATGACCTGAGAAAACCAATAAAAGGTTTCCTCTTGTGCCAAACTTCATAAGGAGTCTTGCCATGAGTCTTAACATCTAAAAATTTGTTCTTCATATAGTAGGTAGTGTTAACTACCTCTACGTAGAAGGTGATGGGTAGCTTAGAGTCAGACAACATGGTTCTTGCAACTTCAATCAGTGTCATGTTTCTTCTCTTAGCAACACCATTTTGCTGAGGAGTCCTATCAGCACTGTATTGTTTTGTAATACTTTTTTTAATCACAAAATGCATCAAGGATTTGGTTCTTGAATTCAGTTCCTTGATCACATCTTATGATCTTGAAATTGTGATCAGATTGATTCTCAATCCTTAGGATTAAATTCATCAGAATCTCAGGACACTCATCCTTAGTTCTAAGGAAAAAGACCCAAGTGAATCTTGTAAAGTCATCTATGGTCACTAAACAGTAAGAGGTCCTTCCTAGACTCATTACACTGGTTTGGCCAAAGAGATCCATACGTAATAAGGGTAGGGGAGTAGTGATGGAGTTTCTTACCTTATGCTTGTGAGATATTTTATGTTGCTTCCCTTTCAGGCATGCAACACAATGGTCATCACTTCTAAACTCTTTCTTTGGAATTCCAGTTACAAAATTATTCTCAATCAGTTTATTCATGTTCTTAAAGTTTACATGACACATTCTTTTATGCGATAGGAAAAAAATCATCACTATTGGATTACACAGAAAGCATTAAACTTCTCCAAAGAGAGATGTTTCTTGCAAATCCATCTTGTACATGTTCACTTTCCTGGGGGCTCTAAGCAAGATATGCTGATGAGGAATAACCACCCCGGGCTTGAGTACAATGCACTAATGCTCAATAAAGAGCATGTTATGACTTTGATTACAAAATTGGGATGCACTTTGAAAATTGCACCCAAGCTCCTTGACAAAGATTACCTTTTCAATGCTGAGATTACTATTTGTGACCTTTCCCCTTAGAGAAATGTAACCACCTTCATCACCTCCAAAAGCAATTGGCCCTCCATCAATCCTTTCAAAGTTCTGGAGTAGTGACCTATTGTCTGTCATGTGCCTGGAACAACCACTATCAATAATCCAGGCATTTTTGTTTGTCTTGAGCTGTCCCTGCACAAAGAAAATGATTAGTTACATTTGGAAACCCAAGCCTTACTTGTCTTGGGCACACTAAGAGAAACAGAAGGTAATGCAACAGTAAGAGATCCTATTGCAGTGCTTCGAGGATCTTGAGCTGTTGTTCATGGAGAACTTTTAGTCACATGGTCTTTCTTAGACTTCCACACCACATTTGGAAGCTTGGACTTCACCTACAACACTTCAGAAGATTTTGATACTTTGGATGTTTTGATTACTGGGCCTTCAGAAGATTCTGCAAACACTGTAGCAGACTTCAGTGCTTCAAAAGTTTTCCTTCCTTCCAAGACCAACTTTTCTTCCGAAGGCAATTTTCCACTTGCTTTTTTTAGATTTGGAGCTTCCGAAGGAAATAGATTTTCCTTCCGAAGCTTGAGTCTTCTTGGAACTCTTGGAAGTCTTTGGTTTGGTAATGTGAAGTGTACCTTTAGGATTGTATGGACAGTCCTTAGCAAGATGAGTAATACTTTCACACATTACACACTCCATTTTCTTCTTCCCAACAACCTTCAAATTACACACTATATTTTCTTCTTCCCAAGAGCCTTCTACGGGGAACAAGACAGACTTTTGTCATATCCCTTATCCATCCTCATCTTTACAGATGTTGAGATTGTCCTCTTTGGCTGAGGATTGTTCTTGGAGTTGAATGGTCCAGGCTGTGTAGCAGTGGTACACAACAGATCAGTCTTCTTCGTGGTATTGAGATGATTTGACGAACCAGAACTCTTAGCAGAAGAGTTTAGGTTAATGTCTTCAGTCTTGATTACTTCAAGCCCTACAAAGATACAAACTTGTCTTTGCTTGGAGTCAAAAGTAGCCTTGATCTCTTGAGCCTTCCTTTATTTTCTTTTGCTCTTTCTGATCAAGTTCTTCCTTATAGACTTGGTCATCACAATCTTCTTCTTCTTCTTAAAAGGATAGTGGCCCTTCTTAATCCTCATGTTCACTCTTGTCAGAGGAATTCTTCACTATCAGTTCATCATCCTCTTCATTCAAAGGATCTATCAGAGGAAGCTCATCTTTACAAGTTCCACACCTGGGAGATCTTACACACAAGATTGTGTCTGGAGGATCTATCTCATCTGATCCTAGTCCCTGCTTGTTTTGATAGCACACTTTGTTGTGCAGGGATGGGGATATCATGTTCTTGAAGGTTTTTATCGAGAACACACTTTTCTACCCTGGCATTGCTGATCACAAGCTCAGCCTGGCACTCATTCAGCTTAGTT